>CM062295.1:292796007-293996007 GCA_031216915.1 Pictodentalium vernedei | reverse complement strand
TTAATATTACATGAATAAAATATTTTCATATGAAGAAAATAATATACACTATGAAAAATCACTTAATTGCCTTGAGCATCTGTTGTGACTATTTTAGCTCCCCCCAAAAGCGCTTCTTAACCTTTTGAACCAAAAAGGTCCAGAAACGTGATGTGACCTTGATTCATGAAGTAGATAGCTGCTCAGTGAATTTGTGTTGTAGACCGATCAAGATTTTCAACGTGCAACCCCAAGGCTGCATGTTGAAAATATTGATTGGTCTTCCCTAAGTAACGAATATAGACTCTACCAGTTGATGACTCTGAGCTGGCATGGACTATACCATCAGTATCCAAAAGGTTAATAATTTTAGGTACACTCTCGTCTTGGGGTTTTTTTTGACAGAAATGAAGCACTGAGAGAACTGTTTCACACAATCCTCCCTCCCTCTGAAAATATGTTGTTGCATAGGTAAACTAACATTGCATTCTTTGTGAAAATGTCAAAGTCAGTCATGTTCTGGAAAAAAAAAAAAAACTCGGAAAAGCAGTGCATGTGTTGAAAAAGGATCCTTTAAAATCGCCATGATTTTCTGCTTTGTGCAAATCAAAAATTATTTTGTTTTCATTTCTCTTTTGTTATGGTAGCATAATATCTTTGGAAAAAAGTGCTCATGTTATAAATCACCTTTGAAAAATAGTTTGGAACTTTACCATTAACAGCGGGGTGTTCATGCCAATTTGCAAGAAATGATGAACACAGATTTGCTTTTCTGACCCAACTTTAATATTCCATCAAATTGAATTTAAAAATGGCACAAATTTTGATTTTCTTTGAATCAACACAAGAAATGTTTATCAATCTATTCTTCAGAAAGAACAAGCCGTGCACACCAGCTTTTGTAATTCCTAGTACCTCATTTTTTGGTAGGTTTTATGTCTTTGATAGCATTTTTCACAAACATCGCCATTGAAAAGTTATTATTTGTTTATTTTTATCTCTTAACTCCTTCAACATGAGAGGCTGCTTTTCCCGTCCAGGAACATGATACGTCATAATTTCATTAAGTAGGATGGCTACTAAGTGAACGTGAAGGTAGAACAATAAATATTTTCAACGTGCAGCCTTCAGGCTGCACGTTGAAAATATTAATTGCTCTGCCCCCAAATAATGGATATGGACTCTTCCAATTTCTGCCATTTAACTGGAATGGAAGATACCACCAGTGTTGAAAGGGTTAAGCACAACTTTTTAGTCCCCAATCAGCATCGCTGGAGGGGACTATAGGTTTGCACTCTGCCCATCTGTCAGTCTGTCAGTCTGTCAGTCACACTTTAGTTTTCCGGAGTTTTTTGGGAAACGCTTCAACGGAATGATTTCATTTTTGGTAAACTACTATAGAACGATGACTTACAGATCAAGTTTGAGTTTCATGCTGATTGCATTATTCTTGTGTGAGTTACGGCCCTTGGAAATATGGAAAAGCACCAAAATACCAGTTTTCCAGAGTTTTTGTGGAAACACTTCAACGGAATGATTTCATTTTTGGTAAACTACTATAGAACGATGACTTAACAGATCAAGTTTGAGTTTCATGCTGATTGCCTTTATCTTGTGTGAGTTATGGCCTTTGGAAATATGGAAAAGTGCCAAAATATCTGTTTTCCGGACTTTTTTTGGAAACGCTTTGACAAGGATTTCATTTTTGGTAACCTACTATAGAATGATGACTTACAGATCAAGTTTCATTTACACTCTGTCCATCCGTCAGTCTGTCAGTCAGTCAGTCAGTCTGTCAGTCATACTTTAGTTCTCCGGATTTTTTTTGGAAATGCTTCAACCGAATGATTTCATTCTTGGTAACCTACTATAGAACGATGACTTACAGATCAAGTTTGAGTTTCATGCTGATTGCATTGTTCTTGCATGAGTTATGGCCCTTGGAAATATGGAAAAGTTCCAAAATATCAGTTTTCCTGACTTTTTTTGGAAACGCTTCAACGGAATTCATGCTGATCACATCTAGGTTATAACATTTGTATAATTATTAATGCTCATTAGTCCGGTAGGGGACATTGTATTGCTTCAGCGATACGTGCGCTCTTGTTACCCCTAATTCGAATGAGTTCATGAAGATTGTTCAAATGAGAGGTCATAAGATATGATTTTGAGGCAAAATATGAAAATTGTTTGTTTTTCAAGAAATTTTTGGGGGAGTGTTATTTTCTTGTGTTATGTCAAGAGTTCGTCTCCCTAAAGCCAGCTAATTTGGGTGACTGTGATTTTACACATTTTCCAAATGAATCGACTGTATGTATCTGTGAATTGCATGATGTGCTGTGGATTGTTATGGTAGATACATTAAAAAAAATGTACACAATTTTTGTGGTAAATATGGTATGAGAAATTAATACCATTCACTTGTGTGAAGCTCATTCATTATCACGATTAAGCCTGGTAATTGGCAATTGGTCATTTGCAGAATGAGGTCCACAGAGGGTGAATTTGCTGATGCCGTCCCATGCAGTGGGCCAGCTTTTCCTCTGGGTACCTCTTTTTGTTTAGTCTTGAGACATTGATTCGGATTGCAGTTCGCAGGGGTAAACTTAGTAATGCTACCCTGCTGTGCATTCAGCATGCTGTAGGTTGAAGTTTCTTCATATGAAGTTTATGAGTGGTGTGGGAGTTGGTGGGCAATATTTGCCATTGTAATGGGAGGGGCATATTGCACCTACTCAAATTTACAGTTTTTCGAATGCCTGGGCCAATTTGATGTTTCAACGAGAATTTATTCCCCCAAGATTCGTGCAACAAAACCATTGAGAATCCACGTAGATTCTCGCTGTACCTGTTCTAGCAGCTCCAAATGAACCAGTACAAGGCTAACATGGCCTGAAATATCCTGACACTTTGTCAATAAAATTGTACAATTATGGCTGTCATTGGAACCAGCTCAGTGATCCGGTTCCAATGACAGCCTTATTTGTAAGGTTTTATCAGTAAATATTGTTTATTTTATTTTTTTAAATTATCAAATTCAGTTTATGTTTTAAAAATTAAAATGCAGTGATGGGTAAAGGGCAAACATGTTATCTGTATACAACAGGGGTTCAACCATGGTGGCCTTGTGGGATTCTGGGACACTCATAGCAGGTGTGGATTCTCACAAAACCATTTTCACGAGAATCCAAATGGATTCTCCCAAAGTTAGATGAAATATATCTAAGCCCTTGGAAATTAATTGTGTGTACAGATCTTGATCAAAATATATTTATTACAGGACTAATACCAGTCTCCCTTACAAGTATCCACTCTGCTACACCTCAGTCTACCAATGTTAGTGGTAATTCTGTATCTCTGTCACAGACAACTATGATTGCTGCCGCAGACCATCCACAGCCAATAATGTACAGTGCAGCAACATTTGGGCATCAGGTTATTGATACTACAGGACAGGGACAACACCAAGAACTCAGAGTAATCAGTAAGTATTAATCTTTTTTCTTTCATTTGTAACAGTAACCCCCACTTTTTCAAAAGCTTAACTTGTCTCCAGTAAAAAACTCCTCTCTTCAGCAACAGTCAGGTCATGTATACAGTGGAATCATATTGATTAAATAGTCACCATTCTGGAGAAAAAATATTCAAGAATATTCAGTTGACAAGTTAACCCTTTACCTAAAGAATCAGCCACATCCTCCATTGTAATTTACAAATTGTGTAGTTGAACAAAATTGTTTTCAAAGAAATATCATTCCAATGAGGGGTCACATTGCATGATTTTGTTGAAGAATTTGAAAAATAAAATAACTAAAATAACAAATTTTTGAAATTTTGTGCATTGAGTAAAGGGTTAACTACCTGTCCTGTAGACAAAAAATTGAACATTAATGATAAGATGCCCAGTTAGCTGGGATTTACAGTATATTATAACAGGTGTGCTAATAACAGTGTAAATGTTTGGTAGAATTTTGTTTATGTGAAATTCAACGAATAGTTTAATGAAGGCATGCATGCATGTGGGTTCGCATAGACAATTGGTTTCTGGTTTGTAACTTTATTTCTATTTAATGTACAACCATTAAGCATACAGGTTGTTACCCTCAGAGCACATATGGAAATAGAAGAACCCAATCGATTTTGGAGTTAGCAACTGCAAGGTCGAAGGTCAGGAACCATTACTATATCTAGATCTTTGTCAAAAATTGGTTTATAGAAAATAGCATTTGTTTCATATGTCACAATTTCACCAGATTTACAGGAACCCTTAAGTAAGGGAAAGAATTCTATCAATTTTGCAGTCTGCAACTATTAGGTCAAAGGTCACAAGACTGTTACCAGAAATAGAATTTTGTCAAAAAATGGTTTCTGGGCAATAACTACATTTGTACTAAATAATGCAGATCCACCAAGCTTATACGATGGTGAAGCACCCTATTAACCTAGGCTACAGATTGCATTTATCCATCAATTTTCTTGAAATCTGGCAGGGCAACTTAGCATGACGCACAGAAGAGTGCATCTTATTTTGGCAGTGGTTGGTTGCCAAAAATGGCCACTAAAACAGCCATCTTTCATTTCTTCAGAACACCCAGCAGGTCATGTTTACATATTATTTTTAGCTTAACTCCACAAAGTCAAAATAAGCTATTGCCATCACGCTTTCGGATGTCTGCGAGTCTTTGAGTCTGGATGTCGGTTCACATTTTCGTTTGCACAGGCTATACCCTGTAGTTCTTGTACGATCATCACGAAGTATCATATACAGGTTCGAGGTCATGTCTAGATGAGAATGGCCCCTTTTGGTCACAATCGGTCAACCATGATGGCTGTGAGAGTCCAAAACCCACAAACCCTTGGTACAGTCTACAGGTCGTATTTATGAAGGATTTCATTGTAACTTGGTAAGATGACTTTGTATAATTTTTAGATGAGAACATCCCCTTTTGGTTGCGATTGATCGACCATGACTGCCGCGAGAGCCTGCAACCCAAAAACCTTTAGCATAGTCGACAGGTTGCGGTATTTACGAGGGATTTCACTGTAACTTGGTAGAATGACTTTACATAATGTCTAGATGAGGTAGCCCCCTTTTGGTCATGATCAGTCAACCATGGTGGCTGCAAGAGCCTGAAACCCGAAAACCTTTAACACGGTCTACAGGTCGTATTTATGAAGGGATTTCATTGTAACTTGGGAGGATGACTCCATATAATATCTAGATGAAAACATCCCCTTTTAGTTTCGATCGGTCAACCATAACAGCTGTGAGAGCCTAAAACCCAAAAACCTTTAGCATAGTCTACAGGTCATCGTATTTATGAAGGGATTTTATTGTAGCTTGGTAGGATGACTCCATATAATATCTAGATTGGAACATCCTCTTTTGATCATGATCAGTCAACCATGAGGGCTGCAAGAGCTCGAAACCCGAAAACCTTTGGCACAGTTTACACGGATTTCATTGTAACTTGGTAGGATGACTTCACATAATGTCAAGATGAAAACGTCCCTTTTTGGTCGCAATCGGTCAACCATGATGGCTGCGAGAGCCTGAAACCCAAAAACCTTTAGCACAGTCTACAGGTCATATTTATGAAGGGATTTCATTGTAGCTTGGTAGGATGACTCCATATAATATCTGGATTGGAACATCCTCTTTTGATCATGCAAGAGCCTGAAACCCGAAAACCTTTGGCACAGTTTACACGAATTTCATTGTAACTTGGTAAGATGACTTGGTATAATGTCTAGATGAGAATGTCACCTTTTGATCGCAATTGGTCAACCGTGACAGCTGCGAGAGTCCGAAACCCGAAAACCTTTAGCACTGTCTACAGATCGTATTTATGAAGGGATTTCATTGTAACTTGGTAGGATGACTCCGTATAATGTCTAGATGGGAACATCCCCTTTTGATCACGATCAGTCAACTGTTATGGCTATGCGGGCCCGAAGCCTGAAAACCTTTGGGACAGTCTACAGTCTAGAAGTTGTATTTTTGAAGGGATTTTATAGTAACTTCATAGGATTATTCTGTATAATGTCAAGATGAGAACATACTTTTTTGGTCAAGTTCAGTCAACCGTGATGGCCGCAGGGGCACATTACCTAGATTTATTTAGTACAGTCTACAGCTTGCATTTATGAAGGGATTTCATTGCAAATTTGTAGGATGACTCTATATAATGTCTAGATGAGAACGTCGTATTTTGGTCATGATCGGTCAACCGTGAGAGTTGCACACGCGTGTGACCTAGATTTGTTTAGCACAGTCTACAGTTCATATTTATGAAGCAATTTCATTGTAACTTGGAAGGATAACTTGGTATGATGTCTAGATGACACTGCCGTATTTTGGTCACGATTGGTAATCCGTTACCGCTGCCTGGCCACTTGACCTAGATTCCTTTAACACTGCATATAGTTGTTTTTATGAAAGGATTTCATTGTAACTTGGTAGGATAACTTAGTATGATATCTAGATGAGAATGTCCCCTTTTGGTCATGATACGTCAACCGTGATGGCTGCCCACGCCCGAAACCCAAAAACTTTTAGCACAATCTACAGGTCACATTTAATATGGAGGGATTTCATTGTAACTTGGTAGGATGACTCTGTCTGATGTCTAGATGAGGACGTCCCCTTTTGGTTGCAATCGGTCAACTGTGATCGCAACAAAGGCCTGATCATGATCAGTGAAACGTGACTGCCGAACCGTCGCATGACCTAGATTCCTTTAGAAAGTCTACGAGTTATATTTATGAAGAGATTTCATTGTAACTTGGTAGGATGACTCGTTTTGGAATGATTTTACTGTAACTTGGTAACTTTGGTTGACATACGTTAACTGTTGGGGCCACATCATCCCAGGTCTTAATTCTTTAGTACAGTCTACACTCACATTATTCTTATGTGAAAACATAGCATACAGGGAACAGAAATTAACATATTTTCAATTATCACAATTCTTGTCTTATTTCATAATCCTTTCATAAACATTGAACATTATCCTTTTCATCAAATGCTACACACAGTAAAGTTAAGCTACAGTGTAATTGACACTTTCATTCTTGAAATTCTGCAGGATGATGCAGTATGATGAGAAGATCAGGGCTGGGGTAATTGTAATCAGTGATCATAATCATTGTAATCATCTGTAATCAATTACAATTTTTCAAGTAATCAAGTGTAACCAGTAATCATGATATTTTTCAATTAATTACACTTAGAAATGAAGAAACTAGCAGTCATCAATGTTTCTATTACAAGTAATCAAAAGTAATCAATTACATTCATAAATTGACAGTTATCGTGATTACCTGTATGATTACTTTTCCCAAACTGCTGTTTAAATGGTTTAAAAAAAATAATCGAAACTTTGTCTTTTGAGAAATAAGTTTCTCCAAATATGGTATAGTTTTTTTTAAAAAAAAGTCAGGCTGGCCTGGATATGTATAATGTTATTAATAAATGAACCTTTTTATTTGTCCATATGAAAATGTCTGATGTATTTCTCCAATCACTGCTTTAAAATGTTAATACATGCAGTCACCACCAAGAGGTGAGAGCTGTTTTAAGCCCTAGCAATCTGGTAATGCAGCAGATTATTTTCCAGTCACTCTGTTTTTCTCTTGTTTAACTATAAATTTAACCAATTATATCTTGTTTGACAGAGCTCACTGAGCTCTGTCAAATAAGGTATATTTGGTTAAATATCAAACTGCATTGTGGGAAATATTTGCTGCTGAAAACTTTGCTTCTTTGACATCAGAGTGCTGAGGGTTGATATAAAGTTACTAATAGTTGACAGTTTATGATAATAGACAATAGTTCACTGCTCAGATTCGAGTATGATTTTTAGCTTAACTTAATAAAGTCAAGATAGGCTATTGCCATCACACGTACAGAAGTCTGTGAGTCTGTGATTCTGTTAGTCTTTGAGTCTATTCACATTTTCCTTTAGCACAGGCTACACCCTGTAGTTCTTGTCCGATTGTCAGGATATTTCATATGCAGGTTTGAGGTCATGTCTAGATGAGAACGTCCCCTTTTGGTCGCGATCAGTTAGTCATGATGGCTGCCCGAGCCCAAATCCCAAAAACCTTTAGCACAGTCTACAGGTCGTATTTATGAAGGAATTTCATGGTAACTTGGTAGGATTACTCTGTATAATATCTACATGAGAATGTCCCCTTTTGGTCATGATCTGTCAACCATTACAGCTACCTGAGCCTGAAACCCAAAAACCTTTAGCACAGTCTACAGGTCATATTTAATACGGAGGGATTTCATTGTAACTTGGTAGGATGACTCCGTATGATGTCTAGATGAGAACTTCACCATTTGGTTGCAATCTGTCTACCATGATGGCTGCCGAAACCTGAAAGCCTTTATCACAGTCTAGAGGTCGTATTTATGGAGGGATTTCATTGTAGCTTGGTAGGATGACTCCATATAATGTCTAGATGAGAATGTCCCTTTTCGGTCGCGATCGGTCAACTGTCACAGCTACAGGGGCCTGAAGCCCGAAAGCCTTTAGGACAGTCTACAGGTCATATTTATGAAGGGATTTCATTGTAACTTGGTAAGATGACTCCAGATAATGTCTAGATGAGAACATCCCCTTTTGGTCACGATCGTTCAACCATGATGGCTGCCCGAGCCCAAAACCTGAAAACCTTTAGCACAGACTACAAGTCGTATTTATGAAGGGATTTCATTGTAGCTTGGTAGGATGGCTCAGTATAATGTCTAGATGAGAACGTCCCCTTTTGGTTGCGATCGGTCAACTTTGATGGCCACACAGGCCCGAAGCCCAAAAACCTTTAGCACAGTCTACAGGCCGTATCTATGAAGGGTTTTCATTGTAACTTGATAGGATGACTCGTTTTGGAATAATTTCACTGTAACTTGGTTACTTTGGTTGACATACATTAACTGTGAGGGCCACATTAACCCACCCCTCAAGTCTTTAGTACAGTCTACACCTCATATTATTTTTATTGAAAACATAGCATACAGGGAACAGGAATTAACATATTCTCAATGATCCCAATTCTTGTCGTATTTAATAATCCTTTCATAAACATTGAACATAATCCTTTTCACCAAACACAACACCCATTCAAGTTAAGCTACAGTGTCGTTGACACTTTCATTATCCTTGTGTGGGCTGCACGGAGGATTCTTTCACGAGGCATTAGCCGAGGGAAATAATCCATGCTGCCCACAAGAGGATAAAATCATACTCAAATCTGAGCAGTGAACTTTTGTGTTTATTTTATTTTCTCCTTATTTGTTTTCCCAAAACAGCACTTTTAAATTGTTTCTGTGGCTACTTTCAAAACAGGTAAAAAAAAAAAAAAAAAATTGTCTGTCATCACTAAGGGTGGGATACGATGCCAGGAGTGGAATACCATATTCGGCAAGTGGGAGTGGGAATACAATATGTTTTGGGGGACGAAAAACGAATGAAAATAAAATAAATTGTTAAATTGTGCTTTGTACATGATTTTATTTCCTTTTCACGGTTATGTCCAAGCCATGCAACATTGTGAACACACTCTCTCATACAAATAAATAAAAAAGAGATAAAAAAACTCACTGTTGGCCATAGTACACAGTAATGTGCCGAAAACTGAAATGACATTGAATAAAAATCTCAAATTGTATTTATTTTTTCTTCAGTATGTCATGGCAGCCATCTTATGTTCCTTCAGCACACCCTACAGATTACATTTATACATCAGTTTGATTGAACTCTGTCAGGATGACTTAGTATGATGATAGCATCTTATTTTGATAATGGTTGCTTGCCCATAATGATTACTAAAACAGCCATCTTTCATTTCATCAGAACACACAACAGGGTGCATTTTATCGGATCACTTTTTTTAAAACTTTACAGGATGGCTTGGTATGATGAGGAGATGAGAATGTCACACATGTTTTTCTGTCATAGTTTGCTGCATAGAATGGCTGGCAAAAATCATATTTTTTTAGCTCAACGTCATGTATGAGCTATTGGGATGGGTTGCGATCATCTGTATGTCTGTCCGTCCATACATCCGTTCACACCATCCATCAGTCCATCCAGGCTTAGCAGAGGTACATTGTGGGGTTTACAGTTTAGGGTCAGTGGTAGTTGTGGGGTTGGGTTAGTACAGTGGCCACTTGTGGGGTTATATTTTGCACTGTGGGGTTAATTTTTTTACGTTGTGGGGTTAGGGTTTAACATGGGAAAAACCCCACAAGTAAGAATGTCCATCCGTCCATCCACAATTCCTTCAGCACACCCTACAGTCCGCAGCTCTCACCTGATCAGTTCCAAATTTCATATGTCATTAACATTTGAGAACAATGTGTAGATCGGAGCTATCTGATTTTTCTGAATTTCATTGAAAAACATATCTGCCAGCTGCCTTCTTAGATTTGGCACATAAATTTTCCACAATTCCATTGGCACACCTTATCCTTCACCCGATTTGTTTCAGATTTCATATGTAGCTTTTGTGTGATAACTTTTCTCTAGAAACTTGAGTGAATGACTTGGCATTGGATCTTTCTATTTAGTTGAGTCATTTCTTGGACAAGTTGAGCTGCAATGTCATTGACATTTTTATTAACATGGATCATCAGCAAATACGTAAAATGCCTTTCAAATAATCTCCCACACAAAACAGAATTGGAGAATCCCTAACTTCTTGCCCAGTCATCACAGCAAATCATATCATAAAGTGACAGCAACTGTGTAATACATTTTTTGTGGGTGAGATTAAACTTTCAATGATGGATTCGATTTAGTCGAGTATGATCCAGTATTACCATGTTTTATAACCTTGATTCAGATGGTTGTTAAACAACCTAAAAAGGGTTAACTTTGTTACATGTCTTTCAGAGTTAGGGTGGAGCTTATAATATTCTACATACACAAGCACAAATCACCTGAAAATATGTCTGTACAATGAGTGATTTTTTGTAAAGGGAATTTTCATGATCTGTATTAGCCCGAGTTGACTGGGTGTCCAACAATTTGCGAAAATCCTGACGAGAATCTAATTCTGGATTCTGCTGAATTTTAAGCCATGTTCACTTTTCCCAAAGCAAATGAAAAATTGTGTATCATGAAACTCGTAGGAACTAATCACATGCTCCGATTCACCCGGTGAATAGTCCAAGGTCTCAATATGAGGTCACTTAATTATGTTTGAAGTTATTTCTTACACACCTTGGTTCCTTTAATTTAGTTTAACCTTCATCGAGGGCATACCTTGATGATATGTAGAGGATATGGAATGAGTGTTTTGGTCATGCTCTATTTATGAAACGAGTCTAAGAATTTTCCATTTTGCTGAGCCTGTGGCAAGGAAAAACATGAAATTCCTAGAAAAGTTTCATAAATAGAGTTTGACCAAAACACAAATGTCATATTCTGTTTATCATATAACACTAAGGTTACCTAAAACACATCTTTTAGATAGAAAAGAAGGGTTAAAGAATGGAATTTTACCTTGAACGTAATGCATTTGACAATGATGTGTCGTTCATTCAATGCATTCATGCATCATAACCCTTACGAAATATAGTTCCACAATTCAGAGTTTTAAATACTAATTTTCAAGTACCTATACATTTCTTATCATTGGGATTTTAGTGAATGTCTATAACAAAAAATAAAATCAGCCATTGTGACTTTGTTGATGTTTTGAAATGGTTCTATTTACATGTGCATTAATTTGACACAGATCTTCTCGATGATAACCAATCAGAAAGCATTCTTTTGAAATTGACCAATCACATCAACTGAAGGTATTATGAAGCACTAATTAATATTTATTGAAAATATGAAATGGTAATAAGCCGAGGAAACTGAGAAGTCATATAATGAAGTAGGAATATTAGTCAGTCGAGATACACAGCATATTGAGTGGTGTCATGAAGAAAGGATGGGGATGTAAACTCGATTTGTTCCGACTGTGATGGCAAGTCCCAACTGATGAAATATTTCAATTACATCATAAAGGTATACCTTGACTTGATGATATAGTTAAAATATTAATCAAACTTGGTTTACCTGGCAGGATTTAGTAGTGCATGATAAAAAATAAAACTGCATGGGACAAAGTCCTATACTGACAAATTCCTATAATTGTAGCTATACCCCACAATACCAAGGAAGGACAAACTCCCACTAAATATTTTATCAACTAACACTGCCATTTTTTGAGGCTTGGTTAATTGTTCTTGTGATTGTATTAACTCTTTCCCCTGTGGGAACCCCGGGAAGTTAGGCAGTGATTATTTACTGTGGTAAACAAGCATCGTTTTACTGGTAAAATAGGACCCAGTCACTTATGCTTGGGGTGTGAGTCCTCTAAAATAGGCAACATGGGGCATAAACGATTGACTGAACTTGACTTTATCTCCATGTTGTGGTCGCGATTAGTCATTGTGCAGAAGTATGTGACCTTAAACACCAATAAATAAATAAATAAATATATAAATAAATAAATAAATAAATAAATAAATAATTGTATTAACCCTTTACCTAACACGAAAGAAGATGACACTTCCAAATAAAATTCTTGAATAACTAATTTTTTGTGTCAAAAAGATACCTTATGGCCCCTCATTGAAATGAGCTCAATGAGCTCGTTCCAATGAGGGATCATAAGTTATGATTTTGAGACAAAAAATGAAAAAAATAATGAAAATTAAATGGCGATTTTTGTGATGAGCGCTGGCCGGCTTTGGCCATTATGCTGGGTAAAGGGTTAAACATTTTCGTAATGTAATAGCCATATCTGACTAGTGCTGTTCACAATAATCGTCACTCAAATTTTATTATTTTTCACTTTTTGTCTTCAAATACCTGTGAGAGATGGATAAAAAGCTTTTGGTGCAAAATATGAAAATGTTTTTTTTTTTGCAAGTGCTGTCTCTGGTCATTTTAGGTAACATTGTTGTTTTATTATTATACTCCCAACTCTGGGAGAGAGTGAGAGATTATACAAGAGTACATGCAGTTGTGTGTCCTTGTGTCTGTCTCTCAGCATATTCAGGGCTTAAAATTCACACACAAATTATAATCGATTCTTGTAAATGATTCTCGCACAGAAATTAAGGAGAATCAACTCATGGTTCTTCAACTTTGATTCTTGTAAAATGTTCATTTGATTCTTGTCATAGATTCTGTAATATAACAATAACATAAGTTTGGAGAGCATTACGGTTTATTAACGGCCCGAGAGGAATGAATAACAGCCCAAGGATTTATTACCAGCACGAGACGAAGTCGAGGGCCGTTAATAAGCCAGAGGGCTGTTATTCATTCCTCGATGGCCATTAATAAATTGGGACGCTCGACAAAATTATGTTATTACTATTATTACCATGACCAGAAGCGGGTTGTTAATGAATTTTGTTTTCATTAACGCCCACGGCTCGCTTCCGGTTGCATGGCGTCATGAATTACTGAGTCTTACCGTCCCACTCAACTTTGTTAATACACTGGAGAATGCCCGCTAAAGTGGTAATAATTGTCCTTAACTCTTTGCATGCTGCTGGTGGAAATTCCTGCCCAGCACAGGGTTTCTCTTGTCTCTTTTCTCTTGTCTTTGAAATAAGTATAATTTGAGCATATTTGATCATATTGTCTCCCTGTAAATGGAATGGATTTTTTCACCAATGATTTCTTGTATTACATTTGGATTAATTTTTCATCAAATCTAGTCATGGCTGCTTTGAAGCAGCCATGACTAGATTTGATGAAAAATATCTAGAAAATACTCAGCGGGTTAAGAGTTAAAGGATTTGAGATTTCTCCTTATCTTTTGCTCCCTTCAAGTAAGGTAACATTGTTTCTTAGTAGTGGTGTCCAGTGAATTCTTGGCTGCCTAAACAGGCAGCTGAGACTTCACTAGTAACCACTGCAAAGGTACTGTAACTACCAACAGCAGGATGTCATTCAAAAATTTCCAACATGAGGTGACCCTGGATGTCAAAAGTGTTGTTAAACCCCAAGAAATAAATAAAAAACATTCAAAAGTTATACCCATTTGTTTGTTGAAATATGTGTACCGGTATGTTGTTTTGGTAAAAGAATTTTCCCACAATAACTTCACCGATACTTGGATATTTATTTCCTGACAGACTGTAATCTTTGATTGTCTGACAGGTACGATGTAAATCATACCCTCACCCACTTGAAATATTTACGCATTGGTTTAGACTCCAGTAAAAACATGAATATGCAGGCGATGTGATTTTGTTTTTCAAAGTTAATAAAAATAGTTTATGATAATGGCAATGTATTAAAATTATCAGTGCTGTTCATTGAAAAACAAGAATCAAAATAATACCTTTAATTTTGTGTTATTCGATCATGACAAACATTAGGGCACTGATGGAACTACATTTTAATGTGGAGTTAACAATTATTCTTTTTTCTCATTCAAAAATCTATTTGGACAGTATTTGTTGGCTTCTTTTGTTTTGTCACATTGTAAAAAGTCTGAGCATCTATTTACACATCTTCAGTTGCGAGGTACTCGCTGATTATACTGAAGAGCATTTTATTGGCTGATTCATTTATCTTTGATACATCTCTTCATGAAAATAACCTACACTGCTCCTCAATAGTACATGTTCGGGGATGGTGCTATGCTCGTCCTGTTGGGTGAGGATGTAAATGGCTGTCCCGTGTGCAGTAATTACTATGCACGTTAAAGAACCCTACTGTGGCAAACAAGCCAGAAAATAAGCAATCTGTCATTTGCAGAATGAGTTTCCCAGAGGGCAAATTTGCTGATGCTATCCCATACAATGGGCCACTTTATCCTCTGGGTACCTCTTTGTGTTTAGGTTTGAGACCCTGATTCAGATTGAGGTTCACACGGGGTAAATTTAGTGATGCTACCCTGCTGTGCAGGGTAGCATCACCAAATTCACCCTGTGAGGACCTCGTTTTGCAGATGACAGTCTGCTTATTTTCTGGCTTGGTGGCAAAAGAGCTGCAGCTCGGCAAAATTTCCAGATTCCCCCTTGTATAGTGTATATAGTGTACTTCATTACCTGTATAAAGCACACCCGAAATGAATCAATCAGGGTCCTCCAAAAAAGCAACGGTCAACCGGAATGAAAAACGGGTGTAAGATGCAAACTGAAGCATCGGTATACCTGAGATGATTCTGATGATGTGGGGTTCACACAGGGTGTTCCTAAAAATTAACAGAGGAATTTCCGAACAACATAGCATATGATGCCGGAGTTACCTTGAGGTGATATTCCTAACTACATGTGCAGTTCAATTGAGTGTTGAGAAATTGCACATACATGGGACTGCAGTGACATGCTTCAGTAATAAAAGTGTAAAATTAAACAGATGCTTCTGATGCTGCTGATGCTGCTGCATCTGCAGTATGTCTATAAAAGTGGGCATACCAGACCAAGGGTAATTTGTCAGAACTTAACATTATTTTATTTTCAACCTCCAGATTTATGTTTTTAATGTTGAAAATGTTATCTTGTATTTCTTTCTGTCCCAATCAAGCCTGGAAACAAGCACACTCTCATCTGCAGGAGGAGGTCTCCAGAGGGTGAATTTGGTGATGCTACCCTGCACTACTACCCTCTCTGAACCACAGTCTGAATCGAGGTCTCAAGCCTCAAGAGAAAGAGGTAACTAGGGGATAAATTGGCCCACTGAATGGAATTGCATCTGAAAATTCACCCTCTGGGGACCTCATTCTGCAAATGACAGATTGCTTATTTCCAGGTTTGTTCCCAATATGCGTTATGCTGTCAGCATGTCCTTACGTTTTTCTAGTAATTATACCCCCACTTTCGAAGAAAATGGTGGGGTATACTGGATTACATGCGTCTGTCCCTCTGTGCATCCATCCATCCATCCATCCATCCATCCATCCATCCATCCATCCATCCATCCGTGTGTGAGTCCATCCGAGAATATTCATAACTTTCATAACTTGAGTAAATTATTATTATGGAATTTGGTATGTAATTAAATTGTAACATTTCCCAAGACTAGAATGATTTTCAGTGTTGTCCGATTATTTATTTTTTTTTATTACTTGTTTTTCTTGGAAAAACTGAATGCTCTTTTTCAGTCACCCACACTAGGCGGTATGCCACGGTGGGGGTATAGCAGGCGACAGACCATCTCTTGTTCACCATGTTATCTGTCAAAACAGTCAATGTTCACCACCCCTGTGGGAACTGGGAAGTGGAGCAGTGCATGTTTACTGTGGTAAACAAATTCTTCTTTACTGGTAAAATTGAAGCCAGTGACCAACACCTGGGGTGGAAGTCTTCTTAAAGTGGGCGGCATGGGTATAAACGTTTGTCTAAACTTTACTTCATATCTATGTTGTGGTCATCATGTGTCCATAGATGCTGACTGTGATCTTAAACACCAATAAAGAACATTCTTTACCATGTTTTGTAGTGCTTTTGATTTTTATAAGTGCTTACATGGCGAATTATGGTATGACTATTATCAACTCTGAATGTTTGTAAAACCATATCTTCCAACTCACAAATGATATATCGTCTCCTGAGTTCCAATGTGTGCTATGTGCCAGTAGGCACATAGAACACATTGGAACTCAGGGCACAATATGTTATAAATAAAGAATTAATATTCATAACAGTTACAAATAAATTAGCTAGGACTGGGTGCATTCAAGATATGTTGGTTTTGGTATGTTTATGGAATCTTACTCGGGTCGTCTAATCTTAGATGAGGTCCAGACAAATGCAGAATATGATTTCTGAAGTATCTATAATGACCAAATGTCCCCATTTTCTGAATAATAGTTGTGAATGCAAATATTATTTGCCAAACGATTTCTGAACATCACTGTGGAATAAAAAGAGAGTAATCGCTTGACTGGACTGGTTACATGAAATAATTCATCGAGCTTGTTCCAATGAGGGGTCTTAATCTGTGTTTTTGAGACAAAAAATGAAAATAATAGTTATTCAAGAATTTTTTAGCTCAACTTGACAAAGTCAAGCTGAGCTATTGCCATCACTTCTCGTCTGTCGGCATACGTACGTACGTACATATGTACGTACGTTAGTATGTTAGTACGTTAGTACGTACGTCCACAATTTCCTTTGGCACACCTCACAGGTCGCGTTTATGATCAGATTACTTTGAAACTTGGCATGCTTGTTTGGGGTGACCTCTAGATGGGAGCTATCGATTTTCTTCAATTTCCGTCTAAAAATGTTGCCGCAGCCAACGTTCTTAGAACTTAGTTTAGTCAAACCACAATATTTCCCTTTGGCACACCCTACAGGGCACATTTATGATTTGATTGCTTTGAAACCTGGTATGCTTATTTAGGGTGACCTCTAGATGGGAGCTATCGATTTTCTTCAATTTCCGGCAAAAAATGTTGCCACGGCCAACGTTCGTAGAACTTAGTTTAGTCAGACCTCAATATTTTCCTTTGGCACACCCTACAGGGCCCATTTATGATCAGATTGCTTTGAAACCTGGTATGCTTGTTTGGGGAGACCTCTAGATGGGAGCTATCGATTTTCTGCAATTTCTGTCAAAAAATGTTGCCGCGGCCAACGTTCTTAGAACTTAGTTCCCCGTAGGAACCCCGGGAAGTAAGCAGCACTTGTTTACTGTGGTAAACCAGTTCTGCTTTACTAGTAAAATAGGACCCAGTCACCAATGCTTGGGGTGAAAGTCCTCTAAAATGGGCAACATGTAGATCAACGATTGACTACCCTTGACTTCATCTCCATGTTGTGTCACGATTAGCCATGGTGCATAAATATGTGACGTTAACCACCAACAAACAAACAACAACTTAGAACTCAGTTTAGTCAGAAGACTCAATATTTCCCTTTGGCACACCCTACAGGGTACATTTATGATCGGATTGCTTTGAAACCTGGCATGCTTGTTTGGGGTGACCTCTAGATGGGAGCTATCGATTTTTAGCTCACCTGACTTTCAGTCAGGAGAGCTATAGTGATCACTCACCGTCCGTCGTCCGTCGTCTGGCGTCCGTCGTCCGTCGTCCGTGAACATGGTGTTTGCGTCTTCTCCTCCCAAACCGCTGAACCAATTTAATTGATATTTGAGATAATAGTTTGTTATGACATCGCAATTTGATTTTGTTCAAATCAAGTTGCCCCGCTCGTGGGTAGGGCCACACCCAAAAAGTGAGCTGAAATCTTAAAAAATCTTCTTCTCATGAACCAGCAGTAGCAGAGACTTGATATTTGGTGTGCAGCTTCCTTTATGCTGATTTTTTTTTCCCTGTAGCCCCATGGGAACCGCAGGAGCTAAAAATAGAAAAAAATTAAAACGCCCATATCTCCAAAACTGCATGGCACCGAGAATTTTTATTTGGTGTGAAGCTTCCTTAGGACCAACAGAAAGAATTGGTAAAAAAAAATTGCCATCGGTTTTATCATAGGGTACAGTTTCGGGACTTTGAAAAAGTGCTGAGTCAGCACTTTTTAACACTGTAGGCAATGGGAAAAACATTAAAAAATCTTCTTCTCCAGATCCAGCAGGCAGAATCTTTTGATATTTGGTATGCAACATTGGAGGGTGGATCTGATTCAAGTTTGTTCAAATCGGCCCCCTGGGTTCATATTTGGGCTCAGTATAGGAGCCCGATTTCGAACTTAGTGCATTTCAGGCAAATTTCTTCAAAAATCTTCTTCTCCAGATCCAGCAGGCAGAATCTTTTGATATTTGGTATGCAACATTGTGGGGTGGATCTGATTCAAGTTTGTTCAAATCGGCTCCCTGGGTTTATATTTGGGTTCAGTATAGGAGCCCAAATTTGAACTTAGTGCATTTCAGGCAAATTTCTTTGAAAATCTTCTTCTCAAGATCCAGCAGGCAGAATCTTTTGATATTGGGTATGCTACATTGTGGGGTGGATCTGATTCAAGTTTGTTCAAATCGGCTCCCTGGGTTTATATTTGGGCTCAGTATAGGAGCCCAAATTTGAACTTAGTGCTTTTCAGGCAAATTTCTTAAAAAATCTTCTTCTCCAGATCCAGCAGGCAGAATCTTTTGATATTTGGTATGCGACATTGTGGGGGTGGATCTGATTCTATTTTGTTCAAATCGGCTCCCTAGATTCATATTTGGGCTCACTATAGAGGCTCGAATTTGAACTTAGTGCATTTCAGGCAAATTTCTTCAAAAATCTTCTTCTCCAGATCCTGCAGGCAGAATCTTTTGATATTGGGTATGCTACATTGTGGGGTGGATCTGATTCAAGTTTGTTCAAATTGGCTCCCTGGGTTTATATTTGGGCTCAGTATAGGAGCCCAAATTTGAACTTAGTGCTTTTCAGGCAAATTTCTTAAAAAATCTTCTTCTCCAGATCCAGCAGGCAGAATCTTTTGATATTTGGTATGCGACATTGTGGGGGTGGATCTGATTCTATTTTGTTCAAATCGGCTCCCTAGATTCATATTTGGGCTCACTATAGAGGCTCGAATTTGAACTTAGTGCATTTCAGGCAAATTTCTTCAAAAATCTTCTTCTCCAGATCCTGCAGGCAGAATCTTTTGATATTTGGTATGCAACATTGTGGGGTGGATCTGATTCCAGTTTGTTCAAATCGGCCACCTGGATTCATATTTGGGCTCACGGTAGAAGCCCAAATTCGAACTTAGTGCATTTCAGGCAAATTTCTTTGAAAATCTTCTTCTCAAGATCCAGCAGGCAGAATCTTGTGATATTTGGTATGCAGCATCCTTAGGGGGGTGAGATTCAAGTTTGTTCAAGCTATGTCCCTAGGTCCATATTTGGGCTCACTGTAGGAGCTTGAATTGTAACTTTGTTCGAAATGAGGAATTTTCTTAAAAAATCTTCTTCTTCAGATCCAGCATTCCGAATGGTTTGATATGTGGTGAGTAGCATCCTTGGGGGGGGGGGGGGGGGGGGGGGGAGGGGGGATTCAAGTGTGTTAAAGCCAAGTCCATGGGTCCATATGTGGGCTCCCTGTGGGAGCCCAAATTATAACTTAGTCAATATGAGGAATTTTTCTTTAAAAATCTTCTTCTTCAGATTCAGCAGTTGGAATGTTTTGATATTTGGCATGGAGCAACCTTGGGGGCTGAGATTCAAGTTTGTTCAAGCCAAGACCCTTGGTTCATATTTGGGCTCACTATGGGAGCCTGAATGACAACTTAGTTCAAAATGAGGAATTTTCTTTAAAAATCTTCAGATCCAGCAGATGAATGCTTTTGATATTTTTTATGCAGCATCCTTAGAGGGGTAAGATTCAAGTTTGTTCAAGCCATGTCCCTAGGTCCATATTTGGGCTGATTGTGGGGGCTCGAATTGTAACTTGGTTCAAAATGAGGAATTTTCTTTAAAAATCTTCTTCTTCAGATCCAGCAGTCGGAATGTTTTGATATTTGGTGTGCAGAATCTTTAGGGGTCTGAGATTCAGGTTTGTTAAAGCCAAGTCCCTGGGTTCATATATGGGCTCCCTGTGGGAGCCCGAATTATGACTTAGTTCAGTATGAGGAATATTCTTTAAAAATCTTTTTTAGATCCACTGGTCAGAATATTTGGATATTTGGTTTCAGCTTTTCTTAGGAGGAGCAGATGCAACTTGTGGAAATCATTTCTCTGGGTTGATATTTAGGCTACCATGTCAGGTGAGCTCCCTCAGGCCCCCTGGGGCCTCTTGTCTTAAATTTCCGTCAAAAAATGTTGCCGCAGCCAACGTTCTTAGAACTTAGTTTAGTCAAACCACAATATTTCCCTTTGGCACACTCTACAGGGCACATTTATGATTTGATTGCTTTGAAACCTGGTATGCTTATTTAGGGTGACCTCTAGATGGGAGCTATCGATTTTCTTCAATTTCCATCAAAAAATGCTGCCGCGGCCAACGTGTTTAGAACTCAGTTTAGTCAGACCACAATATTTCCCTTTGGCACACCCTACAGGGCACATTTATGATTTGATTGCTTTGAAACCTGTATGCTTGTTTGGGGAGACCTCTAGATGGGAGCTATCGATTTTCTTCAATTTCTGTCAAAAAATGTTGCCGCAGCCAACCTTCTTAGAACTTAGTTTAGTCAGAAGACTCAATATTTCTCTTTGGCACATCCTACAGGGCACATTTATGATCGGATTGCATTGAAACCTTTCGTGCTTGTTTGGGGTGACATCTAGATGGGAGCTATGTATTTTCTTCAATTTCCATCAAAAAATGTTGCCGCAGCCAACATTCTTAGAACTTAGTTTAGTCAGACCACAATATTTCCCTTTGGCTCACCCTACAGGGCACATTTATGATTAGATTGCTTTGAAACCTGGTATGCTTATTTACGGTGACCTCTAGGTGGGAGCTATCGATTTTCTTCTATTTCCGTCAAAAAATGTTGCCACGGCCAACGTTCTTAGAATTTAGTCTAGTCAGACCACAATATTTCCCTTTTATACACCCTACAGGGCACATTTATGATCGGATTGCTTTGAAACCTGGCATGCTTGTTTGTGGAGGCCTCTAGAAGGGAGCTATCGATTTTCTTCGGTTTCTGTAAAAAAGATGTTGCCACTGGCAAAAAGAATGACATTGGTACCAATGATCTTAAATTTTGCCATTTCATTTATAACTTACCAAGTTCAAGTTTGTCAAGTTGAGCTACAGTGTCATTGACACTTTCATTTTGCAAGTGTCGTCTGCTTTTTATTTTAGGTAAAGGGTTAAAAAAGCAAAAAAACAATGAAGTCCCCATTACACTCACTGCAAAGCGTCTTCATTTGTGCACACGGATACATGACACAATTGTTGATTGCATAATTCACTTGTGAAGTTGTCGTTTTTAATAAAACCCGGAAATCCCAGTAAATCACACTTTGGAAAGTAATAAAAATTTTCACACTAACTCTTGGTGCCCTATGGGACTCCTTTACATATCTGTTATCTGAATTGCAAAACACAGATAACATATTTGATTTAATTGGTATCACAGAGACTTTCAAAATCCCTCCAGATGTATCATATACTCTAGAGGGTTATAAACCTCTTCTCTTAAACATAAGGCCTGACAATGATGATGTGTATGGGGTGTGGGACTTTATATACTCGCCCAAAAAAGAAAGTGTGCATTGCAGAAATTGATCAAACTCCAAAAAAATAATTTTGTAGGTGTAAAGAGTGTTAACCTGTTCATGAATAAGTTATATTGAACACAAAAACAGCTTTCCCCGTTAAAATTGCATTAACGTTAAATGACGTGCTGCACGTTTGTGAAAAGGCATGTTTTGCACGTGGAGAGTCTGAAAATTCATGCAGCAGTGTGAATCCTTGGGTATTTAAACACCAAAGTAAGGCCTTCCTATCGTTTACATTCAAACTTGCGCTGCTGTTAAAACGTCTCCACATTAGCATGCCAAGATTGACAATGAATCAACGTTTCCTTGCCCTGGGTATGATTAGAGCTGGCAGAACACACAGAGAGGTTGCCCAGCATTTGAACTGCCACCGTAACACTGTAGACAGGCTAGTCCATCGACATGCACAACATGATGACGTTCGAGACCGACCCCGCTCCGAGAGCCCCCGAGTTACCACCCCTGCACAAGATCGGTATATCCGTGTCGTCCATCTCCGGAACCGGCAACAAACGGCAACAACGACAGTCAGGAACATCCCTAACCTGAGACGGATACATCCTCAAACAGTAATCATCCGGCTGAGAGAATACGGCTTATGTCCTCGAAGACCTGCAATTTGTCCAATTTTGACGTTATGTCATCGTCGTGCTCGATTGCAGTGGTGTAGACAACATCTCAGGCATCCCTTACACTGGCGGCGACGTGTTTTATTCACAGATGAATGTCGTTTCCATCTTTCATCATCAGATGGCCGCCAGAGAGTGTACAGACGTCGAAACAAACGCTACGCAGATCCATGTGTCGGGGATCGAAATCGTTATGGGGGAGGGTCTCTCATGGTGTGGGGTGGCATCACGGCCTGTAACAGAACTGAGCTCGTCATTATTGATGGCAATCTCAATGCAGCCATATATTGTGATGAAGTGCTTACACCTGTTGTCCCATTTCTGCAACGTCACGGCCCTGGCGTCATTCTACAGCGGGACAACGCCCGATCCCACGCAGCTCGTGTTGTTCAACAGTATCTGCAGCAACAACAAGTGGATGATCTTCCCTGGCCCGCAAATTCGCCCGATATCTCACCCATTGAGCACTTATGGGCTGAAATGAAACGTCAGCTACGCCGGCTTCCCCATGCACCGTCAACGCTTGTGCAACTCCAAAGACAGCTTATCAGAATATGGAACAACATCCCACAACACTTCCATGCTAACTTGTTCGCTTCCATGAGGCGTAGATGCACAGCAGTAGTCAATGCAGATGGAGGTCATACCAGATATTGAGTGTGTGACTTTTGTGTTTGACCCTTAGTGTCTTTGACTCTCCATGGCACCAAGAGTATTCGTCGTAGCGTAATGAAATTTCTCGTGTTGATCACAAATTGAATCATCTGTGATTGAATAAAATTTCCATGAATGAAAATGATATATATCTTTTTTTAGTGTTATTTTTTAGCATGCACACTTTCTTTTTTGGGAGTGTATATTAGAGAAGGCATAACCTACACTAGGAGACATGACCTATCTGTCTTCATCCCTCATATAATTGAATCACTTTTTGTTGAAATCAATATAAACTAGACTTTATGATTCTGGAGAATCATGGCTTTTCCCGATGAGATTCCATGATTTTTCATGACCCACAGTGTCTTGTGAATTGTTTTTAACTGTCTCACTGAAGTTCCTTCAATGATGTCATGAAAAAGGTGAGTATAGAAGTCTCATATGACTCAGTTTGATAAAAAAAATTGTTTAGGTAAAAACCATCATTAACGGTGGAGGGGGTTAATATCAATATCGTCGTCAAACAAGTCAATGACCGACAAAAGGAGTTATGTTTGTTTGACACATACCCACTGAGTGCTGTGGGTACCTATATTAAAAGTCCTCGCCTCCATAAAAAAAATGGATCAATATTTTGAATACATTTGAGATAAAAGAGCTGTAACCAGCTCTTTTATCTCAAATGTAACCAAAATATTGATGTTTGGCAGTTTGTTAAGGGTTAACAAATGCTAACAGGAATATTTATTCATGCAACTTGTAATTTTACACCAAAAACTGTGAATGGCCATTTTTACTTAAAAATCTACAAGATGTTTTCAGAGAAATCCAGGGAGAACATGAATTTTAAGCTGTTGATGGGTATAATTGTTTATCCAGCCCAAAACGGGTTAAGGGTTGTTTTTTTAATACGCTTATTACTTATAAAAATAATTCTCAGTGAATTCTACTTCCACTTATGTTGATTTCTCCTCTTAACTTTGGGTGCTGAGGGTATGCAAACACAGCCCACTTTTTCAACATTTTGATGTTTGAGAACCAGCATAGGGTTAACAAATGCTTACTGGAATATTTTGTACATGCAACTTGTAATTTACACTAAGATCTGAGAATGGCCAATTTTTCTTGAAAATCTACGTGATGTTTTAAGAGAAATCCTCAGATAACATGAATTTTTAACCTTTTGAGGGGTATCACCCTGTAACCAGCTCTAAACGGGTTAATGCTTGGTTTTATGAATACCTTCATTACTTACAAAAATGATCCTCAGTGAATGCCACTTTCAATGAAGGTGGTTATGTTCATCTCGCGGGTACACATTTGGTGTAATGGGTGGCCAAGTACAGCCCATTTTCTCAAAATTTGCTGCCTCTGGAGGGTTAACAAACGCTTACCGGAATATTTTGTTCATGCAACTTGTAATGTCACTCCAAGACCTGCAAATGGTCAATTTCTCTTGAGTACTTACTAGATTCTTTGGAGAAATCCACAGAAAATGGGAATTTTAAGCTTTTAAAGGGTACGTCTCCTTAACCGTGCGAAAATGGGTAAAGACCTCAATTTTTCTTACTAATTACTAAAAATTTTCCCTATCAGTTTTGCATCCGGTAAAAGAAGTTATGTTTCTCTGCAGCATTCCCATTTGATGTTGTTGGTGTCCAAAAACGACTATTTTTTTCGAAATTTTGACATTTAGCAGCCCATGAGGAGTTAACAAATGCTTATCTGAATATTTTATCCATGCAACTGGTAATGTGACTCTAAGACCTATCAACGGCCATTTTCTCTTGAAACTCTACAAGACGTTTGTAAAGAAATTCAGGGAAAACATGATTTTTAGCTCAACTTTGGCGAAGCCGTCTGGCCGTCTGTCCGTCTGTCCGTACGTCAACAATTGGATACGACTCGGGCTAGAGGCCGTATTTATGAACCGATCTTTACGAAACTTCTTGGGTACCTTTGTTATGACCGTGAGACGAGAACGAGTGTTTTTGGGTGCGGTCCGAAATTCAAGATGGCTGCCAGCTGCCATTTTGTACCGACGATGCAGAAATCTGTTTTTTGTACAGAACTTCCATATGAAAGCTCTGATTTGAATAATTTTTTGTATGAATGTTTAGTACCATGGGATACATCACATATAATACGGGTTTTTTTCTCGTGTATAAATTGTGCAAATTAGACTAATTTTGATGTTTTTTGGTGTTACTTTCAGCACTGTAAGTGCAAATGCCAATACGGCTCGGGCTAGAGGCCGTATTTATGAACTGATCTTTACGAAACTTCTTGGGTACCTTTGGTATCACCGTGTGACGAGAACGAGTGTTTTGGGGTCCGGTCCGAAATTCAAGATGGCCGATGGCAGCCATTTTGTACAAAATTAGGTGCAAGCAGATTTTTGCACAGAACTTCCATATGAAAGCGCTGATTTGAATAATTTTTTGTGTGAATGTTTAGTACCGTGGGATACATCACATATAATACTGGTTTTTTTCTCGTGCAGAAATTATGCAAATTAGATGAACTTTGATATTTTCAGTGCGACTTACACACAGTAAGTACACATGTCAATACGGCTCGGGCTAGAGTCTGTATTTATGAACTGATCTTCACGAAATGTCTTGGGTACCTTTGTTATCACCTTGGGACGAGAACGAGTGTTTCTGGGTGCGGTCTAAAATTCAAGATGGCTGCCAGTGGCCATTTTGTACCGAAATTAGGTCTAATCAGTTTTTAGCTCATCTTGACAAAGTCAAGCTGAGCTAATCTCATCGCTTCCCGTCCGTCGTCCTGTCGTCCGTCGTCCGTCAACACCATGTTTTGGTCTTCTCCTCCAAAGCCACTGGGCCAATTTAAGTGAAAGTTTGTGTGAGTGATGGTCCCAAAGGGGCATTTCACTTTTGTTCTGCTGATCATGCCCAGCCCCATAGGGAGGGAGTGGGGGAAAATGCTCCAAAATATTTTTAAAATCTTCTCAAGAACCAGTGTGTACAATGACTTGATATTTGCTATAGAGCTTCCATATGAGGTGTAGAGTCAAGTTTGTTCAAACGAAGTTCGTGAAGTAATATTTGGCTTTGTAATAGGAGGGGTAAGATTTTTGGCCCCACCCAAAATTTCTATTTTCTGAACGGATGGTCCGGTATGAACCAAATTTGGTTTGTGGTAGTATTGGGTCATAAGTAATTGACCCATGCAAAAAAAAAAAAAATTCCCGCATCCCCATGGGAACCCTGGGAGCTAAAAATAGAAATATTTTCAAACGCCCATATTTCCCAAACCCCACAGAACAGAGAGCTTTTATTTGGTATGAAGTATCCTTATGACCAGTAGAATTGAATGGTGAAAAAAAAATTGCCATCGGTTATGTTAAGGTGTTCTGTAATGGGCATCGAAAAAATGCCGAGTCAGCATATTTGCAAAAATTAAAAAAAATCTTTTCTCCAGAACCAGTCATAAGAATCTTTTGATATTTGGTATACAGCATTCATAGGGGGGTCAGATAAAAGTTTGTTGAAATAAAGCTCATTGGTTCATATTTGGGCTCTCTACAGGAGCCCGAAGTTTTAACATAGGGTAATATGGGGAATATTCTTTAAAAATCTTCTTCTTCAGAACCACCAGTCAAAATCTTTTAATATTTGGTATACATCATTGTTATGAGGGTCAGATTCTAGATTGTTCAAACCAAGTCCCTAGGTTAATATTTGGGCTTCCTACGGAAGCCCAAATTTTATCTTTGTTCAATATGGAGGGTAATTTAAAAAATCTTCTTCTTCAGATCCATCAGTCAGAATGCTTTGATATTTGGTATGCAACATCTCTATGGGGGTCAGATTCAAGTTTGTTCAAATCAGATCCCTAGGTATATATTTGGGCTCACTATGGTAGCCCAAATTTTTACTTAGTGCAATATGAGAAAATTTCTTTAAAAATCTTCTTCTTCAAATCCACCAGTCGGAATGCTTTTATATTTGGTATACAACATCTCTAAGGGGGTCAGATTCCAGGTTGTTCAATTCGAATGCCTAGGTTAATATTTGGGCTCCATATGGGAACATGAAATTTAACTTAGTACAATATGAGGGAATTTCTTAAAAATCTTCTTCAGATTCACTTGTCAGAATGCTTTCACATTTGGTATACAACATCTCTAGGGGGGTCAGATTCAAGTTTGTTCAAATCGGATCCATAGGTCAATATTTGGGCTCGCTATGGTAGCCCAAATTTGAACTTAGTGCAGTTCGAAGAAATTTCTTTACAATTTCTCTTCTTCAGATCCAACAGTCAGAATGCTTTCATATTCGGTACACAACATCTCTAGGGAAGTCAGATTTAACTGTGTTCAAATGAAGAGCCTGGGTTAATATTTGGGCTCTCTATGGGAGCCGGAATTGGCCATTTTGCTGAAGAATTAAAAATTTTGTATTCAGTACCCTCTAGAGGTACTAAGATTAATCCACATAGGTTATATCAAGGGGCTTCATAGGGGAGCTCTACATTTTACTTATGATCAACTGCAGAAAAGGCATGATGCCCGGATTATTTTTGTCACTCCTGAGGGACTCAAGGATTGACAGTGTAGCCTATGGAGATGGCTTGCTTAATGTAGACTCATTCTTGGACTCTGTTTAAATTGTGTTCTATACAAGATGAGCGCTTCAGGCCCCGTGGGGCCTCTTGTTTGTACACAACTTCTATACAGCTCAGACTAGAGGCCATATTTATGAACCAATCTTTACAAAACTTCTTGGGTACCTTTGTTATCACCGTGGGATGAGAGCGAGTGTTTTGGGGTGTGGTCCGAAATTCAATATGGCCACCAGCAGCCATTTTGTATCAGAATTAGTGCAATCAGTCTTTTGTACAGAACTTCTGTAAGAAAGTTTTGATTTGAATAAATTTTTGTATGAATGTTTAGTAACATGGAATACATCACATATTGTAAGGGGTTTTTTTTCGTGCAGAAATTATGCAAATTAGATGAACTTTGATTTATTCAGTGCTACTTACACAATGTAAGCACACATGTCAATACGGCTCAGGGTAGAGGCTGTATTTATGAACCTATCTTTACAAAACTTTTTGAGTATCTTTGTTATCACCTTGGGACGAGAATGAGTGTTTCTGGGTGCGGTCCAAAATTCAAGATGGCTGCCAGTGGCCATTTTGT
This sequence comes from Pictodentalium vernedei, assembly GCA_031216915.1. Lineage (NCBI taxonomy): Eukaryota > Metazoa > Mollusca > Scaphopoda > Dentaliida > Dentaliidae > Pictodentalium > Pictodentalium vernedei. The sequence continues at coordinate 293,967,418 of CM062295.1, read as the reverse complement.
ACCAAAATTAGGTCCAATCAGTTTTTTGTCACAAGTTCTATACAGCTCGTATTTATGAACTGATCTTCACAAAACTTCTTGGGTACCATTGTTTTCACCTTGGGACAGGAACGAGTGTGTTTTGGGGTGCCTTTGTTATCACTGCGCTATGAAAACAAATATTTTGGGGGTTCAGTCAGACCCATTCTGGACTCAAAGATTTTTTTCTAGTTTAGCATCTGACTGTCACCCACCTTTACAATACTTTACCTATACATTTGTTACAGGCAACGGTCAGTATTTATGTACAGACTGTTACAATACTTTATATGTACCTTTGTTATCAGGTCATTACCTAGATGTTTGTCATTGCTGTGTCACATACTATACATGTACATGTCTTTGTCTTGACAAGTTGAGCTAAAGTGTCATTGACACTTTCATTTAAGCTTTTGATGGGTATTGCTATTAACCATCCCAAAAGGGGTTAATGCTTGGTTTTTTGAATACCCTTATTACTAACAAATTTGGTCCTCGGTGAATTCCACTTCCAACAAAGTAGATTATGTTTATCTCTCAGGTATGCATTAGGTGCTGTTCACATCTGAAAACAGCCTATTTCAACAAAATTACGATGCTTAGCAGTCTGTAGAGGGTTAATAAATGCTCACCGGAATATTTTGTCCATGCAACTTGTAATGTCACACAAAGACCTGTGAATAGTCAATTTTTCCTGAAAACCTACTAGTTGCTTTTAGAGAAATCCACAGAAAATGGGAATTTTAAGCTTTTAAGGGGTATCTCTCTTTAACCAGTCCAAAATGGGTTAAGACTTTGACTTTTGAATACTCTTACCACTATCAAAAATGTTTCCCCATCAATTTTGCGTCCGATAAAAGAAGGAATCTTTCTCGGTGGTACACCAAGTGGGTGCTGTTGGCGTCCGAAAACAGCCCATTTTATCACAATTTTGACTTTTAGCAGCCCGTGGAGGGTTAACAAATGCTCACCGCAGTATTTTGTCCATGCAACTTCTATTGTCACACCAAGGCCTGGGAGTGACAATTTTTTCTTGAAAATCTACAAGACTCGTTTAGAGAAATCCACGGAAAATACAAATTTTTGAGCTTTATAGGGGTATTGCTGTTTAACCAGCCCAAAACGGGTTGACGCTTGGTTTTGTGAACACCCTTATTACTGACAAAAATGATCCTCGGTGAATTCCACTCCCAATAAAGGAAGTTATGTTTATCTCTCATGTATTGTTTAGGTGCAGTGGGGGCCTGAAACCGGCCTATTTCATCAAAATTTCGATGTTTGGAAGCCTGTGGAGGGTTACCATATGCATCGCCTGATATGTCGTGTGTATCAAAGGGCGTGTCACAGACAGGTCTAGCAATGACGAATGTATAAAAAAAATCTACAAGACGTGTTTCGAGAAAGTGCCGATAAACCCCAATTTTGGCAGTTTTTTGCCAATTCTGACGAAATAAGGGTTAAATCGAAAATTCCGCTTCGGTACATGTTTAGATTTTGTGCCCCTCTAAGCGTGTGCAAAATTTGGTGAAAATTGGTTTGAAAATGGCTTCTGAATCGTACGGACAAAATGTGTGGAAAAAAAAAAAAAAAAAAAAAAAAATAATAATAATCCATAGAAAAACAATAGTCTTTTCCAGAGGGAAAAGCCTAATAATTGCTCTAAAATAGTTGGCGTTATATACAGACCCAATATTCCACCAAAAGCAAATATTAACTCTCCGCATGCTGCTGGTGGATATTCCTGCCCAGGACAAGAAATAGCTGCCAATGGAATAAGTAGAATTTGAGCACTTTTATCCAAATTGTCCCTTGTACATTGGATCATCTGTTTGACCGTTGATTTCTTGTATTAAATCAAAATGAATTTTTTGTCAAATCTAGTCATGGCAGCTTCACAGCAGCCATGACTAGATTTGCTGAAAAATATTTTAAAATTACCTAGCAGGTTAAGAGTTAACCTTTTCATGTCCAAGATGTGCGAAATAACCAACATCTTGAACCAAAAAATGAAAAAGGCTTATATCATAGGGGACTTCAATATTGATTTACTTAAGACTTCTATTCACCCCAAAACTGAGGAGTTTATTGATTTAATATTTAGTGAAGGATTCTTACCCCATATAATAAGGCTAACAAGAGTAACAGACCACTCTGCAACTCTCATAGATCAAATGCTCTCCAATAGTCTGATATCTCCATTCGTTTCCGTTATAATATCTGATGTATCGGATCATTTTGGAACATTTCATATAGAAATCCAAGTGCAAAATTCCAATAATCCAATTTTGATAAGAAAAGTAAATTCTTTTAAATCTCTTTTGCTTCAAGGTGAATTTTCCCCAGTCATGGAAACCTCTGATGCAAACGAAGCATATAATCATTTTATAGATGTTTATCTGAGAGTCTACAAATCAGCATTTCCATGACAAAAGCTGAAACTGGATAAAAAATCTATCAGACGACAACCCTGGATGTCTATGGGACTGCTCACATCTTCCAATATTAAACTAAAGTTATGTCATAAAAAATTAAACTCTCCAATTATACAAAACTGGAGATGTACATAGTTTCACTAACTACAGACCAATTAGCATATTGCCAATCTTCTCGAAAGTCCAAGCAAAACTGATGTCGAGTTGACTTACAAGCTTCCTCAATAATTTAGATATCTTGTACAGCTATCAATATGGATTTTGAAAAAAAAATCGTAATACCACACACCCTATAATGCAACTCCTAAATATACTATTCAAAAAAAGTAGGGAACATCCAAACTGATGTTGATATTTTTTGAAAATGGTATTGGATACGCGTGATTGGACACATCAATATGTTACCAAGTTTAGTGTGGATCATGAATGTCACCGGCCCACGAAAACTTTGTGCAGGTTTTTCGCACGAGCGCCACATTAATGTCCGTGAGGGTACATTTTGAAATTCTCATTTGTACTGGACAGGCTTTTTCAGAGGTCTCATCGTTCTTTTCTTGATATAAACTTGTTCATCAATAGTTTCTGATTGAAACTTAACTTTTGAGATATGCAAAGACTGACACGTGATGAACGTTTAAATGCAGTTGGCATGTTGTAAGCTGGCAACAGATAGACTGCAGTGACTCTAATTTTCAATGTTTCTCAATCAGTGATTAGCAGGTTATGGTCACGCTACCGTCAGACAGTCATTGCTGATGACAGACATCGGTCAGGTCATCCAAGGGCAACAACTGCTAACCAGGATCATTTCATCTGAACCACACCATTACATAACCGCTATCAAAGTGCCTCAGAAATTGGACAGCAGCTGCACTGAGTGACAGATGTGCGAGTCAGTGGTCAGACTATCCGACATTGCCCACACAGCTGGCATTTGTACGCTCGACCACCTCGAATAATTCCACGTTTGACTGAACGTCACATCGCAGCAAGGCCTAATTGGTGTGGAGCACGACAGCGCTGGGACAATCGTCAGTGGAGTAACGTCATGCTTTCCGATGAATCGAGGTTCACTCTCGACTTTCACAACTGGCAAAACAGGGCGTGGTGGGGCGGAATGTACAATACCATAACGTAACCGTTAGGCAGCACGATCGGTTTGGTGGTGGATCGGTTATGGTGTGGGGAGGCATAACCATGACCAGCAGAACAGCATTACATGTCATTCAAGGGCGTGTCACAGGGCAGTACTACAGTGACAACATGTTGGCTGCTCATGTGGTGCCATTTGCCTGACATCACGGCTGTCGATACATTTTCCAAGATGACAGTGCAAGAGCACACAGGGCCCGTGTCACTACAGAGTTTCTCCAGGAGCAGAACAACATACACTGCCTTGGCCAGCACTAAGTCCAGACCTTTCACCAATCGAGCACGTCTAGGATATGCTTGGCAGGCACCTTCGACAATGCCAATGGCCCCCTACCAATGTCCAGGAACTCGCCGCTGCATTGCAGGAAGAATGGAATAACATCAGTCAAGCTGATATTGGACATTTGGTGAGGAGTATGCCATGTTGGATCCGCGCTTGTCTCGCGAACCGAGGAGGAGTTACAAGGTTTTGAGGTGTTGGACTGAACGTGGTAAATTCTCTGACTGACCGTCCATGTCTACAGTTCAGTGCGTGGAATGTGTGCTTGTCAGACACCCATCTATGGCTGAAATCATACACCAGATGTCACTGCAATGCCTCAACTGTCTTTTTGATGAAAATATAAATATATTTCTTCATATATCTCACTTTTATCAAATATCCCCAACTTTTTTTGAATTGTATAATATAGCTGTGAATAATAATGAACTGGCATTACATTATGAACAAAATAAAGAACAAAATAAAGATGATACAAAGGCAATATTTCTGGATCTGTCAAAAAGCATTCAACACTATAAACCATAAAATTCTCCTAAAAATATTAGAATACTATGGGATAAGAGGAATTTGCAATGATTGGTTCGAAAGCTACTTAATGGGTAGGACACAATATGTCCAATATGGTGACCACATATCGCCTTAGTTGATCTTATATGCAGAATTCCTCAAGGGTCAGTCCTCGGTCCTATTCTATTTCTAATATACATAAACAATATCGGACATTCAACCTCATTAAATCTTTTTATCGTTTGCTGAAGACACAACTGCTCACTCATCTGTAGCAAGCACTGATTTTAATACCCAACTACAAAATATACTACTCAAAGTTTGCTAAGCACCACATATTTGACACATCATTGTGAAATTTGCTTGTGACATATTTGCAATATATTTGGTGGATATGATTTTCATTTTAACACAAACCCTTGTGATTTAATGATTGAATATGGCGAATGCAAATGTAAGAAGACATTTGTCTGAAACAGAGATCTGGCAGACTGTTGGGATGGTGGAGCAATGGGCTACACATCATCAGGTTTGTGAAGCCCTTGGTGTGCACCATATGCTGATCACCAGAGCCTGAGCAAGGTTTCAGCAGTTTGGAAAACCAGTAAGATGGCATGGTGGTGGCAGTGACAGGACAACATCTGCAGCTGTAGACCGGTTTTGGATCATTCAGGCCCATAGGAACCGCTTTGTAACAGCAACCCAGCTTCGCAGTGACCTTCAGAATGCATCTGGGGTAAATTTTTTGATGCCGACTTTCCAGGCAAGGTTGCACGAAGGTGTTCTGCGATCGAGAAGACCATGTATTCGCATTCCGCTGTCCCAGAACCACCGTCAGACACGATATGAATGGGCCATGGACCATGTTGGATGTACTAGAGAAGATTGGCGACCTGTCCTTTTTACAGATGAGTCAAGGTTCTGCCTAGACTACACAGATAGGCGTTCTAGGGTATGGAGAAGTCCAGGAGAGCGATTCCATGCAGCCAACATTGCTGGACATGACCGCTATGGTGGGGGGAGGGTCAATAATGGTCTGGGGCGGCATCAGCTGGGATGAACGTACAGAGCTCTGTGTCCTTGACCGTGGTACATTGACATTGCACAGCGGTATATTGATGAGATCTTGGATGCCCACATCAGATTGTATGCAGGTGCTGTTGGTGATAGATTCATTCTTATGGACGATAATGCCTGTCCTCATGTTGCCTCTGCTGTCCGGAAGTACCAACAGGGGAGGGGATTGAGCATATGGACTGGCCAGCAAGATCCCCTGACCTCAATCCAATCGAACATGTCTGGAATGAGTTGCAGCTTGCAATTTCAGCCTGTCCATTCAAGCCAAGAAGTGCCCAGGAGCTTTGTGCCATGTGGGTCCAAGAATGGAACAACATCCCACAAAGGACCATCAGGAACCCGACTGGGAGCATGAGAAGGCATTGTTAAGCTGTAATTAACAGTATTGGGTCTCATACTCGATATTGAACCCATACCAGTTCGCTCTGTCAACTTTTTGGCAAATTTGAAAAATTTCCTCTTTTACCAATAATATCCATTTTCCATGGTTATCATATTCAAAAGTTAAAAAATAATGTCAAACACAAACAAAATCTTAATTTCTGTTCTTAAATCATTAAAGATATAAGTAAATAAAAGATATATCCACTTTTCATAATAATATTTCAACTAAAACGTGAAACAGGTAGTTGGATACACTTGGTCCTTAGCAAACTTTTAGTAGTTTTTTTTAAATTCTGTTGTGGAAACTGCCTAGCGATAAATGCGAAAAAGCTAAATATATGGTGATTAACCCAAGCTCTAACATTCAGAATCCAATGTATCAACAAATCAGTATAAACCAGCAATTAGACGATAGGGTTGGGCATGGTGAAAAAGAACAGTCCTTAAAATTTTCAAGAGTTTTTATTGATTTATCACTTGACCTACAAGACCCATATATCACAAATATGTCGAAAAATAGCATGTGCAAATTTGATTCTGAGTAGAGTGAAAAGATTTCTACTCCATAAAGCACTAAAATGTTTTTATTCGGCCAAACAAAATTAAATAATTGATTCTCAGGCAATTTTTTTTTAAAATGAATGAGGGAGGGTGGTTTTTATTTTTATTTTTTATTCCAGATGGAATGGTCGCCAACGCCTGAAATCCAGTTATGAGAGCGTAAAATTAAATACTACAGCTTCCATGTTGATTTCACTGATAGTTTTTTTTTGTAACAGTGATCATACTACCCAAAATCAATACAGAACAACTAAAATGGAGATAAAAAATAATGAGGTTTTGAACTGGTTAGGTGTTAGAACCCACAATTAGGTCTTCCAAAATAATTAGGGCACCAGTGCAAAAGCCAACATTTTCCTTACCCATGTTTTGTATTCAGTCAAACATAAATAATAGTTTGTGTATACAAATTTGTTCTATTACAAATTATTGGAGAGTGGCTGTTGACACTCTCCAATAATTGGTAATAAAACAATTTTTGATGAAAAAATTCAGACCACCAAAACTAATTTAGCTCTCAACCAGTTAAATAAACACTTATTTTGTACATACATATGAGATTCGTTTCGCATTTCACAAAGAGAATAATAATGCAAAGCGCAATGTGATACCTCTAAAATCACAAACTATGATAGTTTTATACATTTTGAATTTTGCCTCCGAAATAAATATGACGAACACGGGCCAAAAAATGAATGCACCTCTGCCTGAGAATCCAAAGATTAATTTTCTTTAGCCTTACACTCTAATAGTTATCAATTATTCCTTTTTTCTCTTTCAAAATGCCATTTGAACAGTATTTGATGGCTTTCTTCTTCTTTTGTTACATTGTAAAAAGTCTGAGCACCTATTTATACCTCTTTGATGTCAAGGTACTCACTGATTATTCTGAAGATTCATTTATCTTTGATACTTCTAATCATGAAAATACCTGCCGCAACTGCGTTGTGTCCTTGGGAAAGACACTCCACCCCCATTGCCCACTTGGGGGCACGGTGACGCTGTGTACTAAGGCGTACTGCACGTGATGGTGCACTTATCTTCAACCAATGCTAACCCTGCTTGTGTGGAGTTGGTATGTTGGGGAGCTGACAGTTGCTCACCGTTGCTCGGTGGTTCTCTCCGGGTACTCAGGCCTCCTCCACCTGTAAAACTGTCATGGTCATGGTTAGCCATTGTGCAGAAATATGTGACCTTAAACACCAATAAATAATAAATAAATCATGAAAATAACTACTGATATAGCCCATTATATTTTGATTGGCAGAGCTCGTAGAGCTCTGTCAAACGAAATATAATAGGTTATTTTCCTGTTTTGCAGAATTGAAATTTTTCTTTTGTGTGAAGGAACTTGGTGAGAAAATAAATTTGTTATGCGCCTCAGTGTGGAACAGTTTTCAAACCAGTGTAAATTTCCATACACCCTGGAATATACAGGGATAACTGATATTGATATTGTACAGATTTTCAGTATTCCTTAAAATAGTTCTTAGGGTCGCGGTGGCATTGCAGTAACCGATTCTCGTCAGATCACCGAAGTTAAGCAATGTCGAGCCCAGTTAGTCCTCGGATGGGTGACCGTCTGAGCGATCGATTCGGACTCCCGCATTGTGTCCTTGGGCAAGGCACTTAACCCTGATTGTCCACATGGGGGCATGATGAGGCCGTGTACTAAGGCATACTGCACGTCGATGGTGCGCATGTCTTCAACCAATCTAACCCTGCCTGTGCTGCAGTGCGGTGTTACGATGTTGGGGAGCTGGCAGCTGCTCATCGTTGCTCGGTGGTTCTCTCCGGGTACTCCGGCTTCCTCCACCCGTAAAACTGTCACGGTCATGATTAGCCATTGTGGATAAGTATGTGACCTTAAAACACCAATAAATAAATAAATAACATGGTTCTTTCTTTATTAACCTGCTACACATCTATGATGAAATATCAGTATTTTAATCTGCAATGTTTCCCTTAACGCAAGTAGGAATTTAACCAATTCAGTCTTACTTGATAGAGCTCACTGAATGAATAGGTTGAGTTTGGGCAAACAAGATTGAATTGGTTAAATTCTTAGTTGCATTATGGGAAAAATTTGCTGCTTGAAATTTCCGTATTTTAACATCAGCGTTCATGGTGTAAATACTTTGAAAATAAAATCCAAATGAAAAAAAATCCCATCAGTCAATAAAATGTATGCATGTTATTGTTCATCCATGTGTGGGTTTTTTGACCTACGGGATATGTGTTCATGGAGTTTTATCCAGCATTTGATTTAGGGACTGTACCACAGTCTACACACAAACACAATTGTGTTTCTTCAGTGTTCATGGTCTGTGAATACTGGGTCAACTTACCAGCCTATGCAGAAGTATATGGCTGCTATGAAGCAGCCATGCCTAGATTTGATGAAAAATTAATCTAAATTTTACTTAAAAAGTCATTCATGAAAAAATCCATTCAATTTCCAAGGAAAAAACTGGACTAATTGTGCCCAAATTATACTTATTTCAGTGGCAAGAGAATTTCTCTCTTGGGCAGGAATATCCCCTAGAAGCATGCAAGGAGTTAATTGCTTTTTTTCCAAGAAAAGAGACCTGGCTTGATGAAAAGACCATTTGTTCAAAATGACAATTACACTCTGTTTTTCATTTATAAGACAACCTGGTAACCCTGAAATGGCCAACATAATCATAACTAAACAGTTGCTTAACCTTTCTCCACACTTGTGTTGTGCTCATAATGACCTTAAACTCTTATAAACATTTTCAATTTTGAATATGCTGTGGATTTTATATGCATATCGAGTTTGTAGTTTATTAGTTTAATATAGTTCTGGTAATTTTTTCACTGTTTGTGCTCAGCATTTCTTCAGCTATATGATACCCATGGCATAGCTATGGGGGACTCTTTGTTTCCCCCTCCCCCCCCCCCCCTCCCACTGGCCCAAATCAAAATCCTGAATTCACTGATCTGCATGGGGCATCAACTAATGAAATTACAGATAACATACCACGCTTGACATTTTTTCGAGCTATAAAATGGTGCCATTTCGGGCATATTTTTTTAACTTTTTCTGGGGAGGCTCAGCACAAGCCTGCAAAAATATCTTTTTGACTTACCCATCACACTGGCAACAGTTTGTTCTTTTTGAAAAATATCCCCCACCCAGCCCTACCAATGCGATAAGGACACCACCTTGATACCTTCCTCAAACTTAAGACTTCAATCTTCATGATATGCCTCTGATATACTCTGAAATAAAAATGCTTGGATCCCCCCACCCAAAATCCATCCCCAAATATTGATATCTGGCTGTGTGTTTACTTGAAACCATCTGCCATTGAAGTTACCCTTACTGATTATTTTGGTTATTTTCGAGGGCTGCATTGAGAAAGAAAATACCTTTTATTTTCAACCAGTGTTTGAAACTGCTGCTTTAAATCTCCTTGTCCAGCAAAGAATAGGTAATGTTTTTCAACTTCAGCTTTTCACATTCTCGTCCTGAATTCCAAAGTTAAATTCCATTCCACACCAAGGGGAGAATATGCACATGTATATGAATTGTACATTGGAGCCCACTTAATTGGATATCTCTTACCTGAATAACCCTGTTAATTGAATATAATTTCCCAAGACAAAACCCAAGTACAAATTTGACCTGTTAATTGAATATAAGTTATAGAGTAAACTCCTGTTAATTGAATAAACAATTTTGTAACCTGTCAAGAAATTACCCTAACTCTCCCCTGTTTTCCTTTGTTTGCAGATCTATTTGGCCTCAGTACATCCAATACAGGCATTTAATCTATTATATCTTGTTTAACAGAGCTTAGGGAGCTCTGTCAAACTAGATATAATGGAATAAATGCCAAGTTTATCTCTAGAATACTAGAAAGTGACACAATCCCTGTTATCTGAATACTCCTATTAATTGAATAATTTTCATTGGCAAAGTGGCTATTCAAATTAACAGGGTTCCACTGTATATGCAGATCTGACAATAATGCAGATCTGACAATATTCTTGTCTTGTAAGAGAGCTTTCCAAAAATGATAATAAGTCAAGAATTTGATATTGTTAAGGCCTAACATATTTGGCATTCTTTTATGTTAGAGAGTCTTAGTCAATTCAAGAAATCACTGAACATTAAGTCTGACTCAAGTGAATTTGGTACTTGTCAGACATGTAAGTTCTGCCTGTCAACGACCTTAACAGACTGCATACAATATTTTTAATTATTATGCCGCCTTGTTAGTTTCTCCAATCAGAAGGCTGGAATACTATCTTTGGGTTCTGCCGCATCCGGTAACTCACCTGATATTATTTGCTATCAGGTGAGAAGCCTCCATTACTATTTTGATGCATTTCCACTTGCTTTGAATTGTCAAAAATTTAAATTAAAACAAAATAAGAGAATTTAAGTACGCAAAATATTTTCAAGGTACCGTATTTATTGATTTAAAACATTAAATATTTTAAAAATGAACAGAAAATATTATTTGTAGTCCCAAAAGTTCTATTTTTAAGACTTTATGAACTTTTTATGCTGAAGCAAAATTTCTTTATAATTTTCTCAACAGATTGAAAGTGATTTTTATACGGTGCCATATTATGGTATGGCAATGTCCGTCCAACCGTCTGTCTGTTAATTTTTGTTTGTCCTCGCGATAACTTGAAAACAATACATCCTGCAGATACTGTTTCTTTATGGTAGATTAGTCATGACTAGAGGATGATTCCTTTCGATAACCTGCATTCTGGCATATCCAATATGGCCACCACAGCAGCCATCTTTGATTTTCAGACTTTTGATTGTCCACATGATAACTTTAAAACTATAGATTCAACAGATACTGCTTTTTTATGGTTGATTAAGCATGACTAGAGGATGATTCCTTTCGATAACCAGCATTCTGGCATATCCAATATGGCCACCACGGCAGCCATCTTGGATTTTCAGGGACTTTTGATTTGATAACTTGAAAACTATAGATCCAACAGATACTGCTCTTTATGGTTGATTAGGCATGACTAGAGGATGGTTCCTTTCAATAACCAACATTCTGGCATATCCAATATGGCCACCATGGCATCCATCTTGAATTTTCAGGGACTTTTCATTGTCCACATGATAACTTGAAAACTGTAGATCCAACAGATACTGCTTTTTTTGGTTGATTAATCATGACTACAGGATGGTTCCTTTTGATAACCAGCATTCTGGCATATCCAATATGGCCACCATGGCAGCCATCTTGGATTTTCAGGGACTTTTGATTGTCCACATGATAATCCAACAAATACTGGGTTTTTTATGGTTGATTAGTCATAACTAAAATAATCCAACAGATACTGTTTTTTATGGTTGATTAGTCATGACTAGAGGATGGTTCCTTACGATAACCAGCATTCTGGCATATCCAATATGGACACCATGGCAGCCATCTTGGATTTTCAGGGACTTTTGATTTGAAAACTATTCATCCAACAGATACTGTTTTTATGGTTGAATTATCATGACTGGAGCAATTTCTTCATAGACAGCCGTATATTGATCCACTGCCTGGCGGTGCACTTGCTTGAACATTTAAAAGTGCTTTGTTAACTCTTTTCAGGTGGTAAGTGTATGTAAAGGTATTTCCGATATGCTTGTAGTGATACATTTTATTTTGTAAACAAATATCGCTCTTCGAACCGCAACAATTGTTTACTGTCACCTTGGATAGGTACCGGTGCCAGTTACTGTTAATGATTCTGTGCGGTGATGTCAATAGCAGTTTCTAAAAAATAGATGTTCGGTCGTTTTTGTTTCTCGTGAAAATTTATTCATCCATTTATATACATGGACTTTTGACATAATAAATATGTTACATTGCATGTAGCTGTCTGATACATTTCCATACAAGTCTCTGAGTGTTCATATCATGTTCGGTTTCACCTCACCTGATATGAACTCTCATCGCCTTGTAACTTATAATGCAGTGCAGTGCAAGCTTATTACAAACACAACACATGCTAGCTGACAGAATTAATTACTCTATTTTCAACTGTCACAGTAAATTATGTATCGCTGTATATTTGTGGTGATTTTTGGAAACATCAACAACAACATGGATTTGGTCTCGAGTTTCACATTCAGTGACAAAGATGATGAATTGTTTATTAATATAGACTTGAGGGATATTGGACATGTGTCTTATATGCCAGCCTCCAGTACAGATTACGTAGCACCAGACAGTAATGAGGAAGCCTCAGCTAGTGATAACATGCCAGCAGAAACAGACACACCTACCTCAACTAGATTTGTTGCAAAGAGATTCAAGACTGTATCCAGTGAAGAGCTTCAAGAGTATGAATCACTCCATCAGTCCAATGCAACAAAGAAGAACACAAAATGGGGTGTTAACATCCTTAAAGGTAACTTTTCTTTTGCTTACCTCTTTGCCCGTCAAGTATTTACAAACTTATTAGCTCGCCTTACTTTGTCAAGCAAGCTATCGTGATCACTCACCGTCCACCATCCGCGAACATGGTGTTTGCATCTTCTCCCAAACCTCTGAACCGATTTAATTGAAATTTGAAATAATAGTTTGTTATGACATGTTCAAATCAACTTGCCTCACCCCTCGGTAGGGCCATGCCCCAAAAGTGTGCTTAAATCTTGAAAAATCTTCTTCTCATGAACCAGCAGTAGCAGAGACTTGATATTTGGTGTGCTACTTCCTTTTGATGTGTAGACTCAGATTTGTTCAAGAGAAGTTCAAGGAGCTATTTGAGCAAGAATTTTTGCCCCGTCCAAACTTTCTATTTTTCAAACCGAGGGGCTGATTTGAACCAAATTTGATATGAGAACTTATTGGGTCATAAGTACTTAATTTATGCCAAAAAAATTTTCCCGTCGCCCCATGGGAACTTCAGGAACTAAAAATAGAACAAATTTAAAATACCTGTATCTCCAAAACTACATGGCACTGAGAATTCTTATTTGGTGTGAAGCTTCCTTAGGACCAACAGAATGGAATGGTCCAAAAAAATTGCTATTGGTTTTATCATAGGGTACTTTGAAAAAAGTTCTGAGTCAGCATTTTTTTTAACACTGTGGGTAATGGCAAAAACATTTAACACTACTCTTCTCCCAAACCTCTGCTCCAAAAGTTTTCAAATTTCACATATAACATCTTTTGAAGATTGTTTCACACGTTTATTGAAATCAAATCTATGGGTTCATATTTGGGCTCTCTATGGGAGAATCTTTTGATATTTGGTATACTGCATCCTTACGGAGGTGAGACTCAAGTTTTTTCAAGCCAAGTCCGAGTTCATATTTGGGCTCCCTGTGGGAGTCTAAATTATTACTTAGTTCAATATGAGGAATATTCTTTAAAATTCTTCTTTTTTTAGATCCACTGGTCAGAATCTTTGGATATTTGGTTTCAGCTTTTCTTAAGAGGGGCAGATGCAACTTGTTCAGATCAGTTCCCTGGGTTGATATTTAGGCTACCATGTCAGCTGAGCGCCCTCAAGCCCCTTTGGGCCTCTTGTTCCAATGAGAGGTTCCATGATATGTTTTTTTTAGCTCACCTGATTGAATGTCAGGATAGGCTGTTGTGATCCCTCTCTGTCCGTCGCCCGTGAACATGGTTTTTTGCACCTTCTCCTCCAAACTGCTGAACTGATTTCAGTTAAATTTGAGGTGGTTGCATGTTCAGGCATTGCATTTTGTTTTTGTTCAAATCAGCATGCCTAGCCCCATAGGGAGAGGGTGGGGGAAAATGCTCAAAAATCATCTTCTCATGAACCAATAGGTACAATGGCGTGATATTTGGTATGGAGCTTCCTTTTGAGGTGTAGAATCAAGTTTGTTCAAATGAAGTTTGTGGAGCAATATTTGCCTTTGTAATGGGAGGGGCAAGATATTTGGCCCCACCCAAAATTTCTATTTCCTGAATTGATGTCCGATTTGAACCAAATTTGGCATGTGGTATTAAGGAGTCATAAGATCCACCAGTCAGAGGTCAGAATCTTTTGATATTTGGTATACAGCATTCTATGAGAGGTCAGATCTAAGTTTGTTCAAACTTAAGACCCTGGGTTAATATTTGGGCTCCCTAATGGAGCCTCAATTATTACTTAGTCCAATGTGAAGAATAATCTTTAAAACTCTACTTTTCCAGAACCACCTGCCAGAATCTTTTGATGTATGGTACACAGAATCCTTACAGGGCTCAGTATCAAGTTGTTCACATCAAGCCCATCGGTTTACTAATGGGGCTCACTATGGGAGCCCAAATTTGAACATAATGCAATATGGGGAATAATCTTAAAAAATCCTCTTTTTCAGATCCACTGCTATGCAGAATGCACTGGTATTGAGTATACAGTATCCTACAGGATAGTAATCTTTAAAATTCTTCTTTCGACCCACCAGTCAGAATCTTTGGATACTTGGTGTACAGCATTCTTGGGGAGGTTAGATCTAAGTTTGTTCAAATTAAGTCTTTGTGTTAATATTTGGGCTCCCTGTTGGAACCCGAGTTTTAACTTAGTCCAGTATGAGGATTAATCTTTAAAAATCTGCTTCTTGAGATACAATCAGAATCTTTTGATTTTTAGCTCAACTTGACAAAGTCAAGCTGAGCTATTGTCATCACTTCTTGTCCATCAGCATACATATGTACATGTACGTACGTCCACAATTTCCTTTGGCACATCGCACAGGTCACATTTATGATCAGATTGCTTTGAAACTTGGTATGTTGTTTGGGGTGATCTCTAGATGGGAGCTATCAATTTTCTTCCATTTCTGTCAAAAAATGTTGCCGCTGGTAACAACCTTCATACTAAGTTTAGTCAGACTTCAATATTTCCCTTTGACACACCCTACACAGCACATTTGTGATAAGACTGCTTTGAAACCTGGTATGCTTGTTTGGGGTGACCTCTGGATGGGAGCCATTTCCGTCAAAACATGTTGCTGCTGGCAACAACCTTTGAACTTAGTTTAGTCAGGCATCAATATATTCCTTTGGCACACCCTACAGGGCATATTTATGATCAGATCGCTTTGAAACTTGGTATGCTTGTTTGGGGTTACCTTTAGATGGGAGCTATCGATTTTCATAGATTTCCATCAAAAAATGTTGCCATTGACAACAACCTTTGATGAACTTAGTGCAGTTATGCATCAATATTTCCCTTTGGCACACCCTGCAGGGCACATTAATGACTGGATTGCTTTGAAACCTGGTGTGCTTGTTTGGGGTGACCTCTAGACGGGAGCTATTGATTTTCTTCCATTTCTGTTGAAAAATTCTGCTGCTGGCAATGATGACCTTTGAACTTACTTTAGTCAGGCCTCAATACTTCCCTTTGGCACACCCTACAGGGCACATTTATGATCGGATCACTTTGAAACTTGGTATGCTTGTTTGGGGTGACCTCTAGATGGGAGCTATTGATTTTCTGCCTTTTCTGTTAAAAAATGTTGCCATTGGCAACAACCTTTGAACTTAGTTTAGTTATGCTCAATATTTCTCTTTGGCGCACCCTACAGGTTACATTTATAATCGGATTGCTTTGAAACTTGGTATGCTTGTTTAGGGTGACCTCTAGATGGGAGCTATTGATTGTCTTCCTTTTGTGTTAAAAAATGTTGCCATTGGCAACAACCCTTGAACTTAGTTGAGTTAGACATCAATATTTCCCTTTGGTGCACCCAACAGGGCACATTTATAATTGGAGGATTGCTTTGAAACTCGGTATGCTTGTTTAGGGTGGCCTCTAGATGGGAGCTATCGTTTTTCTTTCATTTCCATCGTAAAACGTTGCAGTTGCAACAACCTTCGAACTTTAAACTTAATTTAGTCAGGTGTTAATATATTCCTCTGACACGCACTACAGGGCACATTTATGATCAGATCCCATTGAAACTTGGTATGTGTGTTTGGGGTGACCTCTAGATGTGAGCTATTGATTTTCTTTCATTTTCATAAAAAGTTATTGTCGTTAGCACCAGCTTTTGAACTTAGTGCATTTGTGCAGCAACTTATCCCTTTCTCACTCTCTACAGGGCATATTTATGAATTTCCATAAAAAAGAAAAATATAACCATTGCCACAAACAATGACCTTCAAACTTAGTGCATTAACATCTTCCTTTGGTATGCCTCAGAGGGCACATTCATTATCAGGTTGTTTTGAAACTTTGTATGCTTATTCAGGGTGACAAAGATAGGAGCTATCTATTTTCTTTTCGTTTCCATCAAAAACTGTTGCTGTTAGCAACAAAGTTTGAATTTGTTGCATTTGTGCATCAACATTCTTCTTTGACATGGCCTACATGGCACATTTATCGTAGGATTGTTGATTGTTTTTTTTAATTGACGCGTTCATTTGACGAGACCTCTAGATAAGAGCTATCGATTAGCATTCATTTCTTTAAAAAAGTTGCCGTTTACAATGACCTCCGAACTTACTGCATATGTGTATCAACATTCTTCCTTTTGGTAGCAAATTTTAACATAGTGCAAAATTGGTAATATTCTCAACATCTTCTCCAGAACCTCCAGTTAGAATCTTTTGACATTTTGTATATAACATCCTTCAAGTTTGTTCAAGTTAAGTCCCTAGATTGATATTTGGAATCCCTAGTTTTGTTTTGCATTATTGAAAATATGGGCATTATTTCTTTGGTCGCATCCCAATACTAGAAAAAAATCATCTGGCATAGACAACAGAGTTATAAATAATGAAATAACTTCATTCCTCTGTAGTGTTAGACATAGTTGCTAATTAAATCCTTCTTTAAACAACTTTGGTCAGGTGAGTGCCTCAGGCCCCATGGGACCTCTTGTTTAAAAAATTTTTGGAAAAATATTTTTCTACTGCTCAATTTGTAAATAACATGGGCAGATACAGTCGAATAGTTAGGTAAAGGGTTAATGTCTTTTTATACCACGCTCTCCTATTTCACGACCTGTGAAAAGCCTATATATTAAATTTTAGCTTTTAACCCCACTACCGGTGTAAAGCTTCTTCTGCGGTTAAAAATATAAAAAATTTACACCTGCAGTTGAAAGTTCATTCAACTTGACCTTTGGCATGACGCAATTTTCCAACTTCGATTCATTCACACCTCGCGATGTTTCATTCAAACATACAACATTTTGCAATACTATCTGCTACGTGCAATGACTTATTAAGATTAAAATATCTACAATTGAATATTTAAGATAAAATTGAAGAATTGTTAATAATAATTTGACTGAAAAAGCAAGGTAAATTCAATCAACTTTGACGATGTGTCTAGCTGTCAATCAAGCAACATGTACAGCCGGTAGTACTGCCCACCGGCACAGATGTAAAAACAAACCTACGTGTATGCGATAGAAAATATCATTTTTAGCTCAACTTTGGCGAAGCCAAATTTGAGCTTTTGTCATGGCCTGTCGTCCGTCTCTCCGTCTGTCCATACGTCAACAATTGGATACGGCTCGGGCTAGAGGCCGTATTTATGAACCGATCTTTACGAAACTTCTTGGATACCTTTGTTATGACAGTGGGACGAGAACGAGTGTTTTTGGGTGCGGTCCGAAATTCAGGATGGCTGCCAGTCGCCATTTTGTACCGACGATGCAGAAATCTGTTTTTTGTACAGAACTTCCACATGAAAGCTCTGATTTGAATAATTTTTTGTATGAATGTTTAGTACCATGGGATACATCACATATAATACAGGTTTTTTTCTCGTGCATAAATTGTGCAAATTAGACTAATTTTGATGTTTTTTGGTGTTACTTTCAGCACTGTAAGTGCAAATGCCAATACGGCTTGGGCTAGAGACCGTATTTATGAACCGATCTTTACGAAACTTCTTGGGTACCTTTGGTATCACCGTGGGAGGAGAACAAGTGTTTTTGGGTCCAGTCCGAAATTCAAGATGGCCGATGGCAGCCATTTTGTACAAAATTAGGTGCAATCAGATTTTTGCACAGAACTTCCATATGAAATCGCTGATTTGAATAATTTTTTGTGTGAATGTTTAGTACCATGGGATACATCACATATAATACAGGTTTTTTTCTCGTGCAGAAATTATGCAAATTAGATGAACTTTGATTTTTTCAGTGCGACTTACACACAGTAAGTACACATGTCAATACGGCTCAGACTAGAGTCTGTATTTATGAACTGATCTTCACAAAATGTCTTGGGTACCTTTGTTATCACCTTGGGATGAGAACGAGTGTTTCTGGGTGTGGTCTAAAATTCAAGATGGCTGCCAGTGGCCATTTTGTACCGAAATTAGGTCAAATCAGTTTTTTGTATGCAACTTCTATACGGCTCAGACTAGAGGCCATATTTATGAACCAATCTTTACGAAACTTCTTGGGTACCTTTGTTATCACCGTGGGATGAGAGCGAGTGTTTGTGGGTGTGGTCCGAAATTCAAAATGGCCACCAGCAGCCATTTTGTACCAAAATTAGTGCAATCAGTCTTTTGTACAGAACTTCTGTATGAAAGTTCTGATTTGAATAAATTTTTGTATGAATGTTTAGTAACATGGAATACATCACATATTGTAAGTTTTTTTTTTTCGTGCAGAAATTATGCAAATTAGATGAACTTTGATTTATTCAGTGCTACTTACACAATGTAAGCACACATGTCAATACGGCTCAGGGTAGAGGCTGTATTTATGAACCAATCTTCACAAAACTTCTTGGGTACCTTTGTTATCACCTTGGGATGAGAATGAGTGTTTCTGGGTACGGTCTAAAATTCAAGATGGCTGGCAGTGGCCATTTTGTACCAAAATTAGGTCCAGTCAGTTTTTTGTCACAAGTTCTATACAGCTCGTATTTATGAACTGATCTTCACAAAACTTCTTGGGTACCTTTGTTTTCACCTTGGGACAGGAACGAGTGTGTTTTGGGGTGCCTTTGTTATCACTGTGCTATGAGAACAAATATTTTGGGGTTCAGTCAGACCCACTCTGGACTCAAAGATTTTTTTCTAGTTTAGCATCTGACTGTCACCCACCTTTACAATACTTTACCTATACATTTGTTACAGGCAACGGTCAGTATTTATGTACAGACTGTTACAATACTTTATATGTACCTTTGTTAAGTCATTACCTAGATGTTTGTCATTGCTGTGTCACATACTATACTTGTACATGTCTTTGTCTTGACAAGTTGAGCTACAGTGTCATTGACACTTTCATTTTCTCAATTTTAAGTGACAAAGTCGATTGTTTAATAAGAGCATGGTATAAATAAAACAAATAGGTACTAGGGCCTGTAATCAGATTTAGTCCACTCGAAGAATAAAGGTTTTAACCACTCGGCAAGACGAGTGGTTAAAACCCTTTTTCAACTTGTGGTTTAAATCTGATTACCGGCCCTAATACCTCTTTATTCTATTTCCATTGAATTGTTTCAAGGATTATTGTTTAGTTTTATTTTACTTTACATTTGATCTGAAATACTGAGAGGCTGATTAGTGCTTGTGTACTGTGATAAACAAGTAAGTTCTTTTTTTCTGGTGAAATGGAACCAGCAGTAACTGCTTTGTGTCCATGGGCAAGGCACATAATCCTGATTGCCCATGTGCAGGCAGGCTGGCATTGTGTGCTAAGGCGTACTGCCCCTCGATGGAGCACTTGTCTTCAACCACTGCTTGTGCAGAGTTAGTATGTCGAAGAGCCTGCTGCTGCTGCTCGGTGGTTCTTTTCGGGTACTCAGACTCCCTCTACCAATTAAACTGTCCCGACATGAAGCAACCCTGGCTGTTGAAAGTGTCATTAAACTGCTGTAAACAAACAAACTAGTGAAATGAGGCCCTGCAACTAACACTTGGGGTGCAAGTCCTCTAAAGTAGGAAGCATAGATATAAACGATTGGCTAAACTGGTTTTTATACTTGTGTTGCAGTCATGATATAGCAATGGATGTTAAAAGTGACCTTAAACACTAATAAATTATTGAATAGGTTATCTTGAATTTGCCCATCTGCGTTGTGTCCTTGGGCAAGACACTTCAGCCCCATTGCCCACGTGGCGGCACGGTGGCATTGTGTACTAAGAAGTACTGCATGTCGATGGTGCACCTGTCTTCAACCAATGCTAACCCTGCTTATGGGGAGTTAGTATGTTGGGGAGCTGACAGTTGCTCACCAGTGCACGATGGTTTTCTCTGGGTACTCCGGCTTCCGCCACCCTTGAAACTGTCATGGTCATGATTAGCCATTGTCCAGAAATATGTGACCTTAAACACCAATAAATTAATAAATAATCTTGAATTTGATATTCAATCAAGGTATGGCTGCTTGAGAATTGTCACTGCTTATTTGAAAACAAGCCTTAATATTGGATCTTTACCATTTGTCACTGTTTAATTCCATGGCCAAGAATAGCTTGGCTCACTTCCAGAGTTTCTTGAATTCCTTGCACTCCAGTAGTACAGTAAAAGTGTCTCAGGTGACTTCATATATCATTGAAGAATTATGGATTTAACCAGTTATCTATATAGGTATAAAAGGTAAAATTGTCTCTTGAAAACTTTGCTGCTGAAAACACCAGTATTTTGGCATCATTATGCAGAGCATTAAGTTATTGAAAGGTAATTATATCTCACTCTGTTCAAAAAGGCTCTCTGTGCCCTTTTCATCAGTGTTTCACATGAAGAAATATTATCAGTAGACAAAACGTGAGAATCTCCCAATTTATTCTCTGGGTACCTCTTTCTGTTGAGGCCTGAGACCTTGATTCTGACTGAGGTTCAAAGAAGGTAAATTTAGTAATGCTACCCTGCTGTGCAGGGTAACATTACTAAATTCACTCTCTGGGAATCTCATACTTCAGATGACAGTCTGCTTATTTCCAGGCTTGGAGACAATTCTGGCATTACATTCAAAAAAGATCATTGCAACAGTTAAAATGTATTCAAAGGTTACATGCCTGCATCACACTAGCCATTTTCTCAGTTTTCTGTCCCAAAATATAGGGGTGACAGACAATGTGAAAGGGAAAGGTGTCCTCTATGGTGCAATTGGCATTGGGAGAGATTTAATGGAGTCAAAAATTTAGTTTTTGCTTAAACTGATCATCAGAAATGAAGTGCCAGTCACACTCAACTAGCATCGACTACTGGGGCAGAAATCTCGATACCATTGATCTATCAGGTAAAGAATTAGGTCAAAATACCTAAATTACAAGGTTTAGTATCCAAGGTAAGTGCAAGCACTCATTCAGTTTTGCTCAAATTGCCTTTCTGTCAGTTTGAAGACTTTTGTGTTAGACTGAAATTTCTTATTGTTATTGCTGTATTCAGAAAAGGGGTTTGCAACTCAGAAAACAGATTCTTAAATTCTGTGAGGAAACATTAAAAGCAACAGCAAAGTTTTGGCTACTAGATCTCTGGGTTTAACCCTTACGTCCCCATACAGCCACAGACAGCCCCCTTTTGTATTGCTCTGAAAAAGTTGTCCCAAGTGTATTTTTCCTCGAGAACTCGTCTTGAAGGAAGCATGTATCTTGACAGTGTTTTTACATCATTGTTGGCTGCCTGTACAGGCAGCCAACAGTAATGTTGAAATACTGTTAAGTCATCTGCATCTGTGTGCATGCATGGTAGTTGTCCCCCGAAAATTTTGTGACTATTAAAATAGCCAGTGTCTGTCCATGCTTTCATCTGTCCATCTGTCCAGGCATCCATCCCACATTGGTTTCCCAATGATAACTTTAGTTACAGTAGGCCAAATCAAATGAAATTTGGTATGTAGGTGAACTTTGATTTATGCATTGCTACTTATACATGGTAAGTACACATGTCAATACAGCTCGGGCTAGGGGCTGTATTTATGAACCGATCTTCACGAAACTTCTTGGGTACCTTTGTTATTACCCTGGGACGAGAACAAGTGTTTTTGGGTGAGGTCCAAAATTCAAGATGGCTGCCGGCAGCCATTTTATACTGAAATTAGGTGCAATCAGTTTTTTGTACTGAACTTCTAGGACTACCTTTGTTATCACCTTGGGACAAGAACGAGTGTTTTGGGGTGTGGTCCGAAATTCAAGATGGCTGCCAGTGGCCATTTTGTAGTGAAATTAGGTACAATCAGTTTTTTGTACAGAACTTCCATATGAAGGTTCTGATTTGAATAAATTTTTGAATGAACGTTTAGTAACATGGAATACATCACATATAATGTGGGTTTTTTTCTCATGCAGAAATTATGCAAATTAGATGAACTTTGATTTATTCAGTGCTACTTACACACAGTAAGTACACATCTCAATACAGCTCCAGCTAGAGGCTGTATTTATGAACCGATCTTCACGAAACTTCTTGGGTACCTTTGTTATCACCTTGGGACGAGAACGAGTGTTTTTGGGTGAGGTCCAAAATTCAAGATGGCTGCCAGAGGCCATTTTATAATGAAATTAGATGCAATCAGTTTTTTTGTACAGAACTTCTGTGTGAAAGCTCTGATTTGAATAAATTTTTGTATGAATATTTAGTAACATGGAATACATCACATATAGTACAGGTTTTTTTCTCATGCAGAAATAATGCAAATTAGATGAACTTTGATTTATTCAGTTCTATTTATACACTGTAAGTGCACATATCAATTCGGTTAGGGCTGGAGGCTGTATTTATGAACCGATCTTCACAAAACTTCTTGGGTGCCTTTGTTATCACCTTGGAACGAGAACGAGTGCTTTTGGGTGCGGTCCAAAATTCAGGATGGCCGCCGGCAGCCATTTTGTACCAAAATCAGTGCAATCAGTTTTTTGTACAGAACTTCTGTATGAAAGTTCTGATTTGAATAAATTTCTGTATGAATGTTTAGTATCATGGAATACATCACATATAATACGGGTTTTTTTCTCGAGCAGAAATTATGCAAATTAGATGAACTTTGATTTATTCAGTGCTACTTATACACAGTAAGTGCATGTGTCAATACGGCTCGGGCTAGAGGCTGTATTTATCAACCGATCTTCACTAAACTTCTTGGGTACTTTTGTTATCACCTTGGGATGAGAACGAGTGTTTCTGTGTGTGGTCCAAAATTCAAGATGGCTGCCAGTGGCCATTTTGTACCAAAATTAGGTGCAATCAGTTTTTTGTACACAACTTCTATACGGCTCAGGCTAGAGGTCGTATTTATGAACCGATCTTTACGAAACTTCTTGGGTACCTTTGTTATCACCATGGGACAAGAACGAGTGTTTTTGTGTGCGGTCCAAAATTCAAGATGGCCACCAGCAGCCTTTTTGTACCAAAATTAGTGCAATCAGTTTTTGTACAGAACTTCTGTATGAAAGTTCTGATTTGAATAAATTTTTGTAAGAATGTTTAATAACATGGAATACATCACATTTAATACGGGTTTTTTTCTCGTGCAAAAATTATGCAAATTAGATGAACTTTGATTCATTCAGTGCTACTTATACACAGTAAGTGCACATGTCAATACGGCTCGGGCTAGAGTCTGTATTTATGAACCGATCTTCATGAAACTTCTTGGGTACCTTTGTTATCACCTTGGGACGAGAATGAGTGTTTTTGGGTGTGGTCCAAAATTCAAGAAGGCCGCCAGCAGCCATTTTGTACCAAAATTAGTGCAATCAGTTTTTTGTACAGACCTTCTGTGTGAAAGCTCTGATTTGAATAAATTTTTGTATGAATGTTTAATAACATGGAATACATCACATATAGTACAGGTTTTTTTCTCGTGCAGAAATAATGCAAATTAGATGAACTTTGATTTATTCAGTGCTACTTATACACAGTAAGTGCATGTGTCAATACGGCTCGGGCTAGAGGCTGTATTTATCAACCGATCTTCACTAAACTTCTTGGGTACTTTTGTTATCACCTTGGGATGAGAACGAGTGTTTCTGTGTGTGGTCCAAAATTCAAGATGGCTGCCAGTGGCCATTTTGTACCAAAATTAGGTGCAATCAGTTTTTTGTACACAACTTCTATACGGCTCAGGCTAGAGGTCGTATTTATGAACCGATCTTTACGAAACTTCTTGGGTACCTTTGTTATCACCATGGGACGAGAACGAGTGTTTTTGTGTGCGGTTCAAAATTCAAGATGGCCACCAGCAGCCTTTTTGTACCAAAATTAGTGCAATCAGGTTTTTGTACAGAACTTCTGTGTGAAAGCTCTGATTTGAATAAATTTTTGTATGAATGTTTAGTAACATGGAATACATCAGATATAATACAGGTTTTTTTCTCGTGCAGAAATAATGCAAATTAGAGATGAACTTTGATTTATTCAGCACTACTTATACACTGTAAGTGCACATGTCAATACGGCTAGGGCTTGAGGCTGTATTTATGAACCGATCTTCACGAAACTTCTTGGGTACCTTTGTTATCACCTTGGGACAAGAACGAGTGTTTTTGGGTGTGGTCTGAAATTCAAGATGTCTGCCAGTGGCCATTTTGTACCAAAATTAGTGCAATCAGTTTTTTGGCTCACCAACGATAGTTGTGTGAGCCTATGGCATAGCCCTCATGGCGGTGGCATCGTCGGCATCTGGATTCATTCATTTTGAACTTTTGTGTGCAGGTTTTGATTTTTAGCTCAACTTTGGCGAAGCCAAATTTGAGCTTTTGTCATGGCCCGTCGTCCTTCGTCCGTCTGTCCGGGCCAACATTGGGGGTTTAGGGGATATTATTATTAGGGGCTACCTCCAAATTAAGGTAGGGTTAGGGTTAGGAGTGGGGTGGGGTGGGGTTAGGGGTAGCCCCAGAGTAGGGCTTAAGGTTGGGGAGGGTTAAGTCCCGGGGAGGGGGGGGGTAGGGTTGGGGTCAGGGGTGGGGTTTTAGTTTTAGTAGCCCCTAAACCGAAAAATAGCTCCTAATCCTATTGGTTTGGCTAGGGTGGGGTTGGGTCAGGGGTGGGGTTAGGGGTAGCCCCAGAGTAGGGCTTAAGGTTGGGGGGGTTAGGTCCCGGGGGTGGGTGGGGGTTTAGGTTCTGGGGTGGGCTTTTAGGGTTTAGGGTCAGGGTGGGGTAGGGTTAGGGTGTGGTTTTTGGGTGGAGGGGTGGGGTTAGGGTTAAATATAAGTTCTAGGGTGGAGGGGGTGGGGTTCTGGGTAAAATAAGGTTTTGGACATACAAAATGTTTTTTTGGTAGCCCATAAACCCGAAATGTTGGAGCGTCCGTCTGGCCGTCTGTCCATCTGGCCGTCTGTCTGTCTGTCCGTACGTCAACAATTGGATACGGCTCGGGCTAGAGGCCGGATTTATGAACCGATCTTTACGAAACTTCTTGGGTACCTTTGTTATGACCGTGGGACGAGAACGAGTGTTTTTGGGTGTGGTCCAAAATTCAAGATGGCTGCCAGCTGCCATTTTGTACCGACGATTGAGAAATCTGTTTTTTGTACAGAACTTCCATATGAAAGCTCTGATTTGAATAATTTTTTGTATGAATGTTTAGTACCATGGGATACATCACATTCTCGTGCGTAAATTGTGCAAATTAGACTAATTTTGATGTTTCTTGGTGTTACTTTCAGCACTGTAAGTGCAAATGCCAATACGGCTCGGGCTAGAGGCCGTATTTATGAACCGATCTTTACGAAACTTCTTGGGTACCTTTGGTATCACCGTGGGATGAGAACGAGATTTTGGGGGTCCGGTCCGAAATTCAAGATGGCCGATGGCAGCCATTTTGTACAAAATTAGGTGCAATCAGATTTTTGCACAGAACTTCCATATGAAAGCGCTGATTTGAATAATTTTTTGTGTGACTGTTTAGTACCATGGGATACATCATATATAATACTGGTTTTTTTCTCGTGCAGAAATTATGCAAATTAGATGAACTTTGATTTTTTCAGTGCGACTTACACACAATAAGTACACATGTCAATACGGCTCGGGCTAGAGTCTGTATTTATGAACTGATCTTCATGAAATGTCTTGGGTACCTTTGTTATCACCTTGGGATGAGAACGAGTGTTTCTGGGTGCAGTCTAAAATTCAAGATGGCTGTCAGTGGCCATTTTGTACCGAAATTAAGTCTAATCATTTTTTTTTTTTACACAACTTCTATACGGCTCAGACTAGAGGCCATATTTATGAACCAATCTTTACGAAACTTCTTGGGTACCTTTGTTATCACCGTGGGATGAGAGCGAGTGTTTTTGGGTGTGGTCCGAAATTTAAGATGGCCACCAGCTGCCATTTTGTACCAAAATTAGTGCAATCAGTCTTTTGTACAGAACTTCTGTATGAAAGTTCTGATTTGAATAAATTTTTGTATGAATCTTTAGTAACATGGAATACATCACATATTGTAAGGGTTTTTTTTTCGTGCAGAAATTATGCAAATTAGATGAACTTTGATTTATTCAGTGCTACTTACACAATGTAAGCACACATGTCAATACGGCTCAGGGTAGAGGCTGTACTTATGAACCGATCTTCACAAAAACTTCTTGGGTACCTTTGTTATCACCTTGGGACGAGAATGAGTGTTTCTGGGTGTGGTCTGAAATTCAAGATGTCTGCCAGTGGCCATTTTGTACCGAAATTAGATCCAATCAGTTTTTTGTCACAAGTTCTATACAGCTCGTATTTATGAACTGATTTTCACAAAACTCCTTGGGTACCTTTGTTTTTTTTACCTTGGGACAGGAACGAGTGTGTTTTGGGTGCCTTTGTTATCCCTGTGCTATGAGAACAAATATTTTGGGGTTCAGTCAGACCCATTCTGGGACTCAAATATTTTTTTCTAGTTTAGCATCTGACTGTCACCCACCTTTACAATACTTTACCTATACATTTGTTACAGGCAACGGTCAGTATTTATGTACAGACTGTTACAATACTTTGTATGTACCTTTGTTATCAGGTCATTACCTAGATGTTTGTCATTGCTGTGTCACATATTA
Source organism: Pictodentalium vernedei (assembly GCA_031216915.1). NCBI lineage: Eukaryota > Metazoa > Mollusca > Scaphopoda > Dentaliida > Dentaliidae > Pictodentalium > Pictodentalium vernedei. The sequence continues at coordinate 293,940,079 of CM062295.1, read as the reverse complement.
TACATGTACATGTCTTTGTCTTGATAAGTTGAGCTACAGTGTCATTGACACTTTCATTTTTTTTTATTTTGCTTTTTTTATGTCAGCATGCTTTTCAGGGATAATAATGTTTTATTCAACCCTTTCCATGCTTAGTTACTTGAATTTTGGACTTTTGTGTACAGGTTTTTGACTTTTCTGTGTAGGTTTTTGATTTTGTGTACATGTTTTGAAATTTTGTCTTCAAGTGGAGTTTTACCTTACTGGCATATTGCCATGGTGGTTACCTTAACATTTCAGGGTATTTTTCTCAATTTTAACCCTTTGAAACAAATGTGATACTTTTTTTACTTTTATGTGCAGGTTTTGAGGTTTGTCTTTCTTTTCTTCCAAGTGGATATTTTTCAAGTAGAGTTTCACCTTACTGGCATATTGCCATTGCGGTTACTGTGACATATGCAGGGTATTTTTCTCAATTTTAACCCTTTGAAACAAATTTGATACTTTTTTTGACTTTTATGTGCAGGTTTTGAGGTTTGTCTTTCTTTTCTTCCAAGTGGCGACTGACCTTGTAGCATGTTTCCATGGTTCCTATTTTATGTTAGGATGCTTCTTGGGGCTAGTGTTATATTATGTAACCCTTTAGCTACTTATTTACCTTAATTTTGGACTTTTGTGTGCAGGTTTGGTTTTTGACTTTTGTGTGCAGGTTTTGATATTTTTTTTTAATTGAAGTTTTACCTCACTGGCATATTGCCATGGTGGTTACTGTAACATTTTCAGGGTGTTTTTCTAAATTTTAACCCTTTGAATCAAATGTGATACTTTTAGGACTTTTATGTGCAGGTTTTGAGGTTTTTCTTTCTTTTTTCCCAAGTGGATATTTTTCAGGTAGAGTTTCACCTTACTGGCATATTGCCATGGTTGTTACTGTGACATTATCCAAGTATTTTTCTCAATTTTAACCCATTGAAACAAATGTGATACTTTTGTTTTTTTACTTTTATGTGCAGGTTTTGAGGGTTGTATTTCTTTTCAAAGTGGAGACTTGCCTTGTAGCATATTGCCATGGTTCCTATTTTATGTTAGCATGCTTCTTGGGGCTATTATTATATTATTTAACCCTTTAGCTCATTATTTTATTCATTCATTTTGAACTTTTGTGTGCAGGTTTTGATTTTTTTTTTATTATTTTGCTTTTTTTTTATGTCAGCATGCTTTTCAGGGATAGTAATATGTTATTCAACCCTTTCCATGCTTAGTTACTTGAATTTTGGACTTTTGTGTACAGGTTTTTGACTTTTCTGTGCAGGTTTTTGACTTTTGTGTACAGATTTTGAAATTTTGTCTTCAAGTGGAATTTTACCTTACTGGCATATTGCCATTGTGGTTACCTTAACATTTCAGGGTATTTTTCTCAATTTTAACCCTTTGAAACAAATGTGATACTTTTTTTTACTTTTATGTGCAGGTTTTGAGGTTTGTCTTTCTTTTCTTCCAAGTGGATATTTTTCAAGTAGAGTTTCACCTTACTGGCATATTGCCATTGTGGTTACTGTGACATTTGCAGGGTATTTTTCTCAATTTTAACCCTTTGAAACAAATGTGATACTTTTTTTTTTACTTTTATGTGCAGGTTTTGAAGTTTGTCTTTCTTTTCTTCTAAGTGGCGACTTAGCTTGTAGCATATTGCCATGGTTCCTATTTTATGTTAGGATGCTTCTTGGGGCTAGTATTATATTATTTAACCCTTTAGCTGCTTATTATACTCACCGCAAACAAAGTTTGGGGGTGGGGGGGAGGGTATATAGGAATCACCCTGTCTGTCAGGGCCAACTAAACCTGTTTAGGAGCTAATAGTTTTAGGAGGTTAGTCGAAATTAGGGTAGTATTAGGGTTAGGAGAGGGGTGGGGTTAGGGTTAGGGGTAGCCCCAGGGCAGGGCTAAAGGTTGCAGGGGGTTTGGACCCAGTGGGGTGGGAGTTGGGGTCAGGGGTGGGGTTTTAGTTTTTATAGCCCCTAAACCAAAACATAGCCCCTAAACCTTTTGGTCCGGCTAGGGTGGGGTTAGGGTCAGGGGTTGGGTTAGGGTTAGGGGTAGCCCCAGAGTAGATCTTAACGTTGGGGTGGGTTAGGTCCCTGGGGGGGGGGTTAGGGTCAGGGGTGGGGTTTTAGGGTTTAGGGTCAGGGTAGGGTAGGGTTAGGGTGTGGGTTTTGAGTGGATAGGGTGGGGTTAGGGTTAAATATAAGTTCTAGGGTGGAGAGGGTGGGGTTCTGGCTAAAATAAGGTGATGGACACATAAAATGTTTTTTTCGAAGCCCTTAAACCCAAATAGTTGGAACGTCCGTCCCGTTCTGACATTTCCAAGGGGAGATAATCTAACTTATACATTTTAATGTACCAAAAAGGCTACAACTGAGGCACGGGTGGGGGGGGGGGGGGGGGGTATCACTTTGTGAGCTTGCTCACAGTACCTCTAGTTTACCTTAATTTTTGACTTTTGTGTACAGGTTTTGATATTTTTTTTAAGTGAAGTTTCACCTCACTGGCATATTGCCATGGTGGTTACTGTAACATTTTCAGGGCATTTTTCTTAATTTTAACCCTTTGAAACAAATGTGATACTTTTTGGACTTTTATGTGCAGGTTTTTCTTTCTTTTCTTTCAAATAGATATTTTTCAGGTAGAGTTTCACCTTACTGGCATATTGCGATGGTGGTTACTGTGACATTATCCGGGTATTTTTCTCAATTTTAACCCATTGAAACAAATGTGATACTTTTTTTTTTACTTTTATCTGCAGCTTTTGAGGTTTGTCTTTCTTTTCTTCAAAGTGGAGACTTACCTTGTAGCATATTGCCATGGTTCCTATTTTATGTTAGCATGCTTCTTGGGGCTTTTATTATATTATTTAACACTTTAGCTGCTTATTTACTTTAATTTTGGACTTTTGTGTGCAGGTTTTGGACTTTTTTTTATACTCCAGCCACCCCTTTACATTCGCCACCTGCTGGTGAGCCACAGGGTACTGATACCCCCTCTAGTTGTACAGAACTTCTGTATGAAAGTTCTGATTTGAATAAATTTCTGTATGAATGTTTAGTATCATGGAATACATCATACATAATACGGGTTTTTTTCTCAAGCAGAAATTATGCAAATTAGATGAACTTTGATTTATTCAGTGCTACTTATACACAGTAAGTGTATGTGTCAATACGGCTCGGGCTAGAGGCTGTATTTATGAACCGATCTTCACAAAACTTCTTGGGTACCTTTGTTATCACCGTGGGACAAGAACGAGTGTTTTTGTGTGCGGTCCAAAATGGCCGCCAGAAGACTTTTGTACCAAAATTAGTGCAATCAGTTTTTTGTACAGAACTTCTGTTTGAAAGTTCTGATTTGAATAAATTTTTGTAGGAATGTTTAGTAACATGGAATACATCACATATAATACAGGGTTTTTTCTCATGCAGAAATTATGCAAATTGGATGAACTTTGATTTGTTCAATGCTACTTATACACTGATAGTGCACATGTCAATACGGCTCAGGCTAGAGTCTGTATTTATGAACTGATCTCACGAAACTTCTTAGGGTACCTTTGTTATTACCTTGTGACAGGAACGAGTGTTTTTGGGTGCCTTTATTATCACTGTGCTATGAGAACAAATATTTTGGGGTTCAGTCAGACCCACTCTGCGACTCAAAGATTTCTTTTCTAGTTTAGCATCTAACTGCCACCCCACTTTTACAATACTTTACCTATATATTTGTTACAGGCTACGGTCAGCATTTATGTACAGACCGTTACAATACTTTACATGTACCTTTGTTATCAGATCATTACCTAGATGTTTGTCATTGCTGTGACACATACTATACATGTACATGTCTTAAACAAGTTGAGCTACAGTGTCATTGACACTTTTGGAGGGGGGGGGGGGGAGAGGGGGAGGTTCAAGTTTGTTCCAAGTCATGTCCCTGGGTTCATATTTTGGATCCCTATGGCAACCTAAATTTAAACTGACTGCAATAAGGGAAATTCCTTAAAAAATCTTCTTCAGATCAAGTATTCCTATAACATCACAAGTGGGATTATATAGGTCCATAGGAACTTTAACGAGTTTTTAGCAAAGCTGTGTGAGCTTTTGTCATGACCCGAGGCATGTCGGCATCAACATCAGCCTCAACACTTGTGTTAAATTTATTGTAAGAGTCCACTTTGACTTTCCCACCTGTTACTATGCACCTCATACTGCTTCTATGGCTTACAATTACCCACAGACCCTTACCCAGTGAAATTTTTTCGATTGTTAGACTTTTGTAAGTGTGGACTGCTTCTGACCTGTTTTGCCATACATGAGTGGAGGCTACCATTGGTATGCTGTGGCTTTTATATTTCATATATGTGTTTAATGCATCAATATAAGACAACATTAACTCTTGGCCAGACATTTTTCGGATATTTTGGACATTTTTAATGCAATGTTAGACTTTTTTGTAAGTGTCGACTCAGAAAAATTCTGACCTGTTATGCTATACATCCACATGAGTGGAGGCTTCCACTGGTATGCTGTAGCTTTTATATTTTATGTATGTGTTAAATGCATCAATGTAAGTCAACATTAGCCCTTGACCAGATATTTTTTGCAGATTTGTAATAAGCCTAGGCATTGGGGTTGGACACCCCTCTCTTGTTCAGTCAAGTCTTTTCAATTGGGTTTCATCATTTTCATTAATCCTTCAGTATTGCCAATAATACTATGAATATCAGACCTGTGAAAATACAATTTTTACACCACTTAATTATGTAGCTTTGTAATCTCATCATTAAAGAAGTGCAAATGTTTTTACCGACATCCACAAACACAACCCCCCTCCCCCCCCCCCCCCCCCCCCCCCCCTCATTCTGCAAAAGAAAAATAAAATGGATGGTAGACATCGCTAATCTCCATAATGTGCCATGTATAAGTTCTGGCAGAAAGAAAGTTTACAGAAAAACAGTGCCATAAGAAATTAATCCACATATTTATCATGTCAAGATTTTGACAAATCCCACTGGGAAATATTGTAAATTGACACCACTCACATTCCAACATCAGTAGTTTAATGTTACAAAGATTACTTTTCCAATTCAGTGTTTCAATCACAGATTTCAGTACTGTACATGCAATTTTATTGTATCCGGACTGGATATCAGAAATGCGAGTGAGTTGGATTTTGCTTTTTCTTGGGAGTTTCCTGTGGTCTGTATTAAGTAACACAGGTGTGAATTTAAACCATAACTTTATAGATTGGTCACAGGGTGTGGTGAAGAGCAGTGTTAAATGGTATGTACACATGAAGTATTTCTAATGTTTTTTAACATTCTCCCAACAGCTTGAATCCATGTTTGATATATTATATAACTCCCATCATAGACAAGCCTGAAAATAAGCAGACTGTCATCTTCAGAATGAGGACCCCAAATGGTGAATTAGGTGATGCTACCCTGCACAGCTGGGTAGCATCGCTAAATTTACCCTCTGTGAACCTCCATCTGAATCAATGTCTCAAACCTAAACAGCAAGAGGTACCCAGGGGATAAATTGGCACACTGTATGGGATAGCATCAGCAAATTCACCCTCTAGGGACCTCATTCTGCAAATGACAGATTGCTTATTTTCAGGCTTGGTCATAGAAAGGACTGAAACTGCAGATTTCTGCTTTTGTGCCTACATTATTCCAACTGCTTCTTCATTTTCAGTCTTCAGTTTATAGTACATTTCTGCCCTCCACACTTCACACTCACACACCTGTATCCTGAATCTGCACCTGCCTCCTATAATTTGAATAGAAGGCGTAACCTCCAGTACCATGGTAGTCAAATGTTATCCTTTTTCATATTATGTTTGTTACCTTAAAACATATCAATTAAAAATAATTGGTTAAGTTGTAAAGTAAGTACTTACTGACGTTATTTACTTTCAGATTGGCACCAAGAGGCATTTCAGGAAAAATTACAACTTGATGTTATACCTGTAGAAGAGCTAGCAGAAAAACTGACAAAATTTTATTGTGAAGCCAAGCCCAAAGATGTTGGAAAGAGAGCCGCAGCAATGCCGGAGATACAGGCTGAGGAGTATACGAAAAACACTTTGAAGAACATAAGAGCAGCAATAAATAGATACTTTCAAAATAGTGACAGACCAATTGATATAGTGCATGACATGGCATTTCGGAAAGCAAATAAAAGCTTAGATGGAATGTTGAAAAGCAGAATAAAGTCTGGATTTATAATTCCAACAAAACAGAAAGAGTTGTTAATAAGCAAAGAAGACCTTCAGAAAATAGACAAATATTTTCATAGTCGTATAAATTTACCAATAAAATTGCGACAGTATGTGTGGTATAAAATTGCTGTTTATTTCGTGACAAAAGGTTTGGAATTTCATTATCAGCTGGTCAGGAATGCGTTTGAATTCAAAACAGATGAAAATAATATTGAATATGCAGCTTTAACTCAAGAAATGAAGCAGAAACTTATTCAGGGAGGTATGCATAGCAAGGAAGCTGCTATTGATGGAAAGATGTATGCTGATGGAACTGAAAATTGTCCAGTAGCACTCTTAAAGTTGATGCTTGCCAAAACTGATATTAATGCACAATCACTTTTTAACCAGTGTAAGAAAGATGCACTTGTTGATCCATCACATATGGATATTTGGTATGCAAGCAAAGCTCTTGGCAAATCGAGTTATAATAATTTCATGCCTGACATATCGCAGTGTGCCGAATGTTCCAAAAGATATACAGTTCATTGTCTGGGGACAACTACTCTACATTCCCTTAGAGAAAAAGAAAAGAATACCGAAGAAACAAAATCTTCATCTTAGTGCATCATAAAAGATTTCATTTTGTTGCCACAGTCTTAACTATTGTAAAAAAAAAATAGTAGCATTAACTCTTAAGCCTGCTGAGTATTTTTAAAATATTTTTCATCAAATCTAGTCATGGCTGCTGCAAAGCAGCCATAACTAGATTTAATGAAAAATTCATCTAAGTTTGACTCAAGAAATCACTGGTCAAAAAGTCCATTCCATTTACTGGCAGACAATTTGGGTAAATGTGGCCAAATTGTACTTATTCCTGTGACAAAGATTTTTCATGTTCAGACTGCTACTGTTAATGCGAGTGTTGCAAACAGTGCAAAAAATTATGATGAAAAATTCTTTTCGATTTGTTGTTTCAACACAGAGTGATACCTGAAATTTAGTTCTTGCAATACAGTCCTTGCTGTACAAGAACCACAGATGTAGACTGCACTACGAGCAGTGTCAAATTACCGATTATAATTTTATTGCATCAAAATTATATTCAGTGACTGGATATTTGTACCACCATATTTTTTTTAAAAAGTGGTGTATACTGGATTGCACCTGTCCATGCATCCATCAGTGAGTTCATCAGTGAGTCCGTGCATCCGCACACACAAATGACTACTTATGTGGCTACGAGTTAGTAAAACAGGATACTTATGCGGTTAAAGTCTGTTACATGGCTAGCCACATGACAGAATCTCTTATTGTGGGGGGAGGGGGGGGGGGTGGATAAATGTAAGTAGGGTTAGGGCATTCAGGGGTGGGGTTTAGGGCTGGGGTGGGGGTCAGTGAAGGGGTGTTAGAGTTATGTGGATAGGGTAGGTTAAGGTTAGGGGTGGGTAGGGTTAGGGTCAGTAAAGGGTAGGGTTAGAGTTAGCTGACCCCCCAAAAATTTTTCCCCAAAAAACTTGTTTTATTATGTTGGACATGTGTTTTAGGTTAGTCACCTAACATGTCCATAAAATATCCACATGAATAAGCCATTTGTAAGAACGTCCTTATATCTGTCCGTCCACACTCAGATGTCTGTTCGCATTATTTCTTCAACTTTATTGCTCAGATTTCAATGACATTTCATACAGATGTTCACTATCAAGAGGTCTTTAAGTAGCATTAGCCGTTTTGCTGTTGGAATATTTTTTCTGTGAGTTATGGCCCTTTGAACACACAAAAATAGGCTATTCTTTTTCTGTTCGCCTCGTATCTCAGGTTTGGTTTATTGGATCTCAATGAAATTTTGAATGAAGATTGTTTATGAGAAAGGTTTTCAAACGAGTCTTTAAAAATATTTCTTACTTTTCACTTTTCAACTAATTGCCCTTTTTAACTGGTAGAGTGCTGGAAGCCCATATTTGGGCTTTATTCTGAAGTGCAGGTACTGCAACTTAAAGGCTTCATATTCAGTGGCTGTGCATCATATTATCTTTGAAATGATATTATTTAGTCTGTTAAGATTTACCTTGTTACAATTTATAGGAGAGTGTCTGTGGGCACTCTCCTATAAATTGTAACAGGCAGACATGTGGAAAAATTTTAGTGGCCAAAAAAAATTTAGCACTCTACCAGTTAACTGAAAATTCGCTGTTTGCCTCATAAAATAGCCAATTTTTTGTATGTTCACCTCATATTTCAGGTTGGGTTATCAGATTTCAATGAAATTTGGAATGAAGATTGTTTATGGGAAAAGCTTTCAAATAAGTCATGTCCTTGCAGAAAAACAAAGAAAATACATGCAACTCACCTCCCCACATGTTGCATTATGTCTTTGTTCTACATCTCTTATGTGGATGGTCTGATCGTCACTAGACTTCAGTAACAGGTTTTTATGGCCTTCATAATTATCTTGCTGTAAAACAAAGACAATAATTTTGCTGTTTGCCTCATTAAATAGACAATTTTTTGTCTTCGCCTCGTATCTCTGGTTTGGGATTGGTGGCTCTCAGTGAAATTTGGAATGAAGATTGTTTATGGGAATAGCTTTCGCAGTATCATGGTTCATTTCTTCTCTTGTCATTGTTTGACGGTATGTACCATGGGGTGTATGTCCCCGGGCGTGGCCCCCTCTTGTTCACTTTGGACATTGGATTGAATACGAGTCTGCATGAACACAAAGCACCTGATGCAACTTTTAGGGAATTAGTAATGTTAAAACTTTATGGCCCAGTATGTCTGATGACATATTTCATTCATCATAGACCACTTATTTTAATGACAAATCGCTGACTTATGTGAAAAATACAACTTGACATTACATTCGGTTTCTTGTAAACTGGTCAAATATTTTGATGCTTCCCGAAAAAATTTCTGGAGGAGCATATAGTTGCCACTTTGTCCATCCTCTCTATCCATCTGTCTATATGTCCATCCATACATCTGTCTGTCCATCTGAGCCGTTAGAGCATGGAGGTTAACCGCAACCATGGGTCTCGATCAGTAATGTTGAGACTACCGAAAATAGCAACTGCACTCCAATAAACACCACAGCAAATTTAGTTTTAAAATTTGAATTATCAAAATGACCACATAATTCACTGAAATGAAATATCTATGCATCTGCTGGCCTGTGGCCACTGTCAGTAAGTTCTATGTATATGTTTGAATGGAATTTAAAAATAAAGCTGTTGTACACTTCTCTTGCACCAACAATATTTTCAAGACAGTAAGCCAAGATTTGGGGCTTTTAGTATCAATACATCCAAAAGGATCCGGCAAAGTACAAGATACAGATATGAAACTGAACACGATATTCATTAATATTCATGACCTGGCGGTTTCCTTTGCTGAGCTGGAACTCGCCACTTGCTCTTCATTTATACTGTCCGATATATTTATTTATACGCGTAATTTTGAAAGCTTGAACTCCAAAATCTGTTTCAAATTCACAGTTGAAGTCGGATGGCAATTTAGGGTTACATTGATCTAAATGAGCAACTTTTACATGATAAAATATTTAGGGTCAGCAGAATTTTTCAGGTCGTCAGTTTACCTTACATACAGTTTTTGTTTTTTTTTTTCTTGACATTTTACAACATTACACCCTCAGCAATTTTTTTGCCTATGATGTTGAGCTTACCCTGGGCAACTGGAAATTAGTGACAGCCAGTGTCCATGAACGAACACTAGTATTCTGTTATGGCTCTGTAGTTTATGGCTTGAAATGAGTTAAAAAAAACAATTAAATAGTGGCACTCACCGACCCAGGGGGCATAAGGACAACACAAGTCAACCATAGATATGTTATAATTATTTATTCAGCTGATACAATCAACACAAGATGTCTTGTTAGTTATTAGTAGATGTTGCAATATAGGGCCGATCTGATAGATATATATATATATATATGAGAACGTGCCCTTTTGGTCATGATCAGTCAACCATGACAGATTTTTGAGCCCGAAACCTGAAAACCATTAACACAGTTTACAGGTCATATTTAAGAAGGGATTTCATTGTAACTTGGTAGATTGACTCTGTATAATGTCTAGATGGCAACGTCCCCTTTTGGTCGTGATCGTTCAATCGGCGGGTACACAAGCCCGAAATCCAAAAATCTTTAGCATAGTCTACAGGTCTCATTTATGAAGGGATTGACTCTATAAGGTCTAGATGAGAACTTCTCCTTTTGGTCACGTTTGGTCAACTATGACGACTGCACAGGCCCGAAGCCTGAAAACCTTTAGCACAATCTGCAGGTCGTATTTATGAAGGGATTTTATTGTAACTTTGTAGAATGTATAATGTCTAGATGAGAACATCCTATTTTGGTCGGGTTCTAGTCAGCCGTGGTGGACACAGGGACACATTAACTAGATTCCTTTAGCACAGTCTACAGCTTGCATTTATGAAGGGATTTCATTGCAAATTCGTATGATGACTCAGTATAATGTCTAGATGAGAACATCCTATTTTGACCGTGATTGGTCAACCGTAGTGGCAGCACAGCCACATGACCTCCTAAATTTGTTTAGCACAGTCTACAGTTCATATTTATGAAGTGATTTCATTGTAACTTGGAAGGATAACTCGGTATGTTGTCTAGAATAATCTGTCCTATTTTTGTCAGGACTGGTCAGCTGTTACCACTGCCTGGGCACGTGCCCTAGATTCCTTTAGCACTGTCCACAGGTTGTTTTTTATGAAAGGATTTCATTGTAACTTGGTAGTATAACTTGGTATGATATCTAGATGAGACTCTCCTATTTGGTCATGATCGATCAGCCAGGTCCGCTGAACTGTCATGTTACCTAGATTTCTTTAGCAAAGTCGACGAGTTGTATTTATGAAGGGATTCACTTGATAGGATGTCTCGTTTTGGAAAGATTTTTCTGTAACTCGGTAACTTTTGTTGACCTACATAAACTGTGAGGGCCACATTAACCCAGGCCTCAATTCTTTAGTACAGTCTTCACCTCAAATTATTCTCATTGAAAACATAGCATATAGGGAACAGAAATTAACATATTCTCAGTTATCACAGTTCTTGTCTTATTTCATAATCTCTTCATAAACATGAACATTATCCTTTTCACGAAACACTACACAGTGTCAAGTTAAGCAACAGTGTCATTGACACTTTCATTTCATGACTTTTTTTCCGTCTGCAGTAATATCTCTGGAGTGTGTGGATGGATTTCAAATAAATTTGGACAAGGGATCCTTGTGACAAGCCACTCCTGCACATGTTATAAAAAGGCTGCTTTGTCCATTCATCCACTGTCCGTCTGCTGTGATATCTTGCCAATGATTGGATGGATTTCAGGGAAATTGGGTATGAAGGATCTTGTGACAACCCGCTCCTGCACATGTTATAAAAATGTTGCCCAAATATTTTTCACCAGAGTTACGGTCCTTGCATTTCAAAGACACATGCCAAATTATTTCCCATACTGGGGGGTCCACAATTTTACAAATCTGCTTGTTAACTGAGTCGACCGTCGGGGAGCATCCATCAGTTTTACTGATTTTTAGTCGTGTTGTGACGAAGTCAAACTCGACTTATAGTTTGATGAATGGTTGGCGGGCAGACGGGTGGGCGGGAGTAAACATTTAATTTCTGGATGATAACTTGAAAATGTTTCCACCCACGTTCATGAAACTTTATAGGTAAGTTGGCCTCGGTGATAGGAAGAACCCTATTTATTTTGGACTCACTAGGTCAATGGTGAAGGTCACAGTGACCTTGAACATACTTAATCATAAACAATTGGTTTCCGGATGATAACTTGACTATGGTTGAACCCACGTTCATGAAACTTCATATGTAGGTTGGCCTTCATGAGTGGAATAACCCTATTTATTTTGGACTTGCTAGGTCAAAGGTCAAGGTCACAGTGACTCTGAACATAGTAAATCAAAACACTTGGTTTTCGGATGATAACTTGATAATGGTTTGACCCATGTTCATGAAACTTCATAGGTAGGTATCAGTGAGAGGAAGAACCCTATTTATCTAGGTGAAAGGTCAAGGTCACAGTGGCCTTCAGCATAGTAAATCTGAAAACAATTGGTTTCCGGACGATAACTTGTTAATGGTTTGACACACGTTCATGAAACTTCATATGTAGGTTGTCATCAGTGAGAGAAGAACCCTATTTATTTTGACTCGCTAGGTCAAAGTTCAAGGTCACAGTGACCTTGAACATAGTAAATCATAATTGTTTCCAGATGATAACTTGAATATGGTTCAACCCACATTTATGAAACTTCATATGTAGGGTGGCCTTCTTGAGTGGAAGAATCCTATTTATTTTGGACTCGCTAGGTGAAAGGTCAAGGTCACAGTGACCTTCAACATAGTAAATCGTAAACAATTGGTTTCCAGATGATATCTTCATAATGGTTTGATCCACATTCATGAAACTTCATAAGTAGGTTGGCCTAGGTGAGTGGAAGACCCCTATTTATTTTGGACTCGCTAGGTCCAAGCTCAAGGTCACAGTGGCCTTGAACACAATAAATCATAAACAATTGGTTTCTAAATGAGACCTTGATAATGGTTCCACCCACGTTCATGAAACTTCATAGGTAGGTTGGCATTGCTGCAAGAAAGAGCCTTATTTATTTTGGAATCACTAGATCATAGGTCAAGGTCACAGTGGCCCTTTACATAGTAAATTGTAAACAACTGGTTTCCGGATGATAAGTTGATAATGATTAAACCCACTTTTGTTCTGTCACAACTCGTCATTGGATGGGTGATCCTATCGGCATTTTTACAGTTTGATGAAGTGATGGGTGGGCGTAAACAATTTGTTTCCGGGCAATAACTTTAGTTCTATTTGATGCACCTTTACCAAAATTATACCAGCGGTTACCCTATAGGAATGGAAGATACCTTTCGATTTCAGAGTCTTGTGCCCCAAGGTCAAGGTCACAGTTACTATAAATAGTATATTTTGTGACAAATTGGTTTCCGGGCAATAACTTTAGTTCTATTTGACGCACCTTTACCAAACTTATACCAGAGGTTACCCTGTAGGAAGGGAAGACACCTATTGATTTCGGAGTCTGGGACTCCAAGGTCAAGGTCACTGTTACTATAAATATAATATTTTATGACAAGTTGGTTTTCGGGCAATAACTTTAGTTCTATTTGACGCACCTTTACCAAACTTATACCAGAGGTTACCCTATAGGAAGGGAGGACACCTATTGGAGTCTGGGACTCCAAGGTCAAGGTCACTGTTACTATAAATTGAATATTTTGTGACAAAATTGGTTTCCGGGCAATAACTTTAGTTCTATTCCGTGTATCTTCACCAAACTTATACCACAGCTTACCCTCCAGGAAGGGAAGACACCTATCGATTTCGGAGTCTGGGGCCCCAATGTCAAGGTCACTGTTACTATCAATAGAATATTTTGTGACAAATTGGTTTCCGGGCAATAACTTTAGTTCTATTTGATGCATCTTTACCAAACTTATACCAGAGGTTACCTTATAGGAAGGGAAGACACCTATTGATTTCAGAGTCTGGGACTCCAAGGTCAAGGTCACTGTTACAATAAATAGCTTATTTCTTCAGAATTTAATGTCAAAACTCGCCTTCTGGATCTGTGATCCTCTTGCTGGATTTTATTGTTATATTTTACCATTAATCCTCTGCATACTGTCAAAATATGGAATTTTCAAGCAGCAAATCTTTCTAACAATGCAACTAAGAATATAGCCAATTGAATCTTGTTTGACTGAGCTTGATGAGATTGAACCGGTTAAATTCTAGTTTGTTTGCTTGATGGGGTTAATGACATTTTCAACAGCCAGATTCACATCATGTCAGACAGTTTTATGTATGGAGGAAGCTGGAGTACCAGAAGAGAACCACAGAAACAGCGGCAAGCAGCTGACATACTTTCTGACTTCTCCAACTCTGCTCAAGCCAAATTAGCAGTGTTTGAAGGCAAGTTTGCCGTTGATGTGCAGTACACTTTAGTTCACAGTACCACTGTACCCTCATATGGGCAGTTGTGATGAAGTGTCTAGCCCAAGGACACTATTACTTCTGGTAAGGATAAAGCTGTCACCCTTTCAGTTTAAAGGCCAGTGCTCTCTCCACTGAGCCAACACCCTCCCCTAAATTCATAGTAACATAATGGGAAAACGTTGCTTCTTTTAATTTTGATATTTGACAACATTGTGCTGAGGGTTACTGTAATAGCAAAAACCGAAGGTAGAGATGGCCGATATTGGAATTTTAAGTTTGGTATTGGTTTGGGTATTTTTAAGGGGATGTACCACAGTTTTGGTTCGGCATTCAGTATCTGACTTGACTGAGATTTTCTTATAGTACCAAAAGGGAATTCACACCAGGAAGATACAGAATAAGTTTTTGCATCATTCTACCAGAGCACCACAAATGCCACTGCCAACTAAACTTTATGATTCTGGAAAATCATGGCTTTTCCATATGAGATTCCATGATTTTTCATGACCCCAGAGTGTCTGATGAATTGTTTTTTACTGTCTCACTGACGTTCCTTTTTAGCTTAACTTGACAAAGTCAAGATAAGCTATTGCCATCACGCGTGTGGAAGTCTGTTAGTCTGTGAGTCTGTTCACATTTTCCTTTAGCACCGGCTACACCCCGCAGTTCTTGTCTGATCGTCACAAAATTTCATATGCAGGTTTGGGGTCATGTCTAGATGAGAACGTCCCCTTTTGGTCGCGATCGGTCACCTGGTATGGCTGCCCGAGCCCAAAACCCAAAAACCATTAGGACAGTCTACAGGTTGTATTTATGAAGGGATTTCATTGTAACTTGGTAGGATGCCTCTCTATAATGCCTAGATGAGAACGCCCCTTTTGGGCATGATCTGTCAACTGTGATGGCTGCCCAAGCCCGAAACCCAAAAACTTTTAGCATCTGCAGGTCATGTTTAATATGGAGGGATTTCATTGTAACTTGGTAAGATGACTCCTTATGATGTCTAGATGAGAATTTCCCCATTTGGGCGTGATCTGCCAACCGTGACGACTGCCTGAGCCCAAAACCCGAAAACCTTTAGCACAGTCTACAGGTCATATTTATTGAGGAATTTCATTGTAACTTGGTGGGTTAACTTCATATAAAGTCTAGATGAGAAAGTCCCCTTTTGGACGCGATTGGGCAACTGTGACGGTTACAGGGGCCCGAAGCCCAAAAACCTTTAGCACAGTCTACAGGTCACATTTATGAAGGGATTTCATTGTAACTTGGTAGGATGACTCCAAATAATGTCTAGATGAGAACATCCCATTTTGATCGCGATAATTCAGCCTTGATGGGTGCCCGAGCCCAAAAACCTTTAACATAGGCAAAAGGTCATATTTATGGAAGGATTTCATTGTAACCTGTTAGGTTGACTCCATATAATGCCTAGATGATGACATCCCCTTTTGGTCGTGATTGGTCAACTGTGATGGCTACAGGTGTCCAAAGCCTGAAAACCTTGAGCACAGTCTACAGGTCATATTTATGAAGGGATTTCATTGTAACTTCGTAGGATCACTCCAGATGATGCCCAGATGAGATTGTCCCCTTTGGTTGCGATCATTTAACCTGATGGCTGCCTGAGCCCGAAGCCCGAAAACCTCTAGCACAGTCCACAGGTCATATTTATGAAGGGATTTCATTGTAACTTGGTAGGTTGACTTCATAGAGTGTCTAGATGAGAACGTCCCCTTTTGGACACGGTTGGGCAACTGTAAAGGCTACAGGGGCCCGAAGCCCGAAAACTTTTAGAACAGTCTGCAGGTCATAATTATGAAGGGATTTCATTGTGGCTTGGTAGGATGACTCCAAATAATGTCTAGATGAGAACATCCCCTTTTGGTCGCGATCATTCAGCCTTTATGGCTGCCCAAGCCCAAAGACCTTTAGCATAGTCTATAGATCGTATTTATGGAAGGATTTCATTGAAACTTGTTAGGTTGACTCCATATAATGCCTAGATGATGACATCCCATTTTGGTCGTGATTGGTCAACTGTGATGGCTGCAGGTGCCTGAAGTCCGAAAATCTTGAGCACAGTTTACAGGTCATATTTATGAAGGGATTTCGTTGTAACTTTGTAGGATCACTCCAGATGATGCCCAGATGAGAATGTCCCCTTTTGGTTGTGATCATTCAACCATTATGGCTGCACAAGCCCGAAGCCCGAATACCTTTAGCACAGTCTACAGGTCATATTGATAAAGGGATTTCATTATAACTTGGTAGGTTTGACTTCATATAATGTCTAGATGAGAATGTCCCCTTTTTGGACACAATTGGGCAACTGTGACAGCTTCAGGGGCCCAAAGCCCGAAAACCTTTAGAACAGTCTACAGGTCATAATTATGAAGGGATTTCATTGTAGCTTGGTAGGATGACTCCAAATAATGTCTAGATCAGAATGTCCCCTTTTGGTTGCGATCATTCAACCATTATGGCTGCCCAAGCCCAAAGCCCGAAAACCTTTAGCACAGTCTTCAGTTCATATTTATGAAGGGATTTCATTGTAACTTGGTAGGTTGACTTCATATAATGTCTAGATGAGAACAGCCCCTTTTGGACACCATTAGGCAACTGTGACGGCTACAAGGGCCTGATGACCGAAAACCTTTAGCACAGTCTACAGGTGATATTTATGAAGAGATTTCATTATACCTTGGTAGGATGACTTCAAATAATGTCTAGATGAGAACGTCCCCTTTTGGTCGCGATTATTCAGCCTTGATGGCTTCCCGAGCCCAAAACCCCAAAACCTTTAGCATAGTCTATAAGTCATATTTATGGAAGGATTTCATTGTAACCTGTTAGTTTGACTCCATATAATGCCTAGATGATGACATCCCCTTTTGGTAGTGATTGGTCAACTGTGACGGCTTCAGGGGCCCAAAGCCCGAAAACCTTGAGCACAGTCTACAGGTCATATTTATGAAGGGATTTCATTGTAACTTTGTAGGATCACTCCAGATGATGCCCAGATGAGAATGTCCCCTTTTGGTTGCGATCATTCAACCATGATTTCTGCATGAGCCCAAAGCCCAGAAACCTTTAGCACAGTCTACAGGTCATATTTATGAAGGCATTTCATTGTAACTTGGTAGGTTGACTTCATATAATGTCTAGATGAGAACGTCCCCTTTGGACGCAATTGGGAAACTGACGGCTACTGGGGCCCGAAGCCCGAAAACCTTTAGCACAGTCTACAGGCCATATTTATGAAAGGATTTCAATGTAACTTGATAGGATGACTCGTTTTGGAATAATTTCACTGTAACTTGGTAACTTTCGTTGATATACGTTAACTGTGAGGGCCACATACATTAACTGTGAGGTCATATTAACCCACCTCTCAGCTCTTTAGTACAGTGTAAACCTCATATTATTTTTATCATAGCATTCAGGGAACAGAAATGAACTTATTCCCAATTATCACAATTCTTGTCTTATTTCATAATCCTTTCATAAACATTGAACATTATCCTTTTCATCAAACACAACACACAAGTTAAGCTACAGTATCATTGACACTTTCATTTGATGTTGTGAGAAAGATGGGTATAGTAGTCTCAAATGACTCATTTTGATAAAAAAATGTTTAGGTAAAAACCATCATTAATGGTAGAGAGAGTTAATATCAAAATCATCGTCTGACAGGTTAATGACCGACAAAAGGAGTTAGGTTTGTTTGACACATACCCACTGAGTGCTGTGGCTATTTGAAAATGGTCCATTTTATCTCAAATGTATCCAAAACATTGATGTCTGGCAGCTTGTAGAGGGTTAACAAGTGCTAATAGGAATATTTTTCCATGCAATTTGTAATGTCACACCAGGAACTGCGAATGGCCATTTTTTCTTTAAAAGCTACAAGATGTTTTCAGAGAAATCCAGGGAGAACATGACTTTTAAGCTTTTGATGGGTATCATTGTTTATCCAGCCCAAAACGGGTTAAGGGTTGTTTTTTGAATACCCTTATTACTTACAAAAATATTTCTCAGTGAATTCTACTTCCACTTATGTTGATCTCTCCTCTAAACTTTGGGTGCTGTGGGTACGCAAACACAGCCCATTTTATCAAAATTTTGATGTTTGAGAACCTGCATAGGGTTAACAAATGCTTACTGGAATATTTTGTACATGGAATTTGTAATGTCACACTAAGATCTGAGAATGACCAATTTTTAGCTCACCTGGCCTAAAAGGCCATGTGAGCTTTTCTCATCGTCTGTCGTCCGTCGTCTGGCGTCTGTAAACGTTTCACATTTTCATCTTTTTCTCTGTAGCCACTGAGCCGGTGTGAACCAAACTTGGCAGGAATGGTCTATGGGAGGTCCTCTACAAACAATCCTCATTTTGTTCCCATCCAATGAAAAACATGGCTTCCAGAGGCATTCCTTGATTCTGGTTGGTGGATTTTCAAAAATCTTCTCTGAAACTGCCAGGCCAAATGTTTTGAAACTTCACATAAATGATGACTGGGACCCCCTCTACCAACGATCCTCATTTAATATGGCTGCAATTGCGGCTTATAATTACTGTAGAAACCCTATGGGAAATCACATTTTCCTCTTCTTCTCTGGAAAAACTGAGGCGATGTGAAAACAAACCTGGCAGGGATATCTATGGGAGGTCCTCTACAAATGATCCTCATTTTGTTCCTGTGGGTTGAAAAACATGGCCGCATTCTTTGATTCTGATTGGTAGATTTTCAAAAATCTTCTCCTCTGAAACTGCGGGGCCAAATGTTTTGATACTTCACATAAGTGATGACTGGGACCCCCTCTACCAACGATCCTCATTTAATGTTGATCGGGTTGTAAACATGGCCACAATTGCGGCTTATAGTTACTATAGAAACCCTATGGAAAATCACATTTTCATCTTCTTCTCTGGAACTACTGAGCAGACGTGAACCAAATTTCACAGGAATGGTTTATGAGAGGATGGAAATATGTGGCCACCAGAGGCTGTATTCTAATGCTTAACCCATGGCCTCTCCTGTATGCATGAAGATCAGTACTGTCAGCAAAATACTTTTTTTGAGAATCTGGTAAGTGTTGTTTCCAGTTTTTTCTCCACTGAGAACCAAAAATATTGTGTGTACAGTACAAGTCAAAATAAGTTGTAGCATAACTGCAATAAACTAAGTGAACTACTGCTCCTGTCCTGACAAAATCAGAATCTAACATTTTCTGGAAAGCTATCAGTGAGAGCTTTCCTGAAAATGGTGTCAGCTTCTGGTCTTATCAGTGAAGGAAGAGAAAGATACATAGTTTATAGGATTAACCTAACTTATTTTGACTTGTACTGTAAAACAACTTCAACTGTAAAGTAATAATTATCTATTCTCTATTATCAGAAACACAGCAGTGATTTATGTGATAAGAATGGAAGCTTGTTTACATTCTGTTCACATCATGTCAGCTTAGATGACAGGAATTATATTTATCTTTTGAGATCTGACAAAAATTGGAGAAAATGTGTTTCCTGTAACCCTTTACCTATCCAAAAGCTATTTTGAAAGAGAATACTGTCTGAAAAAATTAATTTTCAAAATATTTTGACCCTTTTTTACTGATTTTTTTTGTTGAAACAGAATTCATATAAATGTGTGCGTTTTCAAGAAAATCCTCTTTGAAACTACAAGGCCAAATGGTTTGAAAAACTTAATGTGACTGATGACTGTAACCCCCTCTACCAATGATCCTCATTTAATCTTCACCAGGTTGCAATTATGGCTGCATTTGTGGCTTACAGTTACAATAGAAACCCAACAGGAAAATCACATTTTCATCATCTTCACTGAAAGTACTGAGCCAATGTGAACCAGACTTGGCAGGTATGGTCTATGAGAGGTTCTCTACAACTGTTACTCATTTTATTCCTGTTGGGTGAAAAACGTGCCCGCCAGCAGCATTCTTTGATTCTGATTGGTCAATTTTGAAAACTCTTCTCCTCTGAAACCACAGGGCCAAATGTTTTGAAATTTTGCATGGTTGATGGCTGGGACACCCTCTCCTCATTTAATGTTGATCGTTTTGCAAACACGGCCACAATTGCGGTTTATAGTTATTATAGAAAACCCCTATGGGAAATCACATTTTCATCTTCTCTCTGGAACTACTGAGCCGACGTGAACCAAAAACTTGGCAAGAATGGTCTACAAATGATCCTCTTTTTGTTCCTGTTGGTTGGAAAATATGGCCACCAGAGATATTCTATGATTCTATTTGGTGGATTCATATGTTTTGAAACTTCACGTCATTGAAGAATGGGTAACCTTCTACCCATGATCCTCATGTAATGTTGATGTAATGTTGCAAACATGGCCACAATTGCAGCTCATAGTTACCATGGAAAGCCTATGGTAAATCACATTTTTATATGTAGTTCCAGGTGAGCGATTAAAGGCTCTGTAGAGCCTCTAGTTCTTGAAAATCTACGATATGTTTTTAGAGAAATCCTCGGATTACATGAATTTTTAACCTTTTGAGGGGTATCGCTCAGTAACCAGCCCTAAACGTGTTAATGCTTGGTTTTATGAATACCTTCATTATACCCCCCGCAAACAAAGTTTAGGTGGTATATAGGAATCCCCCTGTCCATCCGTCCGTCCGTCTGTCCATCCTTATAAACACAACTCCTAAACCATTTGAAGAATTTTCATGAAACTTTACACAATGGAAGAACTCCATATGAAGATGTGCATGAAGCAATATAATTCCGTTCTGACAGGCGCGAGGAGTATCACTTTGTGAGCTTGCTCACAGTACCTCTAGTTACTTACAAAAATGATCCTCGGTGAATTCCACTTCCAATGAAGGAGGTTATGTTTATCTCGCTCGTACACATTGGGTGTTATGGGTGCCCAAGAATAGCCCATTTTCTCAAACTGTCTATGCTTGGCAGTCTCTGGAGGGTTAACAAATGCTTACTGGAATATTTTGTCCATGCAACTTGTAATGGCACTCCAGGACCTGCGAATGGTCAATTGTTCTTGAAAATTTTTTTGGAGAAATCCACAGAAAACTGGAATTTTAAGCCTTTAATGGGTATATCTCCTTAACCAGTCAAAACTGGGTTAAGACCTTAATTTTTGAATACCCTTGCTACTTTCAAAAATGTTTCCCTATCAGTTTTGCGTCTGGTAAAAGAAGTTATGTTTGTCTTTGGCATTCCCATTCGATGTTGTTGGTGTCCAAAAACACTATTTTTTCAAACTTTTGACATTTAGCAGTCCATGGAGGGTTAACAAATGCTTACCGAAATAATTTATCCATGCAACTGGTAATGTGACCCCAAGACCTATCAATGGCCATTTTCTCTTGAAAACCCTACAAGATGTTTGTTTAGAAATCCAGGGAAAACATGAATTTTTTAAGCTTTTGATGGGTATCGCTATTAACCACCACAAAAGGGGTTAACGTTTGGTTTTTTGAATACCCTTATTACTTACAAAAATGGCCCTTGGTGAATTCCACTTCCAACAAAGGAGATTATGTTTATTTCTCGGGTATACGTTGGGTGCTGTGCATGTCCGAAAACAGCCCATTTCAACAAAATTACGATGCTTGGCAGCCTGTAGAGGGTTAATAAACGCTCACCGGAATATTTTGTCCATGCAATTTTGTAATGTCACACAAACGCCTGCGAATAGTCAATTTTTCTTGAAAACCTGCAAGTTGTATTGAGAGAGATCCACAGAAAATGGGAATTTTAAGCTTTTAAGGGGTATCTCTCTTTAGCCTGCCCAAAATGGGTTAAGACTTCGACTTTGAATACCCTTACTACTTACAAAAATGTTTCCGTATAAATTTTGCGCTCGATAAAAGAAGGCAGTTTTCTTTGTGGTGTACCCATTGGGTGCTGCTGGTGTCCAAAATAGTCCATTTTATCACAATTTTAACTTTTAGCAACCCGTGGAGTGTTGACAAATGCTCACCGGCGTATTTTGTCCATGCAACTTGTATTGTCACACCAAAGACCTGTGCGTGGACAATTTTTCTTGAAAATCTACAAGAAATCCACAAAAAACATGAATGTTTGAACTTTTGAGGGGTATTGCAGTTTGACCAGCCCAAAATGGGTTAATGCTTGTTTTTTTGAAAACCCTTATTCCTTACAAAAATGATCCACGGTGAATCCCACTTCCAGTAAATGAAGTTTTGTTTATCTCTCATGTATCGTTGGGGTGCTGTGGGGGCCTGGAAAGAGCCCATTTCATCAAAATTCCAATGTTTGGTAGCCTGTGGAAGGTTAACCTATGCATCGCCTAATATCTGTTGTATATGAATGGTCGTGTCACACACAGATCTAATAATTATGAATGTTTAAAAAAATCTACAAGATGCGGTTCGAGAAAGTGCCTATAAACCTTAATTTTGACAAAAGAAGGGTTAAATAAAAAATTCCACTTCGGTACATAGGGTTCTTCCTCTCACTGATGACATTTTTATATACCTGTTTTGAAAAAACGGGAGTGTTATGTTATGGCGTTGTCTGTCTCTGTCTGTCTGTCAGTCCGTCCACAATTGTTTTGTCGCCTACTCCTCCAAAAGTTTACATGTTACATTGTTCAAACTTTGCACACATGTTGATCAGTAATTGCCGTTGTGCATGTGACAAGTGCAGGTAACTCCATTTCGTATTTCCAGAGTTATTCCCCCTTTTAGTACTGTAAAACATTACAGTATTGTGTCACCTACTCCTTCAACATTTTACATGCTACATTGTTTAAACTCTGCACACATGGTGATCACAAATTGCCATTGTGCATGTGACAAGAGCAGGTACCTCCATTTTGTATTTCCAGAGTTATGCCCCTTTTTGTACTTAAACATTACAGTATTGTGTCACCTTCTCCTTCAACATTTTACATGCTATATTGTTCAAACTTTGCACACATGTTGACCACCAATTGCCGTTTCACATGTGACAAGAGCAAGTAAATCTCTTTTGTATTTCCAGAGTTATGTCCTCTTTTAGTACTTAAAACATTACAGTTTTGTGTTGCCTACTCTTTCAACATTTTACATGCTATATTGTTCAAACTTTGCACACATGGCGATAAGCAATTGCCGTTGTGCATGTGACAAGGGCAGATAACTCCATTTTGTATTTCCAGAGTTATGCCCCTTTTAATACTTAAAACATTACAGTATTGAGTCGCCTTCTTCTTCAACATTTTACATGCTATATTGTTCAAACTTTGCACACCTGTTGATCACCAATTGCCGTTGTGCATGTGAAATATTACACTATTGTGTCGCCTACTCCTTCAACATTTTGCATGCTACATTATTCAAACTTTGCACACATGTTGATCAGTAATTGCTATTGTGCATGTGACAAGAGCAGGTAACTCTGTTTTGTATTTCCAGAGTTATGCCCCCTTTTAGTTCTTAAAACATTGCAGTATTGTGTCGCCTACTCCTTCAACATTTTACATGCAATATTGTTCAAACTTTGCACACATGGTGATCACCAGTTGCCGTAGTGCATGCGGCAAGTAGCAGGTAACTCCATGTCATATTTCCAGAGTTATGCCCCTTTCAGTAATTAAAACATTACAGTATTGTGTCACCTTCTCCTTCAACATTTTACATGCTATATTGTTCAAACTTTGCACACATGTTGACCACCAATTGCCTTTTCGCATGTGACAAGAGCAAGTAAATCTCTTTTGTATTTCCAGAGTTATGCCCTCTTTTAGTACTTAAAACATTACAGTTTTGTGTCGCCTTCTCCTTCAACATTTTACATGCTATATTGTTCAAACTTTGCACACCTGTTGATCACCAATTACTGTTGTGCATGTGACAAGAGCAGGTAACTCTGTTTTGTATTTCCAGAGTTATGCCCCCTTTTAATACTTGAAACATTACACTATTGTGTCGCCTACTCCTTCAACATTTTACATGCTACATTATTCAAACTTTACACACATGTTGATCAGTAATTGCCAGTGTGCATGTGACAAGAGCAGGTAACTCTGTTTTAACACACAGTTATATTGTTACAGCAAAGTAAATCCGAGAATAACAAAAGTTCAAGGCAACAGTAGTCGGTTTCAACCAAGACAGTAAGCATTTTTATTAGTCAGAAAAAGAAATCTGAAGTTCAAACGCTACTTCACCCTTTACTCAATTTAGTATTTTAATTATTTTTTGTTAAAACATTTCCAGAAATTTCAACAAAACCATATCATGTGACTCCCCCAATTGGAACAAGCTTGAGCTCGTTCCAGTCAGGGTCATATGATACTTGACTCTGATAAAATATTTTGTACATAAACATAATGGTGATACTGTATATTTATTGTTAATTCATTATCTAGATTCATGTTTCAGCCCTTTTCTGAATGTAACCCTGGCAGGGTTCCAAATTTCTTATATTTTCCTAACGTTTTCCCTATTAACCATATCACAAGAAAATATTTCCAGGCAGCATTTTCTGTTGACTATTTTATGAGTATTAGTCATTTGTTAGCCTATCACAGATAGGAACAACTGTCCATATACTCTACTGCTGTTCACAAACTCCCTCTCCTATTCAGTGTTTCATTGCAAACCCGGCAATTGTGTCGGGTGAAAGTTTGTCAGGAAGATGCAACCCATATTCCAATGCCCTCTGAACAGTTGCATTGCTGTTTGGGTGTGGATTTGAAATGCCCCAAGATACCCATTGAATAAACTCCGCAGAATGTTGTACATGTTGGATTGCTTACTTTGTGTTATGGTCACATCTATTGAACTTGAAGGATTATTGATTGTGATATAGAAAGTGAGACTGAAGCCGAAACTCGAAGTGACGTTATAAATTTGCAGATTTTGAAGTTGGGTGAATTCTCTGGATCAGCTCAGGAAGTTCACATGTGATGCACAGAGCAATGTGTACTGCTCAAGTGCATGTGACTGCTAATTTTACTGCAACCTGAGTCAATGGAGTACATGCGACCTTTTCATTTCTGGTATGACCTGGCGATTGCCACAAGTATGCTCATTTGTAAGCATTACATATCTTTTTACTTGTATATCCTGTAAAGGGGCATCGAGAGAGATTAAGAATACACATTGTGGTTGTTTCTCAACCTTATTGAATGGTATCATTGACATCATTTTACATTAACAATTGAACAATTGCAGAAGATAATAAAACTTGGTTTATGAATCATCACAAAATGCTTGGCAACAATTGGTTCAACCAATGTTCCAGGAGCCATTGTCATCCGATTGCCCACAATCAGCCGATTGTGTCCAGTTCCGATCATCGGTTGAACATTAACTTATTTCATTAGCAAGAGAATTCCTGTGCTGGGCAGGAATATCTACTAGCTGCATGCAAAGAGTTAAAGAGGTCACTCAAGATATTGAGGCTTTTAGTGATCTTCTGCTGGCATCTGAGTTTTCAGTGTTAAGATATGAGTTGTTGTTTTTTTTAAAAAAGGTGTCATCTGAGTTAGTTTCGAACAAAAGCAAATATAAAGAGCTTCCATCTTAAATCATGGTATTTCGTCAGCAAAGATTGATTCACAATGCTGTTGTTATCACTTCAGTTCCTGCCACTATCATGGTTTTAGAGAATTCTCAAAGACAATAATTTCTTCATTCAAGACCCAATATTTAACCCATTAGCTAACATAATGTTCAAATCCAGCAAGTGCTGTTTACATAATTGCCATTCAAATTTTATTGTTTTTAAATTTTTTGGCTTTCAAAACATAGCTTATATCCTCTCATTGGCACAAGATCTCTGAACATGTCCCAGTGAAGGGTCCGAAGCTGTGTTTTTGAAGTAAAAACTTGATTTTTTTTTAGTTATTCAAGAGAACAACCTACAAGTGTCATTGGCTTACTTTTAATCAGGAAAACTGATCTGTTCATGTTTGACAGAGCTAAGGGAGTTCTGTAAAATAAGATGTAATTGGTTAAATTTCTACATTTCATTGTGGGAAAATGTTTCTACTGGAAACTTTGCAGAGAGCTAAAGCAGGTCTTGTCTCTAAAACAATAAATGTTTGTATATCTTTCATGTTGTAAAAAAATGGTGTATGTGATGAATGTACAAGTTTTACTCAGTTTAATGTGATTCTTGTCTTGTTTGTAGTTGGCTTTTTATCACGCAAATCGGTCAAAGGTACTTAACTGGTAGAGTGCTGAATTATTTTTGGCCATCAAAATTTGTTCACATGTCTTTGCCTTGTCACAATTTATGGGAGAGTGCCTACAGACACTCTCCCATAAATTGTAACAAGACAAGTCCCTACAGACTAAATAATATTACTTCAAAGATAATACGAAGCACATCCATTGAGTATGAAGCCTTCAAGTTGCAGTACCTTCACCTCAGAGTAAAGCCCAAATATGGGCTTCCAGCACTCTACCAGTTAACCTTTCACTTAACAAATTGATCATGTCCGCCCCCGTAATTTACAGATTAAGCAGTTGAAAAAATATCTTTCAAAAAAATTTCAACTAAATCATATTAAGTGACCCCTCATTGGAACGAGCTTGTCAAGTTCATTCCAGTGAGGAGACACATGGTATGGTTTTGTTGAAATTTTTTGAAATATTTTAAAAAACAATAAACTAATAAATTTTGATATCCTCTGTGTTGTGTAAAGGGTTAATAGTATGCTATAAAAATGTCCCTCTTATTTCTAAATGTTTCATTTTTAAATCACCCCTCCCCCCACAAGTTATGATATTTTAATGGAAAAGGTTTATCATGTATTAGATACATTTGAAGTAGGATCATCAACAGTGTTTTTGAAGAAAAAATCAAACTTTAGAATCGTTTAGAGGTATATGTTGATGTTGTTCTGTACAAATTTGTTTTAAAGAATCATCATATTATATAATGTATTTCTTGTTTATTATCTTAAGCTCATAATACTGTTGTGTAGATGTGATATTAAAACATTAATATGTAAGTGCATAGAGTCTTTTTACTTTGTTTCTGCAGATTTTGAAAGAGAGTTGGTAACTTAACTGATGGAGTACTGGAAGCCCTTATTTGGGCTTATATTGAAAAGCAGGTACCACAACTTAAAGCTTTCATATTCAGTGGATGTACTTCCTATTATAGTGGAATTGCAGCTATTTAGTGAAAATTTAGAAACTTGTGTTGAAATACCCATATTGTTAATTGGTTGAAGACTAGATGCCCATATTTGGGGGTTTATTCGGAAGTACAAGTTCCACAACTTGAAGGCTTCATATTCTGTGGATGTGCTTCATATTATCTTTGAAGTCAAATATTTAGACCCCCCCCCCCCCCCCTGCAGGAACCCCGGGAAGTGAAGCAGTGCTTGTTTAAGGTGGTACACAAGCTCTGTTTTACTGGTAAAATAGGACCCAGTCACTAATTCTTCACATGCGAGTCCCCTAAAATAGGCAACATGGGGTATAACGATTGACTGACCTTGACTTTATCTCCCATGTTGTGGTCATGATTGGCCATTGTGCAGAAGTATGTGACCTTAAACACCAACAAATAAATAAATGAATAAATAATTATTTAGACTCTAAGGATTCTCTGTGCTTGTTTACTGTGGTAAACAAGCTCTGTTTTACTGGCAAAATAGGACCCAATAAATGATCTACTAAACTTTTCTTTATCTCCATGTTGTTGTCATGATTAGCCATTGTGCAGAAATATGTGAACTTAAACACCAGTGCTTGTTTACTGTGGTGAACAAGCTCTGTTTTACTGGCAAAATAGGACCCAGTCACCAATGCTTAGGGTGGATGTCCTCTAATATGGGCAACATGGGTATAAATGATCTACTAAACTTGGCTTTATCTCCATGTTGTGGTCATGATTAGCCATTGTTCAGAAATATGTGACCTTAAATACCAGCCTATAGGCACTCTCCCATAAATGGTAACAAGTAAAAAGACATGTGAACAAATTCTGATGGCCAAAAATAATTTAGTACTCTCCCAGTTAATAATACAACACACATATCTCAAAATATCTAATTCCAACCTGTAAATTTTCCCCATGCTTTATCTTGGACTGTGATCAATTCAGTCTTGTTTGAGAGTGCTCAAAACTAAATTGATTAAATTCCTGTTTCCCATTATGGGAAAAATTTGCTGCAGGAACTTTTCAGTATTTTGACATCAGTGTGCAGAAAGTTAATTGGTAGATTGCTAGATTAATTTAGATCCTCAGAATTTGTACATGTGGAGTTACCACTTCTGCCTAAGATAAATCTCTATGATTAAAATGTTCATTGTGGGAACCCTGAGAAGCTAGGCAGCACTTGTTTCCTTTGGTGGAGATATTCTCCTTCTACAATATGATAGGACCCCTGTAAGAACACCTGGGGAGTTCTCCAAAGATGACAATATAATTGTGAATAATTGGCCAAATTTTAAATTATACTTGTGTTATGGTCCCCTTTAATCACCAAGTATGCTGAAAGTGACTGTGAGCTCCGCTAAGCAAACAAACTACATGATGCAGATGTTGCGTTTAACTGACTATGCAGTACAATATAAACCTTTAAGATTCGGGGGGTCCTCGTAATTTTAATGCATTTTTGCTACACTTTTACAGTATACATCCATTGCATCTGCAGTTGTTTCTAGGCAAGCCTTGGTTGCCTATATAAGGAACAAAGACTTGCCAAGAAACAAGTGCCAAGATACTTGGAGTGTAATTTGTGAGTTTACTCAGAGACTGCATGTTGGGGCACCTGTTCTATTGCAGTAAAAAGTGATGAAAGTCGGAATTAGACTTCCAAGGGTTAAACCCTTTACCTAACATGATTAGATGACAGCACTTTCACATTTTTTCATGAATAACAAGAAAAATCTTTTTTCTTTGAAAATCTCAACAACCTCATTCCAAAAAGGGCTCATAAGGTCAAAATTGAAGAAAAAAAAAATGAAATAAATTATCTGTCACTGAATTTGGAGTATGAAGGTGGAATGTGAAGTGTGCACTTCATACAGAACCTAACATGCCCATCCAACATTCCTACTCAATAAAGTGACATGATTCATTTCAATTGTTATAATTTAATTTAATGTACCCCTAACATGGCTGCAGTCTCCATCATTTATATTATTTCAGTCATGTCAACATTTGTGCACATGACAGTTTTTATTATACTACTCAAAGTTTGCTAAGCACCAAATATTTGACACATCATTGTGAAATTTGCTTGTGACAATATTTGCGATATTTTTTGGTTGGGATATGATTGAGGAATGTATTGAGATGGTCTCCAGTGTTTACATCAGCTCTCATGACAGGCAGATCTTTCGTGACAGTCATGGAAAGCATGTACCCCTTGATTTTCATGATGTTTTCATATACTGTCTATATGTACTTGACGTGTAGGGTATTCAGTCATCATTTCAACACAAACCTTTGTGATTTAATGATTGAATATGCGCGAATGCAAATGTAAGAAGACATTTGTCTGAAGCAGAAATGTGGCCGGCTGTAGGGGATGGTGGAGAAAGGGGGCTACCCATCGACAGGTTGGTGAAGCCCTTGGTGTGCACCATGCGGTGATCACCTGAGCCTGGGCAAGATTGCAGCAGTGTGGCACACCAGTAAGACGGCATGGTGGTGGCAGATACTGGGCAACATCTGGCAGCTGAAGACTGATTTTTGATCATTCAGGCCCACAGGAACCGTGTTGCCACAGCAATCCAGATTCACAATGAACTTCAGAATGCATCCGGGGTAAATGTTTCGATGCAGACTGTCTGGGCAAGGTTTGCACGAATGTGGTCTCTGACCGAGAAGACCCATGCTTTTGCATTCCTCTGTCACAGAACCACCACCAGGCACGATATGAATGGGCCATGGACTATGTTAGATGGAACAGAGAAGACTGGCGACCTGTCCTTTTTACAGATGAGTCAAGATACTGCCTAGACAACATAGTAGGCGTTTCTAGGGTATGGAGGAGACCAGGAGAGAGATTTCATGCAGCCAACATTGTTGAGCATGACCGCTATGGTGGAGGGGTCAATCATGGTCTCGGACGGCATCAGGGATGGATGTACATAGCTCTGTGTCCTTGAATAACTATGGTACATTCAGACTGCACAGTGGTAAATTGATGAGATCCTGGATGTCCACATCAGATTATATGCAAGTGCAGTGGGGTGATAGATTCATTCTGATGGACGATAATGCCAGTCCTCATGTTGCCTATGCTGTCGGGGAGTACCGACAGAGGGAGGGGGATTGGGCATATGGACTGGCCAGGAAGATCCCAAACCTCAATCAAATCGAACATGTCTGGAATGAGTTGCAGCTTGCAATTTCAGCCCGTCCTGTCCAGCCAGTGTCCAGGAGCTTGGTGCCATGCTGGTCCAAGAATGGAACAGCACCCCACAAAGGACCACCAGGAACCTGATTGGGAGCTTGAAGAAGGCATTGTCAAGCTGTAATTAACAGTAATGAGTATCATACTCGATATTGAACCCATACCAGTTCGCTCCATCAACTTTTTGGCAATTTGAATAATTTCTTCTTTTACCAATAAAATTCATTTTCCACAGTTATCGTATTCTAAAGATAAAAAATAATGTCAAACACAAATAAAATCTTAATTTATGTACTTAAATCATTAAAGATATAATTAAATAAAAATTATATACACTGTTCATTACAATTTTTAGAACTAAAACGTAAAACAGGTAGGTTTGATATACTTGGTGCTTAGCAAATTTTGTGTAGTATATTTTCAACTAGTAGGCTAATTATACGCACAGTCTCGTTTACCGAAGAGAAAAACTAGTGTGAACAACCCATGTGAATACCTCTTAATTGAATATCTCTTAATTAACTCACCCTGTTAAACGAATCTAATTTCCTAACACAAAACTATTTACCATATCCCCAGTACAAATTTGACTTGTTAATTGAATATAGGTTATAGATTAAACTCCTGATAATTGAATAAAATATCTTGTAACCTGTCGAGAAATTACCCAAACTCTCCGCAGTTTTCCTTTGCTTTTATTATATTTTGTTTGACAGAGCTCATGGAGCTCTATCAATCAAGATATAATCAAATAAATGCTAAGTTTATCTCAAGAATACAGGAAAGTGACACAATCCATTTTAATTGAATGCTCCTGTTAATTGAATAATTGTCATTGGCAAAGTGGCTATTCAGTTAACAGGGTTCCACTGTAAAAAAAACCTCGACTGTTATGGTCAAGGTCAGTCGCTTGGCAGGTGGCCCGCGGGTGGGCAGTCCTTTTAGCTTATAACTTATTTGTTTTGGGGCGGATTTTGATAATATTTGGTATGTGACTTGATATGCATGTTCATCACCTGATGACCTGAAATTTGGGCGTGTCCATGCATTTTCACAAGAGTTATGGCCCTTTGTTAAAATCAACTAATTTTGAGCTGATAACTTCAACAAATGTCAACCGATTTGACTGATATTTGGCACATGGGTTTCAAGGAACAATGTCTTGACCAAGTTTGAAAATGGGCTCAGTCTGACAAAGGGCAGTAGAATTATTGGGCTGACCTGGTCATTTTTTTGCAAGTTTTGTGCTTGATTATAGTGCAATAACTTGAACAAACATCAACCACTTTGACTCATTTTTGTTATATGGTTTTCTAAGAAGATTATCTCAATCAAGTTCAAAAACCAGCTCGACCCGATATACGACAGCAAAATTATTGGGCTGACTTCGTAATTTTTTGCGAATTTTGCACTCTGCAGCACGGTATCTTGAACAAAAGTCAACCGAGTCAATTCATTTTCGTTATGTCAGTTTCCAGGAACATCTTCTTGATCAAGTTCAAAAATGGGCCTGGTCCATTATATATGCAGCAGAATTATTGGGCTGACTTAGTCTTTTTTTACAAATTAGTTATTTAGAAAAGGTACTCTCATGCTTTTTAATTCATAGCCACCATTGCATTAGCCACGAAAACTCGACCCTGCATATGCGATGCGAACTCTTGTTTTCTATTCGATTAACATCTTTAGATATTAACCCTTCTGAATGTACATCCCCGCGGGAACCCCACGAAGTGAAGCAGTGCCTGTTCACTGCGGTAAACAGGCTCTGTTTTACTGGTAAAATAGGACCCAGTCACCAATGCTTGGGAGGTGCAAACCCCCTCTGAAATGGGCAACTTGGCTTATTAACGCTCACCCCTGGTCTTGAGTTGATACTCATGTTGTGGTCATGATTAGCCATTGTGCAAAAATATGTGACCTTAAACACCTTTAAATAAATAAATAAATATAAATGGGTCTGTCTAAGTCATTGATGTTGTAGGGTTACTGAAGATCATTCAAGTACTATCTTGACCCTTATTAGCCCGACTGTTTACAGTGAGGGCTATAGTCATGACTTTTGTCCGTCCGTCTGTCCGTCTGTTAAATTTAGAGTTTTGGTTAAAGTTTGTGGTTAAAGTATTTTACTGAAGGTTCAAGTGTTTTTTCGTTTTTTTTTCCTGTTTAGTCATGACTTTCTTCTGGTCTGTTTGTTAACATTTGGAGTTTTGGTTAAAGTTTGTGGTTAAAGTTTTTTAGTCAACCTTAAAGTTTTTGGGGGTTTTTTTCTTTTAATTGTTATTACTATTGGTTGTATCATTCTCATTTTGTTTTTATTCTTTTTATGTTTCAGGTTATTTTGGGAAATATTTAAACCTTTTTTTGTATGACAATTTAACTTACAACTTCCAGGTTAAAGTTTTTGGTCAAAGTTTTGTTTTTTTTTTTGGGGGGGGGGGGGGGGGGGGGGTTAAAATTACACCTTTAATTCTTCAAACAGTTTAGTGGAATGTCACTGCTTCTTATTTGGGACAATGTTTACTATCTACTGAACATTTCTACAGTGATTTTCTTTAAAATCTGCATGATTTTAACCCCTTTTAAACATGTTTTCAGACTTACTTTCTTTGTATTTGAAATTAGACTTTGCCACAAACTTTCTTACTCTAATTCTTGCAGGGTCAATACAACTTAATGATTCCATTTACATCAGTGATTTCTTTTATCGGTTTTAGGAAATATTTAACCCTTTTTTGCCAATCAATTTTACTTAGTATTCCCAGCTTAAAATTTCGGATTAAAGTTCTGCTTTTCAAGGTTCTTTCTACCTTTCAAGGTTCTACCTTTCATTCTCCAAACACTCTGTTACGACGTCATTTTCTTTTTTTTATTTCAGGCAAGGTCAACTACTGAAGCTGGACACAGTGGTTTCAAATAATATCGGCATTCATTTAACCCTTTTCACAACGCTTTTTGGGGGGGGGGGGGGGGGGGGATGCAATTAGACACTTTTTTTTTCTTTTGTCAAAAATGCTTTTTTACAGTTTTGGTTACAGTTTGTGGTTAAAAACCCTGACAAACACATCCCCCACCCCCCCAATTAGGCATTTTTTTAATTATTTTTTGATTTCCTCTTTTTAAACTTACGTGCAATTAGGCACTTTTTTTTCCTTTCGTCAAAAAAGCTTTTTTACAGTTTTGGTTAAAGTTTGTGGTTAAAAACCCAGAGAAACACCATGCACCGAACCCCCCACCCCCCCACCCCTCCCCCACCCCAATTATGCATTTTTTAATTTTTTTTTTATAGCTCTTTTTAAACTTACATGCAATTAGCCACTTTTTTTTCATTCATCAAAAGTGGTTAAAAATCCAGGCACTTCTTTTTTTTCTTTCTTCCAATATGTATTTTGAACTATTTACAGTTGCTACATGGCACTTTTTTTTTTTCTTTGTCAAAAATGTTTTTTTACAGTTTTGGTTAAAGTTTGTGGTTAAAAACCCAGACAACCCCCCCCCCCCCCCCCCCCCCCCCCCACCCCCATGGTGCCAGTTAGGTATTTTTTTTCTCTCTGCTGAAAATGCATTCTGAAGGATTTAGACTGACCACATTTGGGAAAAAAAATGGACTCCCCTAACACACCCCCCACTCTCCCCCCACCCCCCCACTCTCCAACCCCACCCACCTCCTCCTCACCCAGTGCCATTCATGAAATATTTTTTCTTTGGAACAAAATGCATTTTTAGCACTGACTGTTTATAGTTTATAGTCAGGGCTATAGTCATGACTTTCGTCCGTCCATCTGTCGGTCCATCCATCTGTCTGTAAACAATTAGTAATACAGGCCAGGTTTGAATATAGGTTCCACAACTCCCTCCCCCTCCCCCCCCCCCCCCCCACTGCCACCCCCCCTCCCCCCCCCCCAAAAAAAAAAAAAACACAAAAAAAACACACACACACGAATGTGTCACTTAGGCAATTATTCGCAAAATGCATTTTGAAGGATTGGGAGTTATTATATGCAAAAAAGAAAATTAACTCCCATCGCCCAACATTGCTTTATGTACTGCATCTTTAATCCTTTACTTAACACAAGCTGAAGCCAACAGTACAAATTATTTTTCTGAAACATCAAATTTTTTCATTTTTAGCTCAACTTTGGCGAAGCCAAATTTGAGGGTATTGCCATGGCCTGCCGTCTGTCTGTCCATCTGTCCATCCGTCACGCCGTACACACGCCTCGGGCTAGAAGCTGTATTTATGAACCGATCTTTACAAAACTTCTTGGGTACCTTTGTTATCACCGTGGGACAAGAACAAGTGTTTTGGGGTCCGGTCTAAAATTCAAGATGTAAGCTGGCGGCTATTTTGTACAAAATTAGGTGCGATAATTTTCTGTGTGAATGTTCAGTACCATGGGATACATATAACCCATATAATACAGGTTTTTTTCTCGTGCATAAATTATGCCAGTTAGACTAACTTTGATCTATTTAATGTTACTTTCAGCACTAACTGCAAATGCCAATACGGCTCGGGCTGTTTATGAACAGATCTTTACGAAACTTCTTGGGGCACCTTTGTTATCACCTTGGGACGAGAATGAGTGTTTTGGGGTGCAGTCCGAAATTCAAGATGGCAGCCAGTGGTCATTTTGTACCAAAATTGGTGCAAACAGTTTTTTGTACAGAACTTTTGTATGAAAGTTCTGATTTGAATAAATTTCTGTATGAATGTTTAGTAACATGGAATACATCACAAA
This sequence comes from Pictodentalium vernedei, assembly GCA_031216915.1. Classification (NCBI taxonomy): domain Eukaryota; kingdom Metazoa; phylum Mollusca; class Scaphopoda; order Dentaliida; family Dentaliidae; genus Pictodentalium; species Pictodentalium vernedei. The sequence continues at coordinate 293,904,727 of CM062295.1, read as the reverse complement.
TAATACAGGCTTTTCTCTCGTGCAAAAAGTATGCAAATTAGATGAACTTTGATTAATTCAGTGCTAATTATACACAGTAAGTGCACATGTCAATACGGCTCGGGCTAGAGTCTGTATTTATGAATCGATCTTCACGAAACTTCTTGGGTACCTTTGTTATCACCTTGGGATGAGAACGAGTGTTTCTAGGTGCGGTCCAAAATTCAAGATGGCTGCCAGTGGCCATTTTGTACCGAAATTAGGTCCAATCAGTTTTTTGTACACAACTTCTATACGGGCTCAGGCTAGAGGCCATATTTATGAACTGATCTTTACAAAACTTCTTGGGTACCTTTGTTATCACTGTGGGACGAGAACGAGTGTTTTTGGGTGCGGTCCAAAAATCAAGCTGGCCACCAGCATCCTTTTTGTACCAAAATTAATGCAATCAGTTTTTTGAACAGAACTTCTGTATGAAAGTTCTTATTTGAATAAAATTTTGTAGGAATGTTTTAGTAACATGGAATACATCACATATAATACAGGTTTTTTTTCTCGTGCAGAAATTATGCAAATTAGATGAACTTTGATTTGTTCAGTGCTACTTATACACAGTAAGTGCACATGTTAATACGGCTCGGACTAGAGTCTGTATTTATGAACTGATTTTCACGAAACTTCTTGGGGTACCTTTGTTATCACCTTGTGACAGGAACGAGTGTTTTTTGGGTGTCTTTGTTATCACTGTGCTATGAGAACAAATATTTTTGGGTTCAGTCAGGACACACTCTGGGACTCAAAGATTTCTTTTCTAGTTTAGCATCTAACTGTCACCCCACTTTTACAATACTTTACCTTCACATTTGTTACAGGCTACGATCAGCATTTTTGTACAGACCATTACAATACTTTACATGTACCTTTGTTAGGTCATTACCTAGATGTTTGTCATTGCTGTGTCACAGTGTTGGCCAGTTTTGGCTGCTACGTTGGGTAGAGGGTTAACATTTCTTGATATATTCCAAAATTAAATAATTTCTCTATGGAAACCTATGAGAGGTTGTGTTTACTGTGGCAGATGAGTTCTACTTTTCTGGTGTAATAGGGCCTGATAATTTAGGTTTGGGGTGAGAGACATTTAAAATTAACAGCAGAACTATAAATGATTGGCTAAATGTGACTTTTTGCTCTTGTTGTTGTTGATATATTCACACATGTTAAAAGTGACCTTAAATACCAATAAATAAATCAGTGAACTATTCACCAAAGTTCATGAATGCTTGGACATTGTTAGTTATAAAAGAGTTCATGGTATACTTAAGAACTTGTAAAGGACTGTGCCTGTGTTGAGTTTAATTATTGGTGTGCTAATTTATTAGATCACCTGAGCGAAGCTCAGAGGGAGCTTAACTGGTGGAGTGCTAAATTAGTTTTGGCCATCAAATCTTGTACACATGTCTTTGCCTTGTTACAATTTATGGGAGAGTGCCTATGGGCACTCTCCCATAAATTGTAACAAGGCAATCCCTTACAGACTAAATAATATCACTTCAAAAATAATACAAAGCACATCCACTGAATGTGAGCCAACACATTGTGGTACCTGCACTTCAGAATAAAGCCCAAATATTGGCTTCTAGCACTCGACCAGTTATGTGATCACTTTCTGTCTTTCGTCCATCCATCTGTTCATCGTCCATCTGAACTTTAGCCAAATTGAACCAAATATGATATGCATGCTCCTTTTCATATGTCAGTTCAAGTTTGTTCAAATAAAATTGCCACGCCCACAGAACTACCAATCAGAATCTTTTGCTACTTGGTATACAACATCCTTAGAGGGGTCAGATTCAGGTTAGTTTAAAACTAGTCCCTGGGTTTATATTTCGGCTTCCTATGGAACCCGAATTTTAACCTGGTGCAACATGGGGAAATGTATTTAAACATCTTCTTCAGATCTTCTAGACAAAATCTCTTGATATTTGGTGTATTGCATTCTAAGGGGAGACAGCTTGAAGCTTGTTCAAATGAAGTCCCTGGAATCATATGTGGGATCCTTGTCAGAGCCTGTATTTGAACTTGGCTCAGTATGAGGAAATTTATTTAAGAATCTTCTTCAGATCTGCCAGTCAACATCTCTTGATGCTGTATTTGGTATTCTGCATTTTTAGGAGGTCAGATTGAAGTTTGTTCAAATCAAGGTCCTGGGGTGATACTTGGGCTCCCTGTGGGAGCCTGAATTTTAACTTTGTGTAATATGAGGAGTATTCTTTAAAAATTGTCGTCTTCAGATTTCTCCATTAACTACTGGATGATTTTTTTTTCTCATTTGGATGTAAAATGAGTTTTGAAGGGGTTCGAGTGATTTCATGCAATAAATAAAAAAAAAAAAAGAGAGAGAAAAAAAAAGCAAAACAAATTCACCTAACAGACTGACCCTTTTCCCCCAACCCCACTCCATACCTAAGTTAGATTAACTGGGAGCTTCAACATAGTGCAATATGAAGAATATTATTTAAAAATCTTTTTCTTTAGATCAACCAGTCAGAATCTTTTGATATTTGATATGCGGCATCTTTGGAAGGTTCAGATTCAAGTTTGTTCAAATAAAGTCCTGTCTTTCATATCTGGGCTGACTATGGGAACGTCTTCCTGCAATATGAGGAATTTATTTAAAAATTTTCTTCTTCACATCTACCTGTCAGTGTCTCTTGAGAGTTGGGATACTGCATCTTTAAGGAGGTCAGATTGAGGTTTGTCCAAATCAAGTGCATGAAGTGACATTTGGGCTGCCTGAGGGAGCCCAAATTTTAGATTAGTGTAAGATGAGTAATATTATTTAAAAATCTTCTCCAGATCCATCAGTCAGGATCTTTCAATATTGGGTATGTAGCATCCAAAGTGGGATGAGATTTAAGTTTGTTCAAATCAAGTCCCTGGGTTCATATTTGGGCTCCCTAAAAAAAAAAAAAATTAAATTCACCCCCCACTCCCCACGTGAAATTAGGTTAGCTGTATTAACATGTAGATGCTGAATGTGACCTTACATGTTTCTTAAAACGATTTTATGAGGTGAACAATTAAGGCGTCTTAGGGCCTCTTGTTTTCTAAAGATGATTATTTTTTTCTTTGCTTTAGGAAAGCTTTACTGAGCACTACTTTCCATCCATTGTCTCTCTGTCTGTCCATTGTCCATCCATCCATCTATCCATCCATTGTGAATTTGACATTATGGACTTCTCATAAAAAACTACTGGACCGAATTAAACCAAATTGGGTATGCATGTTCCATATCAAATGTCAATTCACATATGTTCAAAAAAAGTTGCCATTGCCACAGCAAGCTTCATATTTGGGCTCGCTACGTGAGCCTGAATTTTAACTTGTGGAATATGAGGAATCTTTAAAAATATTCTTTTTCTGATCCAACAGTCAAAATATTTTCATGTGTGGTATACACTTTCCTTAGGTGTTTGTGTGGAGTGGGGGGGGGGGGGGGGGGGAGGTGGGAGAGGATGGCAGGGCATGTCAAGGAATATTCTTTAAAAATCCTCTTTAGATTCAGAATCTTTTGATATTTGGTGCATTGCATCCTTCTTGGGTCTGATTTAAGTGTGTTCAAATCAAATCCTGGGTTCATATTTTAGCTCCTTATTGGAGCCTGAATTTTAACTTGAGAGTAATATGAGGAATATTCTTCAAAAATCTTCTTCACTCCAGTCGTCAGAATCATTTGATATTTATCTTCTTGGGAGATCTGATTCACAGAATGACACATGCTGTGTGCCAGCACGGGAGGAAAAAACGAGAGGCCACAGGCCTCAAGTTTTATCTTTCCATGATGACACAAGGGCCATATTGATTAACCCATTCACACGTATGTGTGTCACTCTGTGTTTATTACATGCCTTTGACCGTGATAAAAAACAGTTATTAGAAGAACACTCAGCAATTCATTTGACAACTATCAATACAAAAAACATATTTTATCACCAACCAAATTTGTGAGTGGAACCTGTGTTACTGTTTTGCCCCTGAGTTCTAATGTGTTCTACTGGCACATAAAACACATTGGAACTGTGGGGACGATTTTTAGCTATTGCTAGCAATTCAATTTGTAATTGCGGTGCATGATTTGTAGAAAATTCCAGTGAAATTTCCCTTCTATTTAACGTGTGTAGAACAGGACACCCTTGTTTTGCATTACTGAAAATTTAGGGGCTATTTCTGTGGTAGCATCTCAGTACCAGAAAATGTCATCAGTCAGGAGTATAACGTCTTCCTTGGAAACTAGAAAGTAGAATTCCAGGTCCTGGACCAAAGCCCTGTTTTGTGCATTAATGGAAATCTGAGCATTTAAACCATCTAACATGAACAGCAGCATTATAAATAATTACATGACTTCATTCCTCCTCACTTAACTAGCCATAGATGCTGAATGTGACCATAAATTTAGGCCCCTGTGAATTTTGATTTTTTTTTCGACTCGACTTCCGACTCGAGCTTGTCAAAAAAATGTTTGGTGTCGCAGTAGGAAGAGGTGCATGCTGCAAGTCAAGAGGTCCTCGGTTCGAATCCCACCTGCGGCAACTGCGTTGTGTCCTTGGACAAGACACTTCACCCCCATTGCTCACTTGGGCGGCACGGTGGCATTGTGTACTAAGGCATACTGCACGTCGATGGTGCACTTGTCTTCAACCATTGCTAACCCTGCTTGTGTGGAGCTAGTATGTTGGAGAGCCTGACAGTTGCTCGCCATTGCTTGGTGGTTCTCACTGGTTACTCTGACTTTTTCCAGCCATAAAACTGTCCGACACAAGGTGACCCTGGCTATCGAAAGTGTCATTAAAACCCCAATAAATAAATAACTAATGAATGCTGACTTGAATCATTTTTATTTCTTAATTATGTATTGTTGGTGTCTAGAGGAAGCTTCCTTTCAATGTTGGACCAGTCAGCTGTACCAAGATGGCCACCAGAGGCCAGTTCATTATGGCTTCCATGTTGGCCATCTTGAATTTGGTTTCCATCCAATAATAATGACGACTGATTCGAATCAATTTCATTTTTTGTTTATGCATTATTGGTGTCTAGTCTAGGTGTCTAGTCTTAGACTTACCTACCCTTTTATTACACCATCGGGGGCATATGCCACACTTCGATTTGCTCTTCATAAAAATATTTTTCATTAAGTCTAGTCCTGGCTGCTTGGAGCAACAGAGACAAGATTTAATGAAAAATTCATGTAAATTTAACTTCAGAAATCATTGGTCAAAAAGTCTGTCCAATTTACAGGGAGGATATTTTGTTAAATGTGTCCAAGTTATACTTATTTCAGTGGGAAGCGATCTTGTGTCCTGGGCAGGAACATCTGTCATCAGCATGCAAGGAGTTAAGGTTCCTTGTTGCCTCTTGTTTAAGAACACCATGCAACCAATCAAGCTGAGCCTTAGCAAGATTTTGTTCATAAATAATTGTTCTGTTGAATTTTATCACCCTTGTCAAGTGAAAAATACATTGTTGCCATACAGAATATAATCTTGTATCTTTAACCCTTTACCCAATGTAACTGACAAAACTGGCCAGTGACAAAACTGGCCAGTGCTGTTCATAAAATTCACCATTCCATTTTCATTAATTTTTCACTTTTTGTCAGAGAAACATGTTTTATGCCCCCTCAATGGAACAAGCTCATTGAGCTTGTTCCAATGACGGGTTATAAGCCATGTTTTTGATGCAAAAAATGAAAAAAATTGGTTTTTCAAGATTTTTGTTTGCAAGTGTTGTCTGCTTTTCAAGTTAGGTAAAGGGTTAAGTTTTCATTTTGCTTTTGATTTGAATGGTGGATTTGTTTGTTGGTTTGTGCACTGCTTCTGAGCATCATCAGCAATTATACAGGTGTGTTAAAAACAGCCGTCCTTGGAAAAATTTAGGCAGGCATGCAGCACAACTGGTTGCCTTGAAAATACCAAGCCAGATGCATGTTGCTATTTGTGGAAAATTTAGGCTCAGTGGGTAATGTTCTATTTTGCAGACCTTCAGAAAGAAAATCGACATGCTGGCATCAGTGGCATGAATTCATTTCATTCTAAGCAGCACTGCAAGCAAAGCATCTCTGAAGCAATGAAGATTCAGTCTCAAGTGAGTGTTAGTGACTTAGTGGAAATGATGAGCACCTATAAACAAGACAGACTATTAGTTACTGGAGGACATACCAATATAATAAGTAAATCATGTCATGTTCGTTCTGAACCAACGAAACACAAATTTATTCTGCCCAGAAGTGATTCTGTGGATAATTCTGTGCATGGTGTTGAGCAAGGTAATGCTTCGATCACTAGATTTGGGCCTATATTGGATAGGAGAAAATCTGTTAGTAAATCATATCAGCCCTTAGAGAGTCTTCAACCTCCAGATTTATCAGAACGACGTACCGTTAATCTTGTTAGCACAAATATTCTGAAACACAAAGGTGATGTCAGAAAACACAACCCAAAAGCTGACTGTGATAAAAAGCCTGTATTTGCTGTGAATACCGGTCATGTTTATAGAAATTCTGTTTCAGGCTCTGTTGTTGGTAATATTAACAATTCAAATGCAAATAAGGTTTTACCAATGTCCAAGTTGGACAAAACAAAGAATACTCCTGTACCAGTTTTTTTATATCAGAATATGGAACATCGAGATGAAGAAGGGGTTTCTGCAAATGATTCATTGAGACCAACCTCAGTTTCTCAGACACCAAAAATGATCTATTCTGGGAAACAAGGTACACAGTCATCCTCATGTCAAGAAGATGAGAGGCCTCAGCAGACTGGTATCAGAGTATGTATTGCAAATAACAAAGAAGGTCGGAAGTGGGATAGGAGAAGTTATTGTTACTTTTGTAAGAATCCTTTAAGTAAGGTTTCTCGGCATCTCATTCATAAGCATTGGAAAGAGAAGAAAGTTTGTGAATATCTTGCAGAAGAGGATTCTAGAAGGAAAGCAATACTTTTATTGAAATTGAGAAACCTTGGCAATCATGAGCACAATCTTAAGGTTTTAAAAAACAATCATGGGGACTTCATTGTTTCACACAGACCCACCAAAACTACTGACTACAGAGATTATGCTCCATGTCAGTTCTGTTATGCATATCTAATCAAGTCATCATTATTGAAACATCTTTGTCCTTTGTCAGCCAGTTTTAGGAAGTCTAAGAAAAAATTAGACGACCCTTCAAATAAAGATATGGCAAAATCTGATGAGAATGAAACCACTGATTCAAATGCATTTGAGCAGAATGTTGAGTCAAAGTTTGATGTAATTGAATGGAATATGGAAACAGAAGGAAGCACAGTTGAGAATTGTGATAAAAATAAAGATAATTCTAAACATTTTAGTACAGATATTATGACTGATGAACCCAATGCATCAAAGACGGTATCTTTATGTCGGCAAGAGAATGACAACACATGTTCCAAAATTGACACAGATGTTAAAAATTTAGGATCACCAAATGAGCGAGAGGGGGAGAGTATTTCATCAACAGATGAGAAGAATAATACCAGCCTATCTTTAGATAGTGAGCAGGTTACAGAAAATGAAAAGTCATCATCTGAGCAGGAGAAAAAAAGTCTTCCTTCATCAAGCGATTCATCCAGTTGTAAACCCCTTAGAAGAAAATTTGTTCCTAAAACTTGGACTCCCAGTGAAAAAGAATCTATACAAGAACATTTTGGATCCTTCATTTTGCAGCAAAAATTACCCGGTAAAGGGATAATTGTGGAGTTTCTCAATGAAGTTAAAATGGACAGACACTGGAGAAATGTGAAAGATTACATAAGAAATACGTATTTGAAATAACTTTTAGACTGCTTCATTGTAATGCATATTCCAACTTTCCACGTCTACCTTTTCAGTGTTTAGTTTCATTTACATGGAGACTTTATCCCTTTACCCAACGAATAGCCCGCATCTGCCCGCGTAATATGCAAATTCAGCAGCTGAAAAAATATTATTTTTCGAAAAATTTCAACAAAACCATATTATGTGATTCCTTTTTGGAACGAGCTCATCGGGCTCGTTCCAAAGAGGGGTCACATGATATGGTTTTGTTGAAATTTTTTGAAAACATTTAAAAAATGATATTTAAAATAATAAATTTTGATATTGTCTGCGTTGGGTAAAGGGTTATTCTATTCCCAAGAAACATCAATAGAGGATATCTAGTGTTTTTGATGGATACAGAAAATTATCTCATGAGTGACAGAGACAAATGTTCATTTTTCGCGAGAACTTGTGCAAGCGAAAATATCCATTTGTCTTGGTCACAAGTGAGATAATTTTTGGTATCCACTCAAAAACAATAGATTTTCTTTTTATTACATGCTCTTTATTAGAGTCTGATCATTCCTATCAATAATTCCACTTGTTTCAACATTGAATTCATATATGAAAGTTTTTTTAAAATATTCGGCCTCCATCACGCATTGATATGCAGAAGTGATTTGATCGATACTCAGAACAGGTAGCACCTTGTGATCTGATTTAGCTGGCGGGTTTCATGTATCAATTCAAGGTGAAAACGTGTTGAATTATTGTTGGAAATGATAGGTATCCACTCAAAAACACTACATTTTCTTTTCATTATACGTTTTTAGAACAAATTGATCATTTCCAGTGATAATTTAACTCATATTCACCTTGATGTGATGCTTTGAAAACCGCCATTTTGTTTGATACTGTGAAAGTGAAAACTTCTATATCTTCCCATTGGGGGATACGATTTTTCTTTCTCCAATTTTTAGTTTAACTTGACAAAGTCAAGATAAGCTATTGCCATCACATGTGCGGAAGTCTGTTCACATTTTCCTTTAGCACAGGCTACACCCCGTAGTTCTTGTCCAATCATCACGAAATGAGGTCATGTCTAGATGAGAACATCCCCTTTTGGTCGTGATCGATTAACCGTGATGGCTGCCTGAGCCCAAAACCCCCAAACCTTTAACACAGTCTACAGGTCACATTTATGAAGGGATATCATTGTAACTTGGTAGGATGTCTCGGTAATATGTCTAGATGAGAATGTCCCCTTTTGATCATGATTTGTCAACCATGACGGCTGCCCAAGCCCAAAACCCCAAAACCTTTAGCACAGTCTACAGGATGTATTTATGGAGGGATTTCATTGTAACTTGGTAGGATGACTCAGTATAATGTCTAGATGAAGACATCCCCTTTTGGTTACGATCAGTCAACTGTGATGGCTACACATGCCCGAAGCCTGGAAATCTTTAGCACAGTCCACATGCTGTAGGATTTCATTGTAACTTGATAGGATGACTCATTTTGGAATAATTTCACTGTAACTTGGCAACTTTGGTTGACATTCATAAAGTGTGAGGGTCATATTAATCCACCCCTTAATTCTTTAGTACAGTCTACACCTCAAATTATTTTGATTGAAAACAGTGCACACAGGGAACAGTAATGAACATATTCTCAATTATTACAGTTCTTGTTGTATTTCATAATCTTTTCATAAACATTGAACATTATCCTTTTCATCAAACACAACACACAGGCAAGTTAAGCTACAGTGTCACTGACACTTTCATTTCGATAATTTATTGTTAAGCATATAATAAATTATCATTTCTCATTAACTATTAGCACTCAGTTGTATTTCAAACTATTAATCATTGAATTGATATTAATTGCTTAGTATTAACTCCTGGTATGCTGCTGGTGGATATTCCTGCTTAGGACACGAAAATATCTTACTCTGAAATAAGTATAAGTATTAAATTGGGTACAATTAATCAAATTCCTCCCCCCCCCCCCCCCCCCCCACACACCTATAAATTGAATGGACTTTTTGCCCAATGATTTCTTGAGTAAAATATTTTGAAAATATACTCTGCAGACAATGAGTTGAGAATTTAACAAGTTACATTTTGTCTGACAGAGCTGATTGAGCTCAGTCAACAGGATATACATTGGAGCCCCCTTAAATGGATATCTCTTAACTGAATAACTCTGTTAATTGAATATAATTTCCCACCACAAAACTCATTTACCATACCTCCATTACAAAGTTGACCTGTTAATTGAATATAGGTTAAAGAGTAAACTCCTGTTAAAAAATCTTGTAACCTGTCGAGAAATTACCTGACTCTCCCCAGTTTTCCTTTGTTTATAGACCTATTTGGCCTCAGTACATCCAATACAGGCATTTAATCTATTATATCTTGTTTGACAGAGCCCATGGAGCTCTGTCAAACAAAATATAATAGAGTAAATGCTAAGGTTATCTCTAGAATACAGGAAAGTGACACAAACCCTCTTAATTGAATTCTCCTGTTAATTGAATAATTTTCATTGGCAAAGTAGCTATTCAATTAATAGGGTTCCTCTGTAATTTTTTTAAAATCTAAGTTGCACTGTGGCAAATATTTTGTGTTGAAACTTTGATATTTTGACATCAATGTGTTGAGGGTTAAAATTGGCTACAATCAGCAATTATTTACCATTACCATTATCATGGTAATAAGGTGACTCTGAACTCAGTTATCCCTTTACCCAACCAAATAGCAGACAACACTTGCAAAGAAATTGTTGAATAAGGCCACACAAAATAAATTGATTCTCATGCATTTTCTTTTTAAAATCAGTGAGGGAGGGAGGGACGGTTTCATTTTTAATTTTTATTTTCTTCTTGCACATGATGAGCATGTATTAAGAGGCTTTCTTCTGTCATTTCACACACTGAATATTTAAGAACTGCTTAACTGTACAAATTAACCCATTTATTTTAACCTTCCAGGGCCTAATTCCAACTTTGATCACTCTTTACTGAAGCAGAACAGGTGCCCCAACATGATGTCTCTGTGCAAATGTGCAAGTTACATTCTACATTCTTGACAGTCATTTAAGGTAGGAAAGTCTTGACTGTCCATATATAGGTAGCCAAGACTTGCCTGGAGACAACTGCAAAGGCACAAGCTATAGGCAGTCTCTAGTTACGCTCTTCAAATTTCAGTTACATACATCAATAAAAAAGACGAAATGTTTTGAGTCTCCCAATTTTGTAGTAATATAGGAAAACACTGCAAGACAATAAAAATGTCCAGTGAGGTGGTTAAATAACTGAAATTTCAATGAGGAATTACCTAAGAACAAAACATTTTTTTTTGGCCCAAGTAAAAAAAATTCATTATTTGCCTCAAAAGCATAGCTTTTTACACCTTATTGGAAATAGCTCAATGGTTCATTCTGCTGAGGACTCATATTCTAAGTTTTTGTAACCAAAAATAATAGCATTTGAATGGCAGTTTTTGTGAATAATTATTGCAAGTTTTGGCTATTACATTGTATAGAGGTTCACTTGCACCTTTACTGTGAAAAATATTCATTTAAGGCTCCACAAAGTAGATCTTCTGTTTCTTAGACCATTTTTTGTAAAATTGCATGCGGGCAGGCATTTTTTTATTTTATTTTTGTAATTATTTCTTTGCAATCAAAATCATTCTTGGTTTGTTTTATGTTTCAGGCATCCTAATGTACAGAATAGAATGGGTGGTGGTGTATTTCGTCCCTTGAATGCAACAAGGCTTTGCAATGCTAAAGCATTGCAAAGCCTTGTTGCACTCAAGGGTAAAATTTATCAATTTTATTTACTTGGGTAAAATATCAGACATAAACCATTTAATTTTTATTTTTTTAAGTTTGCATTGGTTATAAAAAGAGAGCATGCGGCAGCCGAAAGGACCTTGCGAGAGGGCCTGAGAAACAGATTTTTAACTTTTTTAGGTCTAACATGAGTGTTAAATTAACAGGAATTTGGTCATTTTTCTTTACTTTAGAGATAAACTGTGCATTTATTCTATTATATGTATATTGACAGAGCTCATGGAGTTCTGCCAAACAGGACATAATAGATTAAAATGCTTATATTGAACATACTGAGGCCAAAAAGTTCTATAAAAGTGTGGTATTCACTGGAGGTCAGAGTAATTCATCGGTAGACCTCTCCCCAAGTGAACCCCAGGCGGTGAAGCAGTGCTTGTTTACTGTGGTAAACAAGGTGTTTTACTAGTAAATTAAAATCCTCAAAAATGGACAACATAAGTTTAATCGATTGGCTGCACTTGACTTTATATTCATGTGTGGACATGGATATGTCTGCAAAGTTATTGAATGATACTTGTTCCACGATTATGCATTGTGCAGAAATATGTGACCTCAAACACCAGTAAACAAATAAATAGTGATAGACCACAACACTTTTTATTCAATTCCCACAAGGAACCTCTGTGAGTGGAGCAGTGATTTTTTACTGCACTAAACAAGTTGTGCCTTACTCGTAAAATAGGGCTCAAAATCAGTGCCTGGTATCAAGGTCTGCTGAAGAGGTCAGCATAGGAATGAACAATTGGCTAAACTTGTTCTCATACCTACCTTGCTGTCATGCTATAGCAAAATATGCTGAAAGTGACCTTAAACCACATTAAATAAATAAATAGAATATTCAGTTAACAGAAGTTTACTCTATAACTTATATGCAATTAAGAGGGCAAATTTACACCGACGATACGGTAAATGACTAGGTTTTTAAAGTTGTATACAATTAACAGGGTTATGCAATCAAGAAATATTCAGTTGAGTGCGCACTACTGCAATTCTCTGTCTCTCAGGGATGAGAACCTGCAATAATGAAAAAGCTAAAAACAACTTCCCCATTCAGAACCCCCTTCCCCCACCCCTCCCTAAAACCTTTTCATTTTCACATGCAACAGGCAAATTCAATTATGATTTTAAAAATCATATTCCAATGAACAAAGCTGCAAACAGCAAAAAAACTGGAAATTCTCATCCTTTATCTCTTGAGAAATAGCTGTTATCAACATAATTGGGATACCTCTGTACATCTCCAGTGCAATGTAGATACAATATGACACCCATAAGGATGCATGTGTAAATATTTCAGTGATAGAAAACTGTCCCCTTCTTCAAATCATGAAATGTCACTCAAATGAGTGATCTAACCTATTTTCACCTGGGTACATTGAAGGAAGATGGCACAAATAATGAGATGTCGACACTTGGAACAGTCTGAAATATTGTTTGTTGCAATGTGATTAGGAGGGCTCCACAGCATGACATTATTCATTATGTCTCCCCTTCCCAGAAGGGAGACATATTGTTTTAGTGCATATTCTTCTTTCTTCTTCTTCTTTCATCTTCTTGTCTTTTGACCTAGAACTTAGATATTTGGCATGTGGATGTATCACCATGAGCCGGTGTGTCGCGTACCATAGTAACCTTGACCTTTGACCTGAAGGTCAGATTTATGTGCTTTTTAAGGGAAACTTTGTCCGGGGCATAACTTTTTTGTCTTTTGACCTAGACCTTAGATATTTGGCATGTGGATGTATCACCATGAGCCGGTGTGTTGTGTACCATAGTGACCTTCATGTGACCTTTACCTTTGATCTGAAGGTCAGGTTTATGTGCTTTTTTAAGGGAAACTTCGTCCTGACCAGAACTTTTTTGTCTTTTGATCTACACCTTAGATATTGGCATGTGGATGTATCACCATGAGCCGGTGTGTCGCATACCATAGTCACCTTCATGTGACCTTGACCTTTGACCTGAAGGTCAGATTTATGTGCTTTGTAAGGGAAACTTTGCCCAGGGTATAACTTTTTTGTCCTTTGACCTAGACCTTAGATATTTAGCATGTGGATGTATCACCATGAGCCAGTGTGTTTTTTGTTTTTTTTCTCTTTTGAGCTAGACCTTAGATATTTGGTATGATTGTCAATATTATTCATGTATAATTAATTTGCAGTGCCTTAAATAGAAAGGAAGGGGAGACATATGTTTAGGGTTCCACTGTGATATGCATTTCCCCAACCAATTGAAGGAAAAACATCGTCCAGGCCCCATTCTATTATCAGTCAGGGCACTGGTGCTGTTAATTTTAGAAACAAAATGAATCCAGAGTTCACTTACATTAACCCTTTACCCAATGCAATGGCCAAAACCTGAAGCACTGTTCACAAAAATCACCAATTAATTTTCATTATTTTTTTTATTTTTTGTCTCAAAAACATAGGTTATGACCCCTCTTTGGAACGAGCTCATCGAGTTCATTCCAATGAGGGGTCATAACCTATGTTTTTGAGAAAAAAATTTAAAAAATTAGTTATTCAAGAATTTTGTTTGCAAGTGTCGTCTGCTTTTCATGTTAGGTAAAGGGTTAAGTGAACCCTGCAAAGTACAACAGTGTTTGATTTTTGGTGATCTGTAATAAGCAAGGTCTGCCTCATTAATATAAAAGAACCAGGTAATGTATGTCTGGGGTTTGATTCCTCTAAAGTGAGAAACAGAACTACATAAGCTTGGATTTACTTGACTTATATTTGTATAGGAGTTTAATTACAGCCATAGATACTGAAAGTGACCTTGAACCCCAGTAAATAAATAAATTTGAAATAAGTTGCTGTTTAACTTTTTTGGAACTGTAGGGGCTACTAAAATACGTACTATAGCTCATTCATAGAGTTTTCACTCATAAATTTTATGAAATGTTGTTTTACTGTAGAGACATGGAGATTTTTACACATTTTTACTTCACCAAAGCAATATACATCCTGTGGTTCTTCTGTTGTTTCTAGGCATGTCTCAGCTTGCAATGGACAACTGCCATTCCACTTAGAATGTAACTTTCAAGTTGGCCCAGAGACTGCATGTTGTGGCACTTGTTCTTGTTCTGCAGTCATAAGTGATCTAAGTCGGAATTAGGTCTTTAGGGTTTAAAACAAGCTATTAATTGAAAGTAGAATATGTTTTCATTTTTAGAATTCACTTAAAATAAATGTTCACAATCCAGGACACACATTTCCATTTGTTCCTTGACTCCTGCACACTATGCAACATGTAACCAAAGAGACCTGTAGGGAATGCAGTGGCTCAGTGGTTACGGCATTGAACTTCAAACCGAGAGATCCATGGTTCGATCCCCATTGGGGGTAACTGCGTTGTGTCTTTGGGCAGGCATTTAATCCAGATTGCTCACATAGGGGCATGGTGTCGCTGAGTACTAAGGCATAATCACATCGATGATGCACCTGTCTTCAACCAATGCTGACTGACCCTGCTTGTGTGGATTCAGTACGTTGGGGAGTCTGACAGTTGCTCGCCATTGCTCAGTGGTTCTCTCTGAGTATTCTGGCTGCCTCCTCCCACAAAACGGTCTGACATGAGGTGACCCTGGCTGTTGAGAGTGTTGTGAATTCAAATAAATCAATAAATAACTGACCTGTGCATTTTTACAGCTTTAGTTGGTATATATTTTCATATGGTGTGTGATATGGCAGTTTCTAATTTTCATTATCAACTGAGTAACTAACCCTGTGCACTCCACAGCCTCAGTATAATTATACCCCACGCAACGAAGTTGCTGGGGTATAATGTTTTTGACTGGTCCGTCTGTCAGTCCTACTTGTTTTCCGGACTTTTTAGCTCACCTGACTGAAAGTCAGGGTGAGCTTTTCTTATCACTCTTCGTCCGTCGTCCGTCGTCTGCCATTCGTCGTCTGTCATCCGTCGTCCGTCCTCCTGCGTGAAGGTGGTGTTTGAGCCCCTTTCTCCTAAACCACTGGCCACATTTTAATTAAATTTCATGTAAGTAGTGGTTATTTAGGGGCATTTTGATTTTTATCCAAAATAGCTTTCAGCTCATATTGAGCAGAGGTGTGGGGGAAAAATGGCCAAATTTTTTGAAAATCTTCTTCTAATGAACCACCGGTAGCAGAGACTTGATATGAGGTATACAGAGTCCTTTTGAGGTTTAGAATCAAGTTTGTTCAAGAGAAGTTTGTCGGGCATTATTTGCCTTCGTTATGGGAGGAGCAAAAATTTTGGCCACGCCTAAAATTTCTACTTTCAGAACCGTGAGGTCGATTTGAACCAAATTTGATATGAGATGATAATGGGTCATAAGTAGTTGATTGATGCAAAAAAAATGTTCTCATTGCCCCGTGGGAACCTCGGGAGCTAAAAAGAGGAAAAGCCTTAAAACTGCCATATCTCCAAAACTACACGGCACAGAGAATTCTTATTTTGTATAAAGCTTACTTTTATCCAGTAGAATAGAATGGTTAAAAAAATCCCTATCGGTTTGATCATAAGGTACTTTTTTCAGGACTTTGAAAAAGTGCTGAGTCAGCACTTTTTAACACTGTAGGCAATGGGAAAAAGATTAAAAAATCTTCTTCTCCAGATCCAGCAGGCAGAATCTTTTGATATTTGGTATGCAACATTGTAGGGTGGATCTGATTCAAGTTTGTTCAAATCGGCCCCCTGGGTTCATATTTGGGCTCAGTATAGGAGCTCGATTTTGAACTTTAATGCATTTCAGGCAAATTTCTTAAAACATCTTCTTCTCCAGATCGAGCAGGCAGAATCTTTTGATATTTGGCATGCCACATTGTGGGGTGGATCTGATTCAAGTTTGTTCAAATCGGCCCCCTGGGTTTATATTTGGGCTCAGTATAGAAGCTCGAATTCGAACTTAGTGCATTTCAGGCAAATTTCTTAAAAAATCTTCTTCTCCAGATCCAGCAGGCAGGTTCTTTTGATATTTGGTATGCAACATTGTGGGGGTGGATCTGATTCAAGTTTGTTCAAATCGGCCCCCTGGGTTTATATTTGGGCTCAGTATAGAAGCTCGAATTCAAACTTAGTGCATTTCAGGCAAATTTCTTAAAAAATCTTCTTCTCCAGATCCAGCAGTCAGAATCTTTTGATATTTGGTATGCAACATTGTGGAGTGGATCTGATTCAAGTTTGTTCAAATCGGCCCCCTGGGTTTATATTTGGGCTCAGTATAGAAGCTTGAATTCGAACTTAATGCATTTCAGGCAAATTTCTTAAAAAATCTTCTTCTACAGATCCAGCAGGCAGAATCTTTTGATATTTGGTATGCAACATTGTGGGGTGGATCTGATTCAAGTTCGTTCAAATCGGCCCCCCTGGATTCATATTTGGGCTCAGTATAGAAGCCCGAATTCGAACTTAGTGCATTTCAGGCAAATTTCTTAAAAAATCTTCTTCTCCAGATCCAGCAGGCAGAATCTTTTGATGTTTGGTATGCAACATTGTGGGGTGGATCTGATTCAAGTTTGTTCAAATCGGCCCCCTGGGTTTATATTTGGGCTCAGTATAGAAGCTCGAATTCGAACTTAGTGCATTTCAGGCAAATTTCTTAAAAAATCTTCTTCTCCAGATCCAGCAGGCAGAATCTTTTGATATTTGGTATGCAACATTGAGGGGTGGATCTGATTCAAGTTTGTTCAAATCGGCTTCCTAGATTCATATTTGGGCTCACTATAGAAGCTCGAATTCGAACTTAGTGCATTTCAGGCAAATTTGAAAATCTTCTTCTCAAGATCCAGCAGGCAGAATCTTTTGATATTGGGTATGCACCATGCTTAGGGGGGTGAGATTCAAGTTTGTTCAAGCCAAGTCCCTGGGTTCATATTTGGGCTCACTGTGGAAGCCCGAATTATAACTTACTTCAAAATGAGGAATTTTCTTTAAAAATCTTCTTCTTCAGATCCAGCAGTCGGAATGTTTTGATATTTGGTGTGCGGCATCCTTTGGGGGGTGTGATTTAAGTTTGTTAAAGCCAAGTCCCTGGGTTCATATATGGGCTCCCTGTGGGAGCCCAAATTACAACTTAGTTCACTATGAGGAATATTCTTTAAAAATCTTCTTTTTTTAGATCCACTGGTCAGAATCTTTGGATATTTGGTATAAGCTTTTCTTAGGAGGAGCAGATGCAACTTGTTGAAATCAATTCTCTGGGTTGATATTTAGGCTACCATGTCAGGTGAGCGCCCTCAGGTCCCTTGGGGCTTCTTGTTTTCTACACGCTTCCAGATATTGAGCTGATTTTTGGTATGTGAGTCTAACATGGTGGCCTACAGATCAAGTTTGCATTTTTTTTTGCTCCACTGATTTTTAACAAAATTACGGCCCTTGGACTCTGAAAAATTCATCAAAATTACAGTTTTCCGGACTTTTTTTCTACACGCTTCCAGATATTGAGCTGATCTTTGGTATGTTAGTCTAACATGGTGGCCTACAGATCAAGTTTGCATTTTGTTCCGCTCCACTGATTTTTGCCGAAATTACGGCCCTTGAACTTTGAAAAGTTCATCAAAATTACAGTTTTGCAGACTTTTTTCCTACACGCTTCCAGATATTGAGATGATTTTTGGTATGTTAGTCTAACATGGTGGCTTATAGAAAAAGTTAGGGTTTTGTTCCACTCCACTGATTTTTACCAAAATTACGGCCCCACAGACTTAGAAAAGTTCATCAAAATTACAGTTTTCCGGGCTTTTTCTCTGCTTGAATTCTTTCAGTACCATTGAAACTACAGAACACTGTTTTCTGCAGTATTCCTAGAATCTATGTTTATTTTTAAAAAATGATTAGAGCTTGAAATATCGGGGTGCGTGGGGTATGTGAGCGTGCTCACTAAGGTTCTATATTTATCATCTACATCAACTCGACTCAACGTAATGGCCAAAACCAGACAATACTGTTCTCAAAAAAGCATTCAAACTCTGCATTTGACCCCTCATTGGAATGGATTGTGCAAATTTTGTAAATTTTTTTTTAGGGAATTCCAAAAATGAAAACACATTCTACAGTATTTTCAATTAAAAGCTTGTTTTAAGTGAAATATTGTTGAAATGGACCAGGCCTTTAAATTCATTTATTTTGGGGACACCATTTTGCCCTAATTTGGGGACATTAAAAGCAGAAATAACAGTTTTATCCTGTTGTGATTCATTGTGTTTCTATGGTCCTATTACGATGGAAGTTATTCTAAAATGAAGAATGGGCACAGAGAATTTATATATTTTACTTGATGCCTTCACACCTTCTCTAATTTGGGGACACCTAGAAAAGGTGTGAAATTGGGGTAATCTAAAGGCGTGAATGGACTCCCTGAGAAACCTTTATAAGCAGTGAATCATGTAACAGTAGTTTGTCTGCAAAATTCAAGATACTTGCTTGTTTACTTAGGGTTCTTGAATTTCTTCAAAGTCCTGAAATTTAGAAATCCCATTCCTAGGTGCTGGAAAGTCCTTGAATGGTGAAACCATCCTTGAAAAATAAGATTTCAGACAATCAAAGGAAATTCATATCGGTGATATTCATTTCACTTCACAGCAAGCTGAATATTGATGCAATGAATCTTTGCTGCCCAATAAAATATTAGATTGTCGATATGATTGTCATTAGACATTGAAATAGGGTATATTCAAATCAACAGCTTACATGTTCATGTAACTTTGTGTAGCTTCCCTGTTTTAGCTGCAGGACCTCTTGAAGCTTTTTGAATTAACTAGTAGAGTGCTGGAAGCCTATATTTGGGCTTCACTAAATACCACAGGCTGTGACTATAACATCTACACTCCACTGATGATGGTTTCATGTTGACCCTTGCAAGAATCAAATTTTATTGTTGACACCTTGCTCAGTTTCAATTGATTGGATAGTACCTCTTGACACTGTAACAGAGCAATATATGGTAAAAGGAAATTTGTGGTCAAGAAAAATGTAACATGTTCTGCAGTTAATTGGTACATCCATCTAAGAGCCTCAAAAGACAATTGAAACCCCAAAATTTTCACACCAGGCCTGATATGTTTGACATGGTTGGACCTAGGCAGGAACAACCCCCCCCCCCCCACCACCAGGGCAACAATAGTTTGAAAAAGTTGAGGATTTTAACCCCAAAAGACCATAAAGTGGGGTGTCAACCTGTCCCACACGTCCATACCAAAAAATCATACTCGTTTCTCCAATACAGTGAAACCCTGTTAATTGAATAGTCACATTGCCAATTGAAATTATTAATGAGTCAGCATTCAATGTAGATTCAAAATATGAGATCACTCAAGGGTCATTGACTGCGTCTTTCAAAATTTCCGGAAATTGCTTTTATAACCCTAAATGCATTCCCGGAGTACTTGCATGCATTTCATCATTCACTTTCAAAATGTTTGTCCCCACTCCAGAGCATGACATTATTAACTTGGAACCTTCGAAAATCAAGATGAAACTCACTGGATGTTCAAAATATGTGCCAAGTCTTGTCGAGTCCTCCATGGTTATTAATTGCATATTGCAGACATATTGGTAATCACAATTTAGACCCTTTAATGAATTCCTAAAGTTCATATGTAAATTTAAATCAAGAAAATGGGTGTGGCAAAAAATTTTTAACAGGGAAGAGTCAAAAATTTTGAAAGCAGGGCACATTTTCATGTCAGACATATTAAACTGGGACCAATACAAGGTCTGAAATATGAGGGGGATGGGGGGGGAGGGGAGGGGGGTGACACTCCGTGCAGAATTTCAGTTTTTGCCAATCATTTGTGTTTTTTGCATGAATCTTCAAATACACAATAACAATACTTCAAGTACACAATAATGTATTTCAGATTTCTTTAATATCCATTTCTAATTCCTTTATAGAACACATTACGTGGTGTGCACAGAAATTATTTCTGGTTTCTTGACAAATTTTATCTGATTCCCGTATGAAAATCTTTAAATGGTCTTTACAAAACCCATTTATGATTTCTTCAACTCCTTGCATGCAGCTGGTGGATATTACTGCCAGGACAGAAAATCTCTTGCCACTAAAATAAGAATAATTTGGACACTTTTAACCAAATTTTCCCCAGTAAATTATATCAACTTTTTGTTCAGTAATTTCTTTAATTAAATTGTACTGAATTTTCCATCAAATCATGACTGCTTTACAGCAGCCATGACTAGATTTGATGGAGAATACTTTTAAAATACTCAGCAGGTTAAGAGTTAAAGATATTTTTGCACACAAAAATAAGTCTCCACAAATTCTCTTTCTATATAGTTTAGTTCTGAGGTTTTTTCCATTTTCACACAGACTTTAATTTACTGATCACAGACAATTCTTTTTCTCCAGTTTGCTTTGATGTTTGAGACTTGTTGGCTTGAATTTTTAACCATGGTTGATATGTCTATCTTAAAACTGCAATCAAAATTTATATATGGTTGTAATGGATTAATAGAAATCGGGGAGAATCGTATAAATTTAGGACTGGGTTTTAAGCAGTCTTCACACTTGCAAATTTTTAAGAAGACATTTAAGTTCTAATTTTTGTTTGTTGTTTGATAATGCTTCCAATTACTTGCTAATCAAAATAATTAGTTGCTTCTCATGTCCAAGCGAGAAGCTGGAACTGTTCTTTTATATAATGTTTTGTTATTTGTAATTTGGTCATGAAATTCTATGATTTTTGTTTAGTGTGATCAGTGTTAAATTTTGAACAAAACATTTCATTCATTTCAAGGGTGCCAGAAGTAGGGTACAGGTGAAAAAGACTTGACTTTCTGAGAACTGTAACTGAGAAACTCTCATGCATTTTTCTCTAATGTATTTTATTTGTGCCGGTGGCATTGTGGGTGGGGAGGGAGGAATCAGGTATAATGTTCTAGGCTGGTTGACAATCACCAAACAAAGAAGCTGTACAATCAGCAGGGTGACTTCTAAAGCATTATATCACCCTTGAGGGCAACAAGGTGCAATCTGCAATAAAAAGCATTGCAGATGCCATCTTGTTGCACTCAAGGGATGATATATATAATGTCAATACTATTGAGTGTCAACTTATAATATGTCGTAAACTCCTGTCCCTTTGTTGTGAGAGGCTTCCGGCACCCTTGATTCATTAAGTGTAATAAACATTTTAAAACACACTGATTTGTTAACTCTTTACCTAACATGGCTAGGCCTTGTTGGAATCCTGGGTAGTAGCACAGTGCTTGGTTACCAGAGTAAACAAGTGCTGTTTCACTGATAAAATATGACCCTGAGTAACCAACACCTGGGATGGAAATTCTCAAAAGTGGGCAGCATGGGCATAAACAATTGTCTATATTTAGCGGGGGAGGAATTCGCTAGAATTGTGCACTTGGTGATACCTTCCTGAAATTTGGCATGATGTAAGGGTAGGCATCAGAGATTTCAAAATCGATCGGCTACAAGTTGGCACCATCCTCTAGCCACCACTAGCAGCGAAATCCAAAATGGCCGCCAAGCGGATCGAAAAAAAGCTATTTTCGCCGATCGCACAACTGAAGCTCCAAACCTAACACCATACATGTGCTGTAATTGATGTGAATGATGGAGTGAAGCCCTTGGAACAAGTTGGGGGGAAGATTAATGGATAATGGGATCAGAATTTCCGTCGATGTGTGCGTCTGTGTGTCTGACTGTCAGTATGATCGTCCGTCCGTAGATAAATTAGTGTTGAATGTTTCTCGGGAATGCAATGGTCAAATGAACATGGTATGAGAGATTCCTGTCAACACATGAACAAGGGTACTCGATAGTATGCAGCAGTGGGGATACTTGGACATTTGATAATCCAATTAAAGTGACAGTCTATTCTCAACTTCCGGCATTTTCGATAGATTTATTTTCTAAGAAAATAAAACTATCAAATTTCTAGAGGAGTTCTGGTTCAATCTCAACACCATAGCGACACGTCTGCCAGCAAGGGCAGTGCTGGAATGAACTCGGGATGCATTAGTTCCCGTTGTTAATTATACAATGTTATCTTGCCAGTATAGAACATTGGCAAAATGGGACTAGAAGGGGTGAGTGTATGTTTGCAGTCATTCGAGGTACAGGAATATTTTTTGACTACAAGTAGTATTCTTCATTTTCGGCCAGTTAAGATGTGGTGTGTTCCAAGTCAGGATTAATGTTGCCGACACTTAATGCCCATCCCTCATGGTATGCTACTTTACCAGGGATATAGAGATATAGCCACCACTGGGAGCCAAAACATGACCTTTGATGTCGATGAGTGGTCGAAATGTTTTAGCGAATAACTTATCGAAATATGATCCGGTATGGCAATTTGATACCTTACGTTAGATTTATTAGATCAACTCAGGTATGGATTCATTGAGACATGAGTGCGCTACAAGATGAAGGATTTCCAAGTTGATTTGCTATGGAGTAGGAACTGACTAGTCACATGTGGCCTATGGCCAGAGAAAGACAAGGATACCATAGATGAACACACGGGTGAACGAAGGTATCAACTGTTGTACAGAGGCAAAATAGTTGGGGATATTGTATCATGCTATGCATGAATTAACACCGTCTTGTGCAGTAAATAACAGACTATTTTCCGAAATCTAAAACTGTATTCCTATACCCCGGACAATGTAGCAAGCCACATGGGATGAACATTTGTTAGCAAAATCAACTCAACTAGAAACATGACATGTGTTAACTGGCCGAAAATGGAAAAAAAAATACCAGAATAGGAGATGACTGGTCCTAACATGACAGTATACTACTCAATATTGTTACAACAGCCACCTTCACACTTACACAAAGGTGTGCACCTTAATCCAGCTTTCAAGCATTTGCAATTGCCCTTGCAGGCCTTGGCACAACTACAGTGGAGCATCAGTGCACATGCAGCACTTGCGTCTCCTAGGTGAGTCCAAAATGGGACCAGAATATTGAGACGTGGATTCCACTCCCATCCGTACTGTGATGGGTCTGGCACACATAAGTGTTTCTGCAGAGCACGATGCCAAATGAAAGATGACACAAGAATTACCCTTTTTACATGTTGATACAGAGCTGCTTTGGTGGGCGGGATGTTTTCCATAGACTTAAGGCCATGTGTGAACATATGCCGTCTCGCATCATTGACACGTGTACTGACACAACTGTTACTGTACATCTGTATGGTGAGTTTTTCGATATGCTGCATATGAGGGGAATCCTCTGAAAAGACTTGCGGATTCTCAGTCAATTCTATCATCATTTCAGTTGATGCGGGAAAATTCATCCATGCATTCCATCCTGTCTTCTTCCCAATGCCGAGCATGCTGGATGTTACATCACAACCTGTGAAGGCGTGGAAGAAAGTCAGGGCCTTACAGTAATCAGGTCCAAGTTGTGAAGCTATCTCATGAATTGGCATATCTTTATATGCCTTTCCAATTCCAAACCCAATCCACAGCTCACTGAGTCCAAGGTCACGGAATGTTGCGAAATGGTGCAAAGACAGAATGACGACATCAGAATCAACCGTGCGAAGAAAAGCTATTTTGTGACCTTGTGAGACTGCATGGTTGAGATGAAGCATCATGCGCGTGTCTGCTTCCTCGTGGTTCGATGGAGATATGTCACATAAGCTAACATCCTTATTGCATAGTACATATTCTCCTGATGTCGTTAACAACTGGTACTCGGATGTTGATGTTAATTTCAGCAGTTCAGCAGACAGGAACTTGAAAAATTCGTCTTTATTCTCACTAACTTTCAAGAATGCCTGCCAATTCTTCCCTTTAGGTAAAGGGACGTTCTCGGACACCCGTATCAACCTAACTGCTGTCTCACCGAGGCGTTTTGCTCGCGTCTGATTCTTCAAACTGCCTTCGGGGTAACAGTCATAGATCGCATCAACCCTTGTGGTGTTCGTGTTAATCAGAGATTCGATGTATGGCAATAATTGCAATCGAGCATATTCTCCAAACAGATCCGCTTTCTGTGGTTTGATTACATGGACTACAGCAGGCATATCCAAGATGACAACTGAAGCTTGTCTAGCTGCTGAATTCTTCCCTTGTGCAGGAATAGCTGGTAAACAATTGAGAATTTGAGATTTTGTCCCACTCCGTAGCTTACCTCTATCGGATAATGCTGGCGGATCACGTGCATTCTCGTGCATGAAAAACTCATCCATGTTTGAATCAGGCCGGGCTTGCAGTGAAACGAACATCTGGGTAACTATTGCGGCAGTTGCTTTACTTGACATGAGTTTGTCTCGGCCTTTGTCCAGGTTGGCTGGGGGTGGGTTAAGGAAGGTATATATATTTGCCTTGGGAATAACATCATTCAGGGGTACGGTGCATTCCACAAGCCTTTCCTTCAAGAAAGTGGAATATAAATGCTTGCCCCCTTCGGGCACTGACCGTAAACTCTTACTAACTTCGGGGTCCATATATTCACCAGTATCTAATGTCACCAGCTGACCACTAGTTTCATCATAAGGGTTGATAATGAGTCCCTGATTCACCAGATCAAGGAGAGATTTCAATTGATTCAGAAATTTTTTCTGCTCTGATACCGAACTTTCCGGGTGTTCCGTGTTATCTGATGATGTTGTGTGGAAACTTGCATATTCATACTCATCTATAACACGCAGAACTTCTGACCTTGAAAGCTCAATAACGACTTTCTCTTCAGCCTGGCCATAGAGACCTTTTGGACCACTGTCTTCTTTGAGTAGTTGGATACTATGTTCTTGGCTCTGATCTAAACCCATCATACTGAACTTCCTCTCACTACGCTGGACCACAAAATGGCCTTCCATGAATTTGTTGTGGATTGAAGGATGCCGCCTGGGTAGCTGAGACATGTCTCTCAGAAATACGGGGACCCACCGACAATAATTTGTATGTCCTAGGGCAAAAAAGTAACTGCACAACTCATCGATAGAACACAGTGTACCAGGCCAGTTACCGATTCGTTGGTTCCGAACGAATTGACAGCTTGTCAAGAGAAAGTTCCGAACGATTTCACCCCAATAGCGCGCAGTTGGAGATTGTGAAAGAATCCTCTGTTCCCACATTTCAAATGACTCATGGGGCCCAGTCTGCTGACAGTAAATCTCATAAGCATTCTTTCTGAGGATCTCAAGCCAAGCTAGAGTGAGAAGATATGCCTGTCGCGTCCTCTTGACATGTTTCCCACCAAGTAGGGATGATGCTACACCGGGTGTGAATATCTTTGCGAGGTGAAACATTCGCTCCCAACCAGAACCACCCATAAGCTTACCACCAGCTTCTTGGGTGCACATTTCAAGATGCAGGAATCCAGTCATACACACCATTCGATCCTCACCTATCTCCTCTGGGAACAGCCATTGACATTTTTTCTGCCTGGCATACAACGGACAGTCACCTTCAATGACAGGTATCTGGCCGGGGTTTACGAAAGCAGTAGCTTCCCTGACCACATACATAGCATGCTTCTGCATACTGAGTGAGTCCGCTTTCTGCTCACTGAAAACAGGGAATACCCCAATAACTGCACGAGGTTTGACATTGTCTTGATCTTCATGTTTTGAAAAGAAGCCTGAAAAGGTCACAGGGACTTCATCAAGCTGCCAGCTGCCATCAACCTTCCCTTTATTGCTGATCTGTGACACATGAGACAACCAGTCATTCTCTCCCACGTTCAAATCTGCATATTCATTGGGCCGTACATTACATTCATCTGGAGATTCAAGCCTGATGTCCCCACCAAAGTCTTCAACGAAAGGAACAAATGCATAGTCGTCTGGGAGTTCAATTTGTGTGTCTTCTGGAACATCTAAACTCAGTGGTGGGGGATCAGTACCCACATTGTCCCTGCTCAGTTGACCAATGAGTGTGATGGACGTACCATGCATATCAGATCTACCAGATACATCAATGTTATCAGTGGTTCCTATCGAGAAAACATTACGTTTGCAGTTAGCTGGGACTACAACACCTTCGTTCTTGAACCGCAGTGAAACAGCTCTCGCGAAACTCCTGCGAACATCCATTACGCGATCATAAGAGACAGAGAGTCCCATTTGATGAAAATCTCTGATAAGATTTTTCATACGATCATGGGCATGCAACTTCAAACCCACATAAAGAGGCATTGGAGTTTCTCTGTCACGTCTCTGGTGAACATTTTGTGCATGTTCGGAGCGTTTCGCTGAATTGCTGATCAACATCTGTGAAATAGTACAAGCCACTCGAGTCTTGGCATTAACAGTCTCATCATCGCCTAAGTTCTGTATACTACATGTGCCCTCAAGTAGAACTCTAAGAAGAGTCAGGAGTGAGTTGGGTACAGGCTCGCTCAAGCAATAAGATGAAAATGATCCCGTGAAAGGAGCTTGAGATATGAGTATGTGTTTACGCAGAAGAAGACCCACATCAACTATCTTTTTTGCCTCTTCCTCAGACACTATACGAGTTAAAGATTCGGACAACAAGGAGCCAACTCGAAACCTACTTGAAATAAACACATCTCTACCCTGTGTGAAGGCGTCCCAGCCATCGCCCAATTTCTGCAACAAATGTTCTTTGAATCGAGTGGAATGTATTTCTTCACTAAGCCAATCAGAACCGACTTGCTTCAACCTCCGACTGTACAGATTCTTGAGATCGACAAGCTTCATCGCGGAATCGTTGTGTTCAACAAATGTTATGAGCTCTGCCATAACGAGAGGGTCATAGGGCAGGCCTGACGCGGAATGTTCGGCGTTCTTCGACTTTTTAGATTTAGCCGCTCGTGCTTCATTGGCAAGCTTACAATAACAGGTTTTGTGATAGTAAAGATCACTAGCAGCGGAATCAAATGCTGCATTGACCCGAGAAAAAACAACCCAGTTCTCGGCTTCCTTTGCCATAATTTTGAGTTTATTGTTATCAGACATTGATCTGCAAATAGGCTCACTGCTGTCACCTTCGCGTTTGTGACAATAAACACACTGGGGCAGTTTCCTGTCACAGCCAGATTCAAAACTTGTCCGTGTTCTTTTAGGACTCAGCGTGGAGCAGGATGCCACTGCCTCATTTCGCTCTCGCTTGTGTAGCACGCGCTGTACGATGTGAGTCCGAATACTGTCACGGCATGTCTTATGATATATTGCCTTATTCGTCAACAGTGACATCGACATACACTCATCACTCTCTCTCATCAAACAATCAATGGTCAAATTATATGGAAGCTCAACGCCATTATCTAGGAAGCGCGTTATGTCTTCCTCAATAGCTTTATAGGCGTCATGAAAACGAGATTCTCTATACGGACGCATCAATTTCTTGGAACTGTCTTGCTGGCAAAAGCAACAACGTTCCCAGTCAGTACTAGTCCGTACACGAAGAGGATTCTCACTCATTCTGTGAATGATTTTTGTGAACAATCGCGTTCTCGAATTAATTTCGACAGACAAATCAGAATTGCTTGCGGAATTACGCCAAACAAGAGATTGTATGGCAAAGAGACTGCTTCATAAAGAGCGTTGTTTCTCCGGGATCAGCGTCATTCAGGTTTGCCTGAATGACGCTGATCCCGGAGAAACAACGCTCTTTTCAAGTTCCAAGAAATTGATGCGTCCGTATAGAGAATCTCGTTTTATTCTACATCATCTCCCACGTCTGTTTCCAACACGTGCGTGGATCAGAGTTCACTTTCGCGCCCTTACAATCGGATGTATAGTCGGTAGACCGTCGAAAAGGAGGTTCCCTTCAGCCGCTGGCGGCCATTTTGGATTGTGCCGCTACTGGTCGCCACCGGTCGGTGTCAACTTGTAGCCGATCGTTTTTGAGAACCTCATAGCCTACACTAACAGTGTGCCAAATTTCAAGAAGGTATCACCAAGTGCACAATTCACCTGTATGTGACGAATTCCTCCCCCGCTAATTGGCATAATATTTGTGTTGTAGTCATGATATAATGCCAAAATTTGAAATATATAATGAAACTTGATAGTTTTTGTGAAACACTCGAGTCAGATATGGCCATTTTGTAGAGTAATGCTTCACCCATTACCCAATTCACATGATGTCAAAATTTATTAAGGCCCTGTCAACTTTTGGCAGAAGCCCTATAGTAATCACTCTGTCTGTTCTGTCTGTCCATCTGTCTGTCTGCATGTCCATCTGTCTCTCAGCATATTCCTATGGTGTATGATAACTCTTTTCTTTCCAGAGTTATGGGACTTGAATCTTTAAAAAATGTAAAATTTTTACATGTCGTATGATAACTCAATAGTGCTTTCACCGAATCTTTTGAAATTTTGTAGCAATATTACAATCAGTACAGGCAACACATCTTTCAATTTTACGAATTTCAGATATGTCAATCTGGAGTTATGGGACTTTAATTGTAAAAAAATTATAATTTTTCACGTCATATAATTACTCAAGTTTATTTTTACTGATTCTCATTATTTATATGCACACTGTTGAGATTGATCAAACAAAGCTCCCTTTCATTGTTTTCAGATTTGTTGTTCCAGAATTATGGGACTTGAATCATCAAAAGTAGTAATTTTTAGGTCATCATTAGCTTAACTTGACAAATTCAAGCTTAGCTATTGCCATCACTTCTCGTCCATCGACGTACATACATATGTACATATGTATGTATGTACATGTACATACGTATGTATGTATGTACGTACATCCGGGCATACATACATATGTATGTATGTACATCCACATTTTCCTTTGGCACACCTCACAGGTCGCTTTTATGATCAGATTGCTTTGAAACTTAGTTTGCTTGTTTGGGGTGACCTCTAGATGGGAGCTATCGATTTTCTTCAATTTCCATCAAAAAATGTTGCCGCTGGCAACGTTCTTAGAACTTAGTTTAGTCAGACCACAATATTTCCCTTTGGCACACCCAAAATGTACATCCACATTTTCCTTTGGCACACCTCACAGGTCGCTTTTATGATCAGATTGCTTTGAAACCTGGCATGCTTGTTTGGGGTGACCTCTAAATGGGAGCTATCGATTTTCTTCCATTTCCGTCAAAAAATGTTGCCGCTGGCAACGGCCTTTGAACTTAGTTTAGTCAGGCATCAATATATTCCGTTGGCATGCCGTACAGGGCTCATTTTTAGCTCAACTTTGGAGAAGCCAAATTTGAGCTTATGCCATGGCCAGTTGTCTGTCTGTCCGTCTGTCCGTCACCAATTCAATACGGCTCGGGCTAGAGGCCGCATTTATGAACCGATCTTTACAAAACTTCTTGGGTACCTTTGTTATGACCGTGGGACGACGAGTGTTTTTGGGCCCGATCTGAAATTCAAGATGGCCGATGGCAGCCATTTTGTACAAAATTAGGTGCAATCAGATTTTTGCACAGAACTTCCATATGAAAGCGCTGATTTGAATAATGTTTTGTATGAATGTTTAGTACCATGGGATACATCACATATAATACAGGTTTTTTCTCATGCAGAAATTGTACAAATTAGATGAACTTTGATTTTTCAGTGCCACTTACACACAGTAAATACACATGTCAATATGGCTCGGGCTAGAGTCTGTATTTATGAACCGATCTTCACGAAACATATTGGGTACCTTTGTTATCACCTTGGGACGAGAACGAGTGTTTCTGGGTGCGGTCTAAAATTGAAGATGGTTGCCAGTGCCCATTTTGTCCCGAAGTTAGGTCTAATCAGTTTTTTGTACACAACTTCTATACAGCTCATGTTTATGAACTGATCTTCACAAAACTTCTTGGGTTGCTTTGTTTTCACATTGGGACAGGAACAGGAGTGCCTTTGTTATCACTGTGCTGTGAGAACAAATATTTTGGGGTTCAGTCAGACCCACTCTGGGACTCAAAGATTTCTTTTCTAGTTTAGCATCTGACTGTCACCCACCTTTACAATACTTTACCAGGTTTACCAATACATTTGTTACAGGCTACGGCCAGTATTTATGTACAGACCGTTACAATACTTTATATGTTCCTTTGTTATCAGATCATTACCTAGATGTTTGTCATTGCCGTGTTATATACTATACATGAACATGTCTTAACAAGTTGAGCTACAGTGTCATTGACACTTTCATTGATTAGATTGGTTTGAAACTTGGTATGCTTGTTTGGGGTTACCTCTAGATGGGAGCTATCAATTTTCTTCGATATCCGGCAAGAAATGTTGCCACTGGCAATGACCTTTGATGACCTTAATGCAGTTATGCATCAAAAATTCCCTTTTAGTCCAAGAACATTAGGTTTCACTAGGGAAAAAAATCGGAGAAAGCTGATTTTTTCAGGGAATGTCGAGTACATGTCACTGAACGATTAGACAAAAGTCCCCTAAAATCCCAGTTGAGCTTTTTTTTCTACAGCCTTTTTTCGAAAACGCGTTTGAAAAAAATAAAAAAAAAATCGCACAAACTTTGTAACCTCGAATTGATCCAACTGTATTTTTTGTTTACGCGTATTTCGAGCTACATAATGTCTAATATACATTTACCTAGAGGAAAATGTGCATTCTGTGACAATTTCTGCAAAAAATTATTGAAAATTCACAAAAAAAGTATCGGATTTACGCAAAAAATGACGATTTTCCTAACGGATTTGCCCAAAGGGTCGTAGTACAGAACGGGATGTTAGTTGGACAGACGATAAAAAATCCACCACCATTTGAAGACTTTTATCATTGCTTACAAAATAGACATTATGGAAGACCCCCTCTGCTTCTGGCCGAGTTCCCCTTTTGGCATAAAATTCGTCAGCATGAGAACTCAACTATTTTCGGGCTTGGGACCGAACAGACACGTCTGTATCTGGCAGCATTAGATCAATAAATAATATTTACAGAATGTACAAAAATCAATAAATAATATTTACAGAATGTACAAATCAATCAACATGGATTAAGTTACATTGACTATTATCAACGCTATATACAGAAATGCCATGACCTATATACATATTATTCATCGAACTCAGAAATTTCCGACAGGACAGTGTTTCTGTGGTTGTTACAAGAATCCGAACTGCAATTACACAAACCTGAGCAAGAGAGTCCTGCCTTCTTACACCCACACCTTTTTGTACAAGCACTCTTGCAACCACAACTGATCAGATTCAGTAGGTTATCGGGGGCACATGGCTTTGTGGCTGCAGTCGGTACAAGAAGTCCATTGTCTAGCGACCACCCCCAATCCGTCGGAGGAAGCGAAGTGCCCAGCCATTGTTGGACCTGGAGATAACATCTGTAGACATGTTGTTGTGCAGCATCGCTGCTTGGTGGGAGTGAGGCTAGGTCGATGGGTTTATTCAGTTTAGATTTTGCTACATAATGCTTGTAAGTGACATATCTATATTGGTCGAGAGAGGAAACAGTTTTACTCCCGTATAAGATCAGGAGAAGTTGTTCCCCGGCAGCGGCTACTGCACTTGGTGTACTGTCATCCGCCAAAATTGTGTTGACATACTGTTGTGAGTCGCTAGTAACATCGGAGACAATTGTACTGAATACTTTCTTCTTACCAACTCGAAAGAGTGCAGAAGTAGTGTCACAACCACTTATAGAATGTGCTACAAGGAGGTTGCTTCTATGGTCACCCATTTTGGTTGCTATTTCACTAACTGAAACTAGTAAGTTTGGGGTAATGGAATACATCATGTGAATATTACATCCCGGTTGAACTCGAGAGGTAAGAATGACTAACAAGTCTGTGTCTGTTCCCACAACGACAACATTGTTGTCATCTTGAGTGATGTCAAGTGCAGTTTCGGCTATCAGTACATCAGCCTCGGCCTGCTTGGACTGAATATTGATAGCAGATAGCTCCTGCATTAGAAGATCGATCAGTTGGGTTTTGTTCTTGGCATTTGCAAGGAAATCGGATTGGGTTGTGGTGGCTGGTAACTCGGGTGAGATATTGATATCAATGGAATACCTGTCTTTAGATCTATGGGCTTGTTCCATGCCCTTTGTCGACATTGTACAAGCATAACCATCAAAAACAACCACGACGTTCGCCCCAAAATGTCTCACTAGATAATTGGAATATGATGTACATATGTCCTTATATGATGACTGTTTAGGCCATACAACTGCCCTCAATAAAAATCCACCATCTACAACAAACAGAGAATGTTCTGGGATTTTAGTTTGCTCAGAACCGTATGTTTTGAGGATCTTACCGAGCGTGCTTTTCTGTGTCTTCCTCATTCCAGCAGAATCAAACAATGCTGGTGGTTTCGGGGCGAGTTCATATTTGAGATACTCTTCCATCTCTGCTTGTGACTGAATAACACATGTGATGCGGTTGAACAGAATTGTGGGGTCAATCACTACCTTACTTCCACGGACTTTGATGCTATTTGCCATCGATGCGAAAGACTTCACAGTGTCAACACATCGTAGTTTGATGCTGTTGAACGTTTTGCTTACAACATTCGATACGCAACATTCACCAATTTTGCGAACTTGGTCACAGTTCACAGTTTCGTCGGCCACAAGCCCGGTCGCTATAGAGACTAATTGTAGTGGATCTCTATTCTGAAAGGGGGAATGCACTCTGAGCCAGTTCAGTAATTTGGTGATATCATTGGCATCAGTCAATTGTGAACTTTGACGGAGATCCCGATGTTGTTCGCCATGACCAGTGTGAACATGAACAAAATTTTCGAGAGCATTACATATCGGACGGCAAAGAGGTAGTCCATGTACCCATTTTGCAACAGTGCTATCGGTTATTCCCCTGCCATGTGTGAGACCACCAGGGAGCTTGAACATTCTCATTAAACACTGCTCTATGGTCTGATCAGAATATATCCCGTCCCAGAATTTATCTGAGCGCCTTATGGTAAAGTAACCTTTCTCAATGAACAACTTCAAATCATCCTGTTGCATTATTTCTGTTAGCTCATTCATCTGCTGCAAATAGAGATGAGAACTTTTTATACCCCCGCTTCGAAGAAGTGGGGGCTATATAGGAATCGCCCTGTACGTCCGTCCGTCCGTACGTCTTTCCGGACATGAAATTCTTGTGTGCGCAACTCCTCCTACATTTATCAATCAATTTGGATGAAAGTTTACAGACATCATCACTACTAAGTGAACATGCGCATATTCCAAAATTTTTGAGCTGTGGCAATTTTAACCAGGTTTTCTCCCTTTGACTTAGATTTATTGTGTCTTTCCATCCGAACAAATTCTTGTGTGCGCAACTCCTCCTACATTAATGAACCGATTTTGATGAAACCTTTCAAACATCATCTCTACTAAGTGAACATGTGCATATTCCAAACTTTTTAATCTGCGACAATTTTAACCAGGTTATCTCTCTTGAACTTTGATTTAATATGGGTTTCTACATGAAATTCTTGTGTGCGCAACTCCTCCTACATTTATCAATCAATTTGGACAAAACTTTTCAGACATCATCACTACTAAGTGAACATGCGCATATTCCAAGATTTTTGATCTGCGACAATTTTAACCAGGTTATCTCCCTTTGACTTAGATTTATTATGTCTTTCCGTTCGAACAAATTCTTGTGTGCGCAACTCCTCCTACATTAATGAACCGATTTTGATGAAACCTTTCAAACATCATCTCTACTAAGTGAACATGTGCATATTCGAAACTTTTTGATCTGCGACAATTTTAACCAGGTTATCTCTCTTGAACTTTGATTTAATATGGGTTTCTGCATGAAATTCTTGTGTGCGCAACTCCTCCTACATTTATCAATCAATTTGGACGAAAGTTTACAGACATCATCACTACTAAGTGAACATGCGCATATTCCAAAATTTTTGAGCTGTGGCAATTTTAACTAGGTTATCTCCCTTTAACTTAGATTTATTATGGGTTTCTACATGAAATTCTTGTGCGTGCAACTCCTCCTACATTTATCAATCAATTTGGACAAAACTTTTCAGACATCATCACTACTAAGTGAACATGCGCATATTCCAAGATTTTTGATCTGCAACAATTTTAACCAGGTTATCTCCCTTTGACTTAGATTTATTATGTCTTTCCGTTCGAACAAATTCTTGTGTGCGCAACTCCTCCTACATTAATGAACCGATTTTGATGAAACCTTTCAAACATCATCTCTACTAAGTGAACATGTGCATATTCCAAACTTTTTGATCTGCGACAATTTTAACCAGGTTATCTCTCTTGAACTTTGATTTAATATGGGTTTCTGCATGAAATTCTTGTGTGCGCAACTCCTCCTACATTTATCAATCAATTTGGACAAAAGTTCACAGACATCATCACTACTAAGTAAACATGCGCATATTCCAAAATTTTTGAGCTGTGGCAATTTTAACTAGGTTATCTCCCTTTAACTTAGATTTGTTATGGGTTTCTGCATGAAATTCTTGTGCGTGCAACTCCTCCTACATTTATCAATCAATTTTGACGAAACCTTTCAAACATTATCACAACTAAGTGAACATACGCATATTCCCAAATTTTTGATCTGCGACAATTTTAACCAGGTTATCTCCCTTTAACTTGGATTTATTATGGGTTTTCAAATGGGATTCTTGTGCGTGCAACTCCTCCTACATTAATGAACCGATTTTGAATACATGTTGCACATTGTAAATGTGTTTTTCCAAATGTAAACCATATATGTGTGGGCTCTTTAAGTATTCAGTGCTGTTCTGTGGAAGGCCACATGCAAATACAAATTTCAACAACAAAAAATGATCTTTATGTATACATTTCCTTATGGCCTTCGCCTACATGATCAGAAGTGCATTCCTCTAAAAACCAAAAGCGGGGGTATTAATCACCTTCAGTGATAGTTCTAGTTGCGTATGCAAAATGACCACCTGCGTGAAATACTGGAATCATATTGCGAACACAATATGTGTGGAGTTCCCAGTCGCCTGTGCGCTCTGCTCTCAAGAACAACTGGAGAAGACCTATTTGCTCGTAGTATTGTACCCAAAGCTTTCCTGTGCGTCCTACGGATGCATTCTGGAGCAGTTCGTGTAATTTTGACAGTAGATGGTTGACACTTTCTTGATTGACAGCGTCAGCTGTTGTACAGTCACCTCTGGCAAGTCCACAGAATATTTCATTGACTTCTGTGCAGTCTATGTTATCTAGTGTTCGGCTTTCTTCAAACACAAGTTTTGTAATGACAATTTGTGTTAGCAAATGGGCACGAACTGCTCTTGAATATGCATGACCACTGATCAAATGATGGATTGACCCACCAGCATAAACAGTCCCCCAAAGTTCATCCAAGCCGCTACCAGCCATGATCGAACCAATTGCCCCTAAATATGACATAATCATATGGAAGCCGCCGAGTCTAACGAAAACTTTTGTCAACTTATCTGACGAAGACACAATCTCCACTGCGAACACCACATTATGTGATTTAATCGAACATGGAAATTGAAACAATGATGCTATAATACGGTATTTGAATGAGAAAAGTCGATGCCGTTTGAATTTGAGTTTAGGGGGTATGGTTAATATTTCACACGTTTCACCAGTTCATTATGGAATAAATGACTATTGTTATATATCATTATAAAGCCACTGCTTTTCTGCAATTTTTGATATATAATTTAACTCCCAAAGTAGTCGTGGATTTGATTTAATGGACGTTGTGTACCGTTGTGTGTATGAAAACAATAATTTTTTTTTCGTAATTTTGTACATTTTCGTGAATATTTCACCATTGAGTGTGAGGATTGGTACAAAGTTGGCATTTTCTGTTGGGGATATGTATTCTCAATATAATTCAGCACGATATTTATGATTCTCACCCTACTAAGGCGAATAAGAATGAGAAATATGGAGTTGGGTCGAATTTTTTTTTTAATTTTTTTTTTCATCAAAAAAACGCTATAACTAAAAAAGCTCAACTCGGATTCGCGGGAACTTTTCACACTTTATCCGCAATGTGTGTCCCGGAAACATATAAAAAAATCAGCTTTCTCCAATTTTTTTCCTTACTTTCTCATTTTTATGTCTAATGTGCCTGGACTATTTGGCACACCCTGCAATGCACATTTATTATCGGATCGCTTTGAAACTTGATATGCTTGTTTGGGGTGAGCTCTAGATTGGAGCTATCATCTTTCTTCTATTTCTGTCAAAAAATGTTGCCGCTGGCAACGTTCTTAGAACTTAGTTTAGTCAGACCTCAATATTTCCCTTTGGCACACCCTACATGGCACATTTATAATCGAATTGCTTTGAAATCTGGCATGCTTATTTGGAGTGACCTCTAGATGGGAGCTATTGATTTTCTTCCATTTCCATCAAAAAATGTTGCCGCTGGCAACGACCTTTGAACTTAGTTTAGTCAGGCATCAATATATTCATTTGGCATGCCCTACAGGGCACATTTATGATCAGATCGGTTTGACACTTTGTTTGGTGTAACCTCTAGATGGGAGCTATCAATTTTTATTCCCCCGAAAAAAATTCGGGGGAATCTAGCCGTGGCGTCGTCCGACCATCCGTCTGTCTGTCCGTCCGTCTGTCCGTCCGGGCGTAGACAGAATTCGTGTACGCTCCATAACTTCTTACAGCCTTCAAGGATATTAATGATACTTGGTATTATTATTGCCCACAACCAGAGGGTGTGTCGCGAATAAGGTTGGAATGGCTATCAAGGCTTTTTTCGGGGGAATCAGCCACCCTTTGGTGGCCATCCTCTAGTCTTTGATTTCCGTTAAAACATTTTGCTGCTGGCAACAACCTTTGATGAATTTGCAGTTATGCATCAATATTTCCCTTTGGCACACCCTGCAGTGCACATTTTTGACCAGATCACTATGAAACTTGGTATACTAGTTGAGGGTGAGCTCTAGATGGGAGCTGTCGATTTTCTTCCATTTCTGTTAAAAAAATGTTGCTGCTGGCATCGTTCTTAGAACTCAGTTAAATCAGACCTCAGTATTTCCCTTTGGCACACCCTACAGGGCACATTTATGATTGAATTGTTTTGAAACCTGGCATGCTTGTTTGTGGTGACCTCTAGATGTGAGATATCAATTTTTTTCCATTTCCGTCAAAAAATGTTGCCGCTGTCAACAACCTTTGAACTTAGTTTAGTCAGACATCAATATATTCCTTTGGCACGCCCTACAGGGTGCATTGATGATCAGAATGGTTTGAAACTTGGTATGTTTGTTTAGGATTACCTCTAGATGGGAGCTATTGATTTTCTTCAATTTCTGTCGAAAAATGTTGCTGCTGGCGATGACCTTCGATGAACTTCATGCAGTTATGTATCAGCATTTCCCTTTAGCGCAGCCTGCAGTGCACATTTTTGACAGTATCTTTGCCTTGGTACTGCTCAGTTTGCCTAATTCCCAAGTTTGGGCGAAATCAAAGTAGCCATGTGATTTTGAGAAGCCATCGTAAGAAAAGTGGTTTGTCTTGAGACATTTCAATGCAACCCTTATGTTTAGTGTTAGGTGACAAAACAAAGGACATAAAAACTATTTTCAAAACAAATGTAAGTTTGAGAATCAAAGAACAGATTATAAACATAAAGAAATAAATTGAAAAAATAATTCTGCAAAAAATGAACCTTTAAAGTCGAAATTAGGAGAGATATTGGTGAAAACATTGGACTAAGTACCCAACTGAAGTGATTGGAACATTATGACTTACCTAATAAAAGTTAACAAAATCAGAAGAAATATGATTTATGTTGTGTTACTTCAATTTCACTGGCATTTGAAGCAGGAACAAAAAAACGGGCAAATTTTGAAGCAATACCTAATTACCGAAATAATCACAACAATTGCGATCAAATACATGGTAACAGCTTTGTGACTGCTCAGAAAATAAGGAAATGTTCATTTTTGCCAAAATGTAGTTTTCTTGTAAATGTCAGCATCTTGACAAAGCCCCAAATCTCACTGACAGAACAAGGCAGATCCCACCAGTGATGTAGCCATGGTCTGAAAGCCTGGGGGACCATGCTGGTGGAAGGAGGGAGAAATCTCAGGACTGAGGGCACTACACGTGTATTGATGGCAGGAAATCAACAAAAAATTCCTTTAAAATTTAGGATGGGAGGAGCCAGTGGGATTGGGGGGGGGGGGGGGGGTGGTAGGTGCAGGGCTCCCTAGAAATCCTATAGCTCCTTCACTGGATCCCAATAACTTGATTTTCAGTGTTTGACAGGTCTATTGGCAAATTTGGAGATATTAAATTAAATTCTCTTCTCATTATTTATTTCTTTAGAAATTTTACTTTTCCCTGCTGAAATCTGGCAAGACCATGCTTGTAAAGAATGGAGAGTGTGGGGGGAGGGGGGGGGGGAAGAATCTCAGGACTCAGGGTACTGTACTTGTACTGATGGCTGGAAATAAAAAAAAAAATCTTTTCAAATTTGGGGGTGGGAGAAGCAAGTGGGATTTAGTGCCTTTCCCAAGGACACAATGCAGTTAGCCCTGGTGGTGGACCATTCGGTTTGAAGTCCATTGCCATAACCACTGTGCTACTGCGCTCCCTATATCTTGTTTAGAGTATTAAAAGTCACTTTCAATTACCATGTAGCATTCTATTTAATAGTAAAGGCTAAAAACACAGACAATGTGCTGTGCAATGTGTGTACATGATCCTGCAGTTGTGGGGAATATCCTGGGATTCTACACACATCATACTGAAATAGAACTGTTGAAACAAAAAAATACAAGCATTGATCCACTGATGAAATTAAAACCCTTAGATTCACTCTATGTAATAGCTGATCAATGCTTAAGAATGTTTTCAAGTTTTCAAAGGATTTGCAACATATCAGCACTAGTTTTTAATGTCCGAGTACTAACACCTCTCTAAATATTTTAATGGTAATCTGCCCGTCATATATAATGTGTTTTACAGTCAGCTAACAGCTACATGCGTGCAAAAATATATCAAGTATGGAAGTTGACATGCGTATCCTGAGATTTATATCAGGTCTCCTTAACCCTTTACCTAACATGAAAAGCAGACATCACTTGCAAAAAAAATTCTTGAATAACTACTTTTTTCATTTTTTGTCTCCAAAACATATGTTATGACCCCTGATTGGAATGAGCTCATTCCGATGAGGGGTCACAACCTATGTTTTTGAGA
Source organism: Pictodentalium vernedei (assembly GCA_031216915.1). Taxonomy (NCBI): domain Eukaryota; kingdom Metazoa; phylum Mollusca; class Scaphopoda; order Dentaliida; family Dentaliidae; genus Pictodentalium; species Pictodentalium vernedei. The sequence goes on along the minus strand of CM062295.1, from coordinate 293,864,996 downwards.
CAAAAAAATAATGAAAATTAATTGGCGATTTTTGAGAATAGCATTGGCTGGTTTTGACCATTACGTTGGGTAAAGGGTTAACTTCTAAAAAAAAATACAGAAGTTTTAGCAACAGGATCTGATTTATTTGATTATTTCTATCAATATTATAAATCAGAACTTTGGTATAAAGTGTGTGTATTTTGTAAATCTATGAAAAAAACCCTCAGAATGCATAATCCTTAGGAACTTGATCTGTATGTAAAAAAGGCACAAGTGAGAGTGATATTCAGCTCTGTTCTTTTCTGTTTGTACAGTATTACAACAAATGTTTGTAACCTTTATACATTAGTGGAAATTCCTCTTCTGCAAAATAGTAGAACACAATTTCCAAAAAACAAAAGATTTAATAAAATAAAAAAAAATCCCTACCTTCCTACCCTAGTTTTTTTCTACAGGTTACCCTAAACGCAGGGGTTTTTTTTGCCTAATAATATAATAATGATATAAATACCCTGGACCCTGGAACCCAAAACAGCTATTCAGTACATCATTTCACTGACCTCTCAAAACAGATGGTCTCTCAAGGAAGGCTTTCCTGCATTGTACACTATTCGAATTGCAAACCGTTTCAAATGCGGCACCCACGGTGATGGCTCCCATCACTTTGCAACTAGTTTCAGTTATTATTTTTTCAATTTCTTTTTACAAAATCTTAACAAAACCCTATCATGTGACCCCCTCATAGCTTTATGAGCTTGTTTCAATGAGGTATAACATAAACTGGTTTTGTTGAAATTTTTTTAAAAATAATTTTTCCCAACTGCTCAATTTTTAAATTACTCAGGTGATTGAAGGTTAGGTAAAAGGTTAAAAAGCTATAAAATTCATCATAACTATCAATCAGACGATTCCAATAAACATTTTATTATTAATTTTGAAATGGATGCATTCTGTAAGTTCTTTGACATTCAAAAATAGACCATTTGGATCTTTCATAATGGGCTATGTGCCATCTCAACACAGTGACATTTGGACACTGTAAAATTACAAGACCATGAGTAGGGGTCAGCCGAGTGGGCGACTAGTGCGAAGAAGTCGCCTTGTCATTCCTCGAGTTGCCTTGGCTTACATTGGGGGCGAAATTCAAGTCGCCCTCCAGAACTTCCTTGGGAGACATGCAGTTTTATGCATTTTCTTGTGTTTTATTAAAAAAAACGCTTCTGCATTCATTAAGTAAACACAACTGCTGTTGAAGTCTGTCATACAGTTCTAAAAATAGCCTAAACTAGCCTGATTTTATATTTGTGAAAAGAGTTGTAATGGCGTAATTTGCCCCAACTGGTAGGAACCAGCACAAAGTGGCTGTTTAAAAACAAAAGTGCCAGCAGAACCAACTAACCACTCAAGACACGCATTGTGTCAATCAGAATTTATTATAATTAACCACCGTTTCAAAAGAATACAAATATGAAGGAGACAGTTCATACATAAAAAGTCGAAATTGCTTACGGTTACAGTACCTTCTTTTCCATTGAAAAATTTGTTCCTTTGAAATTGGCAAAGCAATTTGCATTGAAAATTTAACTTTGAAAACTTGTGTTCCAAGGGGGTTGAATGTAAAAAGGCTATGATATAAATCACACATATAAGGATGGATAAAAATGGCAGGCTTTCATTGCACCAATCGCACGTGTCAATGTAAGATGGTCAGCAGAAATTGTCATTTTTCTGCAGTGACAGATGGAAAAGGAGACAACTGTAATATTTTGTCATTTACCTTAGAAATAAATTAACTCAAATTGTTAATTTTGCTTAAATAACGAAGGTTATCAAAAACATTTTTAACTACGCTTTTCAATTCAGTTAGGACATTCAGAAACAATGAATGACCCAGCTTCTTATGTGAAATTGAAATTTATTTTAAATACTTTAAATATTTTTTTCCAAAAGAATATATCTCTCTAAAAGAGAAGAACACTCTCACAATGGGTAATCCTAAATTCCAAATCCACTGCATTGAGGCAAAAACAAAATCAACCACATGGTAACCATAACCATAGTCATCACTGGTAGGGAAAGAGTTAGGGCATTCAGAAACCATGAAAGACACAGTTTTTCTGGGGGGGGGGGGGGATTTTTTTTTCCACAATTTGTCATGTTAGCTATTGTCGTGTCCTCTATGTACATTTATTTTGACACAACGTCATATATGTTTTATGTTTTTTTTTCTGACTTCTCCCTCATGTCCACTGACTTCTCCCTCCTGGCCCCTGACTTCTCCCGAAAGTCTCTGGAGGGAGAAGTCACTTCTCCCGAAAATCAACTGCCAGACTGCTCCCTGACTGTGAGTATTGGCAAAATTGTAAACTGAACACTTGATAAGAAACTGGTGAAAAATGAAACATAGCACATTCATTCATCTGTTATATTCTTCTTTTTTTCATTTGATAAACGGAAATATCTTTAAATTGCACATTTTTGTGTTAGAAAATGATGAAAGGTTACAAATTTGATGGTAGACTTGAAACTAAATAACAGTGGAAATTTCTAAATACATGTATTACAGCTGACAAATTGCTCTTTTCTGGGGTAATATCAACTGGTGCCCTGCAAATCTCAAATTCTAGGTTAAATCAAATCCCAAATTCAATCAGGCAGAGCATTTTAAATTGAATAGTATATCACGGCTCTTCAAGTTGTAATATTACACCTTCGTACAGCAGTGAATATTACCAGTCTCCACTCAAGTATGGTATTCAATGGTGACTCGCATGGGGAAGTAAATCAAAAAAGCAGACAATTTCAGAACAGAATCAAAGTATTTTCTGAAGTGGAACTTTCTTGAACGCTTCTTCTATAATCAGGTCTCCAGTACAGGAGACCTGATGATAGAAGAAGAGTTCAAGAGGTGAAAGTGGGTAGGATTTTTAAGAACATCTTGACCTTTCAAAAATCTCCAAACGTGCACGACTCAAATCTAACCAAATCAACTTATAATAAAGATTTTGAATCAAATTTCATTTTGAAGCCATGCAGAGCACCAATAGCAGCTTCTGATTTAAGAATCATTGTCAAAGTTTGGGTTTTTTTGTAAATGAAAAATTGTGTAATTTTCTTCGAGTTGTGATGTTTTTTTTCCCACTGGAAATATCATTTTCAAGTTGTGTTTCACCCCATTAAGATTTCTTCAAAGAGATTTTTTCAAATTTGTCTTGCCTTCCGTTGTTTCTAGATGATTTGTATGTTATATTATACCACAATTGCTATGTTATTCAAAATTATCACATACAAAACAGACATTGAAAATTGGGCTAGGTCCACCACGCATGGAATCAAACCTTCATGTGAAAATATCAAATAAGAAAGCATCTTATAATTCATTACACACCTGTATGATGTGATGTCTATGAAATGCTCAACACAAAACAGTGTCAAGCAAGAATGTAAACAGACTGCCGAAGGTGATATTTTTCTTTAAAAAACTAAGCTTTATTCACTTAATTCAAGTTTAACTTTGAGTGCTGGGGGTGCGGTGGCTCAGTTGGTAGAGGTGCAGGCTGCAAGCCAAGGGGTCCTCGGTTCGAATCCCACCTGCGGCAACCACGTTGTGTTCTTGGGCAAGACACTTCACCCCGATTGCCTACATGGGGGCATGATGACGCTGTTTACTAAGGCGTACTGCACGTCGATAGTGCGCATGTCTTCAACCAATCTAACCCTGCCTGTGTCGCGGTGCAGAATTCAGAGTTACGATGTTGGAGAGCTGACAGCTGCTCGTCGTTGCTCGGTGGTTCTCTCCGGGTACTCCGGCTTCCTCCACCCGTAAAACTGTCACCGACATGATATGACCCTGGCTGTTAATGTGTCGTTAAACCCTAATAAATAAATAAATAAATAATAAATAAATAACTGAGTGCTAAATTATTTTTTAAAGATGATTTGAAACATGAGTATTTTTTTTTCAAAGATACCATGCTACCAGCAAAAGTAGCCTTAGTTATCTTAGATTTTGTTCATAAATGTTTGGTTACAATTTATTGGAGAGTGCCAGTAGCACTCTCCAATAAATTGCAACCAAACAATTTTATATGAGAACTTTTTCTTCTGCTGAGCAAGCATCAAACATATGAATACAGTGTAAAGCCACTGATGTGGCTTCCAGCACTTTTCAATAGAGCCATGATAGTGACTTCTAGCACTCAACCAGTTAATCCTAGTGTAAATACAGAACACAATTTGGGTAGAGCACGGGGACTGAAAGCAATGACCCTTGTTGGAGTGTTTCCTGTATTTCCTTTGGCATTCATGAAATACAGGAAAAACTCCCAACGCGAATCGTTGGTTTCAGTTTCACATTTTCTGCCCTTGTTGTGTTCTGTCTTATTATTTGTGGTAGTGTAGTGAAGGTAAGACATAGGTATTATTTGTTGCCTGGAACCATTGTAGTCATTTCTGTCAATTCAATTCCAAGTTTAGTAGCAGAAAAACTTTCTGATGTAGTTGCCAAGGTATAACCAATAGGGCCAATGATTCAATTTAATTTGAGTCACCCCAATTCAGATATTTCTGAATCTTCGAGATGTTCTCAAGATTATACCGAGTGCCTCCTGTTGGGCTCTTCTGTAAAAGAGACCTGATGATAGAATAAGAGTTCAAGGAGATTCCACTTCTGACACTATTGGATTCCCTTTTAAAATATTGAGCTTTTTTTTTTGATATTGCTGAATAGATGAGTCACCATAGCATGCAATACTTGAGTGGAGAGTAACAATCTCTTTGCTTGTGAGAATGTGTGCAATATCTACAATTTGAAGAGCGTTGAAATTTGATTTAAGATTCAAATCAACCAAATTCCATCAGGATTTGATATAACGAGAAGTTTGAGATTGGCGAGGCCCTACAAAACATTCCTTTGTACGTACCTGCCTAATTTCTTCCAGTAATACTCATGAGGGGTTGCGCAGTGGACGAAACTATTGAACAATGGTAAGTAACTCTCAGATTTTTCAATGTGCCAATACTAACTGAATATAAGAAAGTTTAAGCCCAGGTTCTTTTGAATGTACCAACTGATCAGAAGGGAGTTCAAACTTTAAAGGCATAATTCTGATTTTGATCAATTTTTATAACAACAGAACAGGTGCCCCAACATCTGAAAGTCTTTTTGGAAAACTTACAAGTTGCATTCTGTGTGCCTTGGCAGTTGTTACTAGGCAGGTCTTGGCTGCCTTTATAGGCAGCTAAGACTTGCCTAAAAGCAACTGCAATGCCACAGGATGCAGTCATGTTAAAACTGTAGCACGAATGTATAAAAACCTTCAGGCCTTTAAGGGTTAAGCCTAGGTTTCAGTGTACCGGCTTGTCACAAGAGAGTTATAAGCCTAGGTTCTTTTCAGTGTATCAACTGATCACACAAGAAACTAAGCTCAGGCTCTTTTCATTATACCAACTGATCACACATGTTTTATCCCACATGCTTTTCATTGTTCCAGTTGATCACAAGGGAGTTAAAGCCTGAGTTCTTTTCAATGTACTAACTGATCATAAGAGATTTTTAAGTTCAGGTTCTTTTCATTGTACATGTAGTTGAATGTACCAACTGACAAGAGACTTTGAGCACAGGTTATTATCAGTGCATCAACTGATGACAAGAGTTTAAGCCAGGTTCTTTGAAATTCAGCAACTGATTACAAGAGAATTTAAGCCCAGGTTCATTTCATTGTGCCAACTAATTGCAGAAGAGTTTAAGCCCAGGTTCTTCTTTTCAATGTATCAATGAGGGGAGGGGGGGGGGGGGGTCAGTCAGGTCACATTCATTTGTTTAAATCGAGTCCCAGGGTTCATATTGGGGCTTCCTATGTGGTCCCAGATTTTAATTTGGTGCAATATGTGGGAATTTCTTTAAAAATATTGTTCTCCAGATCCACCAGTCAGAATATTTTTGTTATTTGGTATACAACATCTCTAGGGAGTTGAGATTCAAGTTTGTTCAAATTGGGTCCCTGGGTTAATATTTGGACCCCATATGGTAGCCTGAAATTCAACTTAGTGCAATATGAGGAAATTTCTTTAACCCTTTACCCAACGTAACGGCCAAAACCGGCCAGCGCTATTCTCAAAAATCGCCAATTAATTTTCAAAATATTTTCATTTTTTGTCTCAAAAACATAGGTTATGACCCCTCGTTGGAACGAGCTCGTCGAGCTCGTTCCAACGAGGGGTCATAACCTATGTTTTTGAGACAAAAAATGAAAAAAAATAGTTATTCAAGAATTATTTCTGCAAGTGTCGTCTGCTTTTCACGTTAGGTAAAGGGTTAAAAATTTACTCCTTCAGATCCCCCCAGTCAGACTGCTTTCACATTTGGTATACAGCATACTGGTTGTGGAAGGAAAGGGCTCAGACTCAAGTTTGTTCAAGTTAAGTTCCTAGATTGATATTTGGACTCCCAAGTTTTGCATTACTGGAAATCGGGGCATTATTTCTGTGGTAGCATCCCAGTACCAGAAAAAAATCATCTGGCATGGACAACAGGTATAAATAATTAAATAATTTCATTCCTCTATGGTGTTAACTAGTATAGATGCTAATTAAAGCCTTCTTTAAACAACTATTTTTAGGTGAGCACCTCGGGGCCCCGGTGGGGCCTCTTGTTCTATAACCTATATTCAATTTACAGGTCAAATTTGTACTGGAGTTATGGTGAATGGTTTTGTTTTGGGAAACTATATGCAATTAGGGTTATTCAGTTAAGAGATGTCCAATTAAGTGGGCTCCACTGTACTATGTAAACCAGTGTCAATTTACGACAATAATGGGATAAGATATTGAAATGAGTTGAAACAAATGGTTATGTCACATTTTTATGCCCCTGAGTGGTTTTATGTGTCCAAGAACCTCTCGAGGGCATTATGTTTTCACCATGTCCGGCCATCCGTTAACTTGTGGTTTCCATCCAAATAACTAAAGAACCACTCATTTGATCCAATCATAATTTTAGGGATTGCTTATGAGTGACCAGACCAGGCTTCCTTTCGATTTTGGTCTTGCTAGCCAATTCAGTATGGCCACTATGGCAGCCATATTGAATTTGGTTTCCGTTCAATAACTAATGAATGCTGACTTGAATCATTTTTAGCTCAACTTTGGCGAAGCCAAATTTGAGCTTTTGTCATGGCCCGTCTGTCCATCAGTCCATCTGTCCGTATGTCAACAATTGGATACGGCTCGGGCTAGAGGCCGTATTTATGAACTGATCTTTACGAAACTTCTTGGGTACCTCTGTTATGACCGTGGGACGAGAACGAGTGTTTTTGGGTGCGGTCCAAAATTCAAGATGGCTGCCAGCCTCCATTTTGTACCGATGATGCAGAAATCTGTTTTTTGTACAGAACTTCCATATGAAAGCTCTGATTTGAATAATTTTTTGTATGAATGTTTAGTACCATGGGATGCATCACATATAATACAGGTTTTTTTCTTGTGCGTAAATTGTGCAAATTAAACTAATTTTGATGTTTTTTGGTGTTACTTTCAGCACTGTAAGTGCAAATGCCAATACGGCTCGGGCTAGAGGCCGTATTTATGAACCGATCTTTACGAAACTTCTTGGGTACCTTTGGTATCACCGTGGGATGAGAACAAGTGTTTTTGGGTCCGGTCCGAAATTCAAGATGGCCAATGGCAGCCATTTTGTACAAAATTAGGTGCAATCAGATTTTTGCACAGAACTTCCATATGAAAGCGCTGATTTGAATAATTTTGTGTGTGAATGTTTAGTACCATGGGATACATCACATATAATACGGGTTTTTTTCTCGTGCAGAAATTATGCAAATTAGATGAACTTTGATTTTTTCAGTGCGACTTACACACAGTAAGTACACATGTCAATACGGCTCAGACTAGAGTCTGTATTTATGAACTCATCTTCACGAAATGTCTTGGGTACCTTTGTTATCACCTTGGGATGAGAACGAGTGTTTCTGGGTGCGGTCTAAAATTCAAGATGGCTGCCAGTGGCCATTTTGTACTGAAATTAGGTCTAATCAGTTTTTTGTACACAACTTCTATACAGCTCAGACTAGAGGCCATATTTATGAACCAATCTTTACGAAACTTCTTGGGTACCTTTGTTGTCACCGTGGGATGAGAGCGAGTGTTTTTGGGTGTGGTCTGAAATTCAAAATGGCCACCAGCAGCCATTTTGTACCAAAATTAGTGCAATCAGTCTTTTGTACAGAACTTCTGTAAGAAAGTTCTGATTTGAATAAATTTTTGTATGAATGTTTAGTAATATGGAATACATCACATATTGTAAGGGGTTTTTTTTCGTGCAGAAATTATGCAAATTAGATGAACTTTGATTTATTCAGTGCTACTTACACACTGTAAGCACACATGTCAATACGGCTCAGGGTAGAGGCTGTATTTTTGAACCGATCTTCACAAAACTTCTTGGGTACCTTTGTTATCACCTTGGGACATGAATGAGTGTTTATGGGTACAGTCCAATATTCAAGATGGCTGCCAGTGGCCATTTTGTACCGAAATTAGGTCCAATCAGTTTTTTGTCACAAGTTCTATACAGCTCGTATTTATGAACTGATCTTCACAAAACTTCTTGGGTACCTTTGTTTTCACCTTGGGACAGGAACGAGTGTGTTTTGGGGTGCCTTTGTTATCACTGTGCTATGAGAACAAATATTTTGGGGTTCAGTCAGACCCACTCTGGGACTCAAAGATTTTTTACTAGTTTAGCATCTGACTGTCACCCACCTTTACAATACTTTACCTATACATTTGTTACAGGCAACGGTCAGTATTTATGTACAGACCGTTACAATACTTTATATGTACCTTTGTTATCAGGTCATTACCTAGATGTTTGTCATTGCTGTGTCACATACTATACATGTACATGCCTTTGTCTTGACAAGTTGAGCTACAGTGTCATTGACACTTTCATTATTTTTTAATTATGCAATGTTGATGTCAAGAGGAAGCTTCCTTTCGATTTTGGACCAGTCAGGTGAAACAAGATGCCGCCAGTGGCCCAATTCATTATGGTGGCCATCTTGAATTTGGTTTCCACCCAATAGCTAATGAATACTATCACTTTCATTAGCTCAACTTTGGCGAAGCCAAATTTGAGCTTATGCTATGGCCAGTCGTCCATCTGTCCGTCAACAATTCAATACGGCTCGGGCTAGAGGCCGTATTTATGAACCGATCTTTACGAAACTTCTTGGGTACCTTTGTTATGACCGTGGGACGAGAACGAGTGTTTTTGGGTCCGATACGAAATTCAAGTTGGCCGCTGGCAGCCATTTTGTACAGACTTAGGTGAAATCAGATTTTTGCGCAGAACTTCCATATGAAAGCGCTGATTTGAATAATTTTTTGTATGAATGTTTAGTATCATGGGATACATCACATATAATACAGGTTTTTTTTCTCGTACGTAAATTATGCAAATTAGACTAACTTTGATGTATTTAGTGTTAATTTCAGCACTGTAAGTGCAAATGCCAATACGGCTCGCGCTAGAGGCCGTATTTATAAACCGATCTTTACGAAACTTCTTGGGTACCTTTGGTATCACTGAGGGACAAGAACGAGTGTTTTTGAGTGCAGTCCGAAATTCAAGATGGCCAATGGCAGCCATTTTGTTCAAAATTAGGTGCAATCAGATTTTTGCACAGAACTTCCATATGAAAGCGCTGATTTGAAAAAAAATTTGTGTGAATGTTTAGTACCATGGGATACATCACATACAATACAGGTTTTTTTCTCGTGCAGAAATTATGCAAATTAGATGAACTTTGATTTTTTCAGTGCTACTTACACACAGTAAGTACACATGTCAATACGGCTCGGGCTAGAGGCTGTATTTATCAACCAATCTTCACGAAACTTCTTGGGTACCTCTGTTATCACCTTGGGACGAGAACGAGTGTTTCTGAGTGTGGTTCAAAATTCAAGATGGCTGCCAGTAGCCATTTTGTACCGAAATTCGGTCTAATCTGTTTTTTGTACACAACTTCTATACGGCTCAGGCTAGAGGCTGTATTTATGAACCGATCTTTATGAAACTTCTTGGGTACCTTTGTTATCACCGTGGGATGAGAACGAGTGTTTTTGGGTGTGGTCCGAAATTCAAGATGGCCACCACAACCATTTTGTACCAAAATTAGTGCAGTCAGTCTTTTGTACAGAACTTCTGTATGAAAGTTCTGATTTGAATAAATTTTTGTATGAATGTTTAGTAAAATGGAATACATCACATACAGTACGGGTTTTTTTCTCGTGCAGAAATTATGCAAATTAGATGAATTTTGATTTATTTAGTGCTACTAATACACTGTAAGTGCACATGTCAATACAGGTTGGGCTAGAGGCTGTATTTATCAACCGATCTTCACGGAACTTCTTGGGTACCTTTGTTATCACCTTGGGACGAGAACAAGTGTTTCTGAGTGTGGTCCAAAATTCAAGATGGCTGCCAGTGGCCATTTTGTACCGAAATTAGGTCCAATCAGTTTTTTGTCACAACTTCTATACAGCTCGTATTTATGAACTGATCTTCATGAAACGTCTTGGGTACCTTTGTTTTCACCTTGGGACAGGAATGAGTGTGTTTTGGGGTGCCTTTGTTATCACTGTGCTATGAGAACAAATATTTTGGGGTTCAGTCAGAGATTTTTTTTCTAGTTTAGCATCTGACTGTCACCCACCTTTACAATACTTTACCTATACATTTGTTACAGGCTACAGTCAGTATTTATGTACAGACCGTTACAATACTTTATATGTACCTTTGTTATCAGATCATTACCTAGATCTTTGCCATTGCTGTGTCACATACTATACATGTACATGTCTTGACAAGTTGAGCTACAGTGTCATTGACACTTTCATTTTTAGCTCAACTTGACAGAGTCAAGATAAGCTATTGCCATCACGCGTACGGAAGTCTGTTAGTCTGTGAGTCTGTTCACATTTTCCTTTAGCACGGGCTACACCCTGCAGTTCTTGTCTGATCATCACGAAATTTCATATGCAGGTTTGGGGTCATGTCTAGATGAGAACGTCCCCTTTTGGTCGCGATTGGTCAACCGATATGGCTGCCCGAGCCCAAAACCCGAAAACCATTAGCACAGTCTACAGGTCGTATTTATGAAGGGATTTCATTGTAACTTGGTAGGATGTCTCTGTATAATGCCTAGATGGGAATGTCCCCTTTTGGGCATGATCTGTCAACCGTGATGGCTGCCCGAGCCTGAAACCCAAAAACTTTTAGCACAGTCTGCAGGTCATGTTAAATATGGAGGGATTTCATTGTAACTTGGTAGGATGACTCCTTATGATGTCTAGATGAGAATTTCCCCATTTGGGCATGATCTGCCAACAGTGGCAACTGCCCGAGCCCAAAACCCAAAAACCTTTAGCACAGTCTACAGGTCATATTTATTGAGGAATTTTATTGTAACTTGGTGTGTTGACTTCATATAATGTCTAGATGAGAAAGTCCCCTTTTGGACGTGATTGGGCAACTGTGACGGCTACAGGGGCCCGAAGCTCAAAAACATTTAGCACAGTCTACAGGTCATATTTATGAAGGGATTTCATTGTAACTTCGTAGGATCACTCCAGATGATGCCCAGGTGAGAATGTCCCCTTTTGGTTGCGATTATTCAACCATGATGGCTGCCCGAGCCCAAAGCCCAAAAACCTTTAGCACAGTCTACAGGTCATATTATTTGAAGGGATTTCATTGTAACTTGGTAGGTTGACTTCATATAATGTCTAGATGAGAACGTTCCCTTTGGACACAATTGGGAAACTGACTTCTACAGGGGCCTGAAACCCGAAAACCTTTAGCACAGTCCTACAGGCCATATTTATGAAGGGATTTTAATGTAACTTGATAGGATGACTCATTTTGGAATAATTTCACTGTAACTTGGTAACTTTTGTTGATATACGTTAACTGTGAGGGCCACAAACATTAACCCCTCAGCTCTTTAGTACAGTGTGCACCTCATATTATTTTTATCCAAAACATAGCGTCAGTGAACAGAAATGAACATATTCCCAATTATCACAATTCTTATCTTATTTCATAATCCTTTCATAAACATTGAACATTATCCTGTTCATCAAACACAACACACAAGTTAAGCTCCAGTGTCATTGACACTTTCATTTGGTTATGCATTATTGGTGTCTACAGGAAGAAGCTTCCTATTGGTTTGGGATCAGCTAGCCAATTCAATATGGCTGCCATGGTGACCATATTGAATTTGGTTTCCATCCAATAACTAATGAATGCTGACTCGAATCATTTTATTCGCTCAACTTTGACGTAGTCAAATTTGAGGTTACGCCATGGCTCGTCATCCATTGTCCATCTGTCTGTCTGTCTGTCTGTCCGGTCTTAGCAGAGGTACATTGTGGGGTTTACAATTTAGGGTCAATGGTAGTTGTGGGGTTGGGCTAGTACAGTGGTAGTTGTGGGGTTGGGTTAGTACAGTGGCCACTTGTGCGGTTATTTTTTGCCCTGTGGGGTTAATTTTTTGACTTTGTGGGGTTAGGGTTTAACATGGAAAAAAACCCACAACTAAGAACGTCTGTCTGTCCGTCTGTCTATCTGTCCGCACACACAAATGACTACTTATGTGGCTATGAGTTAGTAAAACAGGATACTTATGTGGTTAAAGTCTGTTACGTGGCTAACCACGTAACAGTATCCCTTTGTGTGTGTGTGTGTGTGGGGGCGGGGGGGGGGGGGAGGGATGGGATGGGGGTTTGGATAAATGTAGGGTTAGGGCATTCCAGGGTGGGGTGGGGGTCAGTGAAGGTGTGTTAGAGTTAGGGTTAGTTTTGGGTTAGGGTTAGCTTAGGGGTGGGTAGGGTTAGGGTCAGTAAAGGGTAGGGTTAGGGTTAGCTGACCCCCCAAAATATTTTCTCCAAAAAAACTTGTTTTATTATGTTGGACATGTGTTTTAGGTTAACCACCTAACATGTCCATAAAATAGCCACATAAATAGCCATTTGTAAGAACATCCGTCTCTGTCTGTCCATCTGTCCATCCATCAACAATTCAATACGGCTCGGGCTAGAGGCCGTATTTATGAACTGATCTTTATGAAACTTCTTGGGTACCTTTGTTATCACCGTGGAACAAGAACAAATGTTATTGGGTGCAGTCCGAAATTCAAGATGGCCACCACCAGCCATTTTGTACCGAAATTAGTGCAATCAGTTTTTTGCACAAAACTTCTGTATGAAAGTTCTGATTTGAATAAATTTTTGTATGCTTGTTTAGGAACATGGAATACATCATATATAATACAGGTTTTTTTCTCGTGCAGAAATTATGCAAATTAGATGAACTTTGATTTATTCAGTGCTACTTATGCACAGTAAGTACACATGTCAATATGGCTCGGGCTAGGGTCTGTATTTATGAACCGATCTTCACAAAACTTCTTGGGTACCTTTGTTATTACCTTGGGACGAGAACTAGTGTTTCTGGGTGCAGTTCAAAATTCAAGATGGCTGCCAGTGGCCATTTTGTACCGAAATTAGGTACAATCATTTTTTAGGTCAACTGACCAAAAAGGCCATGTGAGCTTGTCTCATCACTTGGCATCCGTAAACTTTTCACGTTTTCATCTTCTCTGTAACCGCTGAGCCGGTGTGAACCAAACTTGGGAGGAATGGTCTATGGGAGGTCCTCTACAAACGATCCTCATTTTGTTCCCGTCGGATGAAAAACTTGGCTTCCAGAGGCTTTCTTTGATTCTGGTTGGTGGATTTTCAAAAATCTTCTCCTCTGAAACTGCCAGGCCAAATGTTTTGAAACTTCAGATAAATGATGACTGGGACCCCCTCTACCAACGGCCCTCATTTAATGTTAATCAGGTTACAAACATGGCCACAATTGCGACTTACAGTTACTATAGAAACCCTATGGGAAATCACATTTTCATCTTCTTCTCTGGAACTACTCAGCTGACGTGAACCAAACCTGACAGGGATAGTCTGTGGGAGGTCTTCTACAAATGCTCCTCATTATATTACAGTGCATTGAAAAACATGGCTGCCAGAAGCATTTTTTTATTCTGATTGGTGGATTTTGAAAAATCTTCTCCTCTGAAACCACGGGGCCAAATGTTTTGAAACTTTGCATGGTTGATGACTGGGACCCCCTCTACCAATGATCCTCATTTTATGTTGATTGTGTTGCAAACATGGCCATAATTGGCTTATAGTTACTATAGAAACCCTATAGGAAATAACATTTTCATCTTATTCTCTAGAACTGCTGAGCCGACGTGAACCAAACTTCGCAGGAATGGCCTATAGGGGGCCCTCTACAGTGATCCTCTTTTAGTTCCTGTTGGTTGGAAAATATAGCCACCAGAGACATTACATTCTCTGATTCTGATTGGGGGATTTTCAAAAATCTTCTCCTCTGAAACTGCCAGGCCAAATGTTTTGATACTTCACATAAATGATGACTGGGACCCCCTCTACTAATGATCCTCATTTAAAGTTGATCGAGTTGTAAACATGGCCACAATTGTGTCTTATGGTTACTATAGAAACCCTATGGGAAATCACATTTTTACCTTCTCTGGAACTACTGAGCCGACATGAACCAAACCTGACAGGGATAGTCTATGGGAGGTCTTCTACAAACGCTCCTCATTTTGTTACCGTGCATTGAAAAACATGGCTGCCAGAAGCATTTTTTGATTCAGATTGGTGGATTTTGAAAAATGTTCTCCTCTGAAATCACAGGGGCAAATGTTTTGAAACTTTGCATGGTTGATGACTGGGAACCCCTCTACCAGTGATGCTCATTTAATGTCGATCGTGTTGCAAACATGGCCATAATTGCAGCTTATAGTTACTATAGAAACCCTATGGGAAATCACATTTTCATCTTCTTCTCTAGAACTGCTGAGTCAACGTGAACCAAACTTCGCAGGAATGGTCTGCAGGTGGCCCTCTACAAATGATCCTCGTTTTGTTCCTGCTGGTTGGAAAATATGGCCACCAGAGACAATATCTGATTCTGATTGATGGATTTTGAAAAAATCTTCCCCTCTGAAACTACAAAGTCAAATGTTATGAAACTTCACATGATTACGGACTGAGACACCTACCAATGATCCTCATGTAATGTTGATGTAATGTTGCAAACATGGCCACAATTGCAGCTCATATTTTCCATGGAAAGCCTATGGTAAATCACATTTTTATATGTAGTTCCAGGTGAGCGATTACAGGCTCTTTAGAGCCTCTAGTTTGTACACAACTTCTATACGGTTCGGGCTAGAGGTCGTATTTATGATCTGATCTTTACGAAACTTCATGGGTACCTTTGTTGTCACCGTGGGAAAGGAACGAGTGTTTTGGGGTGCGGGCCAAAATTCAAGATGGCCACCAGCAGCCATTTTGTACCAAAATTAGTGCAATCAGTTCTGATTTGAATAAATTTTTGTGTGAATGTTTAGTAACATGGAATACATCACATATAATACAGGGTTTTTTTCATGCAGAAATGATGCAAATTAGGTGGACTTTGATTTATTCTGTGCTACTTGTAAACAGTAAGTACGCATGTCAATATGGCTCGGGCGAGGGGCTGTATTTATGAACCGATCTTCATGAAAGTTCTTGGGTACCTTTGTTATCACCTTGGGGCGAGAACAAGTGTTTTTGGGTGCGGTCCGAAATTCTGCCAGCAGCCATTTTGTACCAAAATTAGGTACAATCATTTTTTTTGTGGGTTTTTTCCCATGCAGAAGTTATGTAAATTAGATGAACTTTGATTTATTCAGTGCTACTTATGCACAGTAAGAGCACATGTCAATACGGCTCGGGCTAGAGGGTGTATTTATGAACCGATCTTTACAAAACTTCTTGGGTACCTTTGTTATCACCTTGGAACAGGAACAAGTGTTTTTGGGTGTAGTCCAAAATTCAAGATGGCTGCCAACAGCCATTTTATACTGAAATTAGGTGCAATAAGTTTTTTGTACAGAACTTCTAGGACTACATTTGTTATCATCATGAGATGGTTACAAGTGCTTTGGGGCTCAGCCAGAAATTCAAAATGCCTTTTGGCAGACATATTTACGGGAATTCTGTGTATTACATTTTTTGTACAGAACCTGTAAAGAAGGTTTTTTATGTCAGTAATGTTTGGTATAAATTTATTGGGTGCCTTTGTTATCACTGTGCTATGAGAACAAATATTTTGGGGTTCAGTCAGACCCACTCGGGACTCAAAAAGGGAGTTAATTAAAGATATTTTCCAAAAACACCAGACAAAATAATGTTTCTTGAATTCAGCATCCCTAGGATGTGTATATTCAAATGTGTTGAAGCCAAGTTCCTGTGTTAATATTTGGTGTTGTTTGGGGAGGGTAAACATTAGCACAACCCAATTTTCTATTTACAATGAGAAAAATCAAACCTCCTCACCCATGGGAACCCTATGAGCTGAATAAAAAAAAATTCAAATACCTATATTTTAAGATATTAATTAGTATGAATCAACCTTAGAAGGGTTTGAATCAAACAGGCCAAAACAACTGCTAGCATTTGGCTTATGGTGCACCATACAAGGATCCGCATTGTAACATTAAGCCGATGAAGATTTCTTTTCTAGTTTAGCATCTAACTGTCACCCACCTTTACAATACTTTACCTATACATTTGTAACAGGCTACAGTCAGTATTTATATACATGTAATACTTTACATGTACCTTTGTTATCAGGTCATTACCTAGATGTGTGTCATTGCTGTGTCACATACTATACATGTACATGTCTTACACAAGTTGAGCTACAGTGTCATTGACACTTTCATATTTTTTAATCATGCATTGTTGGTGTCCAGAGGAAGCTTCCTTTCAATTTTGGACCAGCTATCTGAACTAAGATGGTCGCCAGTGGCCAATTCATTATGGCTGCCATCTTGAATTTGGTTTCCTCCCAACAACTAATGAATACTGACTTGAATCAATTTCATTTTTTGGTTATGTATTATTGGTTTCAAGAGGAAGCTTCCTTTTGATTTTGGTTATGCCCCTGAGAGACTTACCTACCCTTTTATAACACTCATGGGGGCATATGCCATGCTTTGCATTGCTCCTGTTGAAATTTTTTTTATTATTTCACTGACATCGTGTGGGGTGTGGTGGGAGAAATGTCTTCCTCTAGTGGTCTGGGTTAGGATGGGTAGCTGTGTGAATTGAAATGAAGCAGGATGCCATGTTTGTTTACAAAATGCATCCGATTATGAAATAGTCCTCTACTCATTAAATATTCATATGGTCACATGGGGTGGGTAAGGTACTTCTGTCTCATCCAGGTATCTCACCTGGGCCATACATATCTCAATAGGCATGTGGTTAGGGAATGAATGTTATAACTGCTTAAGTACCAAGTTATTTCCTGTAAACAAGCTCTTTTTTACTGGTAAAATAGGACCTGGTAACCAGTGTCTGAGGTGGAAGTAAGAGATGGGCAATATACTGAAAAACTGAACCAATATCAATATCATGGTATCAAAGCAAACCAGAAGTAGTTGAATACCAAAACTGTCTGAATTTCCAAATTTTCATACATTTTGCTATGTATAAAGCCCTGTTGAGGCTTGATAACAGTTGAAAGGTTCATTTTCATGAAAAAAGTGACTGATTTTCTTTTCAGTTTTGTAAACCCTCAATGATCTGGCAGTTGTCCTGAATTTCCACTAGACTACATCCTGTACATGTCTAATTGCTTAGCAGTTATTTCTAGTCAAGTCTTGGCTGCCTGTTAAATCACTTTCTAGGTAATTTGTCTATTGTCAGCAGGACTTCCTGAAGATGGTGTGGTCAGGGCACTTGTTCTGAGATAGCAAAAGCCTGAAATAGGTCTTTAACCCTTTACCCAACGAATCGATGGCATCCGCCCGCGTAATATGCAAATTCAGCAGCTGAAAAAATATTATTTTTCAAAAAATTTCAACAAAACCATATCATGTGACCCCTCTTTGGAACGAGCCCGTTCCAAAGAGTGGTCACATGATATGGTTTGCTCGTTCCAAAGAGGGGTCACATGATACGGTTTTGTTGAAATTTTTTGAAAAAATTTAAAAAATGATATTTAAAATAATAAATTTTGAAATCGTCTGCATTGGGTAAAGGGTTAAACATCAAGATGTGTTTAGAGCAAGCCACAAAACTACTGCAGATATGATTTGTATTCACAATAGAATGCCACTGTTGAGCTCATTGGCAGTGGCATTTATAGTGTTGTGGTAGAGTGATACAAGAACAACTTATTCTTTTTTTTCCTGATGTGAATTCCCCTTTGATACAATCAGCAGATTTCAGTCAAGTCATATACCGAATCCCGAA
The DNA here is from genome assembly GCA_031216915.1 of Pictodentalium vernedei. Lineage (NCBI taxonomy): Eukaryota > Metazoa > Mollusca > Scaphopoda > Dentaliida > Dentaliidae > Pictodentalium > Pictodentalium vernedei. The sequence continues at coordinate 293,846,585 of CM062295.1, read as the reverse complement.
CCAATTCTGAGGTATACCCCCTAAAAAAATGAAACCAATACCGAACATAAAATTCCAATACATCTCAAGTGGAAGTCCTTTAAAATTGGCAACATGGGACTAAATGTTTGGCTGGACTTGAGTTTATACTCATGTTGTTATGATTAACCATTGTGGAGAAATATGTGACCTTAAACACCAATAAATATACAAATAATGGTACTTGGAAAACCAATACCTCTGGGAGATTACGTGTCCTTTAAATTGGGTAGCATATAGGTATAAAAGATTGGTTAAACTTAACTTAAAACTTGTATTAGCAGGGATTCAAACCCTGGCATGGCTGTTTGCAATGTTGATTATCTTTCTCGGATTCTGCAGCACTCAGGGGATTTGAAGAGGAGATGATGTTCTCACTGATTTCCAATGAAGTGTACTATGTAGAGTCAAGTACTTAATCCTGACTGCTCACATGGGGGCATGGTGGCATTGTGTTGAGTACTAAGGTGTACAGCACGTCGATGGTGCACCTGTTTTCAACCAATGCTAACCCTGCTTATGTGGAGTTAGTACGTTACGACCCACGTTGTGTCCTTGGGCAAGGCACTTTATTGCAGTTGCATACATGGGGGCACAATGACACCGTGTACCAAGGTGTACTGCTCATCAATGGTGCACATGTCTTAACCGCTGCAACCCTGCTTGAGCGGAGCTTGAACAGAGTTGGAATGTTGAGCTGACAGTTACTCATCAACGCTCAGTGGTTCTCTCGGAGTACTCCGGCTTCCTCTCCCCGTAAAAAAACTGTTATGGTCATGCTTAGCCATTGTGCATAAGTATGTGACCATAAACACCAATAAATAATAAAAAAAATAATAGGATGTTGGGGAGTCTGACAGTTGCTCGCCATTGCTCGTGGTTCTCTCCGAGTACTTCAGCTTTCTACACCTGTAAAAACTGTCCAACATGAGGTGAACCAGGCTGTCGAAAGTGTCGTTAAATCCCAATAGATAAATAGAGTCAAGTGATGAAATTAAAGTAATTAAGGCAAGGTAATTAACCCTAAGCATACTAATGTCAAAATAAGAGAGCTTCAGACTGAAGACTTTTTTTCCAAAAGGTCAACGAGTTCTGTCAAACAACATTGAATTGATTAAATTCGTAGTTACAGTTTGGGAGTATTTGCTGCCTGAAACTCTCTCATTTTAACATTAGTACACTCGTGGAGAGGTTAATTTCTTTGGTTGAAATTTGTTCTCTTGGAATTATGTTGTTACATTTATTGGAAAGTGGCAAAAGACATTTTATTTTCAATAGATTTCAACAAACATACATATGGACAAAGTATTGTTTGCTTCTTACCCTTTGCACACTGATATCAAAATAACAGAATTTCTTCCCCAGGTGGAGGGAACGTGGTGGCTCAGTGGCAAGTCAGAAAATAAGCAGCCTGTCATCTGCAAAATGAGGCCCCCAGAGGTTGAATTTAGTGATGCTACCCTGCACAGCAGGGTAGCATCACTAAATTTACCCTCTGTGAATCTCAATCTGAATCAGGGTCTCAAAACTAAACAGAAAGAGGTACCCAGAGGATAAATCGGCCCACTGTATGGGATAGCATCATCAAATTCACCCTCTGAGGACCTCATTCTGCAAATGTCAGGCGGCTTATTTTCAGGCCTGCACAGTGGTTACGCATTGAACTTCAAACCGAAAGGTCCACAGTTCGATCCTCACAAGGGGTAACTGCTTTGTGTCCTTGAGTAAGGCATTTAATCCCGATCGCCCACGTGGGGGCATAGTGGCACGGTGTACTAAAGCATACTGCACAACATTTACCGATATACAATTGTAACCTTTCTCACACTGGGTGAAACCATGGTAGCAATGTGCCCTTCTACTTTTATCAAGCTTCTGCTGCCCCTGATAAAAGTTGCAACATCAGGGTCTCATTTAGAACTGAAATGGTTAACCAATTAATCGATTAACCAATGATCAATGTCTTGATCGATCAAAAAAGTAATTGATCGATTAACTGTTACTTTTGAACAAATGAACAAACTTGCTCCCGAACAGTCAAACATACATTGTAGTCACACTGACTACATTGTTACACTGACTCAAATCAATTATGTGAGACAGAGTAAAGCATGCAGGTTACGTGCTGACATAATTGTTCACTTGTATGATGATTATACTGTATCACTAGCTGTAAATGATCATTCTTAACTCTTTACCCAATGTGGGTAGCAGATGGTACTTGCAAAATAAATTCTTGGAATTACTAAAAAAAATTCAATTTTTTCTCAACAACATAGCTTACAACCCCCTCAGTGGAACGAGTGCAAAAATTTGAATGGAGATTTTTGTATATAGCACTGTCTGGTTTTGTCTTTTATGCTGGGTAAAGGGCCAATGCTGTAGATCATCAACAGTGTGGCAGTTATTCTGCTACCCATTAGGGCAAGTGATTAATTGGTTAACCAAGGTTAATGCATGTGATTAATTGGTCAAGAAAACCCTTTAACCATTTCAGCTCCGGCCTCTATGACACAAGGTGACCTTGGCTGTCAAAAGTGCTTCAAAACCCCAATAGCAAAATAAGCTCCAGCCTCCCTCTTCTTGAATGCTACGTAGGGAACTTTAGCCTGCTGGGTGTGTGTGTGTGTGTCTCTCTCTCTCTCTGCACAGAGATAATCATCTTATGTCCCCACCTGATAGGCTGGTAGATTGTGATGGCATCATCCCACAAACTGATGCTGTCAGAGAGTGTTTGGACACCTCAAGAACTTTCCTGACTGGGCATCGATCCTGGGACCTCTGGCCCTTATCTACTCAGCCTTCACTCTCTCCAAGATCACACACCTATCTGTTATTGCTCATTACCCTCATCATGAGGAGTATGAAAATCTCCTTCCATCGAGGTTCATAGGTTATGCTCTGAAATAGAAATTGAAAAACTTAAAAATTGTTTTGGGTGGACTTTGTGCATCACAGTGGACATAAATCTCCAGTTAGTTCGGTAAAGAGCTGATGAGTGAACTACTTAAATGTTTGCATTTTGTTTTTCATTACAGATGAGGATGACGGTGTCGATGACGACAGTTTTGACTCTGTACCTTCCCATCTCCCTAGGAGTGGTAAAGTCTCCAAGAAAGTTGCACAGAAACACAATGTAAGAAATATACTTGTAGTTTCTGTTCAGATTAGCCCCATGTATACTTGTGCATTCATCTACTGTTGTTCTAACCTCATCTAAAATTGATTGTCGTCAGGTAGGGTGCTGGATTTTTTTTATTCATCAATATGTGTTTTTTGGAAATTTATTGGAGAGATCCAATAGGTATTTTCCAATAAATTGTGTCAATAAAAAGCTGTATTTACAAAATATCATTTGCTTTTTGCTGAATGCATTTGTGAAGCATATACTATGAAAATGAAAGGGTTTACCATGCTATCATCACCATTTAATGGGGCGATTGGTGCAGATCTGTTTCTAAAGTTGGGGACATTTTGATGTCAAAGCTGTGGATGCCAAATCAACTGCAACACTGTGGACATGGAAGTTGGGTGTAAATACATAGAGATTATTACCATTATGTGGATGTAAAAAATATGTATCCGAGGTCCGGGTTCTAAGGGAAGATCACGACGAGTCGAAGACGAGTCATGATCTAGCCTTAGAACCCGGAGCGAGACTGGGATACATATTTTGTACATCCACATAATGGTAATAATCATTTTATCTTACAATATATTGAGGATAAGTCAAGAATGTAGACAAATATATAACAAACTATTTATTTGTACAGATGAACAAAAAGAAAAAAAAATGGAACTCCTGCGAAAGGAACGTGCTTGTATCCGACACCCTGATTCAAGCATCTGTATCAGGGGATCGGATACACGATAGTTGCAGAGTTAATACAGACAAAATACATGCTGATTGTAAGATAAATATGTTTAACTGGTAGAGTGCTATTTTTGGTCATCAAAACTGTCAACATGTTTTTGCCTTGTTAAAATTTATGGGAGAGTGACCGCACTCTCCCATAAATTGTAACATGGCAAATCCTTAGCTGTGTGAGTGCAAAAAGCCTATATTTGGCTAATGTTCAGGTACTGCAACTCAAAAGTGTCAAACTCTGTCCTCAATATTATCTTTGAATATAAATTATTTAGTCTCTGTGGATTTTCCTTATTACAATTTATGGGAGAGTGCCTGTAGGCACTCTCCCTTAAATTGTAACAAGGCAGAGACTTGTGAACAAATTTTGATGATAAAAATAATTCAGCCCTCTACCAGTTGAAGACTAAATAATTGTCCCCCGACCCTTCGGGGGACTATTGTAATCAGCAGTGTCCGTCCGTCTGTCCATGCGTCCATCCGTGCATCCGTCACACCCTTGTCCGGATGATAACTTTAGTTTGGATGATTTTACTGAAACTAAATTTGGTATGCGTCTTACTTGGGTGGAAATGCAGGTCAAGTTCGAAAATGGGCACGCTCCACTGATTTCTACTGGATGTATTCCCCTTTTTCGACTTAAAAAATACAGTTTTTGTGTTGTCCGGATGATAACTTTAGTTAGGATCATTTAATTGAAACGAAATTTAGTATGCCACTTATTTGGGTGGAAATGCAGGTCAAGTTCGAAAATGGGCACGATCCACTGATTTTTACTGGATTTATTCCCCTTTTTCGACTTAGAAAATACGGTTTTTGTGTTGTCCGGATGATAACTTTACTTTGGATCATTTGATTGAAACGAAACTAAGTATATGGTTTAATTGGTTGGAAATACAGGTCAAGTTAAAAAATGGCCATGCTCTGTCTATTTTTACAGGAGTTATTCCCCTTTTTCGACTTATAAAATACACTTTTTGTGTTGTCCGGATGATAACTTTACTTTTGATCATTTGATTGAAATTAACACCCTTAACCTCTCATAAAGACCATGCTCTTGGAACAAATTGCATCCTAACAGCTCCCTTGAATTTGCCATCTTGGTCGGGGGACCGGGGGCATTGCCCTTGTTTCAGTTCAAAGAAAATATGAAGTACATTCACTGAATATGAAGTCTTTAAGTAACGGTAGGTGTACTTCTGATTAAAGCCCAAATATGGACTTCCAGCACTCTACCAGTTAAAAATGTCTCTCCCTCTGTTATATTTACCAATTATGATTAATGCTTTTGCTGTACATACAAAAAGAAATAAGGGCTTCTTTTTGTTAACTCCTTGCATGCTGCTGGCAGATATTCCTGCTAAGGACAGGATTTCTCTTTTCACTGAAATATTTATAATTTAGTTATATTTGACCCAATTTCAACCCTGTAAATTGAATGGATTTTTTCACCGATGATTTCTTGAGTTAAATTTAGATAAATTTTTCTTCAAATCTAGTCTTGGCTTCTTCACAGCAGCCTTGACTAGATTTCATGAAATTTATTTTAAAAATATTCAGCGGATTAAGAGTTTTCAAGTAAGCATTTCATGCATGATTTACAGTATACTCCCAGGCACATTATAATGCTTATGTGATTAACTGGTAGAGTTTTAGCTTAATTTTAGTTGTAATAATGTATCATTCAGTTATTATATGCCAGTAAGTATACACCTGGAGCTTAATTTAGCACCCCCTGTTTTTTCTGCAGTGGTGTTAATAGAAACTGTCATTACTTTCATGCAATCTTTCAGATGGCCAAAAGTTATTGTTTGCAGAAAGAATGGTCTATTGACAAATGATTGACAACACAATGATGAAAATATGCAGTATTTTAATGGTGCTAATTACCCATATCTGTCACTAATGTTTGTGATGGAAAAATGTTCTCTAGACAATTATGGTACTGGAACAGTCCATGATGAAACAGTGCCAGTAATTATTGACAAAAAATGTAACTTGTATCTCCTGAACACAATATCAGTGTCTGATGTCAGTAACGAGTGTATCCTCAACATGCCTGGATGATAGCCTGAACCCTCCTCCTATTGCTACCAGTGAGCCTTCTGATATGGTCCAGAGGCAACTGCTGCCACTCGTCATGCAATGCAGCTTCCAAATCGGTCAGATTCTGTACAAGCGGATCCCTTGCTTGCACACAATGTCCAAGAAAGTCCCAGATGTGTTCTAAGGGATTCAAATCCAGGCTCATTGCAGGCCAAGGTAGTGCTGTAATAGCATTGTTCTGAAGAAATGCTATCACAGCATGGGAACGATGTGGCCTTGCATTGTCACTCATGAATACAGGGCGGGTAGCCAATGGATGGTTGTCAAAATGAGGCACGACAACCAGGATGTACTGATGACCATTGAGCCATGTATAGTCACCATACCAAGTTTACAATCATGATAAAGGCATCTCCAGATCATTACTGATCCTCTACCATAAGGAACAGTAGGTCTGATGTTCCTGGGCACGTAAGCAGTATTTCTATACCTCCACACTCTCATGCTACCATTTGTGACGGTGACACTTGATGATCCTTCTGGACCACATACCCAGTGCTTTGAGATGATTTTGGACAGTTCTGTTGCACAAGTGGCTGTTAGGGAGCCAAAGGCATTTCAAAACCCCATTTGAAGCAAAGGGTTCACACCAAAACAAGGCATGCCAGACTCTGGTCTTCCTCAGGAGAGGTCTTGTGGGGTTGTCCAGGCCTTGGTCGGTCCTTAACATCGTTGGGCAAGTCTGCTGATGACAGAATGACTATAGCCAAGTTGCCTTCCAATTGCTTTGAATGACATGCCTGTGGCATGCATGCCAATGATTTGTTGCCATCTTAGTGCCTCTGACAGTTTCCTCCTTGTCATGTCAACATTTATTGATAAAAGAAGTGACAAATTTTCTTGTTTTATACCCAGATATTGCATGTGAAAGATAATGTTTTTTGTGACATTCTTGGGAAGCATGCTTCATGTGGACGAGGGGATGTGTTTGGGGTACACTATCAACCAGAAACATCATGTTTCACCAGATGACATATACTGCAAGACATAGCAATCATTAAAACATAATAATCAGTAACAGCAACTTCACTCTCATGAAACTTTTCAGGGGGTGCTTAATTAAGTTTCAGGTGTATAGTTCCAATAAATTTGAACAAAACGCTTCCCTAATTATGGTGTATCTGCACCTTTTGAGTGGATATATATTGTTAGTATTTCATCAGTGATGAAAAAAACTAATATATTTTCACTTGGGGTTGAGTCACATGGGAAAATATGTTATTTTTCATCCTCAAAAGTGATGTGATTCATGAATGTTATTTTAATCTCCAGGGGAATCCCGGAAAGGAAAACATATTATCAGATTACAGGCAGAGTACAATGGATGGCGAAATTCCTAAAATAAAAAATTGCAGTGGTTATAATCTACAAACCTGACTGAGGCGAGCTATCATGACACATCTTGTCTCAGAGGTTACAGGTCAAAATCAAGTACTTTTCAAGGATGTGAACAAATTCAAGCACTTCTGAAGGAAGGGGCCAAAATTCAAGGCTTGGGAACCATGAATTGTAAACATTTGTCAGTCTCCCTTCATGTTTTATATTCATGTCCAACTCCTTTGTTTTCAATCGAAAAGGCAGAATATTCCAGAATGGAATCAAAGTAGTGTCAGAAGCAGATACTCCTTGCACTCTTTTTGTGTTATCAGGTCTCCTAGATCAAGAGGAGACATTTGGTAGGATTTTGAGAACATCTTGATGATTCAAATATTTCTGAACCGGCGGACTCAAATTGAATCATGTCAAATCATTGGGATGATCTTGATTTGAATCAAATTTTGAAGCTTTGCAGCTAGGGTTCTACTTGAAAGCACGAAAGAAAATTAGACTTTCTCATAGTTTGTACAGGTCTTTGAAAGCACTTGAATTTTGAAAGCACTTGAAAATTAGACTTTCTCAGAGTTTGTTCAGGTCTTTGAAAGCACTTGAATTTTAAAACCGAAATTTAAACCTCTTGAAGATGCTTGAAAGTTATTGAAAAAGTCCTTAAAAAATATATCTTCACTAAAATAATAATGGTTTCATAAGGATGACTGTCAGGTACAAGTGTAATTTTTGTTGGAATAGATGTACAGTGAAACCCATTTAACTATTTTGCTGCCACACCCACTTTTGCCATATATGGAGGACCTCAATGTACGCCTCTATGCTGGGAAGTTTAATAAGATTTATGACATACTTGAAACTCTATCATCAGATTAATTGTTGGAAAGGGCTCTCTGAGCCCTTTCCAAGAATTAATCAGATGGTAGGTTATATCTGCCCATATTAGAACATACAGATAACCAACATAAAATAGGTGACAACAGTCGCTTTCGGCAGCGTAAGTGTTAATTGGATATATCTCATTAAAATAGCCATGTTAGCTGAGTATAATTTTTGAACACCAAACCATTTACTATACCTTTCTGGTACTAATTTGCCTTATTAATTGCATAATAATTATAAGTAAATTATAGAGTAAACTCCTCTTAATTGAATAAGAAATCTTGTGAGCCATCACTGATTTACTCTGACACCAACTGGATTCCACATCGTCATAAATCTGTTCACCTTATTATGTCCAATACAAACATACAATCTGCTAGATTTTGTTTGACAGAGCTCTGTCAAACAAGATACATAGAACAACACCACAGTTTATCACCAGAATATAGGAGCGTGGTGGTTCAGTGGTTACGGCATTGAACTTCAAACCGAGGTGCCCACAGTTTGATCCTCACCAGAGGTAACTGTGTTGTGTCCATAGGCAAGATGCTTAATCCCGATTGCCCATGTGGGGGCATGGTGGCACTGTGTACTAAGGCGTACTGCACTTTGATGGTGCACCTGTCTTCAACCAATGCTAACCCTGCTTGTTTGAAGTTAGTACGTTGGGGAATCTGACAGCTGCTTGCCTTTACACACTGGTTCTCTCCAAATACACCAGATTCCTCTACCCGTAAAACTGTCTGACTCAAGGTGACCCTGGCTGTTGAAAGTGTTGTTATACCCCAATAAATAATTAAATATATAAATAAATCACTAGAATATTGGGAAATGACGAAATTTTTGTTAATTTAATACGCCTGTTAATTTATATTTTTCTCTCACAAAGTTTAAATGTTTGTGTTGAAATTTTTATTTCAGATGCTGGAGTTGGAGTATGGCAAAGGTATTTATTTGTCTTATCCTCAAGCCATGAAAGCTGCATCCAAGTTTTCTGGAACAGCCTGTGCGACATTTCTACTCAACTGTTTCTATACAAATGATGAATTACTTGGAACAAATTTGACTGGTGCTAATAACAAGAAAGCCTTAGATGCCGATATACTCTCCTGTATTATTTGTAAGTGATATGGCACAAAATTTATCTTTGTAACTTTTGAAACACCTTCAGTTTTGAAAAAAAGAGAATTTAAACCCATTCAGTCTTGTTTGACAGAGCTCAATGAGCTCTGTCAAACTAGATTGAATGGGTTAAATACCCAGTTGCATTATGGGAAAAATTTGTGACTTGAAATTGTGATATTTCAACAGCTGTATGCCGAGTATTGAGTGAGGATAATGTAATGATTGTTTATGTTATTCTTCCCGTAGGAAGCCCAGGAAGTGAAGTAGTGCTTGTTTACTGTGGTAAACAAGCTCGGTTTTACTTGTAAAATAGGACCCAGTCACCAATGCTTGGGGTTGAAGTCCTCTAAAGTGGGTAACATGAGTATAAACAATAGTCTTAACTTGACTTTATTTCCATGTTGTTGTCACGATTAGCCATTGTGAAGAAGTATGTGGCCTTAACCCTTTACCCAACGTAACGGTCAAAACCGGCCAGCGCTATTCTCAAAAATGGCCAATTAATTTTTATTATTTTTTAATTATTATTGTCTCAAAAATATAGGTTATGACTCCTCTTTGGAATGAGCTCGTTGAGCTCGTTCCAATGAGGGGTCATAACCTATGTTTTTTAGACAAAAAATGAAAAAAATTAGTCATTCAAGAATTTTTTTTGCAAGTGTCGTCTGCTTTTCATGTTAGGTAAAGGGTTAAACACCAGTAAATAAATAAATTGTGTGGGTTATTCAATTACTGGATATGATTAGAAGGATATGGTAAAAAGAAAGCCTTCTTATAATATCATCTGCAAACATGCAGATGTTATTTCCTGTTTTCAAGAGAAATGTTTCTCCTTGCATACTTGCAGGGTTTTCAGCATCATCTGAGTTTCCTAATGAATGTCATCAGCATACTCTTTAACTGCCTTTCTAAAATGACTAGAAGACAACACTCGTAACATGTATCCCTAAATAACAAAATATGGTTGCTATTTGATTCCAAAATATAGCTTATCATATGGTCCCTTATTGGGATGAGTTTGATGAGATCATCCCAGTAAGGGGGTCATAAGTTAACTTCTTTTGATTTTCAAGGAATTTGATAGTTATTTTCAAATTTCATGAAAAACAAAAGAAATTAGCTTATGGCCCCCTTATAAGCTAACTTCTTTTCATTTTTACAGAATTTGAAAATAACAATTAAATTCCCTGAAAATTAAAAGAAGTTGGCTTATGAAGCCCTTACTTGATATTTCATAGTTATTCTTGCAGTCATCTTTAGCCATTTTGCAGGAAATGTATGATCATAAACACCAATAAATAAATAATAATTATTTTATTGGTGAAAACACCACTAGTCCTCAAAGTGATTAATTTTTAAACTGAAAAGAGTTTGAAAATCAGATAATCTAAAAAAAAATCATGGAAAGTCTTTGACAATGTTTCGGCAATTGCTTTGCTTATTTGGTCAGCATAGAGTTTTATAAACTATAGTTTTTGTTGCGTAAATTGCATTTTTTTAATACACTGAAAAACATCTATACCTGACACTGAATGAACTTTGGGATGCTCTCCAGGAGAGCTTCCAAAGGATCTTTGTTTGGTGCAGATGTTATTGGTTAGCTGATACATGCATAAGAATTGCATTGGAATAGATAGCGTTTTGTCATTTGGCTGTGTGGGAGCCCAAAATTTTCCACCTATTAAAATTTACCAACAGATTTTACCAAATTTCTACCATCTTGCCACCCAGAACAGGTTAGTTATTGAAAACTGAGTATAAAAACATTGTTGTACCAAAAATATCAGTAGTTTTCCTTCCATATTGCAAATTTTACAAAGAAGCTTCATTTTTAACAACCAATTTTTTTATTTTTTATTTTGGGGGGGGGGGGGGGGGGGGGGGCAATATAAAGCTTTCAAAATCACCTTCACCCATCCATGAATCTATGCTACTGAAAAATTTTTAGCTGGGATGTATGCAAACACCAGAGATGAGTAAATGAAGAAAATGAATTTACTAAATGATACTGGCTAGTGCTTGAAAATTCCCCAGAAAAAGTATCCAATTATACTGTTATTTAACACAGGCATTAAACAATGTCAGGGAGCGTGGTGGCTCAGTGATTACAGCATTGGACTTCAAACCAAAAGGTCCATGGTTGATCCCCACCATCGGTGACTGCGTTGAGTCCTTGGTCAAGGCATTTAATCCCAATTGCCCATGTTGGGGCATGGGCCATGTTGGGGGCGATGTGTACTAAGACATACTGCACGTCGATGGTACACTTGTCTTCAACCTGTGTTAACAGTGCTTTTGCTGAGTTTGTATGTTGGGGAGTCAAACAGTTGCTCACTTCTGCTTGGTGGTTCTCTCTGGGTACTCTGGCTTTCGACACCCGCCCACACTCCCACACCCTCCCCTGACACAAGCTGCCCCTGGCTGTCAAAAGTGATAAATCCCAATAAAAAAAAATAAAAATACAGTACAAAAAACACCACTTGCAAAAAATCTCTTGAATAATGAAATATTTGAATTTTTTAGGAAAGAAACTATGTTTTTGAGGCAAAGATTGAAAAGCTGATAAAATATCAGTGATTTGCTTTTTCTGTGAATAGCACTAGCTTATTATGGCCATTACCTTAAGTAAAGGGATATGTGTGTATAAACCTGAATGTCATTCCACAGGTGTTTCCAGGGTAAAATAAATTTTACTTAACATCTACTGTTCCCACTACATCTTGGTAGCACAAAAAGTAGATTTTGTAACCACCCATTTGAAATAAGGTTGTTGAAATGTTTATGGTTTGTTCCAATTTGATCAACAGATTTAGATCTCACTTCTCATATTATTTGAAAGTGGTTGTTTAGTCAGTTCAACTGATCAGTCATATCAGCTGTATTTTAGAAGAAAACACAAGTTTGTTAAAAAAATTATTCAAAAATAGATATTGAGATAGTGTTTTCTAGAATCTGTCAAAAAAACTAGTCCAAAAGTTTTCCAGTGCCATATTAACACTTATGCTGCCGAGAGCAACTTTTGTCACGTCTTTTATGATGATTATCTGTACGTTTTGGTATGCGCTGATCAAACCTACCACCTGATTAATTGTTGAAAAGGGCTCAGCGAGCCCTTTCCAACAATTAATTAGGTGATAGAGTTTCAAGTATGTCATAAATTTTATTAAACTTCCTCACATACAGGTGTACATAGAGGTCCTCCATATATGGGTAAAGTGGGCATGGCAGTAAAAAGGTTAAACCTCTGCACACTGATGGCGAAATATCAAAATTTCAACCTGCATTTTTTCCCCATAATGCAATTAGATATTTAACCAATTCAGTCTTGTTTTACAGAGCTCATTGAGTGCTGTCAGACAAGACTGAATTGGTTACATTGCTAATAGCATCATTGCAAAATTATGCGGCTAGAAAATTTGGTATTTTGACATCAGTGTGAAAAGGGTTAAGAGAATGAATACTCATTTTATCATCAGAGTGTGAGAAAAAGACTGAGTTTGGGTCACACCTTTACATAATGTGACATCTACAGTTGCTGAGTGCCATTCAGGAAGGGAACGGGTCGATTCGGCCCCGAGTCGATTCGGCCCCGAGTCGATTCGGCCCCCAGGTAAGTTGAATGGGATTTTACTTTAGACCATATTGGGACAAAAAACAACAAACACTTGAATTTTTATCTGTAATTTATTCCATATCGTACACATATACAAAGACAAGTTGGAAAATAGTAATAAAAGCAACAAATAAATACAGAATGTGAAGAAGAAGTTGTATTAAAATCAAAACTATTTTTCATTGCACAGGGATTTCTATGTCTATATTTCAGGATAACTTGACGGATTTCTAGGAAACTTCCATTAACATACTTTCATTTTCTTAATATCCTGACCTGGTAATTGTCTATTAGTTTCGATTTTAATACATTTTCTCATAACCGATTGAAAACAAGAAGATATATTAAATTCAAAACTAATTTTCATTGGGTACACGGATTAGGAACCGAAGTACTATGAGAATATGGGACTTATGATTTCTGCTATTAATATTTCGGAATGAAAATTTGTTGTACCTGATGGTCGTTTTTGCGTGCATGTAGTCTTCTTTTTTAATTGTGAGTTTGTTGTCAGGTGGGTGATTATGTGATTGTAGACCTCTTTCAAAACTATTGCCCTCTTGTTTTATCATTACCAAACACATGTTTTTTCCTCTAACACTACATCGCCAGCGAGCTGAAGCAGTTTGAACTTTTTTGATGCCATACGAAAATCCATTACTTGAGACTAACAGTTTTCCACTGCGTTTGCTTCCTTTTTCTAGTATTCTATATGTAATGTCATTATCCTCAACAATAGATTCCGACAGACTGGGTTCCTCTATATATGTTTCCATGCGTTCCGGTGTGTTATTAATTTCACGATGTTGAATGTCAAAACTGAAGTTTAATTCTGTAGGTTAAATCTGACTTGATTCGTCCATTAGATGTGCCAATATATTTGTATTTTCTTGGTCTATTTGTTGTTGTGCTGCTGTGTCCATTTGTTCTACAGTATCTTCACTGCTGAGCTCCGTTGTCTGATCCGAAGTAGGGTTGGTGGTCTCTTGTTCTGTGCAAAGGCAACATGTGAACGGGAAGTCAATCCTTCATCTTTTTGCATCCATATAAAAAGTATAATCGATGCCACTTTCACATTTCCTGTACTGCCAGCGCCCACAGATATCGCATGAAACAGCATGCTGTCGTGGTCGAACTTCTCCATTACATTTGGTGCATGCATACATTTTTAAAAATTAATCGAAGTGAAAAACTGAATGGTGTAATCGAATGAATGAATGAATAAATGAAAAGTTTCTGCACGCCAAAGGCGCACAGGGACAATGTGGGATTGAAATCTCTTGCGACCCTAATAACTTTATTTGCTTTATAGCTTTATTTGCTTATAAATCCACGAGAGTCAGGAGAGAGCCAATGATCTTATTAAGTTTGAGTGTGCGACCGGCAGTTGGGTAGTGGGTTGAGATCCCCGAGAACCTCGAGCTGGAAAATGGCGAGGAATTTGCATAATTACAAGAGTTTTGCTCCGTGTTTGTTAAGAGAAGTGGGCAAATTTATGGTAATACTGAAACCGCAGTTTGGAGGTTATTTTAGAAAAAAAAGAAAAAGAAACCCAAACAGTCGCTGGTTTGGGAGCAGCCCCAGCATATTGTCTTTAACGGTTACAAAAAGGAAAAAATCCACCAATATGTGTTTTGGAAAGCTGGGAGTCATCCATCAGGATATAAGGGAGAGTTGATGCTGAGTATTGGCCATCTGGTCTGCCTTCAGGGGGAATAGATGACGGGGTGATTTGAGGAAAAAAAAACAAAAACACACACACACACACATGCACACACACACACGCACACACACACACACACACACAGTCTTGTCTACCCTACATATCGAGGTACCCCATTGTTTGTCCTTTGTGTTTACTAACGGTTTCTACCTCGTTTTGCCGGTACAGTTCTGGGAAAACAACCGAGGTAAAGGGTTTCTTTTGTCTTTTGTACCTCGGTAAGGCGAAACACGCAAACTCTTTTGTCTAGTTACCTCGTCAAGTTCGTAAGACAAACCCACCCACACACACACACACACACACACACACACACACACACACACACACACACACACACACACACACACACACAGTCTTGTTTTCCCTACATACCGAGGTACCCCATTGTCTGTCCTTTGTGTGGACTAACGGTTTCAACCTCATTTTGCCGGTACAGTTCTGGGAAAACAACCGAGGTAAAGGGTTTCTTTTGTCTTTTGTACCTCGGTAAGGCGAAACACGCAAACTCTTTTGTCTAGTTACCTCGTCAAGTTGGTAAAACAAACGCACACACACACACACACACACACACACACACACACACACACACACACACACACACACACACACAGAGTCTTGTCTTCCCTACATACCGAGGTACTCCATTGTTTGTCCTTTGTGTGGATTAACGGTTTTTACCTCGTTTTGCCGGTACAGTTCTGGGAAAACAACCGAGGTAAAGGGTTTCTTTTGTCTTTTGTACCTCGGTAAGGCGAAACACGCAAACTCTTTTGTCTACTTACCTCGTCAAGTTGGTAAGACAAACCCACACACACACACACACACACCCTCTCACAGACACACACCCTCAAGCCCTTAAAAGGCCTGTTAAATCTTTATTCAAATGTTTATTTATATAAAATGTACACTCGTCCCCAGCCAGACAAGCTTGTTTCAATCCTTGCCTGGTGTTTGGTGGTTTCCTGTATATGTTAACAGAAAGGTAGGTGGACCAATTCCTCCTACGCTTTGTCTACCATTTCCATGCATCTTCTTGATAAGAGTGTTGTAAGAAAATTTGAGAATGTTCGATTAGAAAAGTTAAAGGTAGAGAGAAAAATAGGTATCCGCTATTGTATATTGTGATTGTTGCTGTGCATGGAGTGAGGGGTGGGTTTCTTCGGGGCCCACTCCCCACACGCTGAATTGCGAGGCAATCCTCACAGACGCAATTCTAAAGATCTCAATGAGTAGTGAGGCAATCCTCACTGACTCTACACAGTTTAATTCTATTGAGTAATTTTAATTTTCTGTGGCTTATTTTGCTTTTCTGTTAAAGGTTCATTGTTCGTTCAGCTTCACCATTGATTCACTATCCTGGAGTATGTGGAGAGTTTTGTTATATAGATCTTATTAAATGCATTTCAATCGCGCTTTACCAGAGTTGCGAGGCAGTCCTCACAGACACTATCCTAAAGTTCTCAATGAGTAGCGAGGCGATCCTCACTGACTTCACGCAATTTAGTTATATTGTATAATTAATTTTTTATTTTTTTTTTATTTTCTGGAAACTTATTTTGTTTTTCTGTTAAGGAATGGTGTAATCCGATTTTCATCCTGGTTTATATGTCTAGTTGTTGTTAAAACAGTCTTTTGGAACAGTCTTGAAAGTGAGTACCTACGTGAATGAACTTGGTTTGTTGGTTTGTTGCTGTCATAACACACACCTACCTGAATGTACTTGGTTTGTTGCTATCAAAACAAAATATTCTTCAAAGTGAGTACCTACCTGAATGGCATTATCGCTATGAAAACAACTCAACATATGATCAATTTCACCACGGTTATGAATCGGAAATTAGCAAAAATAATTTGAAAAGCAATCAGTTCTGGTTTATTTTGTCTGGTGTGTCAGTGAATTCTTTCTTTCCTCACATAACGGATTTTAATTTATTTCACCTGGCCTCGGATTTGATGGATTTTTATACCACCCACTTGAAAAGTGGGAGGTATATAGTGTTCACTTGGTCCGTCCGTACATCTGTCTGTCCGTCCGTCTGTCCGTCCATCCATCCGTTGCGCTTTAGGGGGTAGACATCTGCTATCCGCAACTCCTCCTAAACCAGTGAACGGATTTCATTGAAACTCTCAGACATTCTTTTACATACATTGAAGATGTGCACCTCCTATTTTCTTTTCAGATATTTTCATTTTTACAGTTTCCCATATTGAAAAATGAACTTTATCAAATTCAATTGACATTCCGTACAGATCTGCTATCCGCAACTTCTCTTAAACCATTGAACAGATTTCATTGAAACTTTCCGACATTCTTTTACATACATTGAAGATGTGCACCTCCTATTTTCTTTTCAGATATTTTCAATTTTACAGTTTCTCATATTGAAAAATGAACTTTGTCAAATTCAATTGACATTCTCTACAGATCTGCTATCCCCAACTCCTCTTAACCCATTGAACAGATTTCATTGAAACTTTTAGACATTCTTTTAGATATATTGAAGATGTGCACCTCCTGTTTTGTTTTCAGATATTTTCATTTTTAGGGTTTCTCATATTTAAAAATAGGCTTTGTCAATTCAAGCTTGCTTGGGGGGTGGGGGGGGGGGGGGGGTGTTGTTGACATTTCCTATCCACAACCTCTTTTTAACTAGTGAATGGATTTCAATGAAACCTTCAAACATTGGTGTCAGTGTTTGTGCTCTCTACATTAAACACACTTTTACTGTTGTAAAATGTTGCTTGGTGGGAGTGGGTGGTATCATTTAGTGAGCAGTGCTCACAGTTTTTCTAGTTTATTCTTGGCATAAAAGGTAAATATTATTATTCGTATCAAATAAAAAAGTGAAGAAATTCCATTTTTTTTTTTTATCAATTGTTACTTATTTTATAGAAATACATTTAAAATACACTTTTAAAAAGTTTATAAGTTTTGTCTAAAAAGTGAGTCGATTCAGCATGAAAAGTGAGTTGATTCAGCCTAAACTTTGGTCGAATCAAATCGGCTCAGGCCAAATCGACTCAAGGCCGAATTGACCCCGAACCTTCAGGAAAACCGCTATTCAGATTTTAACATTGTCAATTTTTGCCTCAAAAACATAACGTTTGACCTTTGGAATTAACTCATTGAGGTAATTCTAATGAGGGTGTTATAAGCTGTTTTTGCAGCAAAAAAAATCTATTTTTTAGTTAATTCAGAATTATTTTTTTTAAATGTCTTCTATTGATTCTGTTAGGTAAGGAGTTAACTGAATATTCATGTTAACTGACTGTTCTTTCAGTGGCTACTTAACCCTCTGTACACTGGTGTCAAATTATCCTAATTTCAAGCGGCAAATTTTTCCCACAGTGCAACTATCAGAGGGTGCAGTGGCTCAGTAGGTAGAGGTGCAGGCTGCAAGCCGAGAGGTCCTCGGTTCGAATCCCACCTATGGCAACCACGTTGTGTCCTTGTGCAATATACACTTCAACCTCATTCCCCGGATGGGGGCACATTGGCATTGTGTACTAGGGCATACTGCATGTTGATGGTGCACTTGTTTTCAACCACTGCTAACCATGCTTGTGTGGAGTTAGTATGTTGGGGAGCCTGACAGTTGGTCGCCATTGCTCGGTAGTTCTCTCTGGGTACTCCGGCTTCCTCCACCCAAAAAACTGTCTGACATGAGGTGACCCTGGCTGTTGAAAGTGTTGTTAAACCCCAAAAAATAAATAAGTAGTACCACTAGCAATTTAACCATCTGAGCCTTGTTTGACAGTGCTCAGTGAGCTCTGTCCTGCAAGAATGAATTGGTTAAATTCCAAGTTGCATTATTGGAAATGGGCTCCTTGAAATTTTGGTATATCAACACCAGTGTGCAGAGAGTAACAGACCATTTTAGCATAGCCATCTTACATTTGAGACTTGATATACCCATCGAAACCAGACATTCAGATTTGTTACTAAAAGTTGCACCCACGTCTGCTGTACAGTACCAGTACTGATCGCTGCATTCATACCATTTGTTTCCACTTAAAAATACTTTTGGGCCAATGTTGTTCTTCTTTTGAAACATAATTCGATCATGTGCCTGCCTTCCTTTCTTCAGACGAAACATTTTATCTTTAAAGTAGCTGAAAGTGCATTGAAGTTGAGAGTTGTGACGAACGTCGGAACGTACATGAAGCCATTGAAGTGTTGTAACATGAATGTGATAAATATGGAATATAACATCGTAAAATGCACAAATTTCTAACACACAAACTTTATTCTCTTTGGGGATGAATATGAACACAGACAAGGTAAATTGTCTAATTTTATTTTATTAAACGAAGACGAGAAACAAAACTTTCAATGTCAATCAACAGGCCAGTACATGTGAATGCAATGTTCATAAACAAAGCACGTTTGAACGGGGATTTTAAGTCCCGGATGTAAGATGGCGTTATGCTAAAATGGTCTATTAACTCTTGAGTCCTCAGATGAATATTTCCTAAATAACTACCGTATAACATGCACACAGTAGCAGATAACTTAGCAGTGTTTCTACATTATTGTTGGCTGCCTGTATAGGCAGCCAACAATGATGTAAAAACACAGTCAAAATAAATGCATCCTACCTATTAGTAGAGTTCTCAGAATGAATACACTTGGGAAGACAAGGGAGCAATATAAAATGGGCAGTTTGTGGCTGTGTAGGAACTTAATGGCTAAGAGGGTTCCAATTTAGTCTGATTATGAATGTTCTGAGGGTGTTTGATTTTGTATTGTCTTATTATATTTCCTCATGGGAACCCCATGAAGTGAACCTGTACTTTTTTACTATGGTAAACATGCTCTGTTTTATTGGTAAAATAGGACCCAATCATCAATGCTTTGGGTGGGAGTCCTCTAAAATTGGCAACGTGGGTATAAATGATTGACTGGATTTGACTTTATATCCATGTTGCGGTCATGATTAGCCATTGTGCAGAAGTATGTGACCTTAAACACCAACAAATAAATAAATAAATCTTATTATTTTCAGCATTCACTCTCAACCGATTCACAGATGCTGATGAAGTTGGTCTCAAGAAAGCACTGAGGAACAAAATTACATCAGTGGAATGCAAACATAAAAGAAAACTGCTAGATGATTCTCATAGTGACTTTCCTACAAACGGATCAACTCGATATTCTTCTAGTCGTTATCATATAAGCTCGCGTATTCAGTCATGAGAATATACTTACAATAGAAGATAAAGGTCATTTAGCTGGTAAAGTGCTGAATCAGTTTGTAATGATCATTTAGAAGAGAGTCAGTGGAATGTTTCCTCCCCTTCACAAAAAAAAAAAATGTGTGTTGTGGTGGGGAGAGTTAGGGTTGGTGGGATGGGTAACAACAGCTGGGTGTGCACACATTGTTGACCCTATTATTATTGTCATCCCCAGAAAAAAAACTTGAAACATTTTCAAGAATCAGGCCTGAAGCTAGGATCTTCTGACATGGTGGAGCAAGTGTTAAAATTTTCCTGTAGAGTTTCCAGGTCAATGACCATTGCTATGAACTTGAAACCCAACTTATTTAAAACAATAATAAATTGAACAGGTCTCACACATTTATCTATTATTATTTTAAAGAATTACTTTTGTTTACCGAAAGTAATTCTTTCAAATGATAAGAATACATGAATCTTTTTTCATTTTTTTGTGTACATAACTCCTCAATTTTGATTTATTTATTGGAGTTTAACAACACTTTTGACAGCTAGGGTCACCTCATGTCAGACAGTTTTTTGGGTGGAAGTAGCCGGCATACCTGGAGAGAACCACTGAGCAATGGTGAGCAAATGCCAGATTCCCCAATGTACCAACTCCACACAAGCAGGG
The DNA here is from genome assembly GCA_031216915.1 of Pictodentalium vernedei. NCBI lineage: Eukaryota > Metazoa > Mollusca > Scaphopoda > Dentaliida > Dentaliidae > Pictodentalium > Pictodentalium vernedei. The sequence goes on along the minus strand of CM062295.1, from coordinate 293,826,076 downwards.
TTAGCATTGGTTGAAGATAAATGCACCATCGACGTGCATTCCGCCTTAATACACAGGGCCACAATGCCCCCACATGAGCAACTGAGATTAAGTACCTTGCCCAAGGACACAATGGATTTACCCCTGGCGGGGATCGAAACGTGGACCTCTCAGTTTGAAGTTCAATGCCGAAACCACTATGAAAAGCAAGGATTATGAAAGTTTGGAACAGATTATCTCCCTTAATGCACTCATTGCTAACCAATCTCCCTCATTGTCATTCATTGGTATGGCTTTATACTGACCTGTCACAAACAGATTAGCTTTTTCTAAGCTCAAAGTATTGTTGAACTTCAATGAATCCCATGGTTTTAATATTTTGTCCATTTTACAACCAAAAAAATAATCAAGTGGAAACTTATATTCAGTCAAATTAATACCTTGGAAATCACTGTGGCATAACTGTCTTGTTCTGAAAGCCTCTATTGGAACTCCAATGTTCATATTATTTTTTGCACTTCATATTTAGTTAGGCAGTCCCTGGCTGTCGAAGGTGTCAGTAAATAAATGGGCAGAAATTAATTTTTCTTCTTACAGAGTTGTCTTGCTACAATTTGTTGAAAGTACCTGTACACAATCTCAAAAAACTGTAGCAAAGCAATTATTAACATATAATGATTACAGACATCATTCTGTCACTTTACCAGTTGATGCCTGAATATGTGCTTCCCAATTTGTTCTAGAAAGCCCAGATATGGATCTGTCACATTTAATGCTGTATGAGATAACAGTGAGCTTGTGTTTTGTTGAGTCACTGGTCGAATGCTTGTAATAAAAAAGATAAACAGTCAATGGTGAGTTCATTGTCAAAATAAAGAATCAAAGATTCTTACTTGTTATTCAAATGACTTTAACCCATTATGTCTTTGATACAATCAGAGTTGAAGTTTCTCATTACCGCTGCAGATAGACGGAAGGTAGGTGGGTTAGTGGATGGTTTCCAAACAGCCAAAGACATTTATTTTCCATATAATGCATATATTTTCCATGTGCATTGTTGAGAAACTTTGTAAGTTCTTAACCCTTTACCTAACATGAAAAGCAGACAACACTTGTAAAAAAAATTCTTGAATAACTATTTTTTTTCATTTTTTGTCTCAAAAACATAGGTTATGACCCCTCATTGGAACGAGCTCGACGAGCTCGTTCCAATGAGGGGGTCATAACCTATGTTTTTGAGACAAAAAATGAAAAAATAATTAAAATTAATAGGCGATTTTTGAAAATAGCGCTGGCCGGTTTTGGCCGTTACGTTGGGTAAAGGGTTAATGCCTTGATAGTTCCCCAGAGTATAGAAAAAGCAATAGTTGAGAAAATTTGACAATTTTGAACTGAAAGTGTTTTTACACCATACAGCTGGATGTTGTGAGATTTGAGTTACCTTCTGGGGCTGACCTGATATTTGCCAGTTTAACCCTTTGATACTTATGACATATGAAATCAAACAGCGCCTTGATACTTTTGTACGTCTTATGACATATGAAATCAAACAGCACATTGATAATTTGTTGTCATTTGTTTTGTTATTATTTTTCAATTTTTTAAAGTTTTAATCTCAATTCCTGTTTTCTCCTGAATAGTGTTCAGTGACAACCGTTGAGTCAAATGTTATCGCAGCTTAAAATACTAATATAATCCTGCTGTCAAGACTTCTTAACTGGTTCAGTGCTAGAAGCCACTATCAGGGCTTTCAAAAAATGAGGAAACCAGAGCAAAAGCCAACACTTTCCTTGCTTATATTTCATATTCAGTCAAGCACAAATAATATTTTGTTTATATAAATTTGTTTTATTACAAATTTTTGGAGTGTGCCTGTGGGCAGTCTCCAATAATTTGTAATAAAACAAGTTTTGAATAACAAATTCAGACGACCAAAAATAATCTAGCCCTCAACCAGATAATCACTTATGTGAAAAATATCTTGTTATTTGTACTTTCCAACGTTTGACGTCACATTTTGAAAAACGTTGAAGAAACTGAATTCCCAGTGACGTTTGAACGTCAGGATAATTAAAGTCTCAGAGGGTTAAGAGGAGCACCATGTTCAGATAAAACACTTGAAAAAATACACTAATCAGTGTGTTGCACACAAAACTGTGTTTTCAGCACCAATAAATGTTTCAGATGACATGATAGATTTGGACTGAATAGAAGTGTTTTTGTGTGACAGGTGCAGCAATATGCGGGCAATGCAGTATCTTGATATACAAACCTGGTGCAAGTCTAGTACAACTCTAAAATATCCCTTAGCCAGCTGTGATTGGAAATCTAGCATGGTCAATCTAGATGAATATTGGCAACAAGAAATCGGGGAACTTGAAATGTCTTCTATTTGACACTGACATAGGGTGACAGGTTTATGGCATGACAAATGTACAGCCCATCCAATATATACATACGATAGATTAATTTAATTTATTTTATTATTCTCTAAATGATAGATTATCAAAAACAATTATGGGAAGATAGAAATCGTATGTGAAGATATAGAAATTTTCACTTTCATGGTATCAGTCAAAATGGTGGCTTTCAAACCATCACTTCAAGATGAATACAAGTCAAATTATCACTGAAAATGACCAATTTGTTCTAAAAACGTATAATGAAAAGAAATTCTAGTGTTTCTGAGTGTATACTGATCATTTCCATTTCCAGCAATAATTCAATATGTATTCACCTTGAATTGATTCATGAAACCCACCAGCTGAATCAGATTGCAAGATGCTACCTGTTCTGAGTATCGATCAAATTGATACATGAAAGCGCAGCAGTGTTTGCTTTCATGTATCAACTTAAGGTTGAAACGAGCTGAATTATCGATAGGAATGATCAGATTCTTATAAAAAGCTTACGCTAAAAATAAACATTTGTCTCGGTCACTCATGAGATAATTTTCAGTATCCACTCAAAAAACACTAGATATCATCGATATGTTATCAGCCCCATGGGAACACTGGGAAGTGAAGCAGTGCTTGCTTACTGTGGTAAAAAAGCTATGTTTTACTGGTAAAATAGGACCCAGTCACCAATGCTTGGGGTGGAAGTCCTTTAAAATGGGCAACATGGATATAAACGATTGACTGAACTTTATCTCCATGTTGCTGTCACAATTATCCATTCTGCAGAAATATCTGACCGTAAATACCAATAAATAAATAAATTATGTTATCAGCTTAACCCTTTACCCAACGTAATGGGAAAAACTGGTCAGCACTATTCACAAAAATTACTGTTCAATTTTCATTCTTTTTTTCATTTTTTGTCTTAAAAACATAGTTTTTTAGCTCACCAACTTTAGTTGTGTGAGCTTATGGCATGGCTCGATCGGTCGGCGTCGGCGTCAGCATACGTGTCCAATAATGTTAAAGTTTCTGTTTAGGTCACTTATTCGCCCTATTTCCATATATCATGGCTTTTATAATGCTTCTATATGATGATTATTAGCATTTTACCATGATTTAACCCCTCATACCCAACATTTTAGCCATTTTTCTTGACATTTTTAGTTGCGTTTAGTTTTCTGCTTAGCTCATAATTTCATGTTTAACTAAGTGTTTAGGTCAGCTGCTGTGCTCTTTCTCTTCCAATGGCACTTATATTCATCATACATTTTCCTCAGTATCATTGTTCCATGATTAACCCCTCATACCCTGCATTTTAAACATTTTTCTTGACATTTTTAGTTGCGTTTAGTTTTCTGTTTAGCTCGGAATTTCATGTTTAACTTAGTGTTTAGGTCAGCTGCTGTGCTCCTTCTCTTCCCATGGCACTTATATTCATTATACATGTTCCTCAGTATCATTGTTCCATGATTAACCCCCCATACCCTGCATTTTAAACATTTTTCTTGACATTTTTAGTTGCGTTTAGTTTTCTGCTTAGCTCATAATTTCATGTTTAACTAAGTGTTTAGGTCAGCTGCTGTGCTCTTTCTCTTCCAATGGCACTTATATTCATCATACATGTTCCTCAGTATCATTGTTCCATGATTAACCCCTCATACCCTGCATTTTAAACATTTTTCTTGACATTTTTAGTTGCGTTTAGTTTTCTGCTTAGCTCATAATTTCATGTTTAACTAAGTGTTTAGGTCAGCTGCTGTGCTCTTTCTCTTCCAATGGCACTTATATTCATCATACATGTTCCTCAGTATCATTGTTCCATGATTAACCCCTCATACCCTGCATTTTAAACATTTTTCTTGACATTTTTAGTTGCGTTTAGTTTTCTGTTTAGCTCGGAATTTCATGTTTAACTTAGTGTTTAGGTCAGCTGCTGTGCTCCTTCTCTTCCCATGGCACTTATATTCATTATACATGTTCCTCAGTATCATTGTTCCATGATTAACCCCTCATACCCTGCATTTTAAACATTTTTCTTGACATTTTTAGTTGTGTTTAGTTTTCTGTTTAACTCGGAATTTCATGTTTAACTTAGTGTTTAGGTCAGCTGCTGTGCTCCTTCTCTTCCCATGGCACTTATATTCATTATACATGTTCCTCAGTATCATTGTTCCTTGATTAACCCCCCATACAATGCATTTTAAACATTTTTCTTGACATTTTTAGTTGCGTTTAGTTTTCTGTTTAGCTCAGAATTTCATGTTTAACTTAGTGTTTAGGTCAGCTGCTGTGCTCCTTCTCTTCCCATGGCACTTATATTCATTATACATGTTCCTCAGTATCATTGTTCCATGATTAACCCCTCATACCCTGCATTTTAAACATTTTTCTTGACATTTTTAGTTGCGTTTAGTTTTCTGTTTAGCTCAGAATTTCATGTTTAACTAAGTGTTTAGGTCAGCTGCTGTGCTCCTTCTCTTCCAATGGCACTTTTATTCATCATACATGTTCCTCAGTATCATTGTTCCATGATTAACCCCTCATACCCTGCATTTTAAACATTTTTCTTGACATTTTTAGTTGCGTTTAGTTTTCTGTTTAGCTCGGAATTTCATGTTTAACTTAGTGTTTAGGTCAGCTGCTGTGCTCCTTCTCTTCCCATGGCACTTATATTCATTATACATGTTCCTCAGTATCATTGTTCCATGATTAACCCCTCATACCCTGTATTTTAAACATTTTTCTTGACATTTTTAGTTGCGTTTAGTTTACTGTTTAGCTCAGAATTTCATGTTGAACTAAGTGTTTAGGTCAGCTGCTGTGCTCCTTCTCTTCCCATGGCACTTATATTCATCATACATGTTCCTCAGTATCATTGTTCCATGATTAACCCCTCATACCCTGCATTTTAAACATTTTTCTTCACATTTTTAGTTGCGTTTAGTTTTCTGTTTAGCTCAGAATTTCATGTTTAACTAAGTGTTTAGGTCAGCTTCTGTGCTCCTTCTCTTCCAATGGCACTTATATTCATCATACATGTTCCTCAGTATCATTGTTCCATGATTAACCCCTCATACCCTGCATTTTAAACATTTTTCTTGACATTTTTAGTTGCGTTTAGTTTTCTGTTTAGCTCAGAATTTCATGTTTAACTTAGTGTTTAGGTCAGCTGCTGTGCTCCTTCTCTTCCCATGGCACTTATATTCATCATACATGTTCCTCAGTATCATTGTTCCATGATTAACCTCCCATACCATGCATTTTAAACATTTTTCTTGACATTTTTAGTTGCGTTTAGTTTTCTGTTTAGCTCAGAATTTCATGTTGAACTAAGTGTTTAGGTCAGCTGCTGTGCTCCTTCTCTTCCCATGGCACTTATATTCATCATACATGTTCCTCAGTATCATTGTTCCATGATTAACCCCTCATACCCTGCATTTTAAACATTTTTCTTGACATTTTTAGTTGCGATTAGTTTTCTGTTTAGCTCGGAATTTCATGTTTAACTAAGTGTTTAGGTCAGCTGCTGTGCTCCTTCTCTTCCCATGGCACTTATATTCATTATACATGTTCCTCAGTATCATTGTTCCATGATTAACCCCTCATACCCTGCATTTTAAACATTTTTCTTGACATTTTTAGTTGCGTTTAGTTTTCTGTTTAGCTCAGAATTTCATGTTTAACTTAGTGTTTAGGTCAGCTGCTGTGCTCCTTCTCTTCCCATGGCACTTATATTCATCATACATGTTCCTCAGTATCATTGTTCCATGATTAACCTCCCATACCATGCATTTTAAACATTTTTCTTGACATTTTTAGTTGCGTTTAGTTTTCTGTTTAGCTCAGAATTTCATGTTTAACTAAGTGTTTAGGTCAGCTGCTGTGCTCCTTCTCTTCCAATGGCACTTATATTCATCATACATGTTCCTCAGTATCATTGTTCCATGATTAACCCCTCATACCCTGCATTTTAAACATTTTTCTTGACATTTTTAGTTGCGTTTAGTTTTCTGTTTAGCTCAGAATTTCATGTTTAACTTAGTGTTTAGGTCAGCTGCTGTGCTCCTTCTCTTCCCATGGCACTTATATTCATTATACATGTTCCTCAGTATCATTGTTCCATGATTAACCCCTCATACCCTGCATTTTAAACATTTTTCTTGACATTTTTAGTTGCGTTTAGTTTTCTGTTTAGCTCAGAATTTCATGTTTAACTAAGTGTTTAGGTCAGCTGCTGTGCTCCTTCTCTTCCAATGGCACTTATATTCATCATACATGTTCCTCAGTATCATTGTTCCATGATTAACCCCTCATACCCTGCATTTTAAACATTTTTCTTGACATTTTTAGTTGTGTTTAGTTTTCTGTTTAACTCGGAATTTCATGTTTAACTTAGTGTTTAGGTCAGCTGCTGTGCTCCTTCTCTTCCCATGGCACTTATATTCATTATACATGTTCCTCAGTATCATTGTTCCATGATTAACCCCCCATACCCTGCATTTTAAACATTTTTCTTGACATTTTTAGTTGCGTTTAGTTTTCTGTTTAGCTCGGAATTTCATGTTTAACTTAGTGTTTAGGTCAGCTGCTGTGCTCCTTCTCTTCCCATGGCACTTATATTCATTATACATGTTCCTCAGTATCATTGTTCCATGATTAACCCCTCATACGCTGCATTTTAAACATTTTTCTTGACATTTTTAGTTGCGTTTAGTTTTCTGTTTAGCTCAGAATTTCATGTTTAACTAAGTGTTTAGGTCAGCTGCTGTGCTCCTTCTCTTCCAATGGCACTTTTATTCATCATACATGTTCCTCAGTATCATTGTTCCATGATTAACCCCTCATACCCTGCATTTTAAACATTTTTCTTGACATTTTTAGTTGCGTTTAGTTTTCTGTTTAGCTCGGAATTTCATGTTTAACTTAGTGTTTAGGTCAGCTGCTGTGCTCCTTGTCTTCCCATGGCACTTATATTCATTATACATGTTCCTCAGTATCATTGTTCCATGATTAACCCCTCATACCCTGTATTTTAAACATTTTTCTTGACATTTTTAGTTGCGTTTAGTTTACTGTTTAGCTCAGAATTTCATGTTGAACTAAGTGTTTTGGTCAGCTGCTGTGCTCCTTCTCTTCCCATGGCACTTATATTCATCATACATGTTCCTCAGTATCATTGTTCCATGATTAACCCCTCATACCCTGCATTTTAAACATTTTTCTTCACATTTTTAGTTGCGTTTAGTTTTCTGTTTAGCTCAGAATTTTATGTTTAACTAAGTGTTTAGGTCAGCTTCTGTGCTCCTTCTCTTCCAATGGCACTTATATTCATCATACATGTTCCTCAGTATCATTGTTCCATGATTAACCCCTCATACCCTGCATTTTAAACATTTTTCTTGACATTTTTAGTTGCGTTTAGTTTTCTGTTTAGCTCAGAATTTCATGTTTAACTTAGTGTTTAGGTCAGCTGCTGTGCTCCTTCTCTTCCCATGGCACTTATATTCATCATACATGTTCCTCAGTATCATTGTTCCATGATTAACCTCCCATACCATGCATTTTAAACATTTTTCTTGACATTTTTAGTTGCGTTTAGTTTTCTGTTTAGCTCAGAATTTCATGTTGAACTAAGTGTTTAGGTCAGCTGCTGTGCTCCTTCTCTTCCCATGGCACTTATATTCATCATACATGTTCCTCAGTATCATTGTTCCATGATTAACCCCTCATACCCTGCATTTTAAACATTTTTCTTGACATTTTTAGTTGCGATTAGTTTTCTGTTTAGCTCGGAATTTCATGTTTAACTAAGTGTTTAGGTCAGCTGCTGTGCTCCTTCTCTTCCCATGGCACTTATATTCATTATACATGTTCCTCAGTATCATTGTTCCATGATTAACCCCTCATACCCTGCATTTTAAACATTTTTCTTCACATTTTTAGTTGCGTTTAGTTTTCTGTTTAGCTCAGAATTTTATGTTTAACTAAGTGTTTAGGTCAGCTCCTGTGCTCCTTCTCTTCCAATGGCACTTATATTCATCATACATGTTCCTCAGTATCATTGTTCCATGATTAACCCCTCATACCCTGCATTTTAAACATTTTTCTTGACATTTTTAGTTGCATTTAGTTTTCTGTTTAGCTCAGAATTTCATGTTTAACTTAGTGTTTAGGTCAGCTGCTGTGCTCCTTCTCTTCCCATGGCACTTATATTCATCATACATGTTCCTCAGTATCATTGTTCCATGATTAACCTCCCATACCATGCATTTTAAACATTTTTCTTGACATTTTTAGTTGCGTTTAGTTTTCTGTTTAGCTCAGAATTTCATGTTGAACTAAGTGTTTAGGTCAGCTGCTGTGCTCCTTCTCTTCCCATGGCACTTATATTCATCATACATGTTCCTCAGTATCATTGTTCCATGATTAACCCCTCATACCCAGCATTTTAAACATTTTTCTTGACATTTTTAGTTGCGATTAGTTTTCTGTTTAGCTCGGAATTTCATGTTTAACTAAGTGTTTAGGTCAGCTGCTGTGCTCCTTCTCTTCCCATGGCACTTATATTCATTATACATGTTCCTCAGTATCATTGTTCCATGATTAACCCCTCATACCCTGCATTTTAAACATTTTTCTTGACATTTTTAGTTGCGTTTAGTTTTCTGTTTAGCTCAGAATTTCATGTTTAACTTAGTGTTTAGGTCAGCTGCTGTGCTCCTTCTCTTCCCATGGCACTTATATTCATCATACATGTTCCTCAGTATCATTGTTCCATGATTAACCTCCCATACCATGCATTTTAAACATTTTTCTTGACATTTTTAGTTGCGTTTAGTTTTCTGTTTAGCTCAGAATTTCATGTTTAACTAAGTGTTTAGGTCAGCTGCTGTGCTCCTTCTCTTCCAATGGCACTTATATTCATCATACATGTTCCTCAGTATCATTGTTCCATGATTAACCCCTCATACCCTGCATTTTAAACATTTTTCTTGACATTTTTAGTTGCGTTTAGTTTTCTGTTTAGCTCGGAATTTCATGTTTAACTTAGTGTTTAGGTCAGCTGCTGTGCTCCTTCTCTTCCCATTGCACTTATATTCATTATACATGTTCCTCAGTATCATTGTTCCATGATTAACCCCTCATACCCTGCATTTTAAACGTTTTTCTTCACATTTTTAGTTGCGTTTAGTTTTCTGTTTTGCTCAGAATTTCATGTTTAACTAAGTGTTTAGGTCAGCTGCTGTGCTCCTTCTCTTCCCATGGCACTTATATTCATCATACATGTTCCTCAGTATCATTGTTCCATGATTAACCCCTCAGACCCTGCATTTTAAACATTTTTCTTGACATTTTTAGTTGCGTTTAGTTTTCTGTTTAGCTCAGAATTTCATGTTTAACTTAGTGTTTAGGTCAGCTGCTGTGTTCCTTCTCTTCCCATGGCAGTTATATTCATCATACATGTTCCTCAGTATCATTGTTCCATGATTAACCCCTCATACCCTGCATTTTAAACATTTTTCTTGACATTTTTATTTGCGTTTAGTTTTCTGTTTCGCTCAGAATTTCATGTTTCACTTAGTGTTTATGTCAGTTTCTGTGTTTTACTTTTACGAGGTTGTGTTTAGGTAAGCTTTGTCGCATGTTATGAGCCTGTTTGATACAGTTCTTGTGTTTGCCAAAGTTACTATCAAAGAGGAATGTTGGTGAGCTATAGGGCGTTGGCGTCCTTCTTGTTACTCATTAGAATAAGCTCATTCCAATGAGATGTCATAAACTATGTTTTTGATGCAAAAACTGAAAAAATTTAGTTTTTCAAAACGTTTGTTTGCAAATGTCATCTATTTTTTGTGTTAGTTAAAGGGTTAAAATTCTGAGGTATTTGTTTTTTAGCATGTTGTTCTTGTTGCTACAAGCATATGTTTTCTTTCTCACTTTTTCTGGGTGTGGTTTTAATTGGCATTTTAATCTATTCTCCTTAAAGTGACACACACAGCACACTGCTCCAATTATGAGTTCCAGCTGTTCCTAATTTCCCGATGTTGTCAGGACTGGAGAGATTTGTAGTGGTTGTCCAAAACTCCAATTGAAAAAATATACACATTTTTGATGGGTGTCCCACAAGTCAATAGAAAAAATGTTTGGGGGTGTCTTTTAAAAAATGGATAAAAACCAAAACTTTTCACATTTCGATTTCATTTGTCTCTGCCATGTTTGGGCTTTTATGATTATCTATTTATTAACTAGCTATTCTTTAAATCAGATATGTATGAATGATCTATTAATTTCTTATTGATCGTTGAGTTATGTTTCAGTGTTGTGTGCATGGTTTTAGTAAGGGTTATGTGGAATAACACAATCTTTCTTAAAAAAATGAAGCATGACTTTTAATCCTTTGAACACCGTAAGACCAATTTTTTGGTTCAAGGCATATTTCATCTCATTTTTGTCTGAAGGAGGATTTGGGGGTATCTAGTGAAGCCCTCCGTCCATGTGTCTGTCCATCCATGCATCCGTGCATCAGTTTGTCCATCCATACAAATGTTTTGCATTGTAATTCCAAAGCCATCAGTCAGATTGAGATCTCCTTTGGAATGCTGATAGAGCTGCATGGGGGAACAGATATGCTCAAGGAAGGGTACCATCAATAATTATACCCCCACTTATTTTCAAAAAGGGGGGTATACTGGATTGCGCCTGTCCACACATCCATACGTTCCATGTCTCTGTCCATCTGCACTCAGATTTCTCTTTGCATTATAACTTCAACATTACTGCTCATATTTTCATTGAAATTTGATACAGATGTTCATCATCATGAGATCTTTAAGCAGCATTAGCCTTTTTGCTGTTGGAATATTTTTTCTGTGAGTTATGCCCCTTTGAATATACAAAAATAGACTATTTTTTGGTCTGTTTGCTTCATATCTCAGGTTTGGGATATTGGATCTCAATGAAATTTGGAATGAAAATTGTTTACAGAAAAGGCTTTCAAATGAGTCTCTAATAATATTTCATACTTTTCACTTTTTAACTTTGAAAATTCGCTGTTTGCCTCATAAATAGCCAATTTTTTGTCTGTTTGCCTCATATTTCGGGTTTGGGTTATCAGATTTCAATGAAATTTCGAATGAAGATTGTTTACAGGAAAGGCTTTCAAACAGGTCATGCCCCTGCAGTAAAACAAAGAAAATACATGCAAATCACTTCCTCACATGTGGCATTATGTCTTTGTTCTACATCTCTTATGTGGATGGTCCGATTGTCACTAGACTTCAGTAACAGGTGTTTTTGGCTTTCACAATTACCATGCTGTAAAACAAAGACAATAATTTTGCTGTTTGCCTGGTAAAATAGCCAGTTTTTTGTCCGTTCGCCTCATATCTCTAGTTTGGGTTTAATGAATCTCAATGAAATTTGGGATGAAGATTGTTTATGAGAATAGCTTTCATAGTATCATGGTTCATTTCTTCTCTTGTCATTGTTTGGCGGTATGCACCGTGGGGGTATGCCCCGGGGCATGGCCCCCCCCCCCCCTTCTTCTTTTTCCCTGAGTTATGTCCCTTTTTTACTCTTTTGACTTAGAAAGAAAATTTTTATGTCTCACAATACTTTAAGGCTACTTCGAATATGCCTGCGGGTTGGGGCAGTGTCCCACGCTTTGCGTTGCCCTTGTTATAAGAGGTCTATACACAGAGCATTGATGATAAAACAATAAGTGCAGCTGGTGGCTGCAGAATGCAGTTGTTATTTTATCCTCTCTGTATATTGATATTGGACTGACCCATCCCACTGTTAGTTTACACAAAAGCGATACCATTCGAGGAAACAAGGATTCAAAGGGCTAAAATGAGTTTTTGATAACAGTGAGCAGCTGTGGTTCACTTTATTCTGGGAGTGACTGTATAGCCCCAAAGTGTTTTCGCAAAAATTTTTAGTCGTATGTAGTCACTCTTTCAATGTTAAGATAGTGAGTTCCTAAGTACTAAACTTAAGGAATTTTTGTTATGACAAATGCCATTCTGATTAATTGGAAGTGGGTGGCAGGTGGGGGGGGGGGGGGGGGGGGGGGGTCGATCATAAATCATCGCGGGGCACAGCTGCTGAAGACCTACCTCGCGAATTCTGAGACCACTTCTCTAGAAATATATCATGGTACACCAAGGTACTGTCAGTACTAAAAACTGACTTAAAAGTCCTTCTTGTTCAGGCCTAGGGGTTGTAGCATTTTCAGTTCCAGGATCCAGTTCATCTAAATATGACAACATTGTTTAGTTGTATTGGGTGCATCAGGCATGTTTGTAAAATGAATATCAAGATTACAATACAGTGGAACCCTGTTAATTGAATAGCCACTTTGCCATTGAAAATTATTCAATTAACAGGAGTATTCAATTAGCAGGGATTGTGTCACTTTCCTGTATTCTAGAGATAAACTTAGCATTTATTCTATTATATCTTGTTTGACAGAGCTCCGTGAGCTCTGTCAAACAAAATATAATTGATTAAATGCCTGTATTGGATGCACTGAGGAAAAATAGGTCAAAAATAAAGGAAGGTTGGGGAGGGTCAGGGTAATTTCTTGACAGGTTACAAGATTTTTTAATCACTTAACAGGAGTTTACTCTATAACCTATATTCAATTAACAGGTCAAATTTGTACTGGAGGTATGGTAAATTGTTTTGTGTTGGGAAATTATATTCAATTAACAGGGTTATTCAGTTGAGCGATATCCAATTAAGTGGGCTCCACTGTATCATTATGAAGTTTACTGAAAATATGGAAAAATACTTGATTGTTCCAAAATATATCCACCAGGAAAACTAGGAAATTCTAGAAAAGGTGTGTGTGGTAGGTCGACCCTCTTCTGCGACCACATTTTGTTTCTTACTTTTTCATTGCCTGAGTGCTAGAATGTCCAATGTCCCCTATGGGACACAGGACATTCTAGCACTCCGGCCCCGATATCTCTGTTAACTGTGATTTTTGCGGGGACGCGGTGGCATTGCGGTAACCGATTCTCGTCAGATCACCGAAGTTAAGCAACGTCGAGCCCGGTTAGTCCTCGGATGGGTGACCGCCTGAGCGATCGATTCGGACTCCCGCGTTGCGTCCTTGGGCAAGGCACTTAACCCCGATTGTCCATACGGGGGCACGATGACTCCGTGTACAAAGGCGTACTGTACGTCGATGGTGCACATGCCTTCAACCAATCCAACCCTGCCTGTGCTGCAGAGCGGAGTTCCGATGTTGAGGAGTTGGCAGCTGCTCGTCGTTGCTCGATGGTTTTCTCCGGGTACTCCGGCTTCCTCCACCCGCAAAACTGCCATGGCCATGATTAGCCATTGTGCATAAGTATGTGACCTTAAACACCAATAAATAAATAAATTACTACTGCGATTTTTGCAACGATAGTCCATGTATCATACAATTGATGGATATCTTTTTATCTGGTGCTTCCCGGCTCCGCTAGCCCTGGTTAAACTAGTCTTTGTACTTGTGTAGCTGAAAATGACGTTACGCACCAAATAAACAACACAATTACGTTTTTCTGCAAATTATACTTTAACACTTACGTCGCCGAAAGCGACTATTGTCACCTATTTTATGATGATTATCTGTACGTTCTGGTATGCGCAGATGAAACCTACCATCTGACTAATTGTTAGAAAGGCCTCGGAGAGCCCTTTCCAACAATTCATCAGATGATAGAGTTTCAAGTATGTCAAACATTTTATCAAACTTCCTCGCATACAGGCGTACATAGATGTCCTCCGCATATGGCTAAAGTGGGCGCGACTGTAAGAAGGGTAAGGTACCCATCCTGGAACATAATCGAGAAGTTTGATTCACGGAGAGACCGTATTATATACAGTTGTTCTTTGTGAAGGATTTACCACACAATATTATAAAATGGCACCTTTTATCTTCACAGTGGTAGTGTGAGGTGTATTAGACTGTCGATTGAGTGAGAGAAATCAGCAATTCAAAACATTTTCGTGCACCACTGGACTGCCAGAATTACCAACAGAAACTAACAGTGCCAACCTTCACCATGTGCTACAAATGACAGTACCGGAGTTTCTGTACGATACCCCCCCCCCCCTCCCTCCCCTCTCCATAAAATTCAAAGGGACATCCTCTCTCTCAAATTATTTTTATGCCCCTGCGTCAAATAATCGGGGAGCCGGAGACATATTGTTTTACCCCCGTCCAGCCAACCGCTGTCCGTACGTCTGTCTTCTGTCCGTCCGTCCGTCCATCTGAATCTAGGGTACGTTGTTTGTCAGGCTAACTCCTCTCACAGTTTTCAAGCTAGGACTTTCTTTATTTCAGATGATGGTTGTACATATACCAGAGGTGTACATATTGTCAGGATTTTGATTTGCTTCAATGTTTCACAAAATTACAAGTTGTTGAACAATTTTTTGTGGAATTCCACACTTTGCGGGGGCATACTATGTGTCTTGGGGGCGCAGTGGCGTTGCGGTAACCGGTTCTCATTAGATCACCAAAGTTCTCAGATGGGTGATCGTCTGAGCGATCGATTCGATCTCCCGCGTTGAGTCCATGGGCAAGGCACTTAACCCCGATTGTCTACATGGGGCACGATGACGCCGTATACTGAGGCGTACTGCACGTGGATGGTGCGCATGTCTTCAACCAATCTTACCCTGCCTGTGCGGCGTTACGATTTTGAGGAGCTGGCAGCTGCTCGTCGTTGCTCGGTGGTTCTCTCCGGGTACTCCGGCTTCCTCCACCCGTAAAACTGTCACGGTCATGATTAGCCATTGTGCATAAGTATGTGACCTTAAACACCAATAAATAAATAAATAATGTATGTCTTACTGAAATAGCTCATGTACGAGAAGCAAATCACAGTTTGCTTTTCAACCCTCTTGTGACCATGTGTTGTGCAGGGCATGCTTCAGTCTAGTTTCCAAAAGTAGACGTCTAAAAGCCTTTATATAAGCACCCTGACACTGTTTGACAGCTGGTTGTATTTTACAGTTTCAGTTGTTCTTAGTCAGTGTAGTAAACCGCAGAAACTTTCCACCACATTGACCACTCCCCCTTCCACCCGCAAAACGTCCAACTATTTACACCACTTCAGTAATTTGTACACTTTTGTTTGGGAATCAAAAGAACTAAGCAACTTTTATACGCCTTTGTTCACAAAATCTCATGGACGTGACAACCTTTACTTATTCCCAGTTCCTTATTTGACACTTCGTTACCAACCGATTTGATCGGCTGATAAAGAATGTCGAATAAGGAACTGGGAATAAGTAACGGTTGTCACTTCGCTAAAAATTCTCTTCTATTTTAACACACATACAGGAGGCTGGAGGATTGTCATCACTGCTCTTTCCGTCCAGTTAGGCTTTATTGTTTTGTAAAGTCACAGACTGCAAACTGTTGCATCATGTAAAAATGTATGCCTTTCGGGTGAAAGTTTTAAGGATATTTTCAGAAAAAAAGGCGACTGACTTGTATTGATAATTTGGCAGTCCGTCAACAAAGAAGAGAACCCCGCAATGTCGATAACACAGTTTTGAGCTATTTAACCGGTAGAGTGCTGGTAGCCCATATTTGGCCTTTCATTCTGAAGTGCAGGTTCCAAAACTTAACCCTTTACCTAACACGAAAAGCAGACGACACTTGCAAACAAAATTCTTGAATAACTAATTTTTTTCATTTTTTGTCTCAAAAAACAGAGGTTATGACCCCTCATTGGAACGAGCTCGTTCCAAAGAGGGGTCTTAACCTATGTTTTTGAGACAAACAGTGAAAAAATAATGAAAATATTAATAGGCGATTTTTGTGAATAGCGCTGGCCGGTTTTGGCCGTAACTTTAGGTAAAGGGTTAAAGGCTTCATTTTGGATGTTCTTCATATACTGAGTCAAAAAAGAAAGTATAATAGAAACAAATGTGAAAATATAGCATAACGGATGAAATATAATAGTTCTGATGTTGCATGTTTGTGGACAAGAAGTCGTGCAAAGAGTTTATTGACATGTTGTTGTCCACCCAACCGTATACAATTTTGCTACAGATTTCAAAATAGCTCGTGCTACTCGAGAATGTCCAATTGAATGGGTGACCGACTATTTTCTTTGTGTTATGTTGTGCTAGAGAGTCTGGGTTATTGAGAAAACACGCTAGTTTTTGTCTTCCGGCATTTTAAAAAATGCCAAGGTTAATCGAAAATCAGAGGTTGCGTGCCATTGGTATGCATGAGGCTGGGATACCTCCAGATAAGCTCGCTGCTTAGTTCGGAGTCACTGTGGCCACTATTTACCGTCTCATTGGAAGGTATAGAACCACTGGATCTACTGCCGACCGACCGCATTCAGGTCGACCAAGAGTTACGAACCCTGTACAAGACCGACACATCAGGACGTCTCACTTGCGGGTCCGCTTCCTTCCGGCGACGACGACAGCAGAAATTTAGTTCTGGTAGAACTAACAATAGAATCGGTGCACAAACTGTCCGCAACAGACTCGCTGAACACGGCATCCGAAGTAGGCGTCCATACCACGGACCAATCCTTACCCAACGTCATCGTACCGTCAGAATGGAATGGGTACGCCAGCGTCCTCGGTGAACTCAGCAGCGTTGGAGCACAGTTATTTTTAGTGATGAATCACGATTTTGTCTACGGCGCGCTGATGGTAGGGCAAGAGTATATCGCCGACGAGGAGAACGGTTTTCTAATGCTTGCGTGCGGGAATGTGGCCGTTTCGGCGGGTAGTGTAATCGTTTGGGCAGGAATTTCCTTGCACCATCGAACGCGGTTGATCTTCATCGATGGTAATATGAATGGACAACGATATAGGGACGAAATTCTTAACGATGTTGTTGTCCCGTTGTTCAACTCTAACGTCGGATTGAAGTTATTCCAGCAAGACAATGCCCAATGTCACGTGGCGCGTATCTGTCGTGACTTTCTTGAGGAGCAGAGCATCGAACTTCTTCCCTGGCCCCCACTTTCGCCAGATTTGTCGCCAATCGAGCACCTTTGGGATCAGCTGGACCGTCGCATACGACTTTATATTCCTCAGACGTTATGCGATTTACGTAATGTTCTAAGGCAGGAGCGGAACGCAATACAGCAGGGTGACATCCAGAGACTTATCAGGTCCATGCGCCGTCGATGTCTTGTCATCCAAGAGGCAAACGGTGGACATACACGCTATTGACTGCATGTGTGAATTTTTCCTTTCACCCCATGTCTGAACAACAGTAAGAACATGAAAGTATGCAAATTCATACAGCTAGACTCGATAAATGAACTTACAATAATTTGTTTGGGATTAAAGTCGATAATACTAAAAACATTGCTCCTCAAAGTTTATTATACTTTCTTTTTTGACTCAGTATATTACATATGAAGTGAAATTATCTAGTCTGTATACATGTAGCTTTCACTCTCCCATAAATTGTAAAATGGGCAAGACATGCAAAATCATTTTGACTAAAAAAAATAATTTAGTACTGAACCAGTTCATATGTCCTGACTCCGAAATAGTTTAAACTGTTTCAAGTTTTAAAACCAGATATATCTGAAGTGATAATATTATATTCATGGGTCTATGGTCAATTTTAACTTCAAGAAATCATTGAGAGGTCGACAGTGAAAGTGAAGAAAACTGAAAAAATGACAAACTCGCCTTACCAATAATAATAACACATTAGCTAGCAGCTGATCTGTCGCCGTTCTCAAAATGAGAAGTCCTCCATTCTCGCTGTACTCTATGACCCCTTCTGCCAGTGCCAAATTTCCATACAAGCCAAACAAGGTACAGCTTAGTGCCTAATTATTTACAGGTGCCTCACACGAGCGATGAGTATGAAGATGCTTTCGGGGTGGGGGGGGGGGGGGGGCGGATTTGACAAGCGCCTTGATGTAATACTTGCTAAGCATTATGGCAACCGCTAATTGTAATGAACTTCGGATGATGAGTTAGCTAAATGTTATTGGGGGTGGGTGGGGGGGGGGGGGAGTATTAAAAATGACAGTTCTTGAGATTAAATTATAACCGAGGTGGATTCTCCCCAGGAGTACAGTTCCATAGAATGAACTATAACGTGACTGTGAAAGCTCAAGACCCGAAGGGTAAAACATTCCGGCTCCATAATCGAGGCAAGCCTTCGTTGGAATATTGGTCAGATGGATTCTGTTAAAAAAAAAAATCAAGTCTTCTTGAAATTTATTTGTGGATAAATACTAGGCCACACAAAATAAATTAATTGATTCTCAAGTATTTTTTTTTTCAAATCTTTGAGGGAGGGAGGGTTTCATTTTTAAATTAAATTTTTCTTTTGCAAAAAGTGAGCAAACATGGGGAGGATATCGGCAGTATTTTTAGACACACAAATATAGAAAGTGCATTTTTATACAAATAAATTAATTTTTAATTTGAAAAATAAAACATTCCCCTAAATACAAACTGCAGGAACTGCAATTCGAAGACTTTATACTCTTTCGATGTTCTTCATATTATCTTTGAAGTAAAATTATTTAATCTATGGGAATTTGCCTAGTTGCAGTTTATGGGTGAGTGCACTCTTCCAAAAATTATAACAAGGCAAACATATTGGATACGCAAATAATTAAATATACATCAATCAAAAAATGTAAAAAGTTTCGGGTCTCCCTGACTTTGTACCAATATTTGAAGACACTGAAAGCAAATAAAAATGTCCAATGAGGGGGTTCAAATTCAATGAGGGATTGCCTGAGAATCAAAACACATTTTTGTAGCCCAATATACTTGTAGTGGTCATGACACAACATCTTATTTAATTAACAGTACCTGTACCCCAAATTGGAAATGTTTAGATCCCAAATTCCCAACAGACAGAATCGGGTACCACTTAAATATCTTCATTTGTAGGGTCGATTGTGTGTCTGATACAGGCATGTAAAAGTACCACCGGTACCAACATAACCGGTACCGGAACGGGACGGGAGAGAGTCTGTCCCGCCGAAACCGGTACCGGGACAAATCAACAATTGGGTGACATATCACAATCAGATGGGAGAAATTCTCATTTAAACCACCCCAGTCCCCAAGATCGCAAAGACAAACATAACATCGTACCAATTATTCTGCGGCGACATCAAAGTAATCATAAAGCACGAATATCGTGTTTTATGATTACTTTGATGTCGCCACTGAATAATTTCTTTGAAATTGCCGATGACGGCGTGGTCATTGTCTTTGATGCCACGTCTGAAAAGTCAAAATGGTCGGCCTTATCGAGGTCGCGGTGAAGACAGAATATGTACTTTTAGAGCGTTTTGATATGTTCATTCCCAAATAAGTTGAAAATATGTTGTGCAAGTGTGCCGTACACGATTATCGGCCTGTTTACCCTCGTTCGATTAGGTATTGCCCTATAAAATAATTTTATCCCGGTGCCGGCGGGACAAAAGCTTCAGTACCGGTACCGGTTGGAGCATGGGGGAACCCGTACCGATTGACATGCCTGGTCTGATATAAGTAAAGGTAGTAAAATCTAATCTCGAAAGAAAGCACATGATTACAAGTAAGAGCGAATCGATATCCAAGATTCCAATCTAGATGAAAATGCCCTGACTGGAAAAAGTATGGGTTGTTAACACCCCCTTCCCTATGCGACGCCCCCGTGTGTCCGCTTGATACTCATCCAATCCCGGCTTCTCTTTATTATGCAAACCGCCCAAGGATCTGTTTGTTCTAACATTATGCCCAGATGAAGTAAAGTATGTTTTCTGCTGTTGGAAAATAGTCATTATTTCGAGTTTAGCTGTACATTTCTATCTTAGGTGTTAGTGGGAAATCGCCGTCATTGTGTTCGTTCACACATGGTCGACAAAATGTAAATGGCACACCTAAAGGAGCCAGAGCGTAGTTTCGTTTGTACTTTAAGTGGATTTTTTCAGTACGTTTCCTCATATTGGTCACTTTAGTACTTTCTGAATGGACTTAAAAAGTTGAACAAATGTTTGAAAAAAGAACGTTTTACATGGTCTTCACACCTGATAAAATGACGGATCATACAGACCACCATAACACCGTGTGTTTCAACTATTTACGTCTCAAGTTCTTGCGATCTCGAAAGTTTTCGGTTTTTACTTTGGAAACTATAGGTAACAAACACTTTGTATAAAGAATAAACAAACGCATATATCGCTTTTAACACAAAAATCACCATTAGATTATTCTTTTCACTTTTTTTCTTGAACCTCAGCCTATGGCTTCTCGTCAATGGAGTTTGCTCGTCGAGCGCGTTGCATTGAGGTCTCAAGAGTACCAAGAAATTACTAGAGGAAATAACGGTGGTAAAATTAAATAGAAAAGGTGCACTCTGCAAGGGGGACACTCGTTACTAATATACCGCGTTGGGTGCCGGGTGGCAAGTGAATCTGGGCTACTGGGCTAGTTGCTACTGCTTTTGAAATCATACCTTACTCATCTGTCATGAAAATCGACTTTCGATAAAGTTATCTCCCCTGAAATTATAAGGCGGGTGAGGAAGGTCCAATTTAGAAGCAGGTAATTGTTGAGAAAACACATGGCATCGGAAGAAAATAAAGCGGTGTTTCCTTTTGTTTCTTTCAATAAAAGCAAACGACAGCTTTAGGATCTGACTGTTGTTTTCGTTTACTAAAAGTTACAAAAGGAAACTTGGCTTTTTTATAGCAAGCTAATTAGAACCAACTGAGTAACTGTCCACTTTGGGTCTTTGTTTAGCGAATGTGTTTTTACAGTAATTTACAAGTTTTTATTCGTCCTTAGAAAAAGATTAGCAAATCATACCCCCTAGACAATTATGTTAATGGGAAGGATAGTAGCTGTAATATATGTCAATATGCACTCACTGTTGATATAATGAACAGGAAAACAGTTACAGAACATCAAAAGATGGTGAAAGCGCCGTTTTCTTATTTTTTTCTTTTAATGGGTTTGAACCGGAAATAATAGCGAAGCGTTCAATTTGAATGGAAGAAAAACTGTAACAAGCCATCTTCTGTAGTTTTATACCACTCTTCAAGAAAATGTCTGAAATTTGTGAAATGATGCGCACATCGATGATACAACTTCGCTCACATTTCGAAATTGCAATTTTTATATGAGATTCCCATACGCTTAGTGTTAAATTTACTGACAACTTTAGAAATTAAGGTGCGCTAACTTTCCTGTAAATCTCTTCCAATGATGAAAATTGTTAGCCATGAACGCACATTTTTGAAATAACTCCCCACCTCAAAAATAAAATCGACCACTTTTGTTATAAAACAGGGTTTCTGCTTTTGAAATACTATCAACAATTTTTAAAATATACTACTCAAAGTTTGTTAAGCACCAAATATTTGACACATCATTGTGAAATTTGCTTGTGACATATTTGCATTATTTTTGGTGGATATGATTGAGGAATGTATTGAGATGGTCCCCAGTGTTACATGAGCTCTCTTGACAGGCAGACTTTTCGTGACACTCATGGAAAGCATGTACCCCTTGATTTTCATGATGTTTTCGTGTACTGTCTACATGTACATGACATGTGTAGGGTATTCAATCTTCATTTCAACACACACCCTTGTGATTTAATGATTGAATATAGCAAATGCAAATGTAAGAAGACATTTGTCTGAAGCAGAAATGTGGCGGGCTCTAGGGATGGTGGAGGAAGGGGCTTCCCATCCTCAGGTTGGCGAAGCCCTTGGTGTGCACCATACTATGTTCACCAATGCCTGGGCAAGATTTCAGCAGTATGGCACACCAGTAGGATTGCATGGTATTGGCAGAGACAGGGCAGCATCTGCAGCTGAAGACCGGTTTTTGATCATTCATGCCCGTAGGAACCGCTTTGCCACAGCAACCCAGCTTCGCAGTGACCTTCAGAATGCATGTTTCGACGCAGACTATCCGGGAAAAGTTGCACGAATGTGGTTTCCGATCGAGAAGACAATGTATTCGCATTCCGCTATCCCAAAACCACCGCCAGGCACGATATGAAAGGGCCATGGACCACGTTGGATGGACCAGAGAAGATTGGCGACCTGTCCTTTTACAGATGCGTGAAGGTACTGCCTAGACCACACAGACAGGCGTTCTAGGGTATGGAGAAGACGAGGAGAGCGATTCCATGCAGCCAGCATCGCTGAGCTTGACCGCTATGGTGGGGGTCAATCATGGTCTAGGGCAGCATCAGCAGGGATGGACGTACAGAGCTCTGTGTCCTTGAACGTGGTACATTGACCACACAGCGGTATATTGATGAGATTCTGGATGTCCACGTTAGATTGTATGCAGGTGCAGTGGTTGTTAGATTCATTCTGATGGACCATAATGCCAGTCCTCATGTTGCCCATGCTGTCGAGGAGTACCGACAGAGGGAGGGGATTGAGCGTATGGACTGACCAGCAAGATCCCATGATCTCAATCCAATCGAGCATGTCTGGAATGAGTTGCAGCTTCCAATTTCAGCCCGTCCAGTCCAGCCAAGAAGTGTCCAGGAACTTGGTGCCATGCTGGTCCAAGAATGGAACAACATCCCACAAAGGACCACTAGGAACCTGACTGGTAGGCGTTGTCAAGCTCTAATTAACAGTGATGGGCCTCATACTCGATATTGAATCCATACCAGTTCGCTGCGTCAACTTTTTGGCAAATTGAAAAATTTCCTCTTTGACCAATAATATCCATTTTCCATGGTTATCGTATTCAGAAGCTAAAAAATAATGTCAAACACAAATAAAATCTTAATTTCTGTACTTAAATCATCAAAGATATAATTAAATAAAAATATTTCCACTTTTCATTACAATATTTCAACTAAAACGTAAAACAGGTAGATGGATATACTTGGTGCTTAGAAAACTTTGAGTAGTATAAATTCGACCACTTCAGAAATGAACAAGGTCACCATTTTTAGCCCACCTTGACAAAGTCAAGCTGAGCTAATGTCATCGCTGTCCGTCCGTCGTCTGTCAACACCATGTTTTGGTCTTCTTCAAAACCACTGGGCCAATTCAAGTGAAAGTTTGTGTGAGCGATGGCCCCGGAGGGGCATTGCATTTTTGTCCAACTCAACATGCCCAGGGGCGGGGGTGGGGGGAAAATGCTCCAAAATATTTTTAAAATCTTCTTTTCGTGAACCAGTGGATACAATGGCTTGATATTTGTTATGGAGCTTTCTTTTGGGGCGTAGAATCAAGTTTCTTCAAACGAAGTTCGCGAAGCAATATTTGGCCTTGTAGTGGGAGGGGTAAGATTTTTGGCCCTGCCCAAAATTTCTATTTTCTGAACCAATAGTCCAATTTGAACCAAATTTGGTATATGGTATTATTGAGTCATAAGTACTTGACTCGTGCAAAAAAATCTCCGCATCCAACCCCAGGAGCTAAAAATAAAAATATTTTCAAACGCCCATATTCCCAAATCACACGGAACAGAGAGCTGTTGTTTGGTATGAAGCATCATTAGGACTAGTAAAACTGATTGGTAAAAAAATACCATCGGTTGTGTTAGGGTGTTCTGTAAAGGGCATCGAAAAAATGCTGAGTCAGCATATTTGCAATAATTAAAATTCTTTTCTCCAGAACCAATGGTCAGAATCCCTTGATATTCAGTATACAGCATTCATAGGGGGTCAGATACAAGTTTATTAAAATAAAGCCCATTGATTCATATTTGGGCTCAATATAGGAGCCCGAATTTTTAACTTGGGGCAATATGGGGAATATTCTTCAAAAATCTTCTTCAGAACCTCCAGTCAGAATCTTTTAATGTTTGGTATACATCATTGTTAAGAGGGGCAGATTCAAGATTGTT
This sequence comes from Pictodentalium vernedei, assembly GCA_031216915.1. Lineage (NCBI taxonomy): Eukaryota > Metazoa > Mollusca > Scaphopoda > Dentaliida > Dentaliidae > Pictodentalium > Pictodentalium vernedei. The sequence continues at coordinate 293,801,861 of CM062295.1, read as the reverse complement.
CAAACCAAGTCCCTATGTTGATATTTTTGCTTCCTATGGAAGCCCAAATTTTAACTTAGTTCAATATGGGGGATAATTTTTTAAAATCTTCTTCAGATTCACCAGTCTGAATGCTTTGATATTTGGTATACAACATCTCTAGGGGGTCAGTTTAAAAAAAAAATTCAAATTGTGTCCCTAGGTATATATTTGGGCTCACTATGGTAGCCCAAATTTTAACTTAGTGCAATATGAGGAAAATTCTTTTAAAATATTTTTCTTCAGATCCACCAGTCAGAATGCTTTCATATTTGGTATACAACATCTCTAGGGAGGTCAGATTCAAGTTTGTTCAATTCGAGTGCCTGGGTTAATATTTGGGCTCCATATGGGAACCTGAAATTTAACTTAGTACAATATGAGGGAATTTCTTCAGAACTCTTCTTCTTCAGATTCACCAGTCAGAATCCTTTCATATTTGGTTTACAACATCTCTAGGGGAGTCAGATTCAAGTTTGTTCAAATTGGTTCCCTGGGTTAATATTTGGGCTCCCTATGGTAGCCCGAATTTTAACTTAGTGCAATATGAGGAAACTTTTTAAAAAATCTTCTTCAGGTCCAAAAGTCACTATGCTTTCATATTTGGTATACAACATCTCTCCGGGGGGGGGGGGGGGGGGGGGGGGGGGGAGTCAGATTCAAGTTTGTTCAAATCGGGTCCGTAAGTTAATATTTGGGTTCGCTATGGTAGCCCAAATTTTAACTTAGTGCAATATGAAGAAATTTATTTTAATTTTTTTTCTTCAGATCCAACAATCAGAATGCTTTCATATTTGGTATACAACATCTCTAGGGAGGTCAGATTCAACTTTGTTCAAATCGAGAGCCTGGGTTAATATTTGGGCTCCCTATGGGATCCGGAATTGGCCATGTAGCTGAAGAATTAGAAATTTTGTATTCAGTACCTTCTAGAGGTGTGTAACTAAGATTAATTCACATAGGTTGTCTCAAGGGGCTTCATAGTGGAGCTCTACATTTTACATTTTGATCAACTGAAGAAAAGGCTGAATCTCGGGCTATTTTTGTCACTTCTGAGGGGCTCAAGGATTGACAATGTATCCTATGGAGATGAATTGCTTAATGTAGATTCATTGTTGGACTCTGTTTGTATCGTGTTCTGTTCAATGTGGGGGTCTCTTGTTTTTAAATACCAACAGCCATTTTTTTAAATTAAAAAAGTTAATAAGCAATACATTTGTGATTAAAATTTCATCACGCATCAATGACTTTTGAATTAATTGTCACTTTTGAAATAACCTTATCAGTTTTTTTTAAGTATAGTTTATCTGGTGCAAAAATAGACTCAATCAGAATACCTGTATCTAAAACTTCGTCAAGGAGACCGCATCGTATAATGTTGAAATTACACAATAATTAGTTAAAATGACAGGGAACATATATTTAAAAAATCGACCATTTTGCAATCCTTTGCCTTTGTGGTCAGTTCATAATCACGAGACCCTGACTTTAACCCTTTACCCAACGCAGACGATATCAAAATTTATTATTTTAAATATCAATTTTTTTAATTTTTCAAAAAATTTCAACAAAATCTTATCATGTGACCCCTCATTGGAACGAGTTCAATGAGCTCGTTCCAATGAGGGGGTCACATGATATCGTTTTGTTGAAATATTTCGAAAAATTTAATTTTTTCAACTGCTCAATTTGCATATAAAGGTTAACTCACTGAATGAAAGGCCAGTAACGGTCTGCGAAAAGACCATGCAGATGCACATCGTGCGGATTTGACGGATGTGACAAATGTTACTTATTTCCAGTTCCTTATTCGACTTTCGTTATCAACCGATTTTAAACGGTTTCTTAACGTCTGTTTCACCAAGTTGGTCGTGAAAACCCAAGGAAGTGGAGCAATTGCTGCGGTGAAGAAGTTTAATTTTGTTTTAAATAATAACACATGGAACCAACATCTGAATTTTTTGAAGTGGGCACCACAGATTTAAACAAGAAAAGTTTTGTGCAGAGCACAAGCGCGCAGACAAAGGAACGTGAAAAAATACAATTCGTGAAAACATTCAATAACATTAGATTTACAGGTTTAAAAATAATTTTCATTAAAATAAACATTGTTTGTGCTATATTAAAAAATGAAATCCATAACATTTCATGAATTGTTTTAATTTAAATTGCATTATCTTATACGTGATGTTTTTTATTAGTCTTTAATGCTATCAGCATCTGTGCTATACCATGAGAGAACATGAGCATAGATTAAAGTTTTGCCAATTGTTTATGTCACCCATTTACTAAACGTTTGCACCCCATCTGTGTTGATCATATTTTACCATTGTGTGAGAACAAATATAATAAAATCTATAACCCTACTTGCCTAATATGCCAGTTTTGGGAGAGAAATAATAATATATATTAAATTTACTCACATCACCTTTAGGCTTTGGTAAACTGATAAGATTTAAAAAAAATTAACAGCACTTGTGTTCAATTAGTTTTGACCTAAAGGTTTAATGTATTGGAATTATATAGTTCTTTATTAAACAAAATCAAAAATTAATGTTTGTGACAAAAATATCTTTTATTAAGAACATAAGTATAAAAATAAAATTACATAATATACAATAATAAAATTGTCGATGACACTCTAGCTTAACTTCAATATGACAGGAATTTAATATTGCTGTGACCAAGTCAACAATAATTAATATGACATTAATTATTATTTTCTGTGACCAAGTCAACAACAATAAAAGAATTACAAGTTAACTGCAATAGACTAAAGATTATAATCAATCATTTAAGTCAATTTTCGAAAAAATTAGATGGGAAATTGTCTTCAACCCTTGTCAGAGATAAAGAAGTCACAAAATATCATATTGGTGATAATGGGAACAATATTTTATGGCAGGCAGACCAAAAATCCTGCTACATATCGATTCATAGATATGACCTCTAGCCCAATCTTTATTGACATGTGCACTTACTTTGTGTAAGTGGAACTGAATAAATCAAAGTTAATTTAATTTGCATACTTTATTCACGAGAAAAACACCCGTATTATATGTGATACATGCAAAGTTACTGAACATTCATAAACAAAAATTTATTCAAATCACTACTTTCATATAGAAGTTCTGTACAAAAAACTAATTGCACCTAATTTCGTTAAAAAATGGTTGCCGGAGACCATCTTAAATTTCGTACCTGAACCCAAAACACTTGTTCTTGTCCCACAATGATAACAAAGGCTCCCCAGAAGTTTCGTAAAGATGGGTTCATAAGTAAGACCTCTAGCCCGAGCCTTATTGACATGTGCACTTACTGTGTACAAGTTGCACTGAATAAATCAAAGTTCTCATCTAATTTGCGTAATCTATGCATGAGAAAAAACCCATATGTGATGTGTTCCATGTTACTAAACATTCACACAAAAATTTATTCAAATCACAACTTCCATATGGTTTCTAGCCCGAGCCTTATTGGCATTTGCACTCACATTGCTGAAATTAATACTGAATAAATCAAATTTAGTCTAATTTGCATAATTTATGCACGAGAAAAATAAAATATTATATGTGATCTATCTCATGTACTAAACATTCATAGAAAACATTATTCAAACCAGAGCTTTCATATGGAAGTTCTGCGAAAAATCTGATTGTACCTAAGTTTGTACAAAATGGCTGGCAGTGGCGATCTTGAATTTTAGACAACAGCGGTATCTAGATTTTGCCCCCCTACAACATATTGGAAGTGTGGTTATGGAGGGGGTGGGCTCATAATTATTTTACAGTGATGATTCTGGCGCAACGTGTACATTATATCCAATATTCTCAGGTAAAAGAATGTTCCTGAGCATGCTTACTTCTGTTCCAAAATTTAACCCAAGTTAGTTGCCGTTAGAAGTGAAAGTTTCAGTTCGATATCTTTGCATAATGTAGGAGTGCATTCCAACATTGCTCTTGTTGAAGGGTGAAAACGAAGTTGCACATAAAATATCGCACAGTGATGATTGTTGGTCCAAATATGAGTAACATGTACACTATATCACATGTTCCCAAGTTGAAAGGTTAAATTTCATCTACGCATGCTTATTCATGTTAAAAAAAAACAAACAAGAGCTCACGTATCGCTGAAGCAATACAATGTTCCCTACCGGACTAATGAGCATTAATAATTATACAAATGTTATAACCCAGATGTGATCAGCATGATTTCCTTTCAAGCGTTTAAAAAAAAAGTACGGAAAACTGATATTTTTGCGCTTTCCATATTTCCAAAGGCCATAACTCACACAAGAATAATGTGCAATCAGCATGAAACTCATTCGGTTGAAGCATTTCCAAAAAAAAGTCCGGAAAACTAAAGTGTGACTGAAAGACTGGCTGACAGACTGACGGATGGACAGAGTGCAAATGAAACTTGATCTGTAAGTCATCGTTCTATAGTAGGTTACCAAAAATGAAATCATTCCGTTGAAGCGTTTCCAAAAAAGTCCGGAAAACTGATATCTTGGCGCTTTTCCATATTTCCAAGAGCCATAACTCACACAAGAATAATGCAATCAGCATGAAACTCAAACTTGACCTGTAAGTCATCGTTCTATAGTAGGTTACCAAAAATGAAATCATTCCGTTGAAGCGTTTCCAAAAAAGTCCGGAAAACTGATATTTTGGCGCTTTTCCATATTTCCAAGGGCCATAACTCACACAAGAATAATGCAATCAGCATGAAACTCAAACTTGATCTGCAAGTCGTCGTTCTATCGTAGGTTACCAAAAATGAAATCATTCCGTTGAAGCGTTTCCAAAAAAGTCCGGAAAACTGATATTTTGGCGCTTTTCCATATTTCCAAGGGCCATAACTCACACAAGAATAATGCAATCAGCATGAAACTCAAACTTGACCTGTAAGTCATCGTTCTATAGTCGGTTACCAAAAATGAAATCATTCCGTTGAAGCGTTTCCAAAGAAAGTCCGGAAAACTGATAATTTGGCGCTTTTCCATATTTCCAAGGGCCATAACTCACACAAGAATAAAGCAATCATCATGAAACTCAAACTTGATCTGTAAGTCGTCGTTCTATCGTAGGTTACCAAAAATGAAATCATTCGGTTGAAGCATTTCCAAAAAAAGTCCGGAAAACTGAAATGTGACTGACATTTTCCATATTTGCAAGGGCCATAACTCACACAAGAATAATGCAATCAGCATGAAACTCAAACTTGATCTGTAAATCATCGTTCTGTAGTAGGTTACCAAAAATGAGATCATTCGGTTGAAGCATTTCCAAAAAAAGTCCGGAAAACTAAAGTGTGACTGACAGACTGACTGACAGACTGACAGACTGACGGATGGACAGAGTGGAAACCTATAGTCCCCTCCGGCGATGCCGGTGGGGACTAATTAACCCCCCTCCCCCACACACACTTATAATAAAGTACAATGGTATGGTAAATCCCAAAATAATTGTTAATACCATGGTAATACCAGGTATTTTGGGACGTACCATGCTTTACCATGGTACATTTTTGATAAGGGCCAAGTCAGCCGAGTTTGAAAGTGACAGATTTCAGTTCGATATCTCTGTATATGTAGGAGTGCATCCCTAGGTTTATACTTGCTGAAGGGTTGACACGAGGTTACACGTAAAATGCAACTTCCCATGTTTGGCCTACTCAAGATTAAAAAATATATATAAACCTCAGTGTGAAATTTCAGCTAAAATTCAAATGTAGGCGCGAAACGTCAGCTAGTAAACTCTAAAAAAGCATACTTACGTTCTGGCTCCTCTTGTTGAAGGGTTAATGAGTGAAGGGTTATCGTAGCAGGTAATATTCACTCCGCCCAGATTACTCCTTATCAAAAAGATTAACACACAGATTTGGTCCAAATATGAGTAACATGTGCACTACATCGCATGTTCCCAAGTTGAAAGGTTAAATCTCATCCACGCATGCTTATTCATGTCCAAAAAAAAATTACCCCCCCCCCCCCCGCCCCCCACACACACACTTATAATAAAGTACAATGGTATGGTAAATCCCAAAATAATTGGTAATACCATGGTAATACCAGGTATTTTGGGATGTACCATGCTTTACCATGGTACATTTTTTATAAGGGCCAAGTCAGCTGAGTTTGAAAGTGCCAGATTTCAGTTCGATATCTCTGTATATGTAGGAGTGCACCGCAAGGTTTATACTTATTGAAAGGTTGACACGAGTTTACACGTAAAATGCAACTTCCCATGTTTGGCCTACTCAAGACTAAAAAAATATATACAACTCAGTGTGAAATTTCAGCTAAAATTCAAATGTAGGTGCGAAACTTCAGCTAGTAAACTCTAAAAGTGCATACGTACGTTTGGGCTCCTCTTGTTAAAGGGTTAATGAGTGAAGGGTTATGGTAACAGGTAATATTCACTCCGCCCAGATTACTCCGTATCAAAATGATTTACACACAGATGTCAGCTCAATATTTCTGAAAAACGTTCGAGCTCCTTTTGTTAAAGGGTTAATGAATGAAGGGTTATCGTAGCAGATAATATTCACTCCGCCCACATTACTCCTTATCAAAAAGATTTACCCACAAATGTCAGCTGTCAGTTCAATATTTCTGAAAATGTAGGAACCAATTCCACATCGCTGTTGTGGATGAAAGGTTAATGCGACGCATAACTCGACGGAAACCTCTCATTGAACATGTCCCATCCACCAACCTATTTAAAAACTATTCTTATGTCAATTAAGCCAGCAGTGAATTGTTTGTGAATCTCTTTAATGATACTGACCAGCAAAAAGTAAGATGTGCAAACATTCGCTAAACTAATTGAACAAATTCATTGCATTTTAAACGGCATACACCCATAAAACGTATGTAGAAACTAAACTTACACAGCTTACAATTTGAAGCGAGTAACTTTGACCTACATAATGAATATATTTATAGAATGACGTATCTATAACGAGAAGGTGAATCCTATAATTTGAGAGTACGGCGGCCTTTATAAGAGAAACGTGTCCCAACTTATTTTTAAAACCCATTATGTGAAATCGTTTTCGGACTTTGAAACCGAAAGACTCAGAGTGTTATGACGACATTGTTTATAATATATTTAAGTACGCCATAAATGCAGAACAATTTATTGCACGCTTTTATGGTTGTGTAATATTGTAACAAATTGTATATAAAATAACAGGCCAAAATTAATTAAACCAACGAGAGTTAATATCGAATGTCCACAACAATAGGATTCCGTTTTTTTTTTATTTTTGGAGTCAATTCAAAATATCAAGAGAACTGAATTTTTCTCTTAATTGTGTCAAACAGTGTACCAAATAGCGCGCGCATACGCACTAAATTATTGGCCAAACGTGACTTCTCAATTTTGAGGTCATGATATAAACGCGGATGCTGAAACGTACATTAAACATAAATAAATAAACTAAAGGATATGTTTAAGCCTGCCATCAGATCATAAAAAAACAAATATCTCTGTACACTCTGTTTCAATTTGGCTCCGAATGAAATATTGTGAAGCGAAGAATATACTGAACTTATGATTCCACAAACAGGAGTCAGGTCACTTCAAACTGTTTTAAACATTTCTGCCTGATTTTCACACTGAAACAGTACAAATGTATTTTTCGTTTTTGTCATACATATTTAATTCCCTTCTTTCCGTGATATCCGAGTTGCTTGAATATGATTCGTCTAATGTTTCTTATTTTTACAATTCGAGGAAAATTTCTCCTATCGTATGAATGTGCTTGCTCTTTCCCCGCCAATCCTCCGAAAAGATGTTGTGAGCGTGTTTAAGAGTGCAGTTAAATAAACTGCAATTGGATGGATGGATGGATGGATATATAGTTTCTGCAGTATTATTGTAACATAGACAATACATGAATAAGATATCTGCAAGGAGGCGATATTGCCAGCTTGGATGTTTTATAATCACCCCCTGTAGCGTTGTCATTATATATTCTGGTACGTTGTCGCGATGTTTAAGGTATATTGGATCCATGTATACATATACATATATATAATACATATATATATATGTATATGTCTATACACATGTATATCGAAAAGACATATATACATTCATGTATATGCATACAGGGATCTAATATTCAACATTCGTGTGAAGTTAGCTCCGTGTTCAGCGTTCAACATTCGTTCAACATTCGTGTGAAGTTAGCTCAGAGTTCAGCGCTCAACATTCGACCAACATTTTGAACGAATGTTGAACACTGAACACTGAGCTAACTTCATGGACCTGATTTCTTATTTGCTTTCGGAATTTTCTTTGAGGCAACATTTCGATACGTTATTGCATTCGGTTAAGACATAAACTGAGGGAATTTGATGATAGTCAGGATGACCATATGGGTTTGTTAAAATGGAGTTCATGTTTGTAATATTTTCAATCATACAGTGCAATCAGGACAATTTGGATTTGTACACATAACTGATGATGAGTAGTCCATGACTGTCTGGGTAACTAAGGCTTTCTTGAACTGTTTTCTATTAGGTATGCCTCTGATGTTGTTGTCTAGGGAATTCCATAATTTTGGGAGAAAATATGATGGAAGGCTTTCGAGTAATTTGAATTTAGCGATGTCAGTTTACTGTAATCCTGATTATCTGGTGTTTATCCATGTCTGATTTATATTAACTCTGAAATAACGTTAAAAGGAGGATGGCAATTTTCCAGTGTCCAAATAACAATGAATGAATTTTGTCAAGATCAGTAATCTTTATAATTCTGTTTTTTTAGGAATAGTGAATCGGTATGCGAATTATATCTTTAGTTATTCACAAAGCGTATTGTTCGTTTTTTTGAATTTAAGTAGCTTATTTATCGATCGCAAATGGCCCTATATCCCAATCCCACATAAAAGATGGCTGTGTAATGTAGTGATAAGAGGGCGCTTTGTGGTAAAATATGTTTTACTTTATGAAGTGAATAATTGCTCTACCTACCTTGGAGCATATTGCAGATATGTGTTGGGAGTAGCTTAATTTTTCGTCAGTATATATTCCCAGTAATTTTATTAGATTGGCCAGCTCTATTGGGTTATTCTTTATATGAATTATTTGGGGATTAGGGTTTGATTTATGGGGAGGGTTTATGATAATATAATTCGTCTTCCTTGTGTTCAGTAGGAGGCTGTTAGCAGAACACCACGTTTCTAAATTACTGGGTTCATTATTATCAGTGTCACACAGGAAGTCAATGTTATTATCAGAAGTATATGCAGTAGTGTCATCAGAAAATGATAACAGATTTAGAATGGTTAAATCTGATATGTCATTCATATAAATTAAAAATAATATTGGGTCGAGAATAGATTCCTGTGGGACCCCGCATCGAATATTCGAATGAAACGAATTTGTGTTTCGGTAATTAACGTAATGCATTCTTCCCGAGAGATAATTCTGGAATCAGACGTTCCTGATGTCACTAATACCATCAAATTCTAATCTCTTAACCCTTTACCCAACGTAACGGCCAAAACCGACCAGCGCTATTCTAAAAATCGCCAATTAATTTTCATTTTTTGTCTCAAAAACATAGGTTATGACCCCTCTTTGGAACGAGCTCGTCGAGCTCGTTCCAGTGAGGGGTCATAACCTATGTTTTTGAGACAAGAATGAAAAAAGTTGGTTATTCAAGAATTCTTTTGATTGATTGATTGATTGATTTTATTCAGCAATATTCATAATTACATACATATGTTTACAATAAACAAAGTAACACAAGAATGTCAAACAAGTCACAAAGATGATTACACAGTATATACGAGTATATTGCTAGGGAAAGTCATAGCCATATTGGCTGTCTTCCTGATTTCCCCTTGAAGAAGAGTAAAAGAAAATCAAAGAACGGAAGAAAAAGAAAAGGAGTAGTAAAAGGACACAAAAAAGAAGAAAAAGAGTTGATAATAATAATAATAATAATAATAATAATAATAATAATAATAATAATAATAATAATAATAATAATCTGGTGGTGAATATGGGTGGCCATGACTCTGTGGACAACCTTATAAGGAAGGAAGGAACCAGGGTAGACTATTGAAATACAGTAACACATCACAACAGAAGGCTAAGATCTAAGATCAGGACCAGAGGCATGGGAGGTTTTGGCAATAAATGGCGATTTGACAAGAGCTTGAGGATTAGGATTATTGTTTCTCACCTGGACCTCATTGCTAAAAGTTGCAAACGTATACCTTGTCACAAAAGTACAGTTGTGACAACAGGCGTTATTGGTTAATTTATTTATTGGTGATATTTATTTATTGGTGTTTAAGGTCACATATTTATGCACTATGGCTAAATTTATTGGTGATTAACGACACTTTAACAGCCAGGGTCGTATTGTGTCGGTGATAGGTTTATGGGTGGAGGAAGCCGGAGAGAACCACCGAGCAACGACGAGCATCTGTCAGCTCTCAAACATCATAACCCCAGACTGTACTGCGCACAGCATAGAAGTACTACGTTCAGCACAGCACAGCACAGCACAGCACAGACATCGTAGGCCAATGAACGGGTGTCAGCCCCTGGTGAGAAAAGTGAGCAGACACAGACTAACGTTCACAATGTGACGAGAAAAGTACCAGGCGCAAGGGAGTCTTTTTGCAAGTGTCGTCTGCGTTTCATGTCAGGTAAAGGGTTAACTAAAATATCGTATTTTATGGTATCAAAGGCCTTTGATAGATCAAGAAAAACAGATAGTGTACTGTCCTTCGATGCTTTGTTACTGTTTTCACTTGCATGTTGAAGAAACTGGAGGATTGGATGTATAGTACAACGTCATTTTCGAAAGCCATATTGGTGTGGATAAAGAATTTCGTTTTCAAAAAGAAAACTATTTAGTCTTGTCAATATAATTTTTTTGAAAATGGTGGTAAAGAAACTTATTGGCCTGCAGTTGTTAAGGATCTCAGCATCACCTGCTTAATATATTGGTATAATTTTTGCGATTTTCATTCTGTCGGGCACTTTTCCACACTCAAGGGATAGATTAATTTTATGGGACCGTGCAGTACAGTGGCTACTTCAAAAATGGTTGGTTTTAGAAGAGAGGTAGAGATTTCATCACAGTCTTTGCTCGTTTTTCTTTTTAATTTCCTTGTTACACCTACGATCTCCATCGGGGTGGTTGGAGTGATAAAAAAAAACCTGTTCGGATGGTTTCCAGTTAAATACTGTGAATAACGTGTATCAGGACTTTTAATTTGTGAACTCGTTACCTCGCTAGTTCTTGTGAAAAACTTACTGAATTCGTCTGCAATTATACTTGGATTTGTGATATTTTCGTTACTCACGGTAAAGTTTGTTTGTATCTTTGTATTTGAGTTTGATTTGCCAATTACGTCATTTATTATTTGCCAAGTTGTTTTTAATATTATGTTTATTCTCGGTAAGAATTCTGTCATAGTGTAGAGTTCTACTTTTCCTTTTGATTTTATTGAAGATTTGGCAATAAACTTTGTATTTATTTTTATTTGCGGGAGTGGAGTTCAGGCCTGGCATTCTTAAAAAATGCAGGAGGGCTAAAAATCGCTCTCCTCACCTGGCCTAGGGGAGCGATTAGCTCTCCTCAAGCTTACAAAAGCTAAAAGTGGCAAAATGAAATTGTACTATTAATGAATTCTGCCTAGTGGGCTTTGTACATTTTATTTGGTGCTGCTAACCAGGCAGTCTCTGTGAGACGGCTACACTGCCCTTCCCACACCACCGGGCCTTGGTAAGGCCCGCAGGTGTGGAAATGGCAGTGTGGCCATATTGCAGAGACCACTAACATAGCAGAGATCTGAAAACCTGTGGGTTTTAGGAATAGACTGTTGTGGTAATCATTATTTTCTAAGGCTAGGAGGGCTATTTTTCGCCCTCCTCAATTTTTGTAAGGCGAGCAGAAGGCGAGCGAATAAATCGCTCCCCTGAAAATGCCAGGCCTGGGGAATTTTTAATTTGTTTTTGTATAACCTTAATTTGTTTTTGTATATATTTTTTGACTTTTTTATTTCTAAACGTGAACAACTTTCGTTGAATAACCGTAGATCTGAGGTTATAAAATTATTGTATGCTTCATTGGGACACGATGACGATGAGTTTAATACATCGGAGTGAGATGACTAACATAAGCTGCTAGCTTTCTGTCCGATCCCCACATTACATAGCAATTTGGTTTATTTTGTTAATATATGTTATATTTTTGATGTGCAATATATATACTGTTACTTTTTTGGTTGTCAATCCTGTAATATATAACATATTCATTGAATAAATATTGTTTAAACTAATACATCGTTGAAATTATATTGTTTTGTTTTAAATGTATTAATGTTTTCTGCTTTCGTAATTCTATAAGACACCTTTTCCGTTTTCACTTTTTGATTGGATTTTGAGTGTTCATAATAGAAACTTCCAAAATGGTCGGCTAAGTCCGTAATAATTCCAGTTTTTATTTGTTCTATGGTATTGCAATAAATATGGCTGATAAGTGTGGCTGAATGTTCGGTGATCTTAGTCGGCTTAGTAATAACGCCCTTTTTGTGGGCTATAATGGCGGGATGTGGAAGATATCCAATTTTTGTAGGAGTCTTCAGTGAGCCCCAAGTATTATAAAAGCTCCGATAAACCCAAATGAGTAATGTTACCTCGCTCCATCCTTCCTTCCAGGAAAGTGCTCCCCTGTAAATATCACTTGAGTAGCTTACTGTTACTGCGACCTTGACCCAGTGCGCAGCTGAAAAAATACAGAAAAAACTACGCTATCGTTGAAATAAAAGCCTGTCACACATAATTCTACTTTCACCCCACCCATAGTTTCTCCCTTTCAAATTCCAACACATAAACACCCATAATAGACGAAAATCAAAACGGAACACAAGCCACCTAATCAAAGTGAAGATTCATTGTGTGTGTAAAGAGCAAATACGCAACACCCTCTAAGCTGATGAGGTGAACAAGTATATTACGAAAAAGTCGAAATTTCGAGATAAAAAGTCGAAATTTCGTGATAAAAAGCCTCACTTTTGACTTTTAAAAAATTTCTACCTGTCACTAAGTCGCTTCCGTACATAAACCCACTGAAGCAAGTGAACAAATAATGTAATAAGCGTTAATCATAATTCACGGAATTAGCGTAGAGATGAATGAATTATTTTGAAGAACTATTTTACAACTTACCCTGCCTGCACACTTCAGAAGCATATTGGTGCTGTCGGTATTGCTTGCGTAATTACAACGCGAAATTATCGTCACACAATTTCGAAGCCCAGTGCCTCACCAAGTCTCTTGAATCTTCCAGCCAATCATCGAATAGCTAGTTACTTTGTAAAAACAGCTTCTAATAATCTGTAAAAACAGTCTGCTAATAATCTGTGAATACAGATTACTAATTTGTAAAAACGGATTATTAATCTGTAAAAACAGTCTTGTAATAATCTGTAAAACAACCTTGTAGTAATCTGTAAAAACAGTCATCTAATACACTGTAAAAGCGGTCTTGTAATAATCTGTAAATACAGATTATTAATCTGTAGAAACGGATTATTAATCTGTAAAAATAGTCTTGTAATAATTTGTAAAAACAGACTTGTAAAAATCTGTAAAAACAGTCATCTAATAAATTGTAAAAACAGTTTCCAAATAATCTGTAAATACAGATTACTAATCTGTAAAAACAGTCTTGTAATAATCTGTAAAAACAGTCATCTAATAAATTATAAAAACAGACTCCTGATAATCTGTAAGCACAGATTACTAATCTGTAAACACAGACTATTAATCTGTAAAAACAGTCTTGTTATAATCTGTAAAAACAGTCATCTAATAAATTGTAAAAACAGTCTCCTAATAATCTGTGAATACAGATTATTAATCTGTAAAAACAGTCCTCTAATAATCTTAATCTGTAAAACAGATTACTAATCTGTAAAAAGAGATGATTAAATGAAAAGGTCCTGACTCTAACACGCTACCTAAGGAATGACCTTAACATTCAACAACTTTAAAAAAACGCTTGCAGGTCATTGTTACTCATGTTTTATCATTTTACATGTAGTTCGCTACCTTTTCTGTGTCCATTTTTCATTTTGTGAAAATGATGTTCAAACTTTGACCCCTATTGTTCTTAAAACTGTTAACCCTATAACCAACGCAGACGATATCAAAATTTATTATTTCAAATATTATTTTTCATATTTAAAAAAAAAAACCCACCAAACCATATTATGTGACCCCCCTCATTGGAACGAGCTCGTCGAGCTCGTTCCATTGAGGGGTCACATGATAGGGTTTTAATGAAATATTTTAAAAAAAAATTATTTTTTCTTCTGCCAATTTTGCATCATATTACACGGACGGATGCCATCGATTTGTTAGGTAAAGGGTTAACATCTTTACATTTTTTAAAGGCTGATTTGTTCATTGAAGTCCTCTGGCTAATTGTTTTGTACATCATATTTCATTCACCTTGTTTATTTTTCAAGAATGGGCGTTATAATTTTGGAGATAGGACATTATCATTCAAAAGACGTCCATTCTCCGTTAGAATAGTAATGATAATGACCATGGAACTTTGAGGTTCTTCGCTGTGTGTACTATTATTACCACTCAATCTATAAGTTACTAGTCGATTAACATAAGTTTGGAGGCCCGTTAAAACTCCATAATTTCAGTGACGTCATTCGACGGGGCCGGGCCGCGGGCGATAACGGTATAAATAGTCATTAGCGTCCCACGGCCCGGCTATTTTTAGATTCAAGTTAGCTGTAACAGGGAGTGGTAATAATAGTAATAACATGATTGTTGTCAGGCATCATGATTCATTAGCAGTCCTGTAGCAATGATGAACAGCCCTTGGACTTATTAATAAATCCTCGGGCTGTTCATCATTGCTGCAGGGCCGCTAATGAACCATAATGCCCTCCAAAATCATGTTATTGTTATATTAACATAAATTACTCCATGGTTGATAGTGGAATGCATTGGGCATTTAAACGCATACCCATTGATACACCCTTGCTGAAAGATTGCTCGTGCAAAAGAGCACTCAGATATCAATATGTTCTCCAAATCAAACGTTATCTCACCATACTTTCACTTTGTCCTTGTCAAGTTCAAAGGTCTGGGTTGAGTGTTCCATTAAATTTCCCCGACTAGGACGACTGTGGCATAGCACGCTAATGCCTATAGTACTTGGCGCAAAGTTGGCGGTACACTTGCCTTCAACCAATGCTAACCCTGCCTGCGACGGGTTAGTAAATTTTATAATAATAATAATAATAATAATAATAATAATAATAATAATAATAATAATGATAATAATAATAATAATAATAATAATAATAAAGATGATGACTTACATTATTACCCCGTATCACAGGTGTCCACACCCTTTGTTCATTCTATGACACTCTCAGCTCAACTCAACGGAGCATACTGACGGTGCTCCACAGACGAGCACACAAGGCAAGCACCTCAACAGGTCCCTATTTTACACCTAGGTTGTTTTTTCTCCAACCGCTTCCGCCAACCGCGAAACTGCCCGACACGAGACGACCTCAAACAATATAACATCTGGAGGCGTTCAGCAAAAGACTGAACATCATCGCTGAAAATTCAACCACCTCAGCATATTTGGAACATGTAAGTATCACACCTACCTTGTGTGTGGGGCAGTATTTCGACACTATGCACCCGCAGAGATGGTCGATGTAGCGTTTGGGGCTTCCCAGCGTCTGATTTAACCCTTTACCCAAAGAATCGGCCGTATCCGCCAGCGTGATATGAAAACTAAGTAGTTGAAAAAAAGAAATTATTTTTCGAAATATTTCAGCAAAACAACTTCATGTGCCCCCCCCCCCCCCCTCATTGGAATGATCTCGTCGAGCTTGTTCCAATGAGGGGTCAGATGATATGATTTTGTGAAAATAAATTTTAAAAAATTTGAAAAAAATAATATTTAAAATAATAAATTTTGATATCGTCTGCGTTGGGTAAAGGGTTAATGAGCATGTGCTGTACTCAAACAGGCAAACTGATCTTGCTGGATCCACAGCAGACCGGATCGGGAAACAGACCTCAATTTATATGGTCGATGGTCTGTTTGTGTTTGTGTGTAACATAAGTCCATCAAGTCTTGTTTTCGACACGTGGTGGCCCTGGCTGTCGAAAGTGTCGTTAAACATAAATAAATAAATAAATAAATAAATAAATAAATAAATAAATAAATAAATAAATAAATAAATAAAGTCTTGTAAGAAAGTACGTGAGTACTTGCAAGAGTGAATAGATAATTATCTAAGTTTCCAATCCAGATGAAAATGACCCGACTGGAAAAAAATAATGGTGTCATGGTCAAACCCCCCCCCCCCCCCCCCCCACCCCCGCTCCACCCCCACCAACACTTACCCATTTACTTCATCCATGTATATAAAACGTTAAAGATGAATTGAGTGTGGCGACATGTGTGCTTTATCTTATCTCATAAAATATGAAAGTTCAGAGCTTTTCAGAAGGGCATTTCTCTTCCGTAATCTAAATAGTTACATTTAAAATATCGATGTATTAAAAAGTATTTTTTTTCAAAATTGAATAGCTGTTGAATATACGTGGTTGCAAATATTGCTTATTTTATAACCTTTACCTTCTTTATTGGCACAGTAATGTTTTTTTCTCAGATGGCAATATTCTCTGTCGTTTTCATAATTCCTCATATGTTAACTCTTTGGACCCAGATAACATATTCCATGTCACTTCAGAGCCATCAACTGGTAGAGTCTATATTCGTTATTTGGGGGAAGACCAATCAATATTTTCAACGTGCAGCCTTGGAGCTGCACGTTGAAAATCTTGATTGCTCCCCACAAAATCACTTTGCAACCATCTACTTTATGAATTCAGGTTGCATCACGAACCTGGAAAAGGAAAAGCGGCCTCTCGTGTTCAAAGGGTTAAGAATCTCCGACACAAAGGCCTACCAGTAAGTCGTCAGGTACGAGAAACTACGAGTTTGAATTGTAAGTCGATCCGGATACATGACAGAAATGAACACTATTTTCCCGAATTAACCTCTTGCCTTACAAATCGGGTATTCTGCCTAACGCAGAACACAAAACGTCTCAGGGATGTGGCTATAAGATCTTGAAGGAAGAGTTTGGAGGTGAGGAGGACCCCTCCCTTGCAAAGTTTTCGACTGTTGCATTCACAAATTCCAGTCTACCCTCTACTGAAGTCCTTTTATGTACAGTGTTTGATTTGTACAGAGTGTGTGGGAGTGGTGGCGGGGAGAAAAAATGTTACAGATATAACGTGAGCGAGGGAGGGGGTAATCTCAGCGAGGCAAATAAACCAAATAGTACTACTGCGTGACTTAACTCTTAACACGCGGAGTATTTTCAAGATATTTTTCTGCGGATCTAGCCGTGGCTGCTGTTAAACAACCACGACTAGAGTTGGTAAAAAAAATCATCTGAATCTAACTCGAGAAATCCTTGGCAAAAATCCATTCTGTTTATCGGGGTAAAATTTGATTAAATGTGCCCAAATTATACTTATTTCATATAATAATAATAATAATTCGGCCTTCCGCTGATTTATCGCTGTCCTCTAAGGAGGAGGCCTACATTAACCCAGTCTCCCGCCGGGGTATTCCTCCCCCACTCTCCCTCCTAATCTCCCAGCATTCAGTCAAAACCTGTTTCATAATTCCCCCATTGACGCTTTCTCGATCTGCTCAAGTATAAAATTGACCCTTTCCCTCATGTCATTCCTCATTCAATTATCCTTCATGTTTCCATCCCATTTCCATTAGTTTCCCAGGAAGTCTTGTTCTACTAGACAAATATTTGGGGCATTCTAAAATGAAATGTTCCAGGGACTCCGTTATTTCTAAGTTACACATTTGGCACGCTCTATCCTCACCTTTTCTGATTCTCCCCTTCAATTCTAGTGACTTAAGATCTCACTTTGAACAACAATTCCCTCCCTCCAGTCCCCCCCCCCACCCGAAAAAAACCCAACAACAACAACTATCCATCCAAGTACCCCTCAAACGCTGGCGCATCTATTTTTTATCTAACCCGTCTGAAGAACTCTTGTCCATAATTCCAGCTCGCCAGCTTCTATTGCAATCCTCGAGCACCCTTCCCCCGATAAACCTACTCCCCGGCATCCTAGGTAAGAATAGGGGACATCCACCCCCTCACAGTGGCCTTCCAAATATCATGTTTGGCCCCCTCCAAGCTGACAAGAGCATCCCTATTATAGAATCCTGGCTAAACGCCTAAGGTACAGGCTTTGCATGCTCATGCTTTGTATTAATATGAGTCAAGAACTGGGTTGCTGACCTGGGAATATCCCCGCCCCATGATATATCGCCCAATGTAAACATGCACCTAAGATTGCATGAAAGTAGTAGGAGATGAGGTAAACGGGGCCGGTTGGATGGATCTCATGCTGGATCTCATGTGACGTCATAGTCACGTGACCTGGTGGCGCCATGTTTGGTTGTCATGGTAACCCGCGTGAGCGGCCATCTTGTGACGTTATCTCCATAGTGATACGTGGTATGAGTGTGCATGCGCAGCGCGTGTTGTTAGGGTGATACGTGTTTCCGTCGGCCATTTTGTATACTGGAGGCCGCCATCTTGGTTTCTAAGGTAGCACGTGGTTGCTATGTGACCTAAAGTCTTACAACAAGACGGGGGTATGTTCGGAGGATGTGTTCGATTGAATCGGAGTATTACTAATTACCACAAACAACCCGACAATCCAAATCACCGAAATTGACTTTATATACTACGGATTCCCCAATTTATCGGTGTAGCACGTAGTGCTATAGCACCAAGGGGTACAAGGGGTGTGTTCCTTTGTAGACGAGTATACTCCAGTAGCGTAGAAGAGCCTATTAGTAGGAACAGTTTACCTTATTATTACTATATTTAGCAATTTCTGGTCTATTCTTGTTAGTTCTGACCCTATTCTAAGTAGTCTTGTTATTTCATATATCTAGATCATTTATAACCAGTCAGATTGCTTGATTTCCCATAATCTGTATGCAGAGTTATCTCCCCTTATTACAATGAAGTCCTATCCGATTCTCATCACCTCTATATCCAATGGCCATATCCCATGGAATCCCTTATTGTGAAACACCCGTGGCTATGGAATCCCTTTTTGGTCGTATGAGGCCATGAGGGCTATGTAAAAGCCCCCAGTGAGTCCACATATATTATGCCTCATAGCCTCATTGAATTTTGAGGTTATGAGGACCATTAAAAATTCCTCAATGAGGTATAATTTACTTCGACTCTTAGCCTCATTTCAGTATTTGAGGATACCTATGGCCTGGTATTGTATTATTCGAGGATACCTATCGAGGATACCTTTTGGAGAATCCCATTTTTGTCGTATGAGGCCATGAGGGCAATGTAAAAGCCCTCAATGAGTCCTCATTTATTATGCCTCATAGCCTCATTGAATTTTGAGGTTATGAGGATCATTAAAAATCCCTCAGTGAGGTATAATTTACTACGACTCTTACCCTCATTTCAGTATTTGAGGATACCTATGGCCCGGTATTGTATTATTTGAGGATACCTATCGAGGATACCTTTCGAGGATACTTATCTGAGGATACTATTACCTGTACCACGAGACATACCTATCCCAAATATCCCTTATAAGCTATCGAGCAGTTACTGAAAAGTCATTGCTCGAATGACTGGAATCCCATCGAGCAAATGAGCCTTAGAGCAATTGCTCGATCGAGTGACTCCTCGAACGACTCGACGACTCATTTCAGTATTTGAGGATACATATGACATGGCTACGTATCAGCTGAGGATACCTTTTGAGGATACTAAATTGAGGATACCTATGGTCTGGTTTTGTTGGAGGACACCTGTTATAGAGACCAGGATTCCGTTTCCTTCTTGTCGCCAAAGCTCCAAGACCACTACAGGTCTATGGTCTATCTGTCCTATCATTAGCTTCTACAACAGTCTTGTTCCATTGCGGCCTTGTACTATTGACTAAACTACCATCCATTAATATTGACTTGTATCACTACTTCCTAGCTATACCTATCTCAGTCTCGGTTATAACATTGATCAAGGTTGAATCAGATTTTCCTTGTATACATATAAAACATTCCGTAATTGAGATTCCTAGCCGAGTCCGTAAAATTTGGATTCCGTGTTTTAACATCAACTCTCGAGGGCATTCCCCTTCCCTATTGGAAGAATTCAGTTTAATGGGTTGTAGTTTAAAAATTCAGATCACCTTTTGTTATACTTTCATTAAGTTTAAAATGTATTCAGTTCAAAGGGTGTTAATACCTTCATTAGGGTTATAGTTAAAAAATAAAGTCCATTCAAACAGTTCAAACGGGTTTTAATTACATAAAATTCATTCAAACAGTTCAAAGGGTTTTAATTAATAAAGTTCATTCAAACAGTTCATTTCAAACATTGGGTTATATTTTGGGGTTATAGTTCATTCAGGTAAAAAATTTGTTATGGTCAATTCACTTCGATAACTTCATTGGGTCAGTTTTCTTCTATCTGTTCTGTTCACTTCGATCTTTGTTGTGTTGGATCTTTGTTCAATTTGTTATGTTCCCTTCCATCTTGATTGTATTTGATCTGTTCAGTCTGTCCAACTAGTTCGATCAATCCGACTAGTTTGGCCTTCTTTCAATTTGTTATGTTCACTTCAATCTTGGTTCTGTTGGATCTGTACCTTTGTTGTCTTGTGGTGGTTGGCTGTATATGTTCAAGTTCTTGTAATAATAACTGGGTGTCATCAATCCCTTTCCATACCCTCGAGTATTGATGTTAAAACACGGAATCCAAATTTTACGGACTCATTGAGGGATTTTTAATGGTCCTCATAACCTCAAAATTCAATGAGGCTATGAGGCATAATATATGTGGACTCATTGAGGGCTTTTACATAGCCCTCATGGCCTCACACGACAAAAAAGGGATTCCATAGCCACGGGTGTTTCACAATAAGAGATTCCATGGGATATGGCCATTGGATATAGAGGTGATGAGAATCGGATTGGACTTCATTGTGATAAGGGGAGATAACTCTGCATACAGATTATGGGAAATCAAACAATCTGACTGGTTATAAATGATCTAGATATATGAAACAACAAGAGTACTTGGAATAGGGTCAGAACTAACAAAAATAGACCAGAAATTGCTAAATATAGTAATAATAAGGTAAACTGTTCCAACTAATAGGAACTTCAACGCTACTGGAGTATACTCTTCTACAAAGGAGCACACCCCTTGTACCCCTTGGTGCTATAGCACTACGTGCTACACCGATAAATTGGGGAATCCGTAGAAAATAAAGTCAATTTCGGTGATTTGGACGGATTGTCGGGTTATTTGTGATAATTCGTAATACTCCGATTCAATCGAACACATCCTCCGAACATACCCCCGTCTTGTTGTAAGACTTTAGGTCACATAGCAACCACGTGCTACCTTAGAAACCAAGATGGCGGCCTCCAATATACAAAATGGCCGACGGTAACATGTATCACTCTAACAACACGTGCTGCGCATGCGCACTCATACCACGAATCACTACGGAGATGACGTCACAAGATGGCCGCTCACGCGGGTTACCATGACAACCAAACATGGCGCCACCAGGTCACGTGACTATGACGTCACATGAGATCCAGCATGAGATCCATCCAACCGGCCCCGTTTACCTCATCTCCTACTACTCATGAACAACACCCATATTGGTGGAGTTATATTCTAGGCTGAATTCTCAAAGAGGCCGCGGGTATACTGGATTACATGCGTCCATCTGTCCCCATTCTTCTATCCATTATTCCACCCATCCTTCTATCTCTCTGATAATGCTTACTCCACAAATAATAGTTGGATCACCCATGTTTTATTTTACAATTATTCTTTATGTGCGAGGCTGGTGGTTATCTTGGACATTCTGACATGTTGCGTACTATGTGATTTTCGAACCCAACACTTGGGGAGCAGACTTTAGTTTGTGAAAGGGGTGGTTGTCCAAAATATTTTTGTAAAAATGCAGGTAGGCGTGGGTGTGTCTGCAAAGTGTGAACAACACAAAGTGCCATGTTATGTCTGCAATTTGTTGCCTTACACCCCCCCCCCCTCCACCCATCTCCGATTTGTAGTCAGAAAATCACAAAATTGTGCCATATTTCAGTCCAATACACCTCAGCACAAACTCCCAACATTCCATCAACCTTTACCAATTTGGAATCTGGAATTAATATTTATTTCGACAGGAATCCCCAAATTTCCAAAACAATGGGGGTGCGTGGGGCTAGTGAGAGAGATACCACCACCCCGCCAGTAGCACATCCCTGCTTTTTAGATTTTGTTAATATCCAATTTTTGTTCCAAAACAAAGATTATGAGCTGCGATTTCCAAGCAAAAATGCTAGGGTTTGCGCTATTAAGAACAGAAAATATTGTAAATACCATTTGAATGTTGTTAGGTAAAGAACGTTGATTACTATTTGAATATATTATATCTAACGTTACTTTCCCTTCCTCTGATTGGCTGAGTATACTACTTTCAATAGTTTTAACAATCGAGAATCCCAAAAATAGTCGTTCACTATTCCAGTGCACTTTCTAAAAATATCCTGGAATATTCTAGAAAGTTCGAATGAGGGAATACGACACATCCTATTAGGGTTTTTCCGGGGATTCTCCATATTTTAGGCCAACGGCAGGCGAACGAAAGATCGTTCGCCCGATTTGTACAGGCTTATAATTGTACACAGTCACATATCCTCGTACATTTTCCGCATATGTATTGTGCGTATGCCCAGATATATAGTGAAAGAACAAAAATGTTACAAGATTTAGCCACCCCAGGAAAATATTCTGCTCAAGACTGGGGAAACAACCGTGGCCTAACACCAGTTTAAGAGAAAAACACAGGTATCGACAGGTAGCGACATACATAATGAACATCTAGCCAGGATGGCGATGCTGTGGAAGGATCACTGGTCCACCGAGTACACCTGAGTTCGTGTGTTTCGTTGACTGAACAAATGACACGATATAAGTTAGTTACCAACCAATTCGCTATCGGTATTTCGTGAATTTGAACGACCTGTCCCGGGCTATAACACCTTGCCGCTTCGCAGCTGGGTGCCACTCAACGCACGAGACCGGTTGCTTAAATTCATGAAATACTACCTGGAGCCAATATTATAAAAGTTTTACAATTGTATCTTCTAGAATTGTATTTCTACCCGTTAATATAACTGTCTAAAATGAATCATTAGCATTTTAAAAGATATGACAATTTTCCAATTGGCAAATTGCCACATCTTTGAAAATGCTAATTGTTCAGTTCAACTAATTTAAAGTCATAGCTGGAAAATACAATACTAGAAAATACAACTGTAAAAGTTGTATAGTTATGGCCCCAGCGCGATTCGTAATTATTACTTGCTGCACACCGATAACAATGGAATTATTACTTTACTGCCGTTGATATACTGAACACAGCGGGTCGATGATGTGATGTATTTAGCTAATTTGGTATTGCCTTTTGTAAGGCGGAAGGTTACCAATAATCCTCTATTAAAAGTTTAATTACCAATCAGTAACAGTTTACGCGAATTGATAAGTGTCTGTTTAAAATATTTGTCTAAATACTGGCCTGTCAACGCATAATCTTTCAACCATGATGTGTACCAACCATCAATTCCTTATTGACACAATCGCAGGGCTTTATTGTATGTTTCATGGAAATCTATGAATGTGTCCTCCATATTTGCCAGCTAACGATTTTATTCTATGGCAAGTAAGAAAATAATTATTTATTTTTGTTGCGATAACCTTTTGACGTGACAGCAAGGAATAGTTTTGGTTCCAAATGTTTAGCCAGTCGGATATGTTTTAGTGCCAAACCAAATGCTTCATCCAATTAACAAGATTTGTACTCCACAGAGCGAACATTGAAAAGATGCATAAACTAAATTATGAGTACCAATTAGCCTCTAAACATTTTGTTACTCTGTTCTCAGTGGCGTACCTAAGGCATGGCAGGTATGACACGTAGCCTGGGTACCATGTTTCAAAGGGGGGGGGGGGGGGGGGCGGCGCCACTAAACAGTTTCTATTAAAGCAAGACAAGCCATCCTCAAATAGTGAAAAGAGAATTTTCTTCAGATGTATAATTTGTCTTTGATTATCATTGGTGAGAAGCACTAGGGTGGCCGGATTGTTAAACCACTTACATAAATTATTAGGTAAAAATACAGTGTTGGGAGCAACAGGGCCACATCCTCCTAGTACCACTGTTGAGCCTCAGTGGCAGCTGTCAGAAATGGCCATTCTCCTATGTAAGCGAGGGAGGTTGTGTTGCTCTTCCACCTTCTCTGTTTTACTACGCCACTCATGTTTTTTACGTCTCAACGGAATTTCCACCCAAATAAATATTAACAACTAACGCGCTATCTCGCCAAAGCGAGATCGCCAGTTAGTTGGAGCTATTTATTTTGGAGGAAATTCGTTTAAGATGGAAACAGCATGCCGTTCTATTCATATGTGTATGCAATAGACGCTATTTCCAGTAGATACACCGCTGTCTGTTCTACTGCAAAATTGTCTGTTAGTGTGGAGCAGACATGAAGGATCATATTTAACCAATTTTCTGCCTCATACTATATGACTTTACACCTTAAACTGAAGTGTCAAAAATACTAATAAAATTTTATGTCATGATCACCTATTCTACTATATATGAAAAGCCTATGACATAAATTTTAGCTTTACACACCAACCGTGATGAACACACCAGCAATGGGATTTCAAAAATAAAAATTTACACCTACAGTAGAACTACATCCCCGTTGACCTTTGGTGACGTGAACCTGAAGGCAAACTTGTCTAAATTTATCGCACGTTGCCTCGCGAAGAGTGAATTGGAAGTGGCAATTATTTATTACGTTTTTAAATGGGTTTACCTCATAAGATGCCAAAAATTAACAAACACGCATTGTCTCATGTTAATAAAGCATGCATAATTCGAAATAGTATGTTATTAAAACGAAAAAGGCTCAGTTTCTTTTTTTCATTTCGTTTCGGCGATAAAACTGACAGCGGAAGTACCACCCACCGATGCTCGTGTAAATAAAAACACATTCGCTCGTATGTAAGTAGATAATATGTGCGGGTTCTGGCTCAGTTCAATCGCGTGAGCCAGAAAATTTAGGTGAGCCAGAAAAATTGAGTTATTTTTGGAAAAACTCAAATTTTTGGGGAAAAACCCAAATTTTACTGGTAAAAAAGTAGATTTTTCCAAAAATAATTCAATTTTCCCCGAAAACCCTGGGTTTTCCCTGGAAAATGTCTAAATTCGAGCATTTCTGGCTCACTTTCGACGGAATTTGTCGAAAATGTCTAAAAAAATTCCCAGTTTGACAAATTCACTTTTTTGGATAAATTTAACACTGATTTTCATATTGGGGTGAATTTTTTCAACATGCCCGGAATGGGATTTTGCACGATTGTGACCGGCGACAGATTAGCACTGAGATTTCCACTGGGAAAAATTCCGAAAAGACAGTGTTTTTTTTAGGTTCTTGAGTTGGGAAAAATACGCGATCGAACGTCAATTCCCACAGTAAAAGACGACGGTTCGATCGAGGTCAATTAAAAAATTGAGCCAGTAAAACTCGATCCAGAACGTGGATTTCCCACAGGAAAAGATGACGGTTCGATCGAGGTGAATTCGTAGACTGAGCCGGAAAACTCGACCGTTTGAGATCGAGTGCGCGAGTCTGAGAGTTGTTAGATTAGTTGGGCGACGATCTGTGGGATTGTGGGAGGAGGATCGCGATTGAAAAAAAAAACAACGAAATGTATGTAATATATTATTATTATGAGATGAGTGATGAAAAAAACTGACTGTTTAAAAAAATAAAAATAAAAAAAAATATATATATAAAACAACCTTCAAAAAGAATAAGAATACAAAAAATAACTGTTTTTCATTAAAGAAAAAAATAAATAATAATAAATAAATAAAACAATGTTTCTACACAGGGGGGATTCGAAGCGAAGGGACAAGCAGGTTCGCGAATTAATATGGAGTAAGAAGAATATTCAAGCGCAGGATAGGGCCAGGCGATTGGGAGAGATGGTGTTGAGACGAGAGATGACCAAGTTGTTCAGACCCGTCACTGAGGTTCAGGAACGAGCTAGGAAAGAGATCGTCGGGGAATTGAGACCCATAAAAGAAGGTTCTCAGAAGATGGCTTCGAACCCTGGTAGTTTTACGTCGAGAACTTCGTCCGATTACACTCGGACGAGAATCGAGACCGATCCAAGTAGTGTCGGTAGTTTTATGCCGAGAACTGTGTCCGAATACTCTCTGGTGAGAATCGAAACCGATCCAAGTAGCGTCGATAGCGAGATCGATTGAAGTAGCGTCGCTAGCGACACTTCGAGCATTGTTAGTAGTGGAATCGTGAAAGATTCGATGTACGGATTTCGTCGAGATCGCGATAAAACTTTCGTGGGTGACACGGAAGTATCGTTTGAAGGTGGCTATTTGATCGTCGATTCGAACAGTTACGAAATGACCGACGGACTGCATACTCTGCTCGCTCACCAGAGACCTGCAGATTATACTAAGGAGGATTAGCAAAATTACGGAGACATTCTGATTCAGACTCATGCAATGAAGAAAAACAATGATCCCAAAGAGACGAGACCGAATGATAGGAGAGGTTACAAGTGGAAGAATGTGGTGAGTCTCATATGGGAGTCGAATGAGAGATTTGTGAGATTGATGACTGGAAAGGGAATGACTGATACGATATTTCTTCCACGCGATCCCTATGCCCTGTCAGAGAGATTGAGATTGTTGACGGCCAGCAGAGAGGCCGGTAACACTGGAGTGGATAACGAGATAGTGAGCGTGTGTGATGAATTATTGAGGCAGAAGGTCTTGACTAGGAAGGATTATAAAGAGTTGATGAATCGTTTGAAATAATAAAATAGTAAGAGAAAAAAAAATTCAGTAAAAAAAAAATTAAAAAAAATATATATTAAAAAAATAATTAAAAAAAACGAGTTTAAAAAAAAAAATGTTAGTGATAAATAACAAGGGATATGCTAGATCTTATGTCTATGGTGGATTGAGCATCGTGGATTCAATGATACGATTTTTAACCCGTAAATTCACTGGCGATGCCGCAAAACAGATCCCCTCAATCGCTCTCAAAATTGGAAAGCAGGCGGCCATCGATGTGGGTAAGAAAGTGGTGACAAAAGCGAGTGGTAGAATAGCTTCGGAAGCTGGCAAGAGAGGTACCGACGCATTGATTAATAAATTGATAACTCTGCCACCTGCCAAACGATCGAGAATCGAACCGAGAAGTTGGCGAGACTTTTATGATGATGTCATACTGATACAGGACTATGAGCTAGGAAAGAGATCGTCGGGGAATTGAGATCCATAAAAGAAGGTTCTCAGAAGACGGCTTCACACCCCGGTAGTTTTACGTCGAAAACTTCGTCTGATTACACTCAGACGAGAATCGAGACCGATCCAAGTAGTGTCGGTAGTTTTATGCCGAGAACTGTGTCCAAATACTCTCTGGTGAGAATCGAAACCAATCCAAGTAGCATCAATAGCGAAATCGATTGAAGTAGTGTCGCTAGCGACACTTCGAGCATTGTTAGTAGTGGAATCGTGAAAGATTCGATGTACGGATTTCGTCGAGATCGCGATAAAACTTTCGTGGGTGACGCGGAAGTATCATTTGAAGATGGCTATTTGATCGTCGATTCGAACAGTTACGAAATGGCCGACGAACTGCATACTCTGCTCGCTCACCAGAGACCTGCAGATTACACTAAGGAGGATTAGCAAAATTACGGAGACATTCTGATTCAGACTCACGCAATGAAGAAGAACAATGATCCCAAAGAGACGAGACCGAATGATAGGAGAGGTTACAAGTGGAAGAACGTGGTGAGTCCCATATGGGAGTCGAATGAGAGATTTGTGAGATTGATGACTGGAAAGGGAATGACTGATACGATATTTCTTCCACGCGATCCCTATGCCTTGTCAGAGAGATTGAGATTGTTGACGGCCAGCAGAGAGGCCGGTAACACTGGAGTGGATAACGAGATAGTGAGCGTGTGTGATGAATTATTGAGGCAGAAGGTCTTGACTAGGAAGGATTATAAAGAGTTGATGAATCGTTTGTAATAATAAAATAGTAAGAGAAAAAAGAAAATTCAGTAAAAAAAAAAAAAAAATATATATTAAAAAAATAATAAAAAAAAACGAGTTTAAAAAAAAAATGTTAGTGATAAATAACAAGGGATATGCTAGATCTTATGTCTATGGTGGATTGAGCATCGTGGATTCGATGATACGGTTTTTAACCCGTAAATTCACTGGCGATGCTGCAAAACAGATCCCCTCAATCGCTCTCAAAATTGGAAAGCAGGCAGCCATCGATGTGGGTAAGAAAGTGGTGACAAAAGCGAG
The DNA here is from genome assembly GCA_031216915.1 of Pictodentalium vernedei. NCBI lineage: Eukaryota > Metazoa > Mollusca > Scaphopoda > Dentaliida > Dentaliidae > Pictodentalium > Pictodentalium vernedei. The sequence goes on along the minus strand of CM062295.1, from coordinate 293,773,270 downwards.
TGGTAGAATAGCTTCGGAAGCTGGCAAGAGAGGTACCGACGCATTGATTAATAAATTGATAACTCTGCCACCTGTCAAACGATCGAGAATCGAACCGAGAAGTTGGCGAGACTTTTATGATGATGTCATACCAATACAGGACTTGGCTAAAATGATGAAAGGATCGGGATTGAAAGTGATTTATAAATAAAAAACTTTTTATAAATAATATATATAAAAATAGGAATTGAAGTAAAAAAAAATTAAAAACAAAAAAAATAGTTCAAAACTGAATTTAATACATAGTTAAAAAAAACTGGAGAAAAAAAAGAAGGATATCAAAGACATGTCATGGAATGACGCGATGACCAAGAAGTCAAATGATGAGTTCTTTCCCAAGAGAATAAGAGGTCTAATAGTGGGAAAATCGAATTAAAGACCAATCTATTGATGAATCTATTGTTGCGACCTGGCTGGTTGGATTACGACAGATTATTCGTTTTCAGCAAGAGTCTCTTTTAACCAGAATACAGATTGCTTCGAGAGTGCATGAATCGTAAATTACCCAAGGACGTCATGGCGAGAAACTTCGACAATCAAGACGAATTCGAAGGACACGAGACTTCGAATATATTGGAAGGGGTGGCGAGAGAATTGACTAGGAGAAACGCCAAGAGTTCGAATGTGGAATGTCTGTTTTATGAGAACGCCGATGACATTCCTCATCTAAGACAGTTGAAGTCGGAGAATAAGAATCTCATGATCTTCGATGATCTGTTGTTGGAGAGACATAATCAATGTGAATCGTATTACGTTCGAGGACGTCACAGCAGATTGTTTCTATCTGTCTCAGAATTATTTTCGACTGCCCAGACAGATGATAAAGGAGAATGCTAATTTTCTGTGTCTCTTTTGTCAGGATCTCAAGAATCTCAATCACATCTATGGAGATCACATGGCCAACGACATGAGCAGGGAAGAATTCAGGAGATTCTGTAAGAAGGTGTGGGACAAAGGACTTCCACAATTTTGTAGTGATCAATTTGACCAGCGAATTTAACAACGGAAAATATCGAAAAGGATTCGATGATTCTTTTTATATTTCTGATAATAATGGAGAAGAAAATAAAAAAAAAAAAATATCGATAAAACATAAAATATATAAATAATAAATAATATTAAAAAAATGTCAGAACATCTATTAGAACAGACAGTCGAGAATACGGCTGCGAAACAGTCCTTTCAAATCGTAGTGAGTCATGACATGACTCGATTCACTACAAAATTCGAACCTTCCATCAAATTAAAGAAGGAAAAGAGATACGAGGTAGCGTTGGTTAATCTTGAGACTTACTATTCGTTTCCCAATGTCACCGAAAAGAATAATGCATTCAAGTGTTCTAATGGTGTGGATAGGTTCGAGATTTGATTTCCCAAAGGGAGTTATGACATAGATGATCTGAACCATCACATTCAGACAACACTGAAGACCGACGGTCACGGAAGCAAGCTGATAAGACTCGCTCCCAATACGAGTACTCTACAGACGATATTAGACTTGGGAGATAATTTTCGAGTGGATTTTAGTGCAGAAGATTTGATCGGTAAGATGTTGGGATTTGATCGAAAGATGTATCTAGGTCACACAGCGTCCAAAAATATGGTTGACTTTCTTGCGGTAAGTAGCATTTTAGTGAATGCCAATGTGATCACGGGAAGTTACGTCAACAGTAGTGCTCAGCCTACGATCTACTCGTTCTTTCCGGACGTGTTGTTGGGTTGCAAGATCATGGAGCGACCTCAAAATCTCATCTATCTACCCATGATTCTGGACACGTATAGAATTGAAACGCCGCTGATGGATCAGAATGGCGGCAATCTGTTAGATCTTCACAGAGAGAGAGTGACTCTACAATTTCACATCAGAGATATGAAAAAAAAAAATAATAATAAATAATTTGAAAAAATATCTTAAAAAAAAAAATATATATATATTTTTTTTTATTTAAAGAAGTTTTTTATTTTATATATTATATAAGAAATAAAAAAAGAAACTTATAATATTGATAATTTAAAAAAAAAATATGTAATCAAATAAAAAAAATAAAAAAATATGAGTCAATACATAATTAAAAACGTGAACATATCTGAAGGACAGAAAGCTAAACTTTGCAGAGCATTGAGAAATCGAGGCATGGCCATTACATTTAAATTCAGTCTTCAAGATTTGGAGAGTGACGGTCGCGATCGGATCGCCTGGACTAAAACTTGAATCAAAAGGATGGAGAAAGCAATTTGTAATCGAATGGGAATGATGGTGAGACTGAGTCCCACTCAGTTGGAATATAATCTGAGTATGAAAGGTGGTTTCTTACTGCTATTGGTGGGACTCGCTGCCAAAGCATTATCCATTCTCATGAAGACGGTGTTACCAGCTCTGGGCGTGGGAGCTCTCTCGGGACTCGCTAGTTCGAGAGTCGACAAATTAATGGTTAGAGGATTGTTTTTGAAGAAGGGAGGAGCCGTGTGTCGCATAGACATCGACGGTAAAAGATTGTATCTAGAACCAGTGAGAAAGGGCAGTGGTGATGCTTTTCATGGAGGCGGTTTCTATCTGAAGACCGGAGAGAATGTGGAACCAATTAGTGAAGGTTTGTTGTTTGGTTAGAATTCACCGTTTAAGAATATACCCCTTCTGAGTATGTTATTATAAAAAATAACAGTTAAAAAAAAATAACAATAAAAAAAATGAAGCAAAAGGAGAGAAAAAAAGAGAAACAACTTCCAACAGACGTGTTAACAAGACGTTCATATTACAAATTTTTTTAGTTTTTTTCTAAACGTTTACATGAGTATGCATTAGAAAGAATTCAATTGGAACAAATCGTACATGACGCGTGTTTATACGTATATGCAACATAGTTTTCATTAATATTCTTAAATCGAAGCTATTTCGAAAATTTCGAAACAATGAAGTGTTCGAACGAAAAAAAGTGCCTTACCAAGATTATCGTATGATTATAGATATCCTAGATCGTTTAAAATACGAAGTGAAACTTGTAGAACATTACAATTATGGGAAATATCATTACATTATTTATTGCATGAAAAACGTAGTTAATGTACTCGATCATGGTAGTGGTGCTGAAAATATTGAGAAATCCATTCATGCGTGTGTTGAATTTATTTGCAGATTACACTCGTTCACATCAAATAGATCATGGATCGAATTTGCTAAAAGGTTAAAAATCATTATCGATTATTTCCCATATCATTCTAACGATGACAATGGTGATGACGATGAACAAAAAATGGTTTTATCGAAATACGAAAAGCATAAAATCCTTCTTTCGAAAAAAATGTCATCTCTTTCCTTTAATAATATGCATGATCATAATAGATAAGAAATATTCATTCATTCAGTTGATGATGTGAAGAATAGAATGTGTTGTTATAAAAAAAACGTAATATATAAAAAGAAAAAGAAAAAAAAATAATAGAAAAAAATAGTAGAAAAAAATAAGAATAGAAATTTTTATATATATATAATAATAAATATGAGTAAAATGAACAATTACATGGAATCGAGAGCTTGGTTTCTTTGAAGGGTGTTGTGCATACGCGATCTGCGTGAATGAACAACTTCCTCACGTCTTGCATGAAAGATGCCTCGGCTGTCAAGAGGAGAGAGAATGTAACCACATTAATCATTCGTGTCTTATGATGGAATGGGAAGACATCATCACCACGTATTTCATGCCTGCATTGGAAAATGTCTGACATGACGACATGATCGAATGGTGGAAGCAATTTGTGTCTTGCATTGTGTCTAGAATTCCACTAATTCAGAAGAGTTGAAGTTAGCGCATCGAGGTCTCACCACCGAAGACAGGGGATGCGTTTTGTTGAAAAGGATGTGACCACTAAAATTTTTTTTTTTCGTTAAATAATAAGGGATGAAAATAAAAAAAACAAATACAGAAAAAAAGATATAAATAAATAAAATAAAAAAATGGAACTTTGAAGTAAAAAAATCTATCCATCGTTGGAGAAGTTGAGCCCCTTACCAACAGCACCTTATCTACCACCACCGCCGCTAGAACAAGGAGAAAGTGATGACGTGGTGCAGAGGTATTGAATCAAACAAATCAATAGAATTCAATTGTGTCTGACATGAGGGAGAGATTCTCATTGTTCGCTCAATAAGAGATATTCGAGATTAGAGAAATTTGTGAATGGTGTGGATTTGACTCTCATCGCGGCCTCTATGGGTTTGAATGTTGCCAGAATCAGTTTATTATCGACCACCATCATTGCTCTTCTGGTCGTGTTGGCCATAGAAGGGTTGGCTTTGACTGCCAGATTCGTTAGTACGATTGGAAATTTAATCACTAAGAAATTATCTGTAAAGGTCAGGAAGCATGGAAACATCAGCGTTTTGGCCGATGCAAAGGTCAATACCGTGTCAGATAAGATCTCCCTAGTGTTGAAAAACGGTAGGATTTCAGGCCACGAATTCCTTGACATATTGAAAGAAAAACAAATATATGAAGTCATGAAAGCGAATTTAAGAGTCAAGAGTCATCAGATCATCAAGGAACAAATGAAAGATTCTCTCATGGAAAAAGGGAAGAAGCGAGACGATCATTTCGTAAATTGTTGGATCCCAAAAAGATTCCAGAAGCAATCAATCGAAAAAAAAAATATATATAAAAGAAAAATAAAAAAAAAAAAAAAAATAGTATATATATAAATTAAAAAAATACGAAAAATAAATAACTAAATATATATGAAAAAAACAACAAATGTATTGCATCAAATGCAAAAGAGTTACCGATACGGTTAACGTTAAAAAAGTATTGACAAAAAATAACAGACCCATGCTTCACAGAATGTGTACAGTATGCAGTTTAACCAAGATGCAATTCATCAAATGCGGTTCTGGCCTGATGAATAAATTGATTAATAATCTACCCGTCGAAATGCATCTGCCAGGACATCAATTCACGGGACCAGGCAGGAAATTAAATAAGATATTGAATTGAGATATGACTCCTAAATCTTGGAGCAAACCCATTAATAGGGTGGATTCAGCCATTTACGCTCATGATCTGTGCTACGCTAAACATCCCGATGTCGAGACTCGTAATCGAATCTGCAATAAAAACATGTTGACTCAAATGAAAAATATATCGAATCCCACCAGGAGAGAGAGACTCGAATGTTTACTGGTTGTTAAATGTCGACTCGGATGGGGTCATAAAAAAGTGTCCAGAAAAAATTATTAACGAATACATTGGCGAACGAACTACACAAGCCCATCACATGTAAATTTCGAAGGAGAAGGGTGTGTTTGAAGGGTCTGGATCAGATCTGGTTAACCGATCTGGTCAACTGAAATTGGTTTCCAGATGGAATGAGGGCATTAAATACATACTGACGGTCATCGGCATGTTTTTGAAATACGGATGGATGAGACCTCTGAAGAATAAATCAGGAGCTTGCGTGGCCAGGGCTCTGAAGAGCATATTCAAATCGTCTGCTCGAAAACTGGATAAATTTTGGATGGGCAAGGGGAAGAAATTTTACAACAGTCACGTTCATCCGTTGGTTGACCTCTATTTCGTCAAAAACGAAGGGAAAGCTAACGTGATCGAACGTTGGATTAGAACCATGAAGGAAAAAATGTACAAGTATTTCACAGCCAATAAGACCAAGAAATATATCGACGTTCTAGACGAACTGTTCAAAGAATACAACAACACACGACACAGTTCAATCAAAATGATGCCTGCAGAAGCTAGCGATTCTCGAAACGAAAAATGCATCTTCGCAAATCTCTATCCCAAAAGGATTAAGATCAAGAAGGTGTCTAGACCACCGAAATTTGCAGTCGGCGATTGAGTGAGAATCACTTCTTATAAGTCACTCTTCGTGAAAGGTTACACTCCTCGATGGACCGAGGAAATCTTTATGGTCGTTAGAATATTTTACACAGATCCAGTGACTTACAAAATAGAAGTGTTAGAGGATAGCGAAGATGGCAGCAGAGAAATCATTTGAACATTTTATGAACAAGAATTTGTAGAAGATATATATATATTAGATATAACCAAAGGTCTATTGAGAGACAAAAGCATTCAAAAATACGAAGTTCACGAGTACAAACCCGTGACTGGAACCAGTCTGAACAATGCTGGTGAGATAAGAATCAACGTCGAGACTCAAGATCTGTTCATCCACTCCAGTGAAAGTTACATAGTGACACAGGGACATCTCACCAAGATATGGAATCTGTGTTTCATCTTGGAGAGGCCAGCATGATCTACGGACTCTTGACGTATTCAGACGATTTTTCGAAATCTAAAGGACTCAATCAATTGTGGGTGAAAGACACTGTCGCCGACATGAGCACAGCTAATACCGGTGCCGCCATGAGATTCGACTACGCAGTCAAGATGTCGAGACCCAGAGGAACGTTTTCGTTCAGAATACCTCTGAAATACATATTCAGATTCGCAGAAGATTACGATAAGGTTATCTACAGATTAAAACACAATCTGACATTGATTCAAAAAGGAAACGATGAAGCCATCATGAGACCCGCCACGACCGATGCAGGTAAGATACATCTGAACAAGATATCTTGGTTCGTTCCCCACGTGTGCTACCTTTGGTTGCAGAGAAATTACGTCTCTACAAGATCATAGAATTGAAGAGTAAATTACCGGTGGGATTTAGAATGAGACAGTGCGACGCGGCTAGTATTCCATCATCCAGCAATCACTTCAATTGGAGATTGACCATGAAATCTGCTTCGGACACACCACGATTCATCGTAGTGGCATTTCAGCCCGATAGAGATGGGTCTCAAGAGAAAAATCCTTCCCTGTTCGATCATTTTAACTTTAGAAACATGCATGTATTTCTAAATGCCATGAGATATCCAGTCATCGATTATAACGCCTCTTTCGATAAGAATGATTTCTGCAGGCTATACGGCGATGCTGCCGATTTCAGAAAGAAATATTATCGACTGGACAAATTGATGGGTAATCCTAACATCGCTCCCACTGAATACAAATCGATGTATCCCCTGTTCGTATTCGACGTTAGTAAACAGAGCGAGCAACTCAAGAGTAGTGTCTTAGACATTCAGATAAAGATGCAATTCGACAGGAACGTACCGAAGAGAACTGAGGCTTTTGCCGTAGTCCTGTTGGATAGAGAGTTAGAATTCGAATCAGACACACAAAAAATGTCCATCGTTTGATGAAAAAATAATAATAATTAAAAAAAATTAAAATACTAAAAAAAATGTAATAAATAAAATAATTAAAAATACCCCCCCAAAAAATATATAATTGGATTTTGAGAAATTGAATATTCAATCTCTCAAAATCCAATTATTTATTTTTTTTATTTTGAGTTGTCTTCCCTACATCACAAAAGTGATTATATATATTTAATTTTGGGGGGGGGGGGGTTTCACTGTTTGTTCAGAGGATCGAGTTCGATCAACAGAGAGACCACGGAAGTGACGGCTTCGGGATTACTGGTTTTCATCTTGAAATTGATCCTATCCCCCATCTGCACCTTGAGAGGCGTATCGAAGATGCTGGTGTTCGAGTATTGATCCTTCATCTTTTCGACTCTGTACCTCTTATCAGTTTCCACACCATTCACCACGAGATTGACGACTGCTGTATTGCTCAAGTCCATAGAAGTCAGACTCATTTGAATAATCTCACCTCCCGCCGACATGGGATATCCTATCAGACTGTGCAGCGGTCCGTTACCTCCATTTCTGAAGGACCATTCAGCTTTTTCCACTTCTAATGTACCACTCTCCTCGGCCCAAATGGGGATCAATTGTCTGGCATATTTTATCTTTTCCACGATGGACATCAGAGTGCAGGCATCCAACATGTGCACGGGATCTGGTAGATTCGTGAATGCGTGTCCTCCCATGTCCAGTTTGCCTTCCATGATATCACCCTTTCTCCAACACCGTATTTTCGTCCAAGTACTGTCTGCTGACCGCACTGGAAGCAAATTCGGGTTCGTCATTGAGACCGAATAGATTTAATCAGCCATATCGATGCTGGCCTCCATGGTTCCTCCGGATTTTTTGTTTAGATACAGTTCGTCGACTTGAGATTTCAGATAGGATTTAGAATTCTGTAGGGCAGAATCCATGTAGCCTTTGTTGACCGCCATCGAGTCTTTGTCCGCATCGTCAATCTGGGACAGATTCAATATCTTGTTAAATCCCTCATCCAGATCCGATTTCATTACTGGCTCATCAACGTTATTCTTTCTCAGTTCCAAGTCTATATATTGTTTGGTCGCCACATTTTTTTTAAATACGGGGAGCTGAAGAAAAATTCTATGCTAGTGAGGAAAACCCATTGTCAAATACAACAGCCTAATTCGCCAGGGAAGTTACAGTTAGGATTCGTGGGAATGGGCACGTTGGTTATCTTGTTAGAATTTGCGTTCAATTCAGACAGCATCACTTTAAGAACGTAGCGATCTCTCAGATGTTTACTGAATCTCCCGTGAGCGTCATCTGCATATCTTTTAGTGGCCACATCAGTCGAATCTCTAGGATCTGCTACATTCACCACTTGTTTAGATTTCAAGACAAGATCGTCCGTCATGTCTTTATTCACGTAATTATCTCTCATCATCTGCTGAAAATTTTCGTCTCCTCTATCAACATATTTTTTAGTCGCGGCATCTGACAGATCGATCAGTTCAGGAAGATTGTAGATTTTCTTATTAAGTTTAAAGGTTCTTCTCGAGGTTCGTATCTCCGGACGTATCATTCATCCAAGTTGGCAATGTCACCACAACCACCAACAACTTCAACCGTTTTTCTTTTTTTTCTACAGGAACCTTCATTATCGTCAGCACGACCAAATTTATCAACTATCATGTTTGTTTTGTGTTGTTTTGTTATTATTTAATTATTTATTTTATTATTTAATATTTTTTTTGTTTTTATTTTAATTATAACTTTATTTTTTTATATTCTTTATTTATATATCTATCTATATCAATTTTTTTCCTTTCTCTTCCTTTAATGTAAATTGTTGAGAATATCCTGAAAGTGATCTCCTTCCAACCATCTCTTGAGAATGTAGAGGCACAGGTGACTGCAAACTATCTTTTTATCAACAACATTCCATTTAGTGAAGGTAATGTATTTTTCGTCACTTTGCACGATGCAGCTCAACTCCCCATCGCTGACACCCATATTTTTCATGAACAAGTGACTGTCGTAGCCCAAGGGATTGTGAAATATCACCGGATAGAATTGAGCATCTCGAAATCTTAAATTACATTTGTTGTGAGCAGCGCCACAAAACAGACCCATGTAGTGATCGTGTTCTCTAACTTTTTTATTATTTTCACAATTATTATTGAATGGTTGCCTACAGAAGTAACATTCAGTGGTTTCCTTGTATTCTTCCCGTTGCTCTGGCGTGATGATCATGACTTTGGATTTTTTAAATTTGTTGTATAATTCTTGAATTTTCAATTCTAACTCTTCCACGAATTTTTTAGCCACATCCTCGTATTCAGAACATTTAGTGTTGATGAATGGAGCTGACTATTCCCGATCGTCGAAAGAACATTTCACATAATAACAATAGTCCAAAGGTACGTGCTTCTGATATTTTTCGGTGTAACTCCTACGCTCGTCGGATTGACAAGAATTCATTTTTGTGGTGAAACATTCAAAATCGGCATAGACGACGAATGGCGGCTCTAATCTTCTTTTGTAGTTGCGAAAGTTCATATAAGTTAGGTTTAGGCATTTTGACAGCAACGCTTGGCTTTTCGTTGCAATATTCCTGATGACACGTCAACGATTCTTGACAATGGAATGAATTCATGCAGTTGAGATAGAAAAATCTCTCACTCTTATGTTTAGTAATCTGCTTCGACAGCAATCGACTCATATTTTTAATCCAGCTATAATGTTGGTTGTCACTCTCGGAAATTAATAACAAATTAACAATCTTTTTTCTCTCTTTGTGCGAAGTCAGTCTGAGAGGACAGACTATTCGTTTTTTGTTGTCACATCCCAAGACGTTCACGGCCATGGTGGGATTTAGCTTTTCGAAATACCATATGTCTTCCAACCGTGTAGGGAAAGGCACTCCCGTCCAATAGAGATTTTTACAAGTCTCCACATACTTGAAAACTCTATCAACATTCTTTTCTACGGGATATAAGGCCGATCTGATCGCCCATTTGAAACACTTGCTATCATCTTTATTTTTCACGTTAATCATGGCATGTTTATTAGATACGAAATAAGGCAATTCTATATAGGAAGACGTTCTCAAAGGATCGTGTCTGTCCACGTGAATCTCGAAATTCAATACCTTCTCGAACGTCCAACCACTTCCCTTAAGATGCTAATGAGCCATAGATTCCAACATCTTGTCTTTCATCACTTCGTAAACATCAGATAATTCGTGATCTCTAAACACAGTCTCGTTTTTAGATTGGAAATAGGTATCTTCAACCACGCTCTCACACGTGTTCACGTTGACCCTTTTCATCAGACAATGCAAAATCATTTTTATTTTTAGACCCCTTTCTAGATGTTTTCGAAATACATCCAACACTCCACCCTTCGCCCATTCCATGAATGAATCGGGATCGAGATTTGCAAGACTGGAAATAGACTCAAAAGTTTTAAAATATCCTTTAATGGCGACATCTCATTCTATTTGAATCAACGATATCTCTAACACTTTAAATACGATTCCCTCTATCATATTGCATCCCCTTTTTCCCTTCAGCACTCTCGCGACTGCATCCATCACTTTTTGTAATGAATCATCTTCTTGAACCACATCGCTTTTCATTTTATTTTCATTCTCTTTCAAAACCTGCCGGTTCACTTTTCATTTAACAGTCTTCTTCTTAGTTTCTACAGTCGTTTGTCGACGTTGTTTCATCACTGCTGCATTCTCATTTTTTTCACAATTCGAGTTTTTGTTGCTGTCATAGATCTTTCATCCGCCCCCTTTCCATCGAGTAAATGATCGATGCATTCACCTTTTTTAGGTTTTTAACACCTTTCAAATTCAATAAGTACTTTGGCTTGTAATTTTATCAGTGTTAAAACACTAGTCTCCCCAAGCACGACTCCAATCAATTCTCCTTTGGTCCTGTAACAGCTGTAATTTTTAATTCCTAGATTTCTACAATACTTTTTCAATTCGGCTACGGTAGACAAATATAATTTTTCCATGTTAGACATTGTAGTTTTTGGCATTTTTTATGTTAAAACGTCTTATTTAATATATATAATATTTTAGTTTTTTTTTAAAAACTTAGTTTTTGTGAATTTTTAAAATTCTTATTTTAATATATATATTTATATTCTTTTACTGAAACATCAGTAAAGCAACAAACAAAATTAAGACGATTAGGTACATCACATCCGAACTAATCGTTTATACCTTCACCTAAAAAAAAACCCATTTGACGACTGAACCCCATCAGTAAAAAAAGCAAAAAAAAAAAAAAAAAAATAATTGTATACCGTAGAAAACCAGTACTACCTCGCTTTCCCAATTCGTTCCAAACAGAGGTAAACAGTCACTCGCCCCAGATTCACATTTTTCACTTCATTCAGTAATGAATGTAGATGTTTTAAAACAACGTTATATTTTATAGTGCACACTTCAAAGTAAGGAAAGCATCCACTTATTTTATTATACAAAAATGAACAGTCTAAGTGGTGAAAGCAATCATGCTCCATTGAAATATTAATCGATCGTGAAAACATACACACATTCCTCAAGATAAAAACAAATGAAAATGCACTTTTAATGTTTTTTTTTTCAAGTCGTGATTTAAAAATCTATCTATAATGGACTTCATAATTTTACACCCGTGACAAGAATATTCGTTTTAAAAACATTTTCTCTTCGTTGATAGACCCATTGGAATATCAAATTCACTCTCTCAAACGTTCGTCTTTCTCCAGGGATTAAATTCAGTTTGTGAATTAGTTGTTTGGAAATAATCGGATATATGTTACTTCCAAAGAACAGTGATAAATCGTCTGGGTTGAAATTTTCTATCTTATCTGACAGGATTGTCAACAGATCGTCTTGAAATTCGTACATTAAATCCAGATCGATTTCATTCAATTTCAGTGGTAAGATACATTTCTCGTATTCCTCCGTCAAACCACTAGTCTCCACGTCTTTCAGTTCAATGGCATGGTGGGATTGCAATCTATAAATTTTAGTATCAAACTTTGAATATCTCTTGACTCTTTTCAATTTTAATGTGCATTGTTTAGGTATTGTGGAGGATTTCATGACTGATTATTTTTTATAAAATATTAAATTTTGTGTTTTTTTTTAAAATGATAATAATTATTAATTGTAAACAAAAGATTTGTTTTTGTTTTTTTCTTCTTATATATATGTAAAAAATAAAATAACAACTTTTTTTACAGTTTTTTTCTTTAATGACAAAAACAATTTTATCATCTTTCGTCTCACAACTCATAATACACATATCTTCAATCGCGATCCTCCTCCCCCAATCCCCCAGATCGTCGTCCAGCTAATCTAACAATTCTCAGACTCGCGCGCTCGATCTCAAACGGTCGAGTTTACCGGCTCAATCTACGAATTCACCTCGATCGAACCATCGTCTTTTCCTGTGGGAAATCCACGTCCCGGATCGAGTTTTACTGGCTCAATTTTTGAATTCACCTCGATTAAACCGTCGTCTTTTACTGTGGGAATCGACGTTCGATCACGTATTTTTCCCCAACTCAAAAACCGAAAAAACCACTGTCTTTTCGGAATTTTTCCCAATGGAAATCTCAATGCTAATCTGTCGAGCATGTCGAAAAAATTCACCCCAATTGGAAAATCAGTGTTAAATTTATCAAGAAAGTGAATTTGTCAAACTGGGAATTTTTTTAGACATTTTCGACAAATTCCGTCGAAAGTGAGCCAGAAATGCTGGAATTTAAACATTTTCCGGGAAAAGCCCAGGGTTTTCGGGGAAAATTTGAATTATTTTTGGAAAAATCAACTTTTTTACCAGAAAGATTTGTTTTTTTCCCAAAAAATTTGAGTTTTTCCAAAAATAACTCAACTTTTCTGGCTCACGTAAATTTTCTGTCTCACACGATTGAACTGAGCCAGAACCCACACATATTATCTACTTATGTACGTCTGGTGCTCAGTAAAATCGAGAAAAAATAATAGCGACGCTTTATGATCTGACGATCATGGTATAAATAAAATATACCTACAGTAGCTTGGTGTACCAAATGTTCACCACTCGTGGTGAACATTTGGTACACCAAGCTACTATGGGTATATTCTATATATAACCCACTTTATTATAAACACAACTGATTAGCATCCTATGTTATTTCAATATATTTGGTTCTCTCAATGTTAATGTTTAGACATGGACTGTCAAAATCAGGAAAATAGGGCCTCGGTAAGTATTGCATGGAGTTGAGGTCTCCTAAAATGGAATAGAGACATATCTGACCACAGTTGCCAACATGTATCACGCTGTTATTTCATGAAATGACTATTCACTCTAAATCAGGAGGGTTAAAAATCAACCCAAATCAGCTAGATCGAATGAATATGGACCCAATTGGGTTCATATTCACTCAACCCAGTTGATTTGGGTTGATTTTTAAACCCAACTGATTTTAGAGTGTGTATGTTGATTTAAATTACAACTAAAAATGAACACCATGAAAGCAACCAACTCACCAGTCAATCAATACATTAGTCAATGTGTACATTCGAATAACAAAGGCACAGTTTTAAAGTTCATGTAGGCAGTATAGATTTACAGTGTATTCTACCTCAGGCTGCATTGCCACAGCCATGGGTCACCAATGCCATTTTCTTGTCTGACATGAAAACTAAATTAACTATTATTATTATATATTAGTATTTGATAGCTGGCCCAATGGGGCTCCTGTGGCATACAGAAGAATTTACTCATCTATGGTTCAGACATGGCCTGGCACCCACAGCCCAATGAAAAAGTCGCACAAAAAGGAATCAGCTGGAAGAAGCAAAAATAATTTCAATTTTCCTTTTCTTTTGTTCCTCTGTTATCATTGTTGTTGTGTTATAATACGAACTCCCAACCTAACGTGGAATTAACCCTTTACCTAACGTAATTACAAATTGAAAAATGTTGAAAAAACCTTATTTAAAATAATTCAATAGAACAATATCTGACACTCATTGGAACGTGCTCGTAATTTGCTCGTACAATGAAGGGTCACGAAATATGGTTTGGTTGAAAAACTTGAAAAAAAAATAATTAAAATAAAAATTTTGATATCGTGTGCGTTGGGTAACGTGGTATTTATTTATTTATTTATTTATTAAGGTTTAAAGACACTTTCGACAACCAGTGTTACCTCTTGCCGCACAGTTTTACACTTGGAGGAAGCCGGAGTAACCGGAGGGAACCACCGCGCAACGGCGAACAACTAACAGACTCCTCAACGCACTAACTCCCACAAAGAGGGTTAGTATTGGTTAACGACAAGTGCACAATCGACGTGCAGTACACCAATCGGGATGAAGTGCCTTGCCCAAGGACACAACGCAGATACCCCTGGCGGGGATCGAACCGTGGACCTTTCGGTTTGAAATCCAATTTCGTAACCACTGAGCCACCGCACTCCGAGTAACGTGTGTACTTAGTTGGCTTCTGTTTATTCCATGAAGACTTTTGGGGTTACACATCTCCATTTACATTGTGCAACTGTCTTTTGTTTGTTTGTGGGTTCGTGCTCCAGGCACACGGCCTTCACAGCGTGTTACAAAAACTTTATCCAGTGTTTGTACATGTGTTGTTAATCGTCTCATCTGCCGTTATAAACTGTTTTCTAGAAAATAATTTGCTTTTCCCAATGAACAAGAAAGCAACATACAAACATGTCGAGAAAAACGCATTGACAACACCTTTGGACCACTCATCCGGTACCCACCCCGACACTGTGTACGAACCACCTCTACACAAACCATGGTTTTGATCCCCTCAATTGAATGAGAATGTTTCAGAAGCAGAAAGGTAAGAAAAATATACAACTCAAGTTTGCCAAGCACCAAGTATATCCAACTACCTGTTTTACGTTTTAGTTGAAATATTGTCATGAAAAGTGTATATATTTTTTATTTAATTATATCTTTAATGATTTAAACAGAAATTAAGATTTTATTTGTGTTTGACATTATTTGTTAGCTTTTGAATACGATAACCATGGAAAATGGATATTACTGGTAAAAGAGGAAATTTTTCGATTTGCCAAAAAGTTGACGGAGCGAACTGGTATGGGTTCAATATCGAGTATGAGACCCGTCTCATTACTGTTAATTACAGCTCGACAACACCTTCTCATTTTCCCAATCAGGTTTCTGGTGGTCCTTTGTGGGATGTTGTTCCATTCTTGGACTAGCATGGCACCAAGGTCCTGGACACTTCTTGGCGGGACTGGACGGGCTGAAATTGCAAGCTGCAACTCATTCCAGACATGTTCGATTGGATTGAGGTCAGGGGATCTTGCTGGCCAGTCCATACGCTCAATCCCCTCCGTCTGTCGGTACTCCCCGACAGCATGGGCAACATGAGGACGGGCATTGCCGACCATCAGAATGAATCTATCACCCACTGCACATACATACAATCTGACGTGGACATCTAGGATCTCATCAATATGCAGCTGTACAGTCAATGTACCATGTTCAAGGGCACAGTGCTCTGTATGCCCATCCCTGCTGACGCCGCCCTAGACCACGATTGACCCTCCGCCACAGCGGTCATGCTCAGCAATGTTGGCTGCATGGAATCACTCTCCTGGTCTTCTCCATACCCTAGAACGCCTATCTGTGTGGTCTAGGCAGTACCTTGACTAATCTGTAAAAAGGACAGGTCGCCAATTTTCTCTGGTCCATCCAACGTGGCCCATGGCCCATTCATATCGTGCCTGGCGGTGGTTCTCGTATAACGGAATGCAAATACATCTCGATCGGAGACCACCTTCGTGCAACTTTGCCCGGATAGTCGGCGTCAAAACATTTACCCCAGATGCATTCTGAAGATCACTGCGAAGATGGGTTGCTGTGGCAAAGTGGTTCTTACGGGCCTGAATGATCAAAAACCGGTCTTCAGCTGCAGATGTTGCCCTGTCACTGCCACCACCATGTCGTCTTACTGGTGTGCCATACTGCTGAAATCTTGCCTAGGCTCTGGTGATCACCGTATGGTACAAACCAAGGGCTTCACCAACCTGGCGATGGGTAGCCCCTTCCTCCATCATCCCAAAAGCCCGCCACATTTCTGCTTCAGACAAATGTCTTCTTACATTTGCATTTGCGATATTTAATCATTAAATCACAAGGGTTTGTGTTGAAATGAAGACTGAATACCCTACACATGCCATGTACATGTAGACAGTGCACGAAAACATCATGAAAATCAATGGGTACAGAAAAGTCTGCCTGTCGAGAGAGCTCATGTAAACACTGGGGACCATCTCAATACATTCCTCAATCATATCCACCAAAAATATCGCAAATATGTCACAAGCAAATTTCACAATGATGTGTCAACTATTTGGTGCTTAGCAAATTTTGAGTAGTATACAATAATGTGAATGACTGAATCGTTGGAACGAGTTCCTTAGGTGTCATAAGTTATGTTTTTGAGACAAAAATGAAAATATTTAGTTATTCAAGAATTTTGTTTGCAGGTGTCGTCTGCTTTTCCTGTTAGGTAAAGGGTTAACAAAATTTGGCTTAGGATCGGCGTTGTAAAACGTTGTGCGCACAGCAAACCGCATACAGGATACATCATAGTGAGCTCTGTCGCAAAGTCGGTCAAGACCTACAACAGACTACCAATGAGTGACATATTTCAGTAATTTCACGGCTTCCGGGATTAAAGCCGAGGTGTTAGGTGCTTCAGGAAATAAACTTGCTGATTTGTTTTCCAATCCCATTTAATTTAACAATTTTTGTAGATATTCGAAGTGTTCATTGATTCGTTTCCTTCTCATTCAGAGAATCGAGATTTTTCAACACTGTCAAATGGAAATAATGAAAGATGTGAAAATTATGGCTCTTGTTCTGTTGATACTGGCCGTGGACGTATTTTCACAGAATGGTGAGTAATTATACCTCATCAATAGGATAGATACGGGTGGGGCAGGAGGGATAGCCCCACACCACCAAGGATTTTGTCGAAAGTCTAACTGGAATGCTGACATGGGAGGTTCTATTCATAAGGTTCACAGCTGTCAATTCGAGTGAAGGAGATGACACCTTCTGCTCATTCTATTTGTTTTACAAAAAGAGTTTCTACATTAGGATCTGTATTATCACTTTTAACCATCTTTATCAGATAATCACCATCAAATAGCTCATCGTGGAACATCTCGTTCACAGCACGCCTAATACAGGAATGACGTCAGAAATCAACGTCGATTCCGTAACGTTGTAAATGAGTTGGTTTCGGAAGTCGAATTGAATTAATCTTTTATTTTTCGTTAATTGTCTACCTAATACAAATTGGCAGACGACATTGCGGAAAACGTTTCCCTTATAACTAAATATTTTCATTTTTGTCTCGAAATCATAGCTTATGACCCCTCATTGGAACGAGCTCGGCGATAAGCTATGTTTTTGAGGCAAAAATTGAAAATATTAATAAAATTTGGATGGCGATTTTTGTGGACAGCGCTGGCCTGTTTTAATCATTGCGTTAACCCTTTACCCAACGCAGACGATATCAAAATTTATCATTTTAGATATCATTTTTTGAAACTCGTCGAGTTCGTTCCAACGAGGGGTCACATGATATGGTTTTGTTGAAATATTTTGAAAAATCATATTTTTTCAACTGCTGAATTTGCATATTACGCGGGGGGATGCGGTCGATTCGTTGGGTAAAGGGCTAACTGAGAGATAATTTAAATTATACATTATGTGATAAAAAGAACCTCGATCATTAAAATTGACCTGGGCCTCGGTAAATCTCGGTAAACGTCGTCTCAGATTGGTTTTAGTGAACTCGGTGCAGAAATTTCATATGTATGAAATCGCGACTCATTAGTGTCTCTCTATATGTACCACGAAGACACCTGTAAAATATTTTCTTGGTTAATTGAACATCATAAATATGTCAGCCATCTAGTCCTCATATGTAAGTCTGTAGATCACCTGCTTGCAGTGGAGTTGAACATGAAGATCACTATTGGAGAATCACATCTTTGGATACGGTCCTCGCATTTGTTATATGAGGCCAATATACTTTTGAGGAAATAGCAATAAAAGGCCTCACCTGATGCCCATTTGGTCTCTTCTGTGTATTTTACCCTTTGTGCACTGAGGTCAGAATACCGAAATGTCAGGCCGCGAATTTTATCCATAATACAATTAAGAATTTAAACAATTCATTCTTATTTGACAGAGCTCGGTAAGCTCTGTCAAACAAGATTAACCCTTTACCAAACACGAAAAGCAGACGACACTTGCAAAAAAAATTCTTGAATAACTAATGTTTTTCATTTTTTGTCTCAAAAACATAGGTTATGACCCCTCGTTGGAACGAGCTCGACGAGCTCGTTCCAACGAGGGGTCATAACCTATGTTTTTGAGACAAAAAATGAAAATATTTTGAAAATTAATTGGCGATTTTTGAGAATAGCGCTGGCCGTTTTTGGCCGTTACGTTGGGTAAAGGGTTAAATTTGGTTAAATTAATAGTTGCATTATGGAAAGATCTGTAGCTTGAAATTTTGATGCTTTGACGCCAGTTAAAAAAGGTTTAAGGGGACTCCCAACCTAACATTGTGGTCAAATTTCATGTAATTTTCTACAAATGCCAAAAAAGACCAGGAAGGAATAACCCCAATAAATTAAATATCACATTTTTGGAATGAAACATAGATCATGTGTAAACTAATATTTGCCATGGAACTGTTACAATGTGGTCGAAAGCTCTGCCTGAATGTCTGCTATGGCAAAAGTAAGAGACCAGATTTTGTACAATAAAATATCTTAAATTTACTGCATAGCTATATTCTGCAATGCTTTTAGTGCAGACTCCTTGAATTCTTTTTCTCATTCTTGTAAGGAACGGACAGTAAGACTAATTGTAATTCTGCCATTTTTCTTGTGTTTGTTTACCTTTTATGAAGTTCACCAAGGTTCAACTCCGCACAGTTCACAAGAACAAGTATGGAGTCATGAGAGAGTACATCGATGTAAAATGAAGAATGTCCAATGTGGCTTTTGTCAGTCTGCGGTGATCATTCCCGATCCCCCACAATTCTGTGTCACTTTGCATGAGATTTGTGTCAAATTGGTAAAATATATGAGATTGATACGCCAAAAAGTAAAACTACCCAACTTCCTCATTTGGTATTATCTCAATTTATCTGTGACCATTTCTGGTGTTGCATGAACAATGCCAGCTGCCAACAGTGGCGTGGCCACGGGGGGAGAGGGGGGGGGGGTTCCTCCCCACTTTCCCTCAAAGTTGGTCCTCGAAATTTGTCCAAAAATGGCATAAAAATCGTAGGGAGGTTATGTCCATGGGGGTTAGGTTGTAGATTGCTTGTCCTAACATCTGTGTCGGTGAAAAGACAGACAGTCATCAGTACATGAAAAACCTCAAAATATCCGCTCAGATGTAAGGAGATGGGGGTTTTTTGAACCCTGGAATTCAAAATTTTTCTACCACCCGCCGAACCATGGTTGGCCCATGGTACCGACGACCCTTGGCCGCCCCATATCGGACACATTTATTATTTACTTCCCTCTGGTGGAAACCCTGATTATTGTTACCTTGGTTACCTAGCTCAAACTTTAGGGACGCAAAATTCTGGAATGTGAAGGCTTGGAAAGCTTTTCCCGCACACGCCACCCTCAAACTCCTCTTAAAACGGCTCTAAGCCAGGCTCTGCGAGTTTGTCTCCCCCCACCCCCACATGCTTTGGGCTGGCTACGCCACTGGTTGCCAATAGTTCCATGCGAATGCTCAAGTATGTCCAAAACAACAAAAATGACCTGCCCTGCATGCAGAATACTTACATCAAGTGGCTTCTTTGAGTTGGAAATCGGATTCTAATTCATTTGTGTACATGGTTTGGTATGGTTCGTTTGTTTTGAAACGATCGCCCTTCTGTAGTTGCTGTTTGGGGAGACTTGACTGTTGCTTACTCGTGAGATAACATTAATAACTGATCTGCTTACCGAAACTAATTTTATAGGCTGTGAATTCGATTCTTGAACAATATCGGGATTATGTTGGTTATTAAATTCATTTATCGAAAAATTATGAGACGTTGTGGTCTCGTTTCGGAAGTTCGTGTAATTTTGTCCACCAGGCGGCTTCATGCTATTTCTGTCAACGAATTGTACAATCCAGATAGATTTTTTCAACCTTTTGGTGCCTACAGCGATCAAAATTGGCGTGGATCCACCGTACACACAAATTAATGCGGCTGTGAGAGGAAGAAATTTATATTTACGATGGTACTAAATTTCAATATATTTGGTGAACAGAAAAAGAACTTTCTGAAACTTTGGCATTCAGTCCTTGACTTTTGTCTTTTTATTAGATTAGCAGACTCCACCAAGCCTTCTTTACGTCACAAATATACTGGGTTACAATCAATTTTTTTTTCGTAAATATATCATTATGAGGACTGCAATTTATGTTGATGAAAATATATTTTTGTTTTCAAACATTATTTCCCACTTTTATGTTCTGTTCATCGACAACAACCAAATAATAGTAGTTCGAATCGGTGGCGTATTAATCCCTTGCTGAAACTTGCGTAACTTTCCACAGTTTCCGAATTCAACATTGCTACTGAGGACTGTATCACGCAATTATTACAATTTCATATGAATATTTTCCTATGGATGTATCGTATGTTATATATTAATTACATCGCCCCGCAGATTCGAAAACAGCAATGAAAGGTTGGAAGATTTCAGATGTTTGGAAATTAAATCGTTTCCCAACTTCGCCCATGAATCACGTGATCAAAACAAGCATGTCTTCCCAACACAATATTTCGTGGTTGTTCATTTTCCTCTGAGGGTTTTCAACATGTCGGTGATGAAATAATAAATAGGTTTTCAATGGGTATGGAGGGAGGGTGGAGTCTTTTATTTACAACTCAAACATTAGAATAACCGACCTATTCCTTTTTATTCTCGTCGGTTACTTATGTGGCTGGCAATTTCTGAAAAAAGTGGATAAATTCAAATGTTGTGTACTTTTGTCATTATGTTGGTATATAATATGTCGCTGTTCACCACTTCAATTCGTATTTAGGGCTTTGTTGAATTTTCAAAAAATTGTCAAAAGTTTTGTTGGACGACCCATTGAGAATCATATTGACATAGCAATTTTAACAATGGGAATCACTGTCGAAGAATCATTGTTGGAACACAACCCGTATTATCCTAAACTCTTCACGCATCTGCACTGATGGCACATATTATCATGACGATGACCTACAACAACCTGACATGACTATCATGGCTATCATGAGAGCCACGCGAACCCATCATGTTATGTTATGATGTCATCGTCGTCTTGATCTACAATTCACAGTCGACAAGAGAGGCTATTATTATTCCTGGTGGGTGAGGGTCTGAGATGGGAAATCTCACCCGAGGGCAAGATAGAGGCTTGCCGAGTATCTGGACCAAATATCTTGTCCCGAGGGTGAGATTTCCTCATCTCACACCCGCCCCATCAGGGATAATTTTTCTCCCCCACCAAAACAGGCTGACGCCATCAAAAGTAATTCAGGGGCACGTGCAGCTATATCGAACAATTTTGTTGTCCATTTCTGAAAAAACTCATTTGTTTATCGGAAAGAGCGCACAAAAGTTTTGTTTATACCACAGGCATATACCACAAAATTAAACCCCAACGCCGACAAGACAGGGGTTGAAGATTTGTAGCGAAATGAAAACTGACACATTCAGATAACGTCATATTATGAATTCTGCAAGGTATTCGCATAACTCTTCGACGGGAAGGCTGGTCACGTTGGTGGGTGAAATAGCTGTCACGTGAGTGGGGTGAGACAGGTATATCTTCCCCAGGACGGAATGTTTTCACGCGCCGAAGGCGCGCAGGAACGGGTTGGGGAACAAGCCCCTTTCGACCCTCATTGACTGTATATGATCGGTTTTCTCATGTCGAGGCGTGTGGAAGGAGGAAAAAGTTCAGGTACTCGTCTCCGGTTGCGGCGTGGCGGGTGGATGGCTTCGTTGATTGGTGTAGGTTGAACCCTCGGTTGAGGACCAGTCTGGGAGGTTGGGTCCTCTCACAAAGGTGCTACCTCTCCCCGAGGGTGCAGTGGTCTTAGGTTTTCAGGCAAGTATAGTCTGCCACTTAGGAGATGATTTCGAATGATGGCCATCACTGGCAAGTATAATCTGCCTCAGGCTGTCTCTGTTTGTGTGGTAGGACGTCTTAGAAAGAAAACAACAACGACCCCTTTCGGGGACCACCAGAAGACCCGAACTTTCCTGGTTCGGGGGCAGACCTGCATTATCATCCTATTTGGGTGGGACAGAGAATGCGCAGTGTGGACGCTTTACAAAAAGGGGCAGAGGCGGGACGCAGGACCAACGCTCGCCTCCCTTGAAGGGGTCGACCACTTCTAGGGATGGAGTGGAGGATATTCTGGAATCATGGGGTTTGTAATCTCCATAACGGTTATAGTTTCCATAGCGGTTATTGGGGTGCTGATCAAAAAGCGTCTTCTGTGTACCTGCTTAAAAGAAGAAGGCAGAGTTAGTATTCATTAGAATATGTAAAATATAGAAAATAAAAATAGCATATTTATTTGGATGAGTAAGTCCATAGCGGTTATAGTTCCATGGCGGCTGTTGTTTCCATAGCGGTTATTTTACTTCCATAACGGTTATTTTGGGAAAGAAGATAGATTGAAAAAAAAACTAAAGAAGAAATGTGTCGGTGTTTGTGTGCATGTATATAATGCTTGTACGTGTTCTGGTTATGATGAGCGTGACTGTTAAGTTTGTGTTCCTTATCAGTGTTAGTAGAGGCAGAGTGGTTTGGTTCAGCTATTGTAGCATGTCTTAAAAAGGACAAACTCCACTGTGGGACGCAGTTATGTTACTGACAATAGCTAAGCCTCCCCAAGCTTTCTCCATTTTGATTGCGTGATTGCTGAGTATATGTTGTGTGTGGGGTGTGGGGGCAGAGTGGTTCGGTTCTGCGTATTGTAGCATGCCTTATAAAGGACACATCGTACCGTAGGGTCGCAGTAGTGTTGCTGACAATAGCTTAGCCTCCCCAAGCTTTCTCCGTTTTGATTGCGTGATTGCTGAGTTTATGTTGTGCATTGGGACAGAGTGGTTCGGTTCAGCGTATTGTAGCATGCCTTATAAAGGACATATCGTACTGTAGGGTCGCAGTAGTGTTGCTGACAATAGCTTGGCCTCCCTATCTTTCCCCATGTTGTGTTTGCGTGCTTACTGATATAAATCCTGATTATTTCCTATTTTGGGCGTTTGGCTCTTTGTTAAAAATCCTAGTTAGTATTTCCGTAAGTTTTGACGTTTTGGGGTTTTTGTCTGCTTTTGCAAATTGCCTGTAATTCGGATATTAGCTGACTATCGGCTAGCCGATCATGGTTCTTCACGGCTAGAGAGGCAAGGCGGTCTTTTATGGTAGGATGTCGGCTCTGTCGTGGAGTGTTTTGATGGGTGTGTCCCATGGGGCACGGAGGACGACCCTAAGCGCGTGATTTTGGACCCTCTGGAGTTTTCCCATATTAGTTTGATTGAGGTCAGTTAGGATGATTGCCCCGTATTCGAGTACTGGGCGCACAAAGGCTTTGTATAGTTTGAGTAGGGTGGACTGGTTGGCTCCCCAGGAAGTTCCCTTTAACATTTTCAATAAGTTAATGCGTTTGGTTGCTTCACTCGCCATATCATCGGTGTGTTTATTAAAGGACAGTGTTTGATCAATGGTGATGCCGAGGAAGTTCGCCTCTTTTCATTCTGGGAGGATTTTATCCATTAGTTTCAGGTCAAAGTCGCGTTTGCCTTTCTTGCGAGTAAAGGTGATTCGTTGGGTTTTGTTGGCGTTTAGCTTAATTCTCCATTTGGCACACCATTGTTCTAGGTCTTCGAGAGCGCGTTGCATGGGTTTTTGGAGAAAATTGGCCGTATTGTTAGAGTCCCATAGGCCCTTATCATCTGCAAATTGGGAGACTTGAACTCGATTCTCGGAGAATTTGAGGTCATTTACATAGAAGATGTAAAGAAGGGGGCTGAGAACGGATCCTTGGGGGGTACCTGCTTCAAGAGGGACACTGTCAGACATTTCGTTATTTACTCTGACTTTGATTTCGCGGTCATTTAGGAAGGAGGATAGTAATCTAAGCAATTTCATGGGGAGTTTCATTTTAGATAATTTATAGCACATTCCATTGTGCCAGACAGAGTCAAATGCTTTTTCGACGTCTAACAGGAATGCCGCGCCTATTTGCTGATTGTCAATCGCGCTTTTCATTTGAATGACTAGTCGGTAGACATGCTCGATGCCTTCTTTACGGTTTCTATAGGCTCTTTGCCACTTATTGAAAAAAATCGTTGTCTTCGAGGTGTCCACTGAACCGATTGGTAAGGATTCGTTCGAATGTCTTACCAATGCTGCTGAGGAGGCTGATTAGGCGGTAGCTAGCTGGATCGGAAGGGCCCTTGTCAGGTTTTGGTATCATGACACCGTTAGCTTTTTTCCAACATTTACAAAAGTAGCCATGGGTGAGGCATGCGTTGTACAGTTTGTTTAGTTTTTCGATTAGGGAATTTGGGCTTTGTTTTATAATTTTATAGCTCACTTCGTCTTCGCCGGGTGACGAGGAATTTTTGCACTTTTTTATGACGTTGATGATTTCGTCATTGGTGATGGGGGTGACGAGGTCATCGTCATCCCCGTCTTCTGGCTCGTTATTGAATTTGGGGTCTCGGTAGATATCAGGGTGTTCATTGATGAAATCATCAATGGAGTTTATGACGGCGTCATCGTTGCCCACATCTTGATGCGGACGATGCGTTTTTCTTAGGAGGTCGGCAAAGGTGTCGGCCTTGTCTTTGTCGGGGTCGTGAAGGAACCGTCTTCCCTTTTAAGAGGTTTGGCTGCGGCTTTGCGGCTTTTGTTTTTTTTGCCCAGTTAGGGTTTTGAAAGAGTCCCAGAATTTTTTGGCATCCTGGACCCCGTTTAGATTGGCTGTTGCCTTTTCCCAGTTGGCTTGTTTTTCAGCTTGGATGGCTTCCTTGACCTCGCCAGTAAGGCGGTTGTATGTTTTTTTTTTAGGTCCACTTTCTTGATGGGGTCAGCTTCGGTTTTAAGAGCGCGAAGAGCTTTCCGTTTGGTTTTGATTAGTGAGAGTGTGTTACCCGAGATAGTATTTCTGCAGGGGCGCACTTCTTCTTTTGGGCATATTTCGTTTAGGGTTGAGTTAATGATTTTCTCTATGCCCTCGCATTGGGTTTCGAGTCCCGCTGCATTGGATGGGAGGGGGGGGGGGGGGTTGTTTGTGAGTTTGACATCGATGATGTCGTGATACAGGTTCCGATTAATTTTTCTGAAATTTCTGCGGAGAGTGTGGGGAGGGGGGGGGGGGGTATCTGAGTGGGCCATTTCCTAGTTACAGCGAGGCGTGGACCGGGAGGTGATCGTTGCCTAAGTCGTCATCGCCAACCCAGTGATCATCGATGTGATTTATCAGGGAGTCACTGGCGATAATTAGGTCGAGGATCTCAGATGAGAATAGTGGATTATTAATGATATAAGTTGCTGAGTTGTCCAAAACCACATGAAGGTTATGTTTTTGTGATTTCGAGGAGGGCTTCGCCATTGGGGGTGGTTTTGTTACAGCCAAAGTACAGGTGTTTGGCAATGAAGTCGCCGAGGAAGATGCAGTGTTTGTATTCCCTCGTAAAGAAATCAAAGACGTTGTCAGAAACAGTTTTGCTTGGGTCGTTATAATAACAAACAATCGCGATGTCTTTATTGTCGACTGTGATTTCAGTTGCAATCACCTCAGCATCGAGGTGATTAGTTTTAATGGTTTTAGTTTTGATGTTCTGCTTTATTAGAAGCGCAACGCCACCTCCTTTGGTGATTAGTCGGTCTCTTCTAATAGTGCTGCACCCACTAACTGAGAAATCTTTGCTGGGTTGAAGCCAACTTTCGCAGATACAGATAATGTCTGTATCTTCGAAATATCGGCCGATCTGAAGTTTTTTGTTATTAACGCTTCTAGCGTTCCACACGGCTATTTGTAACTTATTCATGATGGGGTTGTAATTTAGTCGCGGTGTTTGGTTGGAGGTGATTAGTGGCTTTATTGGGTGTTGATTGCGGCTTTAATTAAAGATTCGTGGTCATGATTAGCCATTGTGCAAAAATATGTGACCTTAAGCACCAATAAATAAATAATAAATAATTAAAGATTCGGATATTTGGGTTTTGAAAAGCCGAGACGCTTGACAGATGTCAGACAGACTTGTGCTGACATGTTCGTTCAGAACAGAGTAGAGCGCTCCCGCGACAAGGGAGCATATTGTGTGGGGTGAGGAAGCGTTGTCAGGTATTTTTAAGTTTAGGTTTTTCAACTCAATGTTGGTTTTCACTTTTTTGAAGAGGGTGCACTCCCGATAATTACTGGTGTGGGGTCCCTTGCAGTTAGGACAGGAGGATGCTATGTGCCCAAATTTTTGACATTTATGGCATTCGATTGGGGGAGGGGTAGATCGGTTCTCCTCTGCCACGTGTATTCTACCATTGATGGTAACCCCTTCCAAAATTCTTTTTCGTTTAGTTATACTGTTAGGGCAGATCACCTTCAACTTCCACGTGTGATTGCCCGTGGCTATGGAAGTGAATCTTTCCCACTTGCAGCCTGATATACCCTGGCTGGTGGCTTCTTTTGGGGTGTCGGGGTGTACCCTTGTCACCACGGCAATATTTACTGCTGTTTTATCCCCTAGAGGAAGTGTAGGCTGTTTATCCTGTTTTTTTGTTTTTGTCCATGGGTACCCTCGTGGGTACCTTCTTTACAGCCCCCGTGGGTGTCCCATTTATGGCCGCGGAGAAGTCTAGACTCATAAGTTGAGTGAGTACCTCCTGGCCAGACTCTCTGACTGTAATGTTTTTGTTTTTGATGGCAGTGACAGTGAGAGCATTATCGTCAACAGATGAGTTACTGCTGATAGTGTGGTTATTCTTATTGCCATTATGAAAATTAGTACTGTTACTTCTTAACCGCTCTAGGTGTCAAAGTGGAGAATCCATCAGCACCCGTCACCTCCTGCAACTCGCACTCAGAATCATAACTTTTTTGTTTTCTTTTTAGGGGAGTCTTCTCCCCCTTTTGGCTCTGGGGCCATTAGCGGGAACAGACTCCCCGTGAACCTATCCCACAAGCTTGAGTGTTTAATAACTGCGACAGAGATCTATCCGTGTTAAAGGATTTGGATCCCAGAGGATCCACTGTGACTTTTGTATTTGTGTTTGTTTTGGAGTTGACTCTACGAGCACGTGCAGCCCCAGCATAGGATTTTGAGCTGCTACCCTCCTCCAATGCTGTGGCTGCTGAACTCGTGGACTCTCTTTTGCTTGTCTTTCCAGCTTCGCAACTATTGGCTTTATTGGCATTATTATTGACGCTACTACTTTCCTTATCAGAAGGAATGCCCTCAGAGGCAGCCAGGACCTATATCGGGCTGACCTCGTTACTGTCTGGGACAGAGTGGATCTCTGCCACTACTTGGATCTCTTTAGCTGGAGATCCAGGTGATATTGGGGATGGCATAATGAAGGAATTTCTTAACATTTCAGAAAATTGGAGGTCTTTGGCCCTAAGCGCCTCCCTCATCTCGACATCCTTTGCTTTAAGCTCTTCCCTCAATTCAGCAATCTGCTTTGTTAAAGCTTCTAACTGCTTTCCCCAAAACTCATTGCTCCCCTCTGACTCCCTATTCGCTTGCCCCCCGGAATTTTTAGAATTACCAGCACTAACCTTGTTTCCTGCTGACTCTCTTCTTGCAGCTATCTCCCTGTCCTTCTTGTTTTTCCTGTCATCCTTCTCCTCCCTTCTCTTCTCCTGAGTGCTTAATGCTGATGATTTTATGAACTGCGACATTTTTCCTAGGTTGAAATCTATGTGTATTTGTGTGTTTTGACTCTTTTAATTTTCCAGAATATGATTGTAATCACTTTCCTGGAAGGCTGATGAAAATCTTGAGGTGTTAACAGGTTGACAGCACGGTGCTAATGAATGTCCCAGCTGTCTCACACGACTTTATACATGTCTCTGTACCTTAGTGGTGGAAGAATATTATTATCCCTGGTGGGTGAGGGTGTGAAAATCTTACCTGAGGGCAACATATTTGAGTCAGACACGAGGCTTTTCGAGTGTCTAGACCAAATATCTTGTCCCGAGGGTGTGATTTCCCCATCTTACACCCATACCCGTCAGGGATAATGTCCCCCCACCCCACACCAAAATACCCCGACATCATCAAAAGTAATTCAGGGACAAGTGCAGCTATATCGAACAACTTTGTTGTACATTTCTGAAAAAAACTGATTTGCGTATCGGAAAGAGAGCACAAAAGTTCTGTATATACCACAGGTATATACCACGAAATCAAATCCCAACGCCGACAAGACAGGGGTTAAATATTTGTAGCGAAATGAACATTGACACATTCCGATGACGTCATATTATGAATTCTGCAATGTATTCGCATAACTTTTTGACGGGAATTTCTTGCAACTCTCTCCACTCACAATGGCGTTTATAGTCCAGGCACATTAGACATACAAATGAGAAAGTAAGGAAAAAATCGGAGAAAGCTGATTTTTTATATGTTTCCGGGACACACATTGCGGATAAAGTGTGAAAAGTCCCCGCGAATCCGAGTTGAGCTTTTTTAGTTATAGCGTTTTTTTGATGAAAAAAAAAATTTAAAAAAAAATTCGACCCAGCTCCATATTTCTCATTCTTATTCGCCTTAGTAGGGTGAGAATCATAAATATCGTGCTGAATTATATTGAGAATACATATCCCCAACAGAAAATGCCAACTTTGTACCAAATCTCACACTCAATGGTGAAATATTCACGAAAATGTACAAAATTACGAAAAAAAATTTATTGTTTTCGTACACACAACGGTACACAACGTCCATTAAATCAAATCTACGACTACTTTGGGAGTTAAATTATATATCAAAAATTGCAGAAAAGCAGTGGCTTTATAATGATATATAACAATAGTTATTTATTCCATAATGAACTGTTGAAACGTGTGAAATATTAACCATACCCCCTAAACTCAAATTCAAACGGCATCGACTTTTCTCATTCAAATACCGTATTATAGCATCATTGTTTCAATTTCCATGTTCGATTAAATCACATAATGTGGTGTTCGCCTACACTCAAGGGACTGAACGTTTGTCCAGTGACGTTTGACCAACCACTTTATATCAAAGTAGTGGAGATTGTGTCTTCGTCAGATAAGTTGACAAAAGTTTTCGTTAGACTCGGCGGCTTCCATATGATTATGTCATATTTAGGGGGCAATTGGTTCGATCATGGCTGGTAGCGGCTTGGATGAACTTTGGGGGACTGTTTATGCTGGTGGGTCAATCCATCATTTGATCAGTGGTCATGCATATCCAAGAGCAGTTCGTGCCCATTTGCTAACAGAAATTGCCATTACAAAACTTGTGTTTGAAGAAAGCCGAACACTAGATAACATAGACTGCACAGAAGTCAATGAAATATTCTGTGGACTTGCCAGAGGTGACTGTACAACAGCTGACGCTGTCAATCAAGAAAGTGTCAACCATCTACTGTCAAAATTACACGAACTGCTCCAGAATGCGTCCGTAGGACGCACAGGAAAGCTTTGGGTACAATACTACGAGCAAATAGGTCTTCTCCAGTTGTTCTTGAGAGCAGAGCGCACAGGCGACTGGGAACTCCACACATATTGTGTTCGCAATATGATTCCAGTATTTCACGCAGGTGGTCATTTTGCATACGCAAAAAGTTCTCATCTCTATTTGCAGCAGATGAATGAGCTAACAGAAATAATGCAACAGGATGATTTGAAGTTGTTCACTGAGAAAGGTTACTTTACCATAAGGCGCTCAGATAAATTCTGGGACGGGATATATTCTGATCAGACCATAGAGCAGTGTTTAATGAGAATGTTCAAGCTCCCTGGTGGTCTCACACATGGCAGGGGAATAACCGATAGCACTGTTGCGAAATGGGTACATGGACTACCTCTTTGCCTTCCGATATGTAATGCTCTCGAAAATTTTGTTCATGTTCACACTGGTCATGGCGAACAACATCGGGATCTCCGTCAAAGTTCACAATTGACTGATGCCTATGATATCACCAAATTATTGAACTGGCTCAGAGTGCATTCCCCCTTTCAGAATAGAGATCCACTACAATTAGTCTCTATAGCGACCGGGCTTGTGGCCGACGAAACTGTGAACTGTGACCAAGTTCGCAAAATTGGTGAATGTTGCAAGCAAAACGTTCAACAGCATCAAACTACGACGTGTTGACACTGTGAAGTCTTTCGCATCGATGGCAAATAGCATCAAAGTCCGTGGAAGTAAGGTAGTGATTGACCCCACAATTCTGTTCAACCGCATCACATGTGTTATTCAGTCACAAGCAGAGATGGAAGAGTATCTCAAATATGAACTCGCCCCGAAACCACCAGCATTGTTTGATTCTGCTGGAATGAGGAAGACACAGAAAAGCACGCTCGGTAAGATCCTCAAAACATACGGTTCCGAGCAAACTAAAATCCCAGAACATTCTCTGTTTGTTGTAGATGGTGGATTTTTTATTGAGGGCAGTTGTATGGCCTAAACAGTCGTCATATAAGGACATATGTACATCATATTCCAATTATCTAGTGAGACATTTTGGGGCGAACGTCGTGGTTGTTTTTGATGGTTATGCTTGTACAATGTCGACAAAGGGCATGGAACAAGCCCGTAGATCTAAAGACAGGTATTCCATTGATATCAATATCTCACCCGAGTTACCAGCCACCACACCCCAATCCGATTTCCTTGCAAATGCCAAGAACAAAACCCAACTGATCGATCTTCTAATGCAGGAGCTATCTGCTGTCAATATTCAGTCCAAGCAGGCCGAGGCTGATGCTGATGTACTGATAGCCGAAACTGCACTTGACATCGCTCAAGATGACAACAATGTTGTCGTTGTGGGAACAGACACAGACTTGTTAGTCATTCTTACCGCTCGAGTTCAACCGGGATGTAATATTCACATGATGTATTCCATTATCCCAAACTTACTAGTTTCAGTTAGTGAAATAGCAACCAAAATGGGTGACCATAGAAACAACCTCCTTGTAGCACATTCTATAAGTGGTTGTGACACTACTTCTGCACTCTTTCGAGTTGGTAAGAAGAAAGTATTCAGTACAATTGTCTCCGATGTTACTAGCGACTCACAACAGTATGTCAACACAATTTTGGCGGATGACAGTAGACCAAGTGCAGTAGCCGCTGCCGGGGAACAACTTCTCCTGATCTTATACGGGAGTAAAACTGTTTCCTCTCTCGACCAATATAGATATGTCACTTACAAGCGTTATGTAGCAAAATCTAAACTGAATAAACCCATCGACCTAGCCTCACTCCCACCAAGCAGCGATGCTGCACAACAACATGTCTACAGATGTTATCTCCAGGTCCAACAATGGCTGGGCACTTCGCTTCCTCCGACGGATTGGGGGTGGTCGCTAGACAATGGACTTCTTGTACCGACTGCAGCCACAAAGCCATGTGCCCCCGATAACCTACTGAATCTGATCAGTTGTGGTTGCAAGAGTGCTTGTACAAAAAGGTGTGGGTGTAAGAAGGCAGGACTCTCTTGCTCAGGTTTGTGTAATTGCAGTTCGGATTCTTGTAACAACCACAGAAACACTGTCCTGTCGGAAATTTCTGAGTTCGATGAATAATATGTATATAGGTCATGTCATTTCTGTATATAGCGTTGATAATAGTCAATGTAACTTAATCCATGTTGATTGATTTGTACATTCTGTAAATATTATTTATTGATTTTTGTACATTCTGTAAATATTATTTATTGATCTAATGCTGCCAGACACAGACGTGTCTGTTCGGTCCCAAGCCCGAAAATAGTTGAGTTCTCATGCTGACGAATTTTATGCCAAAGGGGAACTCGGCCAGAAGCAGAGGGGGTCTTCCATAATGTCTATTTTGTAAGCAATGATAAAAGTCTTCAAATGGTGGTGGATTTTTTATCGTCTGTCCAACTAACATCCCGTTCTGTACTACGACCCTTTGGGCAAATCCGTTAGGAAAATCGTCATTTTTTGCGTAAATCCGATACTTTTTTGTGAATTTTCAATAATTTTTCGCAGAAATTGTCACAGAATGCACATTTTCCTCTAGGTAAATGTATATTAGACATTATGTAGCTCGAAATACGCGTAAACAAAAATTACAGTTGGATCAATTCGAGGTTACAAAGTTCGTGCGATTTTTTTTAATTTTTTTCAAACGCGTTTTCGAAAAAAGGCTGTAGAAAAAAAAGCTCAACTGGGATTTTAGGGGACTTTTGTCTAATCGTTCAGTGACATGTACTCGACATTCCCTGAAAAAATCAGCTTTCTCCGATTTTTTTCCCTAGTGAAACCTAATGTTCTTGGGCTATTACCCCAAAATTCAAAAGCAAGTGTCCTTTGGTTTTGCGGTCTGTGTTTTTATTTCAATTTTCTTCGATAAACGTTCGTCTACTAATATTTCTGAAACGTGACACCATGCTGTTTGTTTAAAAAAGAAAGTGCGTTAATTGAATAATCCTGAGAGAGAGAGAGAGAGAGAGAGAGAGAGAGAGAGAGAGAGAGAGAGAGAGAGAGAGAGAGAGAGAGAGAGAGAGAGAGAGAGAGAGAGAGAGAGAGAGAGAGAGAGAGAGAGAGGGGGGGGGGATGGGGAATAATTATTTATCAGGCTATTTTGACACGGACATGAGCTGTACAATATATAACTGTTTTTTCTTCGTACCATTGTAACTTGACTCCATGAAAATGGAAATAAGTTAGAAAATAAATCATATTGTTTATTGTTTATATTAAATATGCCAATAAGCCGGTCACGTTGGTCATGTGAGATACATATCTATCACACATGGCCTTCTCACATGAGACACGCATATCTTGCATTGGAAGTGGTGGGAGGGGGCGGGGGAGAAAAAGGACAAACCACTAGAGCGGAAACGGTTAAAGGGTATTCTTGACCGATTAATCACATGGATTAACCTTGATTAACCGATTAATCACTTACCCTAATAGGTAGCTGAATAATTGCCGTGCCGTTGATGATTTACAACATATTAACTCTTTACCCAACATAACGGTAAAAGGCGGCCAGCGCTATATACAAAGGTCTCCATTCAAATTTTATAATGTTTTCAATTTTTGTCTCAAAAACATAGCTTATGCCCTCCCATTGGGACGAGCTCGTTGAGCTCGTCCCAATGAGGGGTCATTAGCTATGTTTTTGAGACAAAAATTGAAAATGTTCAGAAATTTAAGAATTTATTTTGCAAATATCGTCTTTCAACCGCATTGGGTAAAGGGTTAAGAATGACCATTTTCAGCTACTGATACATGCACGTGAACAAGTATGTCAGTACGTAACTTGCATGCTTTACTCTGTCTCATATAATTGATGTGAGTCAGTTTGTTCCTTTGTTAACCTATATAATACAGTAGTTCAAAAGTATTGGCTGAGCGATCAATTACTTCTTTGATCGATCAAGACGTTGATCATTGGTAAATCGATTAATCGGTTAACCGTTTCAGGTCTACAAACCACATCATATATACAACGGAGACACAAAGATCGATCAAATATTAAGTTGGCAGTTGCTAGAGAAGACTAAATACGAAATGGTTTAGTGATCACTATATTAGTGTTGAAAAAGATGGCGATTTCGTAGAACAGGCGTGTAATATAATATAGAACTTCGATGAAGCAAGATATGCGGCTCTCATAGAATAGAAATGGTAGAACTGAAATAATGTATTACATTACCCTTCACCACCCTTGCAAAAACGACGTATAGCACGATTTTCCAGGATGTCATGAATAATTTGGACAACTGGACACGAAACGCATGGGTATGAAAAATGTGAAATAAGTTTTCACCATGTTAGATACTGTCATATATATATTTCAGGAATGAACAAAAATCCTTTATATTTATAAATTAAATCAGGACTAAAAAGACAAAGCCCAAATTTAAAGCCCAAACTTTTGAAAAAAAAATCCAAAACACGAAAAAATAAATAATTTAAAGCCTAAACAATCCGAAACACGAAAAGGCACATCTAGATATGAAGAGAAAGAAGCAGAGAAATGTTTGAGTGCATATTAACAGTGGTTTCCGAGAGATGCGCCGGAAACAAACTTCTGTACAAATCTATACCGGAAAATTTTGGTCCAAATTTGAAGCTTGGAAACTGCATGAAAATGTATGTAAATGTAAGACACTAACAAACACAACTACATGCGATAGTAAACAGGATACCAAGTTGGAAATCTACATCTGTAATGATTTCAAAGACATGCTATGGAATGAACCCCTTTTGTAAATCTGTATCAAAATGGCTAAGTACGACTTTGAGCTCCAAAAATCTGGAAGCAAATTTGGCACTCCGAAGTATCAAAAGGCACAAATAGACATGAAAAAAAAATAAAAACACTAAACTTGTACTATGCTTTCTCACATTTACGCCAGAAATAAATCCCCATATAGATCTGAAAGTAGAAGCGAAACATTTCTGAAGCCTTTATCTGCAAATGTTTCCAAGGTGAGCTCTATAAACAGATCCATGTATGAAAACTTCTTGAAAAAGTCCAATTGCAAATTTGAACTAAAACCATTCTGAAAAAATCAATACCCAGAATATCAAAAGGCACAACTAGACATACGGAAAAAGACGAATACCAAGTTTGGAGTCAACACCTGCATCTGTATTCAAAATATGCTCCGGTGACGAAACACCGCGTAAATATGCATGAAATAAGTCCTAATGTAAATCCCAAACGTTCTGACAAAGGAAGAAAATCACGAATCAACAGTGTCAAAAATCAACTTGACAAGATGAAAAAGAAGCATACCAAGTTTGGAGGCTATACCTGTATTCATTTGTAAGAAAATGAACCCTTATGTAAATCTTCATGGGAAAAAATACAAGTTTAAACCCCAAAAGACTATAAAAAGAAAAATATACCAAAAGGATCAAAGTTAGCAAAAGGCACAACTAAACGTGATATTAAAGACGCATATCGTCCAATAAATGCAACAAGGCGCCATCTACAATGCATTAGCATTGCAGATGGCACCTTGTAGCACTTAAGGGACGATGTATAACGTATTTGAAACCTGTTCTGATAACGGTTTCCAAGACGAGTCCCGAAAATAAAATGTTGACAAATGGACGTGCAAGCGGGCGGACAGACAAACAGGCAATCAGGCGGATGGCCTGACGGACAGGCTAACATGCCCACGACGGGGAGGGAGCGTAAAATGAAATTAATTAAAATTATTGTTCGCCGGATACAAAACGGAAATGCGCCTTTTTGCTTGTCTCAGCAGTTTA
This sequence comes from Pictodentalium vernedei, assembly GCA_031216915.1. Classification (NCBI taxonomy): domain Eukaryota; kingdom Metazoa; phylum Mollusca; class Scaphopoda; order Dentaliida; family Dentaliidae; genus Pictodentalium; species Pictodentalium vernedei. The sequence continues at coordinate 293,737,471 of CM062295.1, read as the reverse complement.
AAAAACACCTGAAATAGAAAAAAATTCTAACCATACAGTAAAGCCATCTCCTCTCCTCATATGTCTCCTCAAGTCATGTTTGAATAATGAGAAAGTGAGAACACTTTTATTACACGCCTGTTCTTTGAAATCCAAATCTACAACAACACTAAACCATGCGGAAAATGAAAATCCGTTCCGCACACATGTGTGGAACGGAAATTGTTTAACAAAATAACACGACAACGGATGTCGAATAAGGAGCTGGAAATAAGTAACGGTTGTCACGTCCCCCATGATCTTTTAATTATCAAGCTGACTCTCAATAAAAATAAGGCTTGTTTAAATACAAATGCAAGGGGAGGTATTTACCACCTTTGCATAGTATTACTCTCAATAAACAGAATATAAATATGATGTGTTCACCTCAAAGTGCGCACTAAAATCAGAAAAAAAAATCAGAAAGCGACCCAGACAAAAAGCGGACCTCAAAACAACTTATAACCGCCTTCATGGCGAGGTAAAAAAAATCATCCAGGCCGAACAAAAATTGTGAAAAATCTACAGCCAATTTTAACGAGGCTAGTGAAGACAATAAATTCTGGAATACCTTCAAAGTGCTATCAGGCCAAAAAAGTAAAGGTTATAAAACAGATGCCAGCTGTCGACACTTTTGTCGACCTCCTCAGGAAAACCCACCGCCCACAAGAAGGCCCTGGGTACGATGACGCAGTAAAAGACGCGATAAATAACTTCAGCAATGTTCACCCTGAGGTCTACCGCGACCCAAAATTCGACACCGGCCCTGAAATGGGGGATGACGATAACCTCGTGGCCCTTATCTCAAAAGATGAAATCATCAACATCATAATAAAATTCAATAATTCTCCCCCACCTGGGGAAGACGAAATAAGCTATAAAATCCTAAAACAAAGCCCAAACTCGCTTATAAACAGACTTATAACCCTCTATAATGCATGACTCTCCCATGGTTACTTTCCCAAATGCTGGAAAACAGCCATTGGAGTCATGATACCCGAACCCGAAAAAGACCTCTCTAATCCGGCCAACTACCGCTAAATCAGCCTTCTCAGTTGCATTGGCAAGGTCTTCGAAAGGGCCCTTACAAATCAGCTGAGGGAACATCTTGAGGATACCGACTTCCTTAACGACTGGCAACGGGCCTACAGGTGCCGCGAGGAAGGCATGGAACACGTCTATCGCCTTGTGGAACAAAGGAAAACTGCCATCAATAATCAACAAGTAGGCGCAGCGATCCTACTTGATGTTGAAAAAGCGTCCGATTCCCTCCGACACAACGGAATACGCTACTATCCAAACTAAAACTACCATTGACACTGTTAACCCTTTGAATCCTGGTGGTATCTTCCATGTCAATTCAATGGCAGCAATTGGAAGAGTCCATATTTATTATTTGGGGGTAGACCAATCAATATTTTCAACGTGCAGCCTTAGGGCCGCACGTTGAAACTATTGATTGGTCTACACAACACATTTGCCTTGCAGTCATCCTCCTAATGACATTATGACGTAGCTTGTGACGACGGCCGGAAAAATGGCATCTGGAGTTCAAAGGGTTAAGACTGCTGTCCTATTTTCTTAACGACCTAAACATGAAAATCAAAGTCAACAACGAAATATCCGAGAGTGCCCCCCCCCCCCCCTTCTCGTATCAGGCACCCCTAGAGATCCGTTCTCAGTCCCCTCCTCTATCATTTATGTCAACGACCTTACAATCACCGACAAGCTCGTTCAAATATCACAATTCTCGGACTACGACAAATGGCTATGGGATTCCAACAGCACATCCAACCATCCCAAAATCCCTACAACGCGCATTAAAGGACCTCGAGCGCTGGTGTGCGAAGTGGAGAATTAAACTAAACATAAAAAACTCAAAGAATCACGTTCACCCGTAGGAGAAAGAATCGCGACTTTGAACTCAAACTACTGGATAAGGTCCTCCCAGAATGCACCGAGGCAAAATTCCTTGGTATAACCATTGATCCAATAAATACTACTCAAAATTTGCTAAGCACCAAATATTTGACACATCATTGTGAAATTTGCTTGTGACGTATTTGCGATATTTTTGGTCCCCAGCATTTACATTAGCTCTTTTGACAGGCAGACTTTTCGTGACAGTCATGGAAAGCATGTACCCCTTGTTTTTCATGATGTTTTCGTGTACTGTCTACATGTACATGACATGTGTAGGGCATTCAGTCTTCATTTCAACACAAACCCTTGTGATTTAATGATTGAATATGGCAAATGCAAATGTAAGAAGACATTTGTCTGAAGCAGAAATTTGGCGGGCTGTAGGGATGGTGGAGTAAGGGGCTACCCATCGTCAGGCTGGCGAAGCCCTTGGTGTGCACCATATGGTGATCACCAGAACCTGGGCAAGATTTCAGCAGTATGGCACACCAGTAAGACGGCATGGTGGTTGCAGAGACAGGGCAACATCTGCAGCTGAAGACCGGTTTTTGATCATTCAGGCCTGTAAGAACCGCTTTGCCACAGCAACCCAGCTTCGCAGTGACCTTCAGAATGCATCCGGGGTAAATGTTTCGACGTAGACTATACGGGCAAGCTTGCACGAAGGTGGTCTCCGATGGAGAAAACCATGTATTCGCATTGCGATGTCCCAGAACCACCGCCAGGCACGATATGAATAGGCCATGGACCACGTTGGATGGACCAGAGAAGATTGGCGACCTGTCCCTTTTACAGATGAGTCAAGGTACTGCCTAGACCACACAGATAGGCGTTCTAGGGTATGGAGAAGACCAGGAGAGCGATTCCATGCAGCCAACATTGCTGAGCATTACCGCTATGGTGGAGGGTCAATCATGGTCTGTGGCGGCATCAGCTGGGATGGACGTACAGAGCTCTGTGTCTTGTACCTGGTACACTGACTGCACAACGGTATATTGATGAGATCTTGGATGTCCACGTCAGATTGTATGCAGGTACAGTGGGTGATATATTCACTCTGATGGACGATAATGCCCGACCTCGTGTTGCCCATACTGTCGAGGAGTACCGACAGATGGATGGGATTGAGCGTATGGACTGGCCAGCAAGATTCCCTGACCTCAATCCAATCGAAATGTCTGGAAGGAGTTGCAGCTTGCAATTTCAGCCCGACCAGCCCAGCCAAGAAATGTCCAGGAGCTTGGTGCCATGCTGGTCCAAGAAAGGAACAACATCCCCCAAAAGACCACCAGGAACCTGATTGGGAGCATGAGAAGGCGATATCAAGCTGTGATTAACAGTAATGGGTCTCATACTCGATACTGAAGCAATACCAGTTAGCTCCGTCAACTTATTGGCATATTGAACAATTTCCTCTTTTACCAATAATATCCATTTTCCATGGTTATCGTATTCAAAAGCTAAAAAATAATGTCAAACACAAATAAAATCTTAATTTCTGTACTTAAATCATTAAAGATATAATGAAATAAAGAATATATACACTTTTCATTACAATATTTCAACTTAAACGTAAAACAGGTAGTTGGATGTACTTGGTGCTTAGCAAACTTTGAGTAGTATATGACATTCAATGAACACACCAACATTATCGCCACAAAAGCAACGAAATGCATTAATCTACTGAAAATGCTTCGCGGCACCTCCTGGGGAGCCAATGAGGCAGTCCTACTTAAACTATACAAAGCATTCGCGTGCCCCGTACTTGAATATGGGGAACTCATCCTCAGTGAAATAAGTAAATCTAACATGGGTAAACTCCAAAGAATCCGGAACCACATGCATAGGGTTGCCTTTCGCGCCCCCTGGGGAACCCCAATCAAACTACTCTACGAGCGGGCCGGAATTCCAATTATAGAAGACCGCATAACTACTCTAGCCGCCAAAAACCGCGATCGCTCAAGGACAGCAAACTAATATCAGAACTAAACATCTGTGCCAGTCGACAAAAAACAAAAAAAATGCTATAAATAAACCGATCTAACCTAATACAACTATCATAGGACCGGTCTGGGGGCGGTCCGGGACCAGTCGGGCAGGTAGGACCTGAACCAAATTGAGTTCAGGACCGCCCGGCCCGGCCGTTCCTGGCCCGCTTCCGTTCAGGATGGCCCTGCTGGGGTCTATACTTAACCAAAATAACCCAAAATTAATAGACACGCACCTTCGGGTGTGTCATATAAGGATCATAGGCTGCTCACCCCATCCCACCCGTCAACTATCATATAATCAAATGAAAGACATCTCCTCTCCTAAAACCTCCCAGGCAACGCGGATACGCGGAAGCAGCAAACACCCTCCCCGGGTGTGGCATATAAGGATCATAGGCTGCTCTCCTCTCATCTACTAACATGTGAACAACGAAAGACACCTTCTCCTTAAAACCGACCATCTATTAAATACAAAACCATCTCAGGCAACGCGGATGTGCGGAAGCAGCAAACACTCTCGGGTGTGGCATATAAGGACCATAGACTGCTCTCTTCTCATCAGCAAGAACCCTCTGCGAGCCCGACGGTGACCCCAGATCAGGCATAGATACGACATAAGCCGCGACTAGGAGACAAGACTAGGTTACCCTCGCCACACGCCCACTGCTGGGCCAACAAACATTTTTTTTCATTTTTATTTTTTACCTACGGTGGAATAGGCATTAATGCATTCCGGTGCGCCTAAGAGAAAACATGGGCTGCCTCCACCTATCATTAATAATAAATAATAAATAACCGATGGCGAGAATAGGCAGAAAAGCACTCCGGTGCGCCAAAGAGAAATCATGGGCTGCCTTCGCCAATAACAAGAAACCGATGGTGAGAAGGAAGCAGCAAACACCCTCTGGTGTGACATATAAGGATTGTAGACTACTCTCCTCTCATCAACAAGGGCCCTCTGCGTTCCCGACGGTGACCCTAGTCCACTCCAGGCAGAGAGACCTATGGTAACCTACTGCATAATGACCTTAGATACAACTATGACATATCCATTCACTTCTATACAACATACTAATTCAGTTTTCCACTATTTAAGCAGGTACCCACAGACTCTTTCTTTCTTTTTCTTTCTTTCTTTCTTTTCTTTCTTTTTCTTTCCCCAATAAACGTTGCGGAACTATGATAACCGCTATGGATACTTAGTAGCCGCTATGGATTCTGATCATCCTTCACTCCATCTCAGAGGTGATCACCCATCTCCGGGGAGGCAAGTGTTGGTCCTGCATCCCTCTTTTTGCCCCTTTTTAGCGCTACTAGCGCACCATCAGCTCCCGGCCAAATAGGTTAATATGCAGGCCTGCCCCCGAACCAGGGAAGTTCGGGTCTTTCTTTGGGTGGTCCCCAAAAGGGACTGTTGACTGTATACTTGTCTCGGTTTAATCCTGCGAAAAAAGCCTGCGTGCAGAAGCCATACCAACCTCTCCGACAATTGCTAGAGGAAGACTACACTTGCCAATGAAGGCCGCAGATTCAGAATAAACACTCAACTAGTGGCAGACTATCCTTGCCCGAAAACACCAGCACAGCACCCTCGAGGAGAGATAGTACTTTTGTCGAGAGGACCACCCTCTCATACTGGTCCTCACCCGAGGGTAGATATCAACTCAACTAAGAACACCAATAGATGAGCAGCAACTCCTCCTCCGTCAGCCTTTCCTCCCCTGCTGATTCCTTTCACGGTCGGCATATGTGATCAACTTCAAAAACTTCTGAGAAGGGTCGAAAGGAACTTGCCTCAAACCGCCCCCGCGCGCCTCGGCTCGCGAAACCATTACGTGTCCAACTATGACAGCTGTGTGTCCTGACATACCTTTAAGTAACTGGTCGCTTCTTCTCACTTGCCCGCTTTCAAATATTCAAAATATATGGAATATTACAACCTGATTTTCTAGACACTCCATGGTGAGTCCATGGTGAACCCCTTTCCGAAAAGAAAACCTCTTTTGATATCCAGAAAAGCTAATACAACCATTAATTTATTGTCACCAATGAACAGAAACTGTTGTGCATTGTTCAATGTTATGTTTTTCTTTTCTATTGCACGTGTTTCCATATTATTGTTATTGAATTGCATTGTGTATGGTGGGGCGTTAGTGTAGGCATTAGGGGGACGCGGTGGCGTTGCGGTAAACGGTTCTTGTCAGATCACCGAAGTTATGCAACGTCGAGCCCGGTTAGTCCATGGATGGGTGACCATCTGAACGATCGATTCGGACTCCCGCGTTGTGTCCTTGGGCAAGGCACTTCACCCCGATTGTCCACATGTGGGCACGATGACGCCTTGTACTAAGGCGTACTGCACGTCGGTGGTGCACATGTCTTCAACCAATCTAACCCTGCCTGTGCTGCAGTGCGAAATTACGATGTTGGGGAGCTGGCAGCTGCTCGTCATTGCTCGGTGGTTCTCTCCGGGTACTCCGGCGTCCTCCACTCGTAAAACTGTCACCGACACGATATGACCTTGGCTGTTAAAGTGCCGTTAAACCTTAATAAATCAATCAGTATACGCTTTGCCTGTTAGTCACGCCTTATTTCAGTTTATGGAAATAAAATTATTGTTTAAAAAATGTAATAGTTGCGAATCCATAAGCAAACCGTATTCAAATTTAATTGTGGAAAAAAGTAGTTTCTTGAAACAATTAACCCTTTGATCCCGAGCGGCCGCTTTTCCAACCAAGAAGCATGATACGTCATAATTTCATTAAGTAAGATGGCTGCTAAGTGAATGTGAGTGGTGGACCAATTAATATTTTCAGCGTGCAGCCCCATGGCTACACGTTGAAACTATTAATTGATCTACTCCCAAATAATGAACATGGATTCTTCCAGATTGCGGTCATTGAACTGACATGGACGATGCCACTAGTGTTCAAAGAGTTAACAACATAATTTATTAATTACTTTTGTATTTGACAGATTGTACATCTTCGGGTGGTATGTGCTATTCAAGATTTTGCCCTGCTGGTAGGAGTCGGTCATATCGAATGGCCTGCAGATTAGGTATATGTTGTTTCCAGCGGAGCGCAACATATATGCGTAAGTATTCAGCAAAGTATGAAATGGTAGAGTCATTGTTGAATGAGGGGTGATTCCTCCCTTCCGAGCATGAAGTATTTTGGATCATCTAGTTTGCGATGTTTACCCTTTAGTAACCTAACGGTCAAACCGACACCGCAATTCACATAAATTGTCAATCAAATTTTATTATTTTTTTTTTTGTTTTTTGTTAAATAACGTAGCTTATAACCCATCCGCTATGGAACATGCTCGCCTATTTCCAGCGAGGGTCATGAACTATATCTTTGAAGCGATCGACAATTTTAAGTTTTGCTGTCGATTATTCGGATTAGGTAAAGAGTTAAGATGCAATTCATATGAGCGTGAATTTAACTGGTTGAGGACGAAATTATTTTGGGTGGTCAAAATTTATTATTCAGAATTTGTTGTATTACAAATTATTGGAGAGTGCCCACTGGCACTCTCCAATAAGTTGTAATAAAACAGATTTATATGAACAAAATATTATTTGCGTTTCATTGACCCAACGTAACGGCCAAAACCGGCCAGCGCTATTCTCAAAAATCGCCAATTAATTTTCAAAATATTTTCATTTTTTGTCTCAAAAACATAGGTTATGACCCCTCGTTGGAACGAGCTCGTCGAGCTCGTTCCAACGAGGGGTCATAACCTATGTTTTTGAGACAAAAAATGAAAAAATTTAGTTATTCAAGAATTTTTTTTGCAAGTGTCGTCTGCTTTTCACGTTAGGTCACGGAAAATATTGGCTTTTACTCTGGTACTCTAATGTTTTTGAAAGCCCTGTTAGTGGCTTCTAGCACTCGACCAGTTAAAGACACTGGCCTACCTGATCGACCCAACTGTTACCTGTCAATGCCCTTTGACAGTCTAATACATTCTAGAAGATCGTACTGATTTTAATGACAACATACGGTGACATTATAATACCGTCTTCTAGAGAACTATTTTATGTCAATTCTCACTAGATTCTCTCCTTTCTCAAATAAATCATCCTTTTTGATAGGTTTTAGCTGTTTTTTATTCTGTTAACTGGTAGAGTGCTGGAAGCCCGTTTTGGGGCTTTATTCTGCATGCAGGTACCTCAACTTAAAGGCTTCATTTTCTGTGAATTGTCTTCATATTATCTTTGAAGTGAAATTATTTAGTTGTCAGGAATTTGCCTTGTTACAGTTTATGGGAGAGTGCCAACAACTCAACCATAATTTATAACAAGGCAAAGATGTATAAATAAATTTTGACAACCAAAAATAATTTAGCAGTCCACCAGTTAACTTCATCTCATATGCAAAATGCATTTGCCATCGGTTGATTTACACAGTAGGCAATCAGCTTTTGGTATCCCTGTTCACTACTATCTCCGCTATTCACTTTACTGTCACGCTAAAGTACATTTTTCATGTTTTTAGTAAAAAACATGTTACTTTCCATTTACCGTACAAATACATTATGTGACTATCCCAAATAGCTCACCAGTATCGGTGTTGCTTGCTCATCTCTTGTTCGCCGGAAGACGAGAGTCTTATTTGATCTGTCTGACCTTGTTTTGCCGGGTCGATGAAATATGACAACCCAGATCAACTGACTATCTGACTATTGTAATAATCTGTTAAAAAACAACATTTTCAGCGAAACATAAAATGTCACACAAAATGAAGGTGTTCCAGTCCTAAAAGAGGTGTATCGTTTCAAACCTGTGTATCGATGGATCAGTTTTCCAAGGCGAAGCCGGCTGTGATCGCATGTATATCCTGAATTTCTCATCGTTTGTGTGCAACATCAGCAACACATCACTTGGCATCAGTCGGAATTACTGCTGTTGATATAGATGAGAATGGTACCCTAAATTATTTTTTGTTCCACATGCTCGAAATTACACATCACAAAACCGAATGCACGATATACCATTGGAATTTTAGTATTTTCTCGCGCAGGGCTGCTTACATGGTTTATGTACGGCACACAGTCATAGGGTGATTTTGTCCAATGGATGAGTATCCACTCATGATCCTTCTTGCTTGGGGACCTAGCACACAAATTAATTTTCTGTTCATGGGTCACCGTGCAGTTTACCAGAAGATTCATGAATAAGGAAATTACTTTTTAGGCCCTTAAGTCTGATTGTATATACGCCCATATCTCTCCTGACCGATCATTCAACGAGAGCTAAAGTTGACAACCAATCTCTCAAGCCACTAGACAGTGTCTAACGAAAGCTTTGTCTTTGGTTGACAACAAATGAAGCTATTCTAAACGTTTAGTAGCCTCAAAGTCATTTGTAACATCTTAATTATTTAAAGGAAAGCTGGAGGCGAGTACGACAGGACAGGTGGGGGAGGGGGGGGGGGGGCGCTGTCTAGTTGGTGCAGCGATTTTGAAAAATTGAGGGTTAAAATAACCCTTTGATGGCAGGTTAAGAAGCTGTCATAATGGGGAGTAATGAATTTATACAGCTTAGTTCAATAATTGTTTTAATGTGGTCTCAAGTACATAACCTGGCTGCTAATAGCATCCATGGCCAAGAAAATGTTTCCCTTGAAGCGATTCTCTATAACATTACCTCCCCTTAATTTGGTAAAGCTGTTCAGGCATTTAACACTGAGAGAAATGGGAACTTCATATAAAAACTTATTTTTTTTAATATTCGTGTATTTTTATCATCGATGTGCGCATCATTTCACAAACTACAGTTCTTTTCCTGTGGCGTAGTATTAGCAAATAAAAGCTACCTTGTTACACTTTTTCCCCTAATCAATTTGAACATTGGACTATTGTTCCCAGTAGAAACTCATTTAAAAAAAACAGAAAACTGCCTTTTCAGACGCTTTTGGTGACCTATAACTTTTTTTTATATTCATTGTATCAACAGTGTGCGCATCGTTGCATAAAATACAGACATTGTTCTTTTTAATAATCTAAAAGTCTGTCAGATGTGGTTTTCCATTTTTTTTCCTCTGATGAATTAAAACTTCCAAATTGCTATGAAAACACATTCTCGGACTGTATAATAACGCAGAGATGGATGAGAAATTACAAGGTAATTGCTTTAATTGGTGTCGCTATTTCACACCTAATTGTCATTCATCCACGCACATCAAGTCTCAGAAATTTCACACTCACCACCCACATTCACTGCCTTCTTAATTTGATTTCGTCTCGCAAGTTCAGTAATCTCAAGGGAGATAATTTTCGCGTAAGATATTATTTTAATCAATATTGTTGGGTATGAACAAAAAAGTTTCCGAAAATCTGAAACTTCCCCCAGATCAGTTCAGATGATGCCATTCAGGTAATATTTGTGCGATCATAATGACTGTTGGGCGCTCTGTTCCACACACTATAAGATATTGTTATGAACTGACTGTAACATGGTCTGAGGTTTGCAGCTCTGTGCTTATGTTCTGCGAGACGATTACGTGTCGGTTGAACATGTGCTCCGAGCCCCAAACCTCAGACCATATTACCGAAAATTCACCACAATAACGTATATGTTCCAATAAGATCCTACTCATAGCCCCAAACCCACATCGTGAAATGAACCAGGCAACTTTTAACGATAACAAGTTTAGTAAATAAACCTCTCGTGTACTCTAGAACGTCACTGGACGTTCTAGAGTACACGAGAGGTTTATCTACTAAACTTGTTATCGTTAATGACCTCGACCTTTATCATTAAATTAGATAAAGGTCGAAGTCACTCCATCTTAGTTCAAATCGTAATCGTAAACCGGACACTTCATTTGGAACACCGTATGCTAACGTGTGAAAAATCAACAAAAATGAAACGTTTTTCAAGTCTTGCGAAATGGGCAACCTCATTTTAAATATTTCGCGTTGTGACGTCAGACAGTCTCAGTGGGACAAACAGTGATCAAGGCTTGTAGGTTTTCATACATCCAAATTTTATATCTCAGTCAATGTCTTGGTTTAATATTTTTAGAAGTCAGTTGATTTAGGGTTTTGACGAGTCACTTGAGATATAATATCTCGAAAAATGTAGAAATTTGTCTTTCTTTAGCTGAGACACCTTGGGTTTTGTATGATTTTTACGTTGAATTCCTACGGTATTTTCGTGAGGAAAACTCCACTGCGAGAGTGTTTTTGAAATGAACCACACCTTGTCCCTGGTCTGGTTATTTTATATTATCATCGCGTGTGAACCTTGCTTACTTCTGCCATTGGTCACCAGAATAAAAAAAAATGAAAGTATGTGTGGGGTGTTTGGGAGTTGGTTTGATATACGGCAAACATTATAGCAAGCCCTCAAGCCACCAGTCTAATTCTGTTCAGAATTCGAAGCTGTTATGGGTTGTCTGTTTACCCAGCTTTGTGGAAATTTACATGCAGACGACCGGTGATGTAATGTGATGTGTCTTTGCTTACAAAGATATGCAGATATTCTTTCCTGTTCCAGTTACAGATAATCTACCCATGGAAACAAAGATATTAACATAATTTGTGGAACTACCTGGCGTAATCATAAAACTTCGGGCTGTGAGGAGTTTTCATTTCTGGTTGTATTGTCATAAAATCAAGTCTTGATTGAGCAACATTTCTGGCTTCGATTTAAAGAAAATCATGAATGTTTATACAATTTTTCAGATTCAATCGTCCGGAATATATCAGTTGGACGGAAAAGCTTTTCTAACCAACTAAAATATTCAAGACGATTGAAATTTCAGACTAGTGGATCTAAACATTTATAGGCGATGACTTATTTGAGGGCTATTTGAACCTATTTGATTCCAGACCAAAACGGCGTCGAAAATTAGACTGGTAGCCTGAGAGCTTGGTATTATAGACCAATCTTTGTTTTTCGTAAAAAGCAAATAGATGTCCTCTGTTAACCCTTTAGACAAAGTAACGACCAAAACCGGCCATCGCTACTCACAAAAGTCAACATTCAATTTTCATTATATTTTTCCATTTTTTGTCTCAAAAACATAGCTTATGACCCCTCATTGGAAGGAGCTCGTTTAGCTCCTTCCAATGAGGGGTCATAAGCTATGTTTTTGAGACAAAATGAAAACATTTAGCTATTCAAAAAATTTTATTGGCAAGTGTCGTCTGCCTTTCGTGTTAGGTAAAGGGTTCATAGCTTTCATCAGCTGTGGAGTCTCTTAAATCATGGCTTGATATTTCGTTAAATTTGAAGCGCTGATGTCCCATTGACTGACCTAAGTTCATCCAACTGTCTGGGAGGTAGTGTATAATTTCCAATAGTTTTACCCGTCAAGGGTCCTAAAATAATCGTCCACTATTCCCGTGCACTGTACACCTTCTAAAATAGACATGGAATGTTTTAAGACTTTCGACTAACCGAACAGAACTCGCCACTTTTAAGAGAATTTTCCACGGATTTTTGGTTCGTTACTTCTAAGTTTACGAATGAAAATGCCTGTCTTGTGCAAGAGTCTTAGCAATAGGTAGTGTTTTGGGGATTGGACTGAGTAGCAACATTCTTTCTTGATTTATATTGATTTTGTTTCTTCTGTTCGCAGTTTTTATTAGGAAAACCAGCTAGTCTAACTAATATTGGAAAATAGCAGGATTAAACCCAAACTACCTTACCCTCCCCCTCCCCCGCGCGTAATTACAATGAGACGCCATAACCTCTGTTTTTGAGGCAAAGAATGAAAATATTTAGTTACTCAGGAATTCATTTTTATAAGTGTCGTCTGTTACTTGTTACCGGAAGTATGGTACATGAAATAAAATCGATTATAAAATCTAATCGCCAAAAGCTGCGGGTTCTTGCCGGTTGTTAAATGCACGAAAACGGTTCACACGAGCATATTTTTACAACTGTATTAAAAGGAGTCCAAAGAATGGAAACCGTAATATTACGTGCTCTTTATAACTTGCGTTCCTACACGATGAATTCAGTTATTTATAAATACTCTTCAAAATGGTGTCTAATATTTTGTATTGCAGCATGTTTAGTTTTCGGAGGACAGTGTAAGTCGTCGTGTGGAATGGGAAGTTTCCAGCTTCAGCCCCCAGCAGGATGTGAAGAAGGCATATGTTGCTCATTTCCCAGAAGCTCGGCCGCTGCTGCAACTGAACGCCCAACGCAGAAACCGTGGTGGAATAACTTTTTAACAACTCCACCGAACTATATTAGTTCAGGTCGGTGTACATATTAATCAGTGTTTGATGGCTATTCTATTTTATAACACAATTTTATGTTACCAATTGAATGTACATGGCCTGAGTGCTTTTATAAAGCACGTGCCCCACAAGATCTGTTATATGGATTTGGGATATCAAATCCTACCACATGACTTCCTAACAGAACAGGGCAGAACTTGAACCAAGTTGATCCAAATTACTAGACAAGGGTAAAGGTAAGATAAGGTCTAACAAAAAATATAAATTCATAAATTATATATGTTTTGGGCAATTTTTTGTAATTCATGGGTTGAACTTTTATTTCTCTCCTTTTGTGGAAAATAGCACGATCATATTGTAACTGATATTAAATAGATTGGGGCTTTCGTTTTTCATCACATGGAATATAAATTTCTCCTGACATCACAGCAAGGCCTTCATGTTCAAGGTGAAGTCTATGAGTTGATTTCTGTGTCCAAACTTAAGATAAGATGAGATGAGAGATGAGATGAGATGAGATAATTTATTGATAACACTCACACGAGCGTGAGGCCAAATAATCTACGTGAAAGATATGAACCAGACAAGACGCGAAAAACAAATAGCGTTGCTATTTATTAGGAGCGCTTATCCTCCCTTCAATAAGTTAACAGAGCAGATGATGCTACATATGCTACGATCGTCATTACGAATGAGAATTAAAAAAATATCATTTCCCTTCATAACTTTAAACTCCGTGTTTTCATTCCCAATTTCATTGAAGAAATGTTCCCGTGTGGAAATGTACACCTGACATTGCTCCTCAGATTCAACCACGTTTGTAGCACACGTTGTTCTGTATTTTCAGGTTTTGGGGGTTGTTAATGCCTCAATTTTTCAATTTCAAAACTGTGGTTATAAATTCTCATTTTTTATTTCATTCAAGTGAACACAATCGTGTGATTTTCTTTAAATTCTCTGAATATTCGTAGTTAGTTCTTACCACAAAATGTCTTGTCATCAAAGATTTCTCGTTTAAATTTATTTTCTTGGTAAATTTTTAGTTGATTGAGAACAGCATTCACTGATGTGGGTGATATCTGAGTACTGCGGGCTTGATTCATTTTCGATATTTCCAACTCAATCCAGGCGCTTTCCAGAACTACCTAATCGTCAAATGTTGAATCCACTTCATATATCAAAGATTGGTTGTCTACCTCGGACACTTTTACCATATAATCGAAACCGCGAAAAATATCATCATGAGCCAGTGGGAATCTTCCAAGTCCTGCTTGTAATGTTTTGCATGATTTGAAAATATTCTGTTGATTTCAATATAAAATTATTGGCGTGATTAATTTATCGAATAGTTTGGCCCATAAATCAACGGACAACATATGATGCTGATGTAGTGACTTTACATGTGCAAAAAATACTTTTGAGCCTTTATTGCAGATATCAATTTGTGCTCTTGATTATGAACCATTTGAACTAACTTTTATTTCAAGGTATGTGTGCTCTTTTATGTTTCCAATCACTGTATTATCAATACAAAGTTTTGGCTCTAATTTAATAGGTCGTTTTCAAAAAAGCACTCACTTAGCTTTTTCTGTATTGATGGCTAATTAATTTCTTTACACATAAGTCACCAAATTGAAAAGACAGCCATTTAGCCCTGCTGCTGACCCAGAGAAAAGAACTATGTGGTCTGCATATAAAATGTGATTATGGGATTCTATTTAAATGGATACTGAAGCACATGGCCTGTCAAATACTTTACCAATATTGTTATTAAAAAAGCGGATGAAATTTTACATCATCCCTGTCTGACACCAATAGTTAATCGTTTGGGGAGATCTATTCCCACACGCATCTGTGTACGATATACGCAAGATGTATGCATGGAAACCATGGTTTTGAAGGTTTACTCGCAGATACCTACATTTTTTAATTTCTCAAACAAGATAGAGCGATCGACTAAATCAAAAGGCATACGAATGTCCATGAAAACATTAAAACTTGGTTTCTTTTCTATCATTCGCTGTGTTTGTTGACTAATATTTTTAAAATGAACGCACTTAGCCTAGCCGGTTTTCGCAGCTGCACGATATTCTTAACAGAATACCGGTATCGGTATTGAAAAAAATACCGCGATATACCGGTATATCGAAAGACTTCAGATATCTGAAAGTACGTACCACAATCGGGACTTCAGCCATTACAGTAGAACGAATTAGCATGCTTTGATGATGCAGTTGGAATAACTCTTCACCCAACACAGACAATATCAAAGTTTATTATTTTAAATATTGGTTTATCGAATTTTCCCAAAACTTTCAACTAAAACAATATCGTGTGACCCCTCTCATTGGAACGACCTCGACGAGCTCGTTCCAATGAGGGGCCACATGCTTAGGTTTGGTTGAATATTTTTTTAAATATATTTTTTCAACTGCTGACTTAGTATATTACGCGGGCGGATGCGGCCGATTACGGTTGGGTAAAAGGATAAAGGATAATATTATTCATTCGGGACAACAGTTAAAACTCAAGACATCTTAAAAATGAATTTGTGGATAAATAAATAATGACGACAAACCAACATTTTAATAGTTACACCATTATTCAATCGATACTAGTCTGAATACCGTATGTAGTGGTTTATCGATATACAGTACGTGGAGAGTGGATTGTAACTAAATCACCTGTGGAGTGGAGTTATCACCCACAGTATCACTTTCAAATTCTGTACATATGGACATAAAACACAAGCAATGTTTCAGCCAATGGACCTCCGGGTTTAACCCGGAGGTCCATTGGCTGGAACTTTGCTTGTGATGGTTATGCTTTGCAATAAATTTGCAATTATTGCTCAGGTTGAATCTCCACTCTGCGGGTGATTTAATGATAATACACTCTCCACGTACTGTAGCATGCAGCCCTATTTTCGCTTGTCAAATTATTGCTTTCCAGAAAGTCAGTGAGTCGTTTGTTTCTTATTTTATTGAATAGCTTTCCAGTCGAATTAATAATGGCAATACCTCTCTAATTGCCAGGATTATGTCTGCCCCCTTTTATGAAGCGGTTCTAAAAGGAACTGACTCCAACTTACGTGGTATTGTGCCGATTTTAGAATTATGTGGAAAAGTCGCGTAATGTTATCAAGCATCGTTGATAAGCTCTACTATATGACATGGGACATCAAATCCTACCATATGACTTCGCCGAGTTTGTTCGAATGGGAAGTCCAAAGCTACATTTTCAAGACAAGAAAGAAACTTTTTCAGCTATTCAAGAATTTGTCGTGCAAGTGTGGTCTCCTAGTCGAGTTAGGTTCTGATGTCACCACTTTACGGGCAGATATTCACTCTGAGGCTTTTAATTTTATGCATATATCATTGGACGAAGAGGATGATTTACAAAGTTTTTTTAGTGTAAACACAGTTCATTCCATCCAAATATAGATTTACACGTATCACGCATGTTACATATACAACTAATAACACAGTGGTTCATAATGGTTAGCAGAACTAGCAATATACATACGATTTATACAAATTGACAGTAAAAATAAATTGGGAGATGAAAACGGAGACGACAGTAAGCTAAAGCTTTTGATGATCGTTCGTGGTCCCGTTTCTCAGTCCACCCGTGAGATCCAACTGAGGTAACTTTTAGTGGGTTTGACAGTAGGTAGATTAAGGGAAATCTAACAACTTTGAGTTAGAATAAAGAACACATGGAATGATTATACAATTAAGGGTAAATGGATTTTGGATGAAAAATAAAACTCTGTGTGCAGTGCAGGGGAAACACAACCAAGTAGAAGAGTAAACACGGATTCGGACAATTTAGAATGACATTGTCATTGAGAAAGGTACACGGCCACATTAAAGGGACGTACTGTACAGAAAATCTGAATGTTCTTAATATATCGTCCTCTGAGTTCCAATGTGTTCTATGTGCCCGTAGGCACATAGAACACATTGGAACTCAGGGGACGACATACTTATGAAACTCATGAAAAAGTTTGATATTTGTTCGCCGGTTAAGGTTATAGTCAACGTCGAGAAATAAAATTGTAGACGGAGCAACAAAGTCAGGAATACTCTCTAGGAGAATACGACGGGCGTCAGTGTATTGGGGACAAGAAAGAATAAACTAGTAGTTGTCTTCTCTTTCTCCACACGTACAAAGCTGTGTGTTTCCTATGTGAATTTCGACTTTGTGATTGTTCAGAGTGCTGCATTGTCTTCGAAGGCGTGTGTGTGTAGGATTGGCGCGATAGTATACGTAGTTATATCTCGGGTCATGTTTGCAGTTATCCTGATTGAGAGAGCATTTGAATTCGTTGTGGTCTGGGATACCCATTAAGTAATCTGTAAGAGAGTTCCATAGAGCGGTTGCAGCTAAAACAAATGAGCGGCTATGAGAGATCGAATTGAAATAGGGAATTCTGTAGTCGTTGAAGTTACGAGTATGTCTCCAAGAAACCTCGCAAACACTTGAAGGCACAACATTTTGGAGGTATCGAGTGTAAGACAGTTAATCATTTCGTGAAAATGAATAAGACTGGACTTTTCTCGCCTTTTACTAAGTAGTTCCTACCCGGTTTCTTGGCGGAGAAAACGATTGCTAACCGATCTAGTCAAACCAGTCACGATACATGCGGCTTCGTATTGAATGCGTTCAAGTTTCTCCGAGTCTGCTTGCATACTCTAGGACTGGTCTCACAATGGTAAAGTAACACTTTTCGAGAGTGAGTCTACTGAGGCTGTATTTTTACGTTTTCAACTGAACAATTCTTCTCCAAGCGCTTGTGGCGATGCTGTCGATGTGAGCATTCTAGTTTTTCATGCTCTTCAAGTACAATTCCAAGATGTTTGTGATGTGATACTGCCCGTATTGGAGCATTAGACATTTTAAGTACTGGATGATGTTGATCACTTCGTTTTCGAGATATGCACATCGCTTCTGTTTTGATAGCATTAAAGTTTAGAAGCCATTCCTCAAGTGGATCATGAATTGGCCGAAAAATTGAGGTATCGTCAGCGAAAAGTTGTATTTCGCTGCTTATGTTAATTACAATGTCATTAATTTATATCAGGAATAAGTTTGGACACAAAACGGCACACTGTGGTACTCCAGCACCGATTTGCCTCCAGGAGGACGATTCAGACACTAAAACAACTCTCTGTCGGCGGTTTGTCAAGTAGAAAGTGAACCCCCACCCTAGAACAAGTCCATGTATACCAATATTTTTGAGTTTATGAATAAGGCCGCCATGCACAAATTTGTCAAAGGCGTTACTGTTATCGAAAATAAGATACAAACGTCAAGCTCTTTGTCAAGAATTTCGCTAATTAGGTGATAAATTTCACAAACTTGGTTGGTCATTGGGTCATCCCGGAGAAAACCTGACTGATACAGAGTAAGGATATTGTATTTTTGGAGAAAATTTAAAGATGATGGGCTACACATTTTTACCTGCGTCGCCAGGGGCAGAGCAGGTCTAGTAACCGCTCGACTCCGTCCGTCCGTCCGTCCGTCCGTCCCGTCCGTCCGTCCGTCCGTCCGTCCGTCCGTCCGTCCGAAACACTTCTTCCGTCAAAGTTTTTTTGGCTTCTATGAAAGGGAATGATTTTATATTTGGTCTGCTGCTTCATAATGATGAGTTGTATCGTGTATTTAATTTTCAGATCAATTGCATGCAGCGACGTTGGTCCAGACCCGGTATTGGTCTTGGCTTGTTCATATACTATTTCAAGACAACTTAGCAAAGATATAGGCCCATAATTTCCTGGATCAGAATTTTTACCTTTTTAAAGATTGGAACAAGGTTAGCTCCCTTTCCATTAGTCAGGAAAAACAAACGGTTCAGGAAATGGTTGAAGAGAATAAATAGAGGATGTGATAGACTTGAGCAGTTCTTAAGAAGACGAGGGCTAATTTCATCGTATCCAGACAATTTGTCACTTTGGAGGTTTTTTTAATATTTCGGAAATCTAATCCTCGGTGATCAAAATGTCAAATGCGTGTGTGTTTCATGCGGATCATCTTCTGGGAGCTCGGCTTTTAACTCATCAATGGAAGAAATGCTACAGAAGACTTCATTATGATCTTCGGCCTTTTCCGTGTTTGATGTGTGGTGTTTCCTTTTCTATTCTAGCGTTGGAACTTCATTTTTGGACTCTTGTTGAGATAACCTGTTAAATGTTTCCACCATGTTGACGCGGAGGTATTGGGATCGTTAAGAATAATTTGTGTTTTTGTAATTAAATCCTACTTTAAATTGCGAATTTCTGAAACGACTTCATTGCGTTTTTGCTTGTAGTTGTTCCAATGTTGGATGCTATTAAGTGTTTTAGCCTTTTTTGTACCACCGGAGCTGTTGTTTAATTAGTAATTTTATTTTGGAAATTAACCATTAACCAGCGGGAGCGGGGATATATTCGATAGCGGGCTGTTTACTGGGTATGTATTTGTCGACCTGTCCACGGACGAAACTAGAAAAGTAGGATGTCATATTTGTCATATTTTCGAGTGCCTGTTCCTGAAAAAAGTCTTGCCAGTTAGCACCAGAGATACCTGAATAATCAGCACGATCGTACTCTAGATGCGGCACGCAAATATTTTTTTGGGAGTCTAAGCAACTTGTAAGTCGATTATCGCGTAGACGGGAACTTGATATCGAGTGTAGTCGCCGAAGAAACGGTCAAGCATACTGCTTCCCAGAAAGCGACATACTGAATTTACCATTATAACACACAGAAGTGTTTCTGAGTACTCTAAATAAAGTATGTAGTTTCTGTTATAATTTGTTGTACCACAGAACGGTGGCACATTTCTCTTACCCTTGAATTTGCTGAGTGTAGTTGATTTTCATTCAGACCCTCTGTAACGATAAAGTTGACGTGTTCGGGTATCCGTCACTGAATCAATGCTAGTAAGTAATGAATCCCAACAGTCGATAGACGGGGGTGGGGGGGGGGGGGGGGTCTAAATCAGATACATTCAAGTTCAGGCAGTTCCAAGTCACGTCGTCGTTCATACATACATCTCTTGATGTAGGCTTTAACGCCCCGACCACGACCACCTCCATCCCTGCGCTCTGGATAGTGAAATCCCGAGACCAGAAGCTCGTATCTTTAAGCCATGACCCTGTGAATCCACAGACCCCAGATTGAGTCATTTCGGTTTTCAGGACAAATAATTTTGGGGCAAGACTTACGTTAAGGTGCATGATGCTCATAGTTCTACATCTAGTTGGACTGGGATTGATTTCTGTATCTCCGCACTGGGCTTAGTGACGGAGGTACCAGCTGGGCTTTTGCGTTGTCATTGTAGGCGTAGTGAGTTTTGCAAAATGATGCCGATTGTCGTTGGGACAATTGAGTGTGGTATTTGGTACAAGTTTCCAAATAGGGAAATTATCAGCATTAAGCAAATCACGTTTTCAGTAGTTTTACCTCTCAGTATCAGACAAACACCTGTCCTCAGTAGTTTAGCAGTGAACATGCCCACATGGCTTCTATATTCACTTTCTAATAGCATTGTTGATTTAGTGAATATATAGTGAATATATTTGTCGGGTGGACGCGCTTAGATTTCTCAGTGTGATCAGTTGTGTCACTCACGGGCTCTGCTGATTAATCAGGGAAAATGAGATGTGCAAAAATTGTTGGTAAAAATAATGATGCTAAAGAACACTGACGAGCCAGAAAAAATTGGGCTAGTTCGAGGTGGTATTTTTTATATCGACGGAAGGGCAGGACATCACAGGTGTTTTGGAAGACGTTTTCTGCGGTTTTCACAAACTTGGTGATATGGAGTTGAATTTAGATGTGCTACACGTCGTGAGACCAGTGGTGTAGGGGATACACGGACGCATAGTACTTATGATGGTAAAGATGGAAACAAAGGTAAATCATTATATGCAGGTATAGTTGCATGTAAAAGTACCAATAGGTGTTTTCGACTGAGTACTATTCATGTACACTTTCCCGCAACTATCAGGCTGTGTATTTGCAAAACCTGAGTTCGTTAGTAGTAATGGAACAACTCCGAAACGAATGCACACAGGGATGCTCCCGCTGTGGCCCCTTCTGAAATGACGAATATGAAGAGGGGCGGGGGAGGCTTCCTCTTGCGGCAAACATACGTTCACGACACATACATGCACAAGCACGCTCATACTGATTCTCATTCGTATAGGCACACGCATGCACGCGGGCACACACACACAGTATATATCCATGCGTGTCCACACATTCGCTCTCTCGATCGCATTACAACATACAACACGTGTGCGCGAGATGGTGCGAGCGCGTATCTACCTCACATATATGTTTCTGATATACGTTGCAATCAATACATATATGTATGTCGAGACAATGCACTTCAACCCTGACTCGTCGTCGCTAGATGTGGGAAACGTGAGTGAAAAGTGTAATCGCACTTCAAAGTGCCTATCATAAGTCATGGAAGGAGCTATAGGAGATTAACACCACTTGGAGAGGTATACGCGCCCCAGTTTGCTTCCAATTTGCTTCCCTTCCGAAAAGATCTGAAATGAAGGAAGACACGAGGGGGCAACACCCTACGAGGGTGGTTCCAGGTCAACGTCCGACCGATGTAGGTCGTCTCTAGTACGCACCAATAAAATAAAGCTCAGGTTTAGATAAGGAGCAGTTCACTACTGTTTGAAAGCGTGGTTAACCCTCTATTTTAACTAAGCCGATTGACCTCTTACCCAACTTGACTTTTTCTTTAACCCTTTACCTAACATGAAAAGCAGACGACACTCGCAAAAAACATTCTTGAATAACTAATTTTTTTTCATTTTTTTACTAAAAAAAAATAGGTTATGACCCTTCATTGAAACGAGCTCGACAAGCTCGTTCCAAAGAGGGGTCATAACCTATGTTTTTGAGACAAAAAAAAAAGAAAATATAATGAAAATTAATTGGCGAGTATTGTGAATAGCGCTGACCGGTTTGGCCGTTACGTTGGCTGGCCCGAAATTTTTTGATGCCAAATGGAATTTTTCTTCGATTTCAAATGAAGTTTTTAGTGCCAAATAAAAGATTTTAGTGCCAAATGGATTCTGATTTTAAATGCGATAATATAACCATGTATCGTCATTTTAGTGCAACAAGGCGCCATCTGTAATGCTAAAGTATTGCAGATGGAGCTTTGTTGCATTCAAACTACAATATTTTAATTTAGTATTACCGGCATTTGAGCGTCGTGTCCTTGGGCTAGGCACTTAATCCCGATTGCCCACCTGGAGGCACGGTGGTGCTGTGTACCTAGGCGTACTGCACGTCGATGGTGCATCTGTCTTCAACCAATGCTAACCCATGCTTGTTTGTGTACAGTTAGTATGTTGGAGAGTCTGACAGTTGCTCGCCGTTGCTCGGTGGTTCTCTCCGGGTACTCTGACTTCTACCACCCGTAAAACTGTCCGACACGAGGTGACCCTGGTTGTCGAAAGTGTCGTTAAATGTGAATAAATAAATAAATAAACCGGCATTTGAAGTATTTTAGTTGCCAAAAAAACCCCAGAAATGAAAAAAATATAACTGATAAATAAAACCATAAATTAATAAACTAAAATGGCTATTATTGACATTTACAAAATAATTTCAGTCTTATTTTTCACTCATAGTTTATTCACTCCAAATAGAATTTAGTGGTGAATAATTTATTATCTTCCGGAAGGGTTAAAAGAAAGATTGAGCAAGATAAAAAAAATTAAGTATTAACAAAGAAATGTCTTTATAAAAATCGGATCAAATGGATAAATTGTTAATTCCGGTGACTCATAACAAGGTCGACCATGATTAAACCTGTTACCTAGAGATTACACAACAGGTGTGAATTCTGTCCTGCCTGTGTAGTCAGACAACGATTTATGGAAAACGACGGACTGAAATAATGAAACGTAAAGCCTTTGAGACTTACCAAAATTATATTTTTGGTGCCAAAGTTTGGTGCCAAACGAATTTTTTTAGTGCATTTGGCACCCTTAACACCAGGCAGCTTGAAAACTGTCCATAGTAACACATTTTAAAATCTCTTCCGCCGAGCCCCAACTTACAGCACCTCACTGGAACTCGCTCTTTGAGCTATTGGTCGCAAGAAAATTGCTGTGTAAATATACCGTGATTTTGTCTTTACCGCAACCCGGGCTGAGCCGTTATGTTGGGCAAGGCGTTAACGGCGGCGAGCATTTGTGGACAGTAACGTGGTGTTCCAATTGCGTGAGGTATTGGAGGCAAGTCTTATATAACGAGAGGCGATGGGGCTATTGGTCGAAAAATTGAGACATGGGAGATGTTAAGTGCATTCTTGTATATGATGTTATCTATCTTCTGAACAGTGTGATACCACGAATCATAAAATATTCTGTTGTTACGAACTGATTACTAAGCAGGACGGCACCTGATTAACTCATCGGCTTATTTTTGAAAAAAATGCGCCTGTTGCATAATATTTTCCCATGTTCTCAATTCATAAGCAATTACAATTTTCTCCACACAAAGAACCGAAATGTCTTCAAACCTCAATAGTTCACATTCAGGGGCATTGGGGGGAAGACGGAGAGAGGAAGTTTCACAGTGTTTCACAGAAAAAACTTTTTCGGAAAAATGTCAACCTAAAATGCATTCATACCGGAAATCCTTAACTCTTTACCCAACGCAGACGTGTCGACTTAGCATATTTTAGACGCAGACGATATCAAAATTTATTACTTTAAATATCATTTTTTTTAAATTGTTCAAAAAATTTCTACACAACCATATCATGTGACCCCTCATTAGAACGAGCTCGACGAGCGCGTTCCAAAGAGGGGTCACTTGATTTGGTTTTGTTGAAATTTTTTGAAAAATAATATTTTTTCAGCTGCTGAATTTGCATATTACGTGGGCGGATATGGCCGATTCGTTGGGTAAAGGGTTAAAATAGATTCATGTTCACTCACGCTGATATTTCCTGATTTATTTTGCTGTAGTTATTCCTTCACCTAAGCCTTCAAAAACTAACTCAGGGTGCTCTAATTGGCATGAAAACTTTTTTTTCTCAGGGAAGACTCGGAACCTTCACTCATGGAGAGTACACTCTCTCAGCCCTGCACGAGGTGAAATGAATTTGGAAAAGCATTTTTCTCGTGAAGATGGCATCTCCCACACAAATATTTGGAATGATTCTGCGGAGAAAATTCGGAAAATATCTTCACTTCCAAAGATGTCAGTTTTCCATTCAAAACAACTTTTCTACGACTACTCCACTGATATTTTCTCTGGTTCATCTTGTTTTCCATCCTCTGAGACTTATATAGGGGGGGATCATGAGTCCTGTTGTTGGGTATTCTAGAGGTAAAGTTAACAAACTTCACAAAAATATCTGTTTCGGTTGGGTACTAAAGCGTGTAAAAATGTTTCGTGACCAAATAATTAAGTTGAATTTCAGTGGTAGCTGAGGGGGCGCGGTGGCGTTGCGGTAACCAGTTCTCGTCAGATCACTGAAGTAAAGCAACGTCGAGCCCGGTTAGTCCTTGGTTGGGTGACCGTCTGAGCGATCGATTCGGACTCCCGCGTTGTGTCCTTGGGCAAGGCACTTAACCCCAACTGTCCACATGGGGGCACGATGACGGCGTGTACTAAGGCGTACTGAACGTCGATGGTGCGCATGTATTCAACCAATCTAACCCTGCCTGTGCTGCAGTGCGGAGTTACGAAGTTGGGGAGCTGACAAGCTGCTCGTCGTTGCTCGGTGGTTCTCTCCGGGTACTCCGGCTTCCTCCACTCGTAAAACAGTCACCGACACGATATGAACTTGGCTGTTAAAGTGTCGTCAAACCCTAATAAATAAATAAATAAATAAATAAATAAATAAATAAATAAATAAATAAATAAATAAATAAATAAATGGTAACTGAGCTGCGTTCCTACATTTTAAGCGGATTTTTTTTTACCTGTCCAAGCATGTTCATTTTCAGATAACGTATGTGGTTACCAAGCACTTACACGAATTCTATATGGACCTGAATCC
Source organism: Pictodentalium vernedei (assembly GCA_031216915.1). Lineage (NCBI taxonomy): Eukaryota > Metazoa > Mollusca > Scaphopoda > Dentaliida > Dentaliidae > Pictodentalium > Pictodentalium vernedei. The sequence continues at coordinate 293,712,296 of CM062295.1, read as the reverse complement.
AAACCATGTGCATGGCCATGGTTGGCAGCCATCCGGGTTGGTCCGCTATTACCACATTTACAGAGGTACCAGTGCGCTGGTGTATTGGTAGATGATGATACGGTTATCACTGTAGCTCACTGCTTTGACAAGTAAGTTCTAGCATTTGCATACGAATCTCTTGCTCTTTTACTTAAATGTATCGTTTCATTACGTGTGTAACTAAGTTTTAAGGTGTACTTATTAACAATGGGAATTATGTAGCGATCACCCCCTGCTTCCTTTTGACTTGAAGCAGAAAGCTCGGTTACATTATTACTTGTATAATATGTCTCCGGGGGCGAGGTCTCTTAATTTGGCCTGATTGCTCCGCCTGGCATCAATTTTCAAACAAGTTTGTGTTCAAACAGCACCACGAGTCAATATCACATTAATTTGTTCCAGTCTCATCGAATGTTGAAAAAACATTCGAGCAACGGATTATGACAGGAGTGTCGCGAAGATGACAGTTCAATCACAGCTTGGGGTGGGGATGAGGGTGGGAGTGGGGACTGATTTGTCCCGACTGTGATGGCTGAACTCCCAACTGATAAAATATTCCAACTACATCATCAAAGCATGCCTTCATCGAAGGCATGCCTTGATGATGTAGTTAGAATATTAGGGTTCCAGTTAAAATCAGTCAGTATCATATTAAAAAAAAACCTCAAGATTTCTTGCATTTAATGGTGGAGAAATGAAAAATACATGTGGTGGTCGTGCAGGGAATTGGCGACAGGGGGGTGGGGGGGAGGAGGTATCACCCCCCCCCCCCCCCTAATCCTGGCCAAAATTTCCGATAGTTGGAAATTCGGAGGGCAAGTCACTAGTAGTTGGAAATTCCATCTATCTGGATTTTAGAGCTTCTTTGGCGATGCTGATGTCTCCTTTGCTTCCCAAAATTCCAACTCTGTTTCACATCGGCAAAAATTCTAACTGTTACTATTTACAACTACAGAGTACGCAGTATCGTGCTTTATGCATGATGTCAGTCGGTACGAGATTTCTATAGTACGTTTACTTATCGTAATAAAAAAAATCCTCGAAATGCACTTCAAGAAATTTCACATGTAAAATCGTTCTCCTGAGTTAATTCCACCATTCACAGTTACAAAATGGTGAAACATTGAAAATTGATCATTCCTGCATAAGATCTGATTTAATGTTAGGACAATGTGAATTGCTCAAAGTTCTTTGCTTGACAATTTTGTTTAGCACATATTCAATTCCCAGAAGAATACCAAATAATAATAACCTGATAATTCTATCATAAATGTGTTGGCATTTCAGTTACTAGAATCAATTTTATGCCCCCTTTCGGGGATTCATTTTCAAAATCTTTCTCGGGAGTGAATTTTCAACTAGGGAAGGGACAGGGAGGGGGGTTCCCCCACCCGGCCCCTCCGCTAGTGGGGAATTCACTACCCTGCACCCCAATCGGAAACCTCTAGCCAGGTCCCTGGGGTCGTGACATAACTTCTTATCTCATTAACGTAACACATCGGTACTCCAAATTGATCATGCAGGTCCCTTTTGAGGCCGAATCGGGTATTACAAACCCTTCATTTGTATGACTGACTGTATGTGTGGTACACGTCCAAGTATCAAATCTAGTCTTGTAAGAAAGTACACGATTACTAGTATGAGTAAATCGCTATTTAAGACTACATCAATCCAAACGAAAATGCCCCGACTGAAAAATTATTAGGGGGGGGGGGGGGTATCACCCCACTCCTGGGGACACCCCTTCTATCAAACGTATATCCCGCCATGTGTGCGATCTTACCAAAACTGGCCTGGAAAATTCGGTTAGAGCATATGCCGGGTGGGATATTTTCCCGATACAGACGACGCAAGATTAAATTAACCCCTTACCCAACGCAACGGCCAAAACCGGCTAGCGCTATTCGCAAAAATCGCCAATTAGTTTTCGTTATTTTTTCCATTTTGTTTCTCAAAAACATAATTTATGACGCCTCATTGAAACGAGCTCGTCGAGCTCGTCCCATAACCTATGTTTTTGAGAAAAGAATGAAAAAAAATTAGTTATTCAAGAATTTGGTTTGCAAGTGTCGTCTGCTTTTCATGTTAGGTAAATGGTTAAAAACATCACGGATCTGTTACAGATTGAGATTTCTATGTTCAAACTGGAACCATAGATCATTTTCATATTAAGGGGGCGCGACAACCGTTACTCATTCCAACTTCCTTATTCGACATTCGTTATCAACCGATAAAAGCGGTTGATGGCGAATGTCGAATAAGGGATGGGAATAAGTAACAGTTGTCACGTCGGTCACATCAATCTATTCCATTCGCAATGGATGTTGAAAGGCATTCGATCCACGGATGTCTCAGCATAGAACATAAAAAGCATCTTTGTACGACGTATATTACATGATTACCTATTTATCTATCTATTTATACAATCTACGTACCATTTAGTGTGAATGAAGGACTTGAACGAATAGAGATTGTTATTGGCGAGAGCGACCAGAGTTCGTCCAACGATTATAGTACAGAGGTGGAAGTTAGTCGTGTTATAAAACATCCGAATTATGACGAACGCCTTAGAGGTGGGTGAAATATACTGCATTTTATATTTATTTGAATTATAGAATGAAAGAAAAGTCTATTAGGACATGAGTAGAAAAACCTATATACTTCAGAGAATATATCCTTAATAACAGCAGTGGAACTTTACGTTGTGTTTATCAAGTCCAACAACTAATGGCGCCCGGTGCATAAACTTTAAAACTTCGTGGTCCTGCTAACGTATTACACGTGCAGGCGTCTGATATATGCTAAGGCGACACGCCCAGTGTCTGTATTGTAGCCCCAGTAGTAGTAAATCACGGTTTGGAGTTTCACCTCCTTTTTCACTGGGTTCATAAATATGTTAAAGATTTTTGTGTAAGATGGAATCCATGTCCTCCTTAGTATGTTGTTTATTCTGCATGTGTATTGGTATCTCTTTGTTTTCAATTCATTCTACAGTACTTCAAGTCCTTACTACGTACAAGACCCACGGGGAACTCCAGGAAATGGAACATGCTGTCTTTACTTAGTATGCTAAACAACGACGATGCCACAAAATGTTTCACGGAGGAGGGGTGTTAGGCATGTATGGCACATGTTCCCCATAAGGGGATGGGGTGGGGAATCCGAAAGTTGCCTTGTAGGATCATAGCATCAGAGCATTGCATTCAGATACCATAGACATCTGCGCGAGTTAACTCTTTGAACTTGTAAGACCGATTTCTCTGTTCAAAGCATAATTTCGTCCCATTTTTGTCTCATTATAAGTATATATACACTGGGCATTGATGATGAAATAACAACTGTAGTCTGCAGCCAGACGGCTGCAGACTGCAGTTATTAGTCCCCTACCGGCGACGCCGAAGGGGACTATAGGTTTGCACTCTATCCATCTGTCAGCAAGTCAGTCAGTCTGTCAGTTATACTTTAGTTTTCCGGACATTTTTTTGGAAATGCTTCAACCGAATGATTTCATTTTTGGTAACCTACTATAGAACGATGACTTTCAGATCACGTTTGAGTTTCATGCTGATTGCATTATTCCTGTGTGAGTTATGGCCCTTGGAAATATGGAAATGCGCCAAAATATAAGTTTTCCGGACTTTTTGGGAAACACTTCAACGGAATGATTTCATTTTTGGTAATCTACTATAGAACGATGACTTACAGATCAAGTTTCATTTGCACTCTGTCCATCCGTCAGTCTATCAGTCAGTCTGTCAGTCACACTTTAGTTTTCCGGATTTGTTTTGGAAATGCTTCAACCGAATGATTTCATTTTTGGTAACCTACTATAGAACGATGACTTACAGTGTTAAGATTCATGTTGATCACATCTAGGTTATAACATTTGTATAATTATTAATGCTCATTAGTCCGGTAGGGGACATTGTATTGCTTCAGCGATACGCGAGCTCTTGCCAGCTCACCTGACTGAAAGTCGTGGTCTGTCGTCCGTCGTCTGTCGTACGTCGTGAAGGTGGTGTTTGGGTAACTTTCTCCCAAGCCACTGGCTGCAGTTCAATGAAAATTCACATGAGTAGCGGTTATATAGGAGCATTTGGGTTTTTCTTAAAATTGGGTTTCTGCTCTTCTTCTCATGAACCAGCCGTAGCAGAGACTTGATATTTGGTATGCAGCTGCCATTTGAGGTGTAGACTCAAATTTGTCCAAGAGAAGTTTGACGGGCAGTATTTTCTTAACCGAGAGGCCAATTTGAACCAAATTTAATATGAGGTATTATTGGGTTATAAGTACTTAATTTATGCCAAAAACAATTTCCCTGCAGCCCCGTGGGAACCTCAGGAGCCAAAAATAGAAGAAAAAAAACGAAAACGTCCATATCTCCAAAACTGCACGGCACTGAGAATTTTTATTTGGTGTGAGGCTTCCTTGGGACCAGCAGAAAAAAATGGTAAAAAAATATTGCCATCGGTTCTGTCATAAGGTACTTTTTCGGGACTTTGAGTCAGCATTTTTTAACACTTTGGGCAAAGGTAAAAAATTAAAGAATCGTTTGCTTCCAAACCACTGCTCCAAAAGCTTTCATATTTTACATCTAACATCTTTGGAACATTGATTCACATATTGGTTGAAATCAAATCCCTTGGTCCATATTTGGGTTCCCTATGGGAGCCCAAATGCTCAAATTAGTACAGTATGAGGAATATTCTTTAAAAATCTTCTTCTTCAGATCTACCAATAAGAATCTTTTGATATTTGGTATGCAGCATGCTTAAGGGGGTGAGATTCAAGTTTGTTCAAGCCAAGTCACTGGGTTCATATTTAGGCTGAAAATGTGGGGTCTCGGTCCGGACTTGGAAATTTTGGACCAAAATCCACAAATGAGTTTTTTGATTTTTATGCGTTTCGGTCAATTTTAAGACAATTTTTTTTTTTCACACCGAAAATTTGGGGTCCGGGTGGGACTTAGAAATTTTGGACCAAAATCCGAAAATTAGTTTTTTGTTTTTTATGCGTTTTGGTCAATTTTAGGAAGAAAAAAAAAATTAGTCTGAAAATATTTTGTTTGGGACTTCGAAACTTTCCGAACAAAAATATTAAAAAATCTGTTTTTTATGCATTTATCTCAATTTTGGGACGTAAAAGTGCAGGAATTGAAAATAGAAGGAAAATCCTGTGTAGTGTGTAGGCACGATCGCTTTATCTAGTTGGTATATGCTTTTTTAGGAGGGGCGTATGCAGCTTATTCAAGTCAAGTCCCTGGTTTGATATTTAGACTACCATGTCAGGTGAGCGCCCTCAGGCCCCCTGAGGCCTCTTGTTATTTTATCCTCCCTGTATATTGATATTGGACTGCCCTATCCCACTATAAGTGTACACAAAGGCGATTCCATTCCAGGAAACGAGGGTTCAAAGGATTAGGGACCCGCGCAGATGTCACAGAATAACGTGGCTTTTGGCCTAAATCGCCACTTTTCTTTCAGAAAATGAAATAGCACGAGTACGATCGCGCATTTTCACACCATGATCTGTCTGAAGCTACGAAGCACAACATGGATCCAAGTTGACTCGGTGGGCTGGGGTGTGGGGCTGGGGTCCAATACAACAATAGAAATTTGTTCTCAATTTATAAATCTGCCGCGTTGCATTGTAGATAACTGGTAATGCTCTGGCTTTAGAGATTTGTCACAAGCTGTTAAATATTCCTCTAATATATGGCATGGCGGCCTTAGGCGCCTTTGGTCGGAATTGCAGGCCCCTCCAATTGCGCCTAGGATCGTCATACTATATATTCCAACCACTGGATTAGAGTTTGTTAAATAAAGAGATGTGCAGTGTGTGTGTGTATTATGTTTTCGAAGAATATGGAACATTGATTTCTGATTCTAGCCATCGTTTCTGACGACGTGCAATGGTCTAAACCTCTAGACCATTGCACACAGTCAGGAACGATGGCTGGAATCTAGCCTTTCAGATGAACCTTCTCATGATTACTTGGTTCACGTTCCTTTCGGCAGCTACATAAACGTGTGAAACGCGCTGGAAACGGTAAGTAGTATGTCTCGTATGTTTCACCCCCCCCCCCCCCCCCCCCCCCATTGGCCGGACCTTGGTGCCGGACCTCGGAAGTGACGTCATGTCACGTGACCTAGTGGCGCCATGTTGTGTTGTCATGGTAACCCGCGTGAGCGGCCATCTTGTGACGTTATCTCCATAGTGATACGTGGTGTGAGTGCGCATGCGCAGCGCGTGTTGTTAGGGTGATACGTGTTTCCGTCGTCCATTTTGTATACTGGAGGCCGCAATCTTTGTTTTTATGGTAGCACGTGATTGCTATGTTACCCAATTTTTCTGCCATAAGACGGAGTATGTTCGGAGGGTGTGTTCGATTGAATCGGAGTAAATCTAATTACCACAAGCAACCCGACAATCTCTCCAAATCACCAAAATCTATCCCAACTTTTTACTATTTCGAATTCTTTCAGAATTCTCTGGTTCTATCTATATATGCAACAGTTTTTCCTCTATCTGGTCATGTTCCTTTATTCTGGAGTATACTGCAGTAGCGTAGAAGAGACTATTAGTTGAAACAGTTTACCATATTATTACTATAATTAGCTATTCTGGTCTATTCTCGTTAGTTCTGACCCTATTCCGAGTACTCTTGTAGTTTCCTTTATCTAGATCCTTTATATAGATTATAACTAACCGATCAGATTGCTTGATTTCCCATAATCTGTATGCAGAGTTATCTCCCTTGTGTATATCAAAAACGTTCCCAAAGCCAATAAGCCAGGAGACTAATTGCTCCATGAGCAATTGCTCGAATGACTCGAATCCCTTCGAGCAAATGAGCCATAGAGCAATTGCTCGTTCGAGTGACTCTACATACGACTCTTCGACTCATTTCAGTATTTGAGGATACCTACGGCCCGGCATTGTATTATTTGAGGATGTCTATCGAGGATACCTATCGAGGATACTTATCTGAGGATACTATTACCTGTATCACAAGGCATACCTATCCCAAATATCCCTTATAAGCTATCGAGTAGTTACTGAAAAGTCATTGCTCGAATGACTCGAAGCCCATCGAGCAAATGAGCCTTAGAGCAATTGTTCGATCGAGTAACTCCACATACTGCTCGAACGACTCGAATTCCATCGAGCAAATGAGCCATAGAGCATTTGCTCGTTCGAGTGACTCCACATACGACTCTTCGACTCATTTCAGTATTTGAGGATACCTATGACATGGCTACGTATCAGCTGAGGATACCTTTCGAGGATACTTTTTATAGGATACTTATCTACTGAAGGACACAATCATGTTTTCGAAGAATTTGGAATATTGATTTCTGCTCCTCGACCGAAAGTCGAACCAGTCTTCAGTATAAACCAACCACTGGATTTGAGTTTGTTAAAAAAAAGAGACGTGCAGTGTGTGTGTGTGTGTGTTTCGAAGGACACAGTTATGCTTTTAGAGGAATTTAGAATGTTGATTTCTGATCCCCTGCCGGAAGTCTAACCCTCAGCAGCCCCGTCAGGCAATCAGGAGCCCAACACCTAAACCACTAGACTATTGCACACTGTCAAAAACGATGGCGGGAGTATCGCTTTTTAGATGAAGTTTTCATGATTACTTGGTCCACCTTCCTTTCGGCAGCAGCATGAAAGTATGGAACGCACTGGCTACAGTACGACGAAAGTGATGTGGTTGGTCTCAAACGAAAACTGACACGGACTTGTGTCAGAAAAATTTAGAATGTGGATTTCTGAACCCCTTCTGGGACTCGGGAGTCGAAGCCTCGGCAACCCGCTGGTAATCAGGAGTCCAGCACCTAAACTACTAGACCATTGCACGCAATCATTCTTTTAGAGGAATTTAGAGTGCCGATTTCTGATCCCCTGCCGGGGGCCTAACCACTAGACCATTGCACACCGTCAAATACGATGACTGGGATCTAGCCTCTTAGGTGAAGATCTCATGATTACTTGGTTCACATTCTTTTCGGCAGCAGCATGAAAGTTTGGAACGCGCTGACTGCAGTTCGACCAAAGTGCCGTGGTTGGCCTCAAACGAAGACTGGCACGAGCCTGTGTGTGCTTTTCGAAGGACACAATCATGTTTTAGAGAAATTTAGAATGTTGATTTTTGATCCCCTGCCGGGAGTCGATCCCTCAGCGGCGACGCCTATCAATCAGGACTCCAACACCCAAGCCACTAGACCATTGCAAACCGTAAAACGATGGCTGGGAAGCTAGCTTTTTAGATGAAGTTCTCATGATTACTTGGTTCACTTTCTTTCGGCAGCAGCATGAAAGTATGGAACACGCTGACTACAGTACGACGAAAGTGCTATGGCTGGCCTCAAGCGAAAACTGGAAAAAGTCTATGTATGTTCTTCGAAGGGCACAATCATGTTTTAGTGGAATTTAGAATTTTGATTTCTGATCCCCTGCCGGGAGTCAGACCCTCGGCAGCCCCGTCTGGCAATCAAGCGTCAAACACCTAAACCACTTAGACCACACCGTCAAAAACAATGGATTGTTATGACGATATGTTCCATCATTGTTTTCACTTTTTACCTAATCCTCTGCTTGTGCTCGGTCAATAAGTTGGAAAATCTGGCAGTTGCTATCACTACTCGGTGGTCCACTCCGGGTACTCTAGCTTCCTCCATCCGTAAAAACTGTCCGGCATGATGTGATTCTAGCTGTTAACTCTTTACCTAACATGAAAAGCAGACGACACTTGCAAAAAAAATTCTTGAATAACTAATTTTTTTCATTTTTTGTCTCAAAAACATAGGTTATGACCCCTCGTTGGAACGAGCTCGACGAGCTCGTTCCAACGAGGGGTCATAACCTATGTTTTTGAGACAAAAAATGAAAATATTTGAAAAATTAATTGGCGATTTTTGAGAATAGCGCTGGCCGGTTTTGGCCGTTACGTTGGGTAAAGGGTTAAAAGTGTCGTTGAGACCCAATAAAGAAACAACAAACATAAACTAACTCAAGTACAGGACGCCTGCAAATTGTTCTCTTGGATAACTACAGATTTTCTTCAAAAATATAGCTTATGACCTCTAATTGGAACGAGCACGGTGAATACGTTCTAATGAGAAGTCATAAGCTATGTTTTGAACGCAAAAATAGAAACAATAATACAATTTGAATGGCGATTTCTGTGAATAGCGGTGGCAGATATCACCTATCGCGTTGTATAAAGGGATAAATATTTGGTTAACTGTTTCAAAGGCTCAACTCGCAGTACTGAAGCTAGCTGAAAAAGTAACTCGTTCCAATGAAAATGTCTTAAGCTATGTTTTGAACGCAAAAATTGAAAAAAGAGTAATGCAATTTGAATGACGAGTTTTGTGAAATAAGTCTGACAAAATATGATCGTTATACTGAAGGAAAAAATAATTTATTCACTGTTTCAGAGGCTGATCTCGCAGTACTGAAGTTAGCCAAAAAAGTACCCATCACAAGCTGTAGTGTACCCGTGTGTTTGGCCAGAAATGACGTGGATTTTCCAAAGAATGGTTTATGCACCATTGCGGGATGGGGTAGCGGCACAAGTAAGTATATACAAAGCTAGATTATCTTGAAATCGCAAGCTAATTTTCAGAACTCATCCAATGAAACAAGTGCTTCGCCGAATGGGCCCAACAATGAGGAAAAAGGTGTATGCTGACTTTTAACGTACTAAGCAGCGTCTAACGTCTAAGTCTAACGTCCCTTCATGCACTTGAAAACCGAGTTTATCTTTGTTCGGAATAACAGTACTGCCCGTTGATAGTAAACTGTGGCCAGTAAATTTTTAGTGTGATTTGAAGGAAATCTGCCGTACATGGTGATAGCATTTTCAGCACCTGAAAACATTTTTTCACCCTTAAAAGGCATAACTTTTCAATAAATATGTTATGAATAATCACACTTTGAAGTGACGTAAAATGGTGATAAATTTAAAATATGGATAGAGATGCGCAATGGAAGCTCTTAACTACTTATTTTGGCTTGTCTGGCATCATTATAATGCTGTGTGGTGTAGTCTGGGGATAGGACTGTAACCAAAAGGGAAGGGGTAGCGTTTTTCGTACCTTCATCACATTTTACGTCATAGCATTCTATGTGTTGATTCCATGATGATACCTCATTACCTCATTCGTCAAGGCTCGTTGGTAAAAATGATTTTGACACACTGTATGTTTACTTGATTTATTCCATAACATTTTTTCTGTTGTCTGTGTCAAAACAATACAATCAACATTAACGATAAAAATATATATTATACCATGCTACCTACGTTGCTACCTGTGAAAAGCCCATATGTTAAATTTTAGCTTTTAACCCCACTACCGGTGTAAAGCTTCTATTGTGGTTGAAACGTTTTCAATGTGAATTCCATTAGAAAAATTTACACCTTTTGTAGAAACTACATTCAATTTGACCTTTGACATCACCCTATGTGCCGACTTCGATACATTTATACTTCGCGATGTTTCATTTAAACAGACCACGTTTTGTGGTACTATCTGCTACGTGCAATAACTTATTAGTCTAAAATACCTAGAATTAAATATTTAAATAAAATTTAAGAATTGTTAATAGTAATCTGACTGAAAAAGCAAGGTAAATTCAATCAACTTTGACAGTGTCCAGCTGTCAATCAAGCATTCACGCCAGTCGGAAGTACTGTTGACGAACGGTGGAGAGTTCCAGGACAGGAGCGCGGAAAAATCGACCCTTCGAATTCTCCCAACGTTCATCGTCGCATCATAGACGGTGCGATCAGTCGTTGACGAACGCGTGGAGAGTTCTTGGACAGAAAAATATAAAATTAGGATGTCGTTGCGTGTTGAAAAAAACTAGAGTCGATGAAATTCTCGACGTTCGTCATCGCGTTCTAGACGGTGGTGGGTGCGATCTGTCGTTGACGAACGGTGGAGAGTTCTAGGGTAGGAGCGCGGAAGGAAATCGACCCTTCGAATTCTCCCAACGTTCATCGTCGCATCCTAGACGGTGGGATCAGTCGTTGACGAACGCGCGGCGATTTCTAGGGCAGAAAATATAAAAAATTAAGATGTTGAAAAAAACTAGAATCGATGAAATTCTCGACGTTCGTCTTCGCGTTCTAGATGGCGCGATCGGTCGTTGACGAACGGCGAAGAGTTCTAGGACAGGAACAAGAAAAAAACAAATGAAAAATCGCGAGGCGTCGTGGGCATTTGTTGCGAGAAATTGGCTCGCATACGGAAGGAGCCGAGATGAATTGTAACAAAATAAGTTTTGTTGAGTTTCTTCATTTCCACCTGGTCGTTTAATAACGCGGATGTAAATGGTTAGAACAATGTACTCCAAAAACCAAAAGCTCGAAGAGCTTGAAATAAGTAATCACCCAATCACTTCACATTCCTGACGTTAATTAATCAATCAGATTGCTTGATTCTCATAACCTGAACTTAATCATACAAAGTTATCTCCCCTTATTACAAAGAAGTCCTATTCGATTCTTATCACCGGATTATTCAAGGAGATTATGAAAAATAATATTTTTAACCCTCGTCGTGGGGGTGGGGTCACGACCAGAGCCGAAAAACGTCTTCCTTTTTACAAAGCCAAGCATGTGAGGTACTAATATGGACTCGATGAGTATATTACGAAAATGACATTTTTTCATTTTACGTGGGGGTGGGGATCACGCCCATCAGAAAATCGAAAGTTTCGAGAAGATAGTCGTATGACCTATCAAATTAAAGCTATCGACGAGTGGATTAAGAAGGTCGTATTTTTAACCCTCGTCGTGGGGGTGTGGTCACGACCAGAGCCGAAAAACGTCTTCCTTTTTACAAATCCAGGCATGTGAGGTACTAATATGAAGGGCTCGATGAGTACATTACGAAAATGACATTTTTTTAAATTTTTACGTGGGGGTGGGGATCACGCCCATCAGAAAATTGAAAGTTTCGAGAAGATAGTCGTGTGACCTATCAAATTAAAGCTATCGACGAGTGGATTAAGAAGATCATATTTTTTGACCCTCGTCGTGGGGGTGGGGTCACGACCAGAGCAGAAAAACGTCTTCCTTTTTACAAAGCCATGCATGTGAGGTACCAATAATGAAGGGCTCGATGCGTACATTACAAAAATGACATTTTCAGCCCTCGCCGTGGGGGTGGGGATCACGCCCATCAGAAAGTCAAAAATTTCGAGAAGATAGTCGTGTGACCTATCAAATTAAAGCTATCGACAAGGATATTATGAAAAATCATATCCCCCCCCCCCCCCCTTCTTCTAACGGTGGAGTTGTGACCATCTTGAAATCGAAAGTATTAAGAAAGGTAGTTATGGGACATATTAAATTGAAAAAAAACAACAACTTGAATCTGATGCATCATTCATTTTGATATCTGTGTTCAAACACGGAAGTATGTTTTCAATATATGATTCTTATGCTAGTTTGAGATACACTCACCTGTTAACAAGTCACGCCTTGAGATGTTTCATTCAATAATAACTCTGTTTACTGAACCATAGACTCCCTTTTTTCTTGTTCAGACACGGTTGTTGGCGGAAAGTTGACTGGAGGGTCGTTCAAAACAACTGATTAAATACATCGAACGAAAACGACTCATTTTCTGACTACGATTGTCGCCGTATTCTAAACGTCACCACACTAATCATACAATACTATAGTGGAACGGCACTACCTCTTGAATATTATAAATTTACGATTTGTATTGCTTTCAACACAAATCGTAAATTCCTTCCCACGTCACCATACTTGTACTATACCGCATCGAATTTGATCTCATCATCATCCCCTTGCTAGATAAACCTGAACTCGTCATCCGAATAGTGTTGCGAAGTGAGCCCGTGGGCGTTAATTAAGCTCGCAAGCTCGGGTAAGAGCTCGAGCTCTTGAGGTTTTATTTTGAGGATTCAGTGGACTCAGGTTTATTCACTGAGCCTGATATCGTTTGGTAAGGAAACACAAAATACCAGAGCTGGTGAGACCTCACAGAACTGCCAGTAATCACAACGTTTACAGTCCGATCTTACGATCTCTGATCGATAAATTTTCCCTCACATTCCGTAACAATGGTCGATAATAGAAATTAGTATAGAAAATCGTGCGAATTGTTCTCTGAAAATTGCATTCGCTTGTGTAGTATTTTCTGATTTTTTGTACAGATTGCGTTCAGGGTTCAGTTTAAAAAAAAACGAAACTTGTCAAATGGTCAGGTTCAAGGGAAGTAACTCTGCAACAACTCATCCGTCCAAACAAAAATAAAAATCGATTCTCCTTACTAAGAAGTGCTTGAAAGAAAAACAGTTTTTTAATCTTCTTTGCTTCTTATTCGAGATTTCACTGAGGATACATTTTTTTCGTGTACTTTTCGTGATAATGAGAATTTAAAATTTTGTAAATTTTTGCCATTGCTATTGAGACACATCATCAAGCCTTGAACCTTATGAATGTTGCATGACTTGACCTGTGCCAATAATTCGTCCTAAGTCTCGAACACGCGAATTTTAAGGGTTAGAAATAAGAATTCATCTTGGAATTGCTTTCGATGGACGGAATGAAGTGGTTTATTTTCCTCGTTTTTCTGTCTGATCATATATTCACAAATATCGTTCCAAATGTACACTGTAGATCGATCCCAGAACGTATTCAATGCATTTTTTAAAAGTTCTATTCATAGTCACGAACCATTTTCCGTCGTATTTTTTTGAACACATACACCCCACATCCTTTCAACAAGTCAAAAAGACGAGGTGATTATTATGTTGCGCTTCTGTAATGTCTGACTCCTCTAATTTTTTCTGAGATCTCTCTACGGAAGTGAGGAAGATTTTTTTCGGAAAAAACACTTTTTTCTGATTGTTTTTTTTATCCATTATGACACATCTATGCTATCTATATTCACGAGTCTTATCGAGCATCTTTTTACACTCGAATTATAATAAAGATTTAACTTTTTGTTTCATTCGAATCATGCAGAGACATATCTTTTGAAAGAGATTGCCTTTTTTTGAAGTTCATTATCACGATATTTTATTCTCACAAAAAAAAAACATTTTCGTGAACTTTATTTGTTGAGTTTTTTTTTATTGATACTAAGACAAAAAAATATGGCTTTTACTGATAATAGTGTTGTTGTTATGACTGATAAGTTAGGTACTGGTCATCAGGGGTCACGTTGCAGGTTAGGTCAAGGGGAGTGTCTCCGTAACAATTCATCCACCAAATGGTTAGGTTCAAAGGGAAGTAACTCTGTCATCCGTAGATAGAGGATTATTATGAGGTCATCAGAGGTCATGATACAGGTTAGGATCAAGGGAAGTAACTCCGTTCATCCGTAGGTAGAGGTTTATTATGAGGTCATCAGGGGCCATGATAGGGTAGTGTTCAAGGGAAGTAACACGGTAACAACTCATCCCAAAGTAGATGTTTATTATGAGTACATCAGAGGTGATGATACAGGTTAGGTTCAAGGGAAGTAACTTCGTAACAACTCATCCGTCAAACGGTTATGTTCGAGGGAAGTAACTCTGTAACACCTCATCCATAGGTAGAGGTTTATTAGGAGGTCCTCAGGAGTCATGACACAGGTTAGGTTCATCAAATGATTAGGTTCGAGGGAAGTAACTCTGTAACAACTCATTCATCCAAACAAAATTAAAATTCGATGCACCATACTAAGAAGTGCTTGAAACAAACATTTTTTTAGGTTAGATTCGAGGGAAGTAACTCTAACAACTCATCCGTTCAAACAAAAATTAAAATTCGATTCACCATATTAAGAAGTGCTTGAAAAAAAACCCAGTTTTTCAGTTTATGTTCAAGGGAAGTAACTCTGTAACAACTCATGCGTTCAAATGGTTTGGTTCGAGGGAAGTAACTCTGTACAACAACTCATCCGAGGTTTATTATGAGGTCATCAGCGGTCATGATACAGGTTAGGTTCAAGGGAGGTAACCCTGTCATCCGTAGGTTCAAGGGAAGTAACACTATAACACCAAGGTTTATTATTGGGTCATCAGGTGTCATGATACAGGTGAGGTTTAAGGGAAGTAACGCTATCATCCGTAGATTCGGGGGAAGTAACTCTCAACTCATCCGTCAAATGGTTAGGTTCAAGGGAAGTAACTCTGTAACAACTCATCCGAAGGATCAAAGGAAGTAACTCTAACAACTTATCCGTAGGTAGAGGTTTTATTATGAGGTAATCAGAGGTCATGATACGGGTTAGGTTCAAGGGAAGTAACTCTGTCATCCGTCAAAATGGTTAGGTTCAAGGGAAGTAACTCTGTAACACCGTAGGTAGTGGTGAATTATGAGTACAGCAGAGGTCATGATGAGTACATTAGAGGCCACGTTGAGGCAATCAGGGGTCATGATACAGGTTAGGTTCAAGGGAAGTAACAACTCATCTATAGGTTCAAGGGAAGTAACTCTGTAACACCATAGGTAGAGGTTTATTATGAGGTCATCAGGGGTCATGATATGGGTTAGGTTCAAGGAAAGTAACTCTGTCATTCGTAGGTTCAAGGGAAGTAACACTGTAACACCGAGGTTTATTATTAGGTCATCAGGAGTCATGATACAGGTGAGGTTTAAGTGAAGTAACTCTATCATCCATAGGTTCAAGAGAAGTAGCTCTGTAACACCAAGGTTTACTATGAAGTCGTCAGGGTAGGTTCGAGGGAAGTAATAACTCATCCCAGGTTTATTATGAGGTGATCAGGAGTCACCATACGGGTTAGGTTCGAGGACAAAGTAATAGGTTCGAGGGAAGTAACTCTGTAACACCAAGGTTTATTATGAAGTCATCAGGGTAGGTTCGAGGAAAAAGTAACCTCTGGGCAAAACGAATAAATAATATAAAGTATAATTCGTTGTATTTTTTGTTCCTTTTTCTTTAAAAAAAATAAATAAATAAATAAAAAAAAAAAAAAAAATATATATATTAAAGAAAATTAATAATAATAAAAAAATTAATAATGTAATTAATAATACTTCATCAGATAGTTGCATCTAAGCACTTAATTCTACGAACTGCACCTCAGAAGAAATCAGCGACAGTACTTGTCTTTTTCAAATTTCTCGGATGCCATAGAATTAAGAAAGGACGCTGGTTTTGTTTACATTGGCATGGCGGGGGTTCGAACCCACGCCGAGAGAGTTTCCTTCGGCACCAACCGCCTAGAGAAACTATACTGAACCACGCACACCACTCGGCCACCGACAGTGTGCGTGGTTCAGTATAGTTTCGCTAGGCGGTTGGTGCCGAAGGAAACTCTCTCGGCGTGGGTTCGAACCCCCGCCATGCCAATGTAATTAATAATACATCAATTGTGTTTTAAAAAATCAGTTTTTTTAACTGATAACAGTATTGTTGTTATGACTGATAGGTTTGGGTTTTTATTACGAGTACATCAAGGTGGACAGCTCTATTCCATTCCCTCACTCGAGTCCCTTTGCATGAAGACTTCTTTTTTTAATTCAATTCAAGAGGTGTTAACCTCATCTGACGAACAATGTCTATGGAGAGTTTTTATCTTAGTTCGCCACAGTGTCATCACCTCTTAGCACGGATTTTCCCCCCATGGACAATCCTGGAGGCACTCTGGCAACATTTTTTTTATTCCAAACATGTTTTAGAATATCTTGTTTCTACTTCTCTGCTTTTTTTTTGAAAAGCTAAGAATAAAAAAAAAACAACAAAAAATTATAAATTAAATAAGAATCGTCATCAGATTTGGAAACGGTTTAATAACTTCACGAAATATATATTTCTCTTGCTGTTTGCTTAATTTTTTTTTATACAAAAATAATGACTAAGAGTTTGTTGATCCTAGAAACGTCTTTTATTTTTTCTCCTTGAAAAGACGCGAAACACGATATCAAACGCAGTTTATCTTTCTTGCTTCTCACGTTTTCGAGTTGAAGGAATCGTTTGCTTTTGACCAATCTGTCTTGAAAATCGAATATGTGTTTGGTAAACAGATCAAACGATTTTTCATCATTTTTACCTTCCAGAGGAACTTCGAATTCTCCACTTTCGCTCACGAAAACCCATTGATCTTTTCCGGGTCCGATCCGGGTGAGCAATATACTGTGTAACACATCGCGCTATCGTAAGGACAATGCTTTTGTAAGCATTTTATAACCTACATTAGGTCGGGGTACGGGCCCCCAGAATTTCAAATTCTCGGCATTATTTCTATCTTTTACACAGTAGAGTAATAAAACCTAATCTCTGAGACTTTGACAGATTTTACCAGAGATAAAACGCTCAAGTTGAGATACTTCCACTTCATTTTCTAATGATACTGAAGCGGGAGTTCTCTCTCTGAATACTACTATGGAAAACTATGGTTATAACCCACCGAGTCCCCAAAATAAAACCTCAAGAGCTCGAGCTCTTACCCGAGCTTGTAACGCCTATGGGATCACTTCGCAACACCATTCGGATGACGAGTTCAGGTTTATCTAGCAAGGGGATGATGACGAGGTCAAATTCGATGCGGAATAGTACAAGTATGGTGACGTGGGAAGGAATTTGCGATTTGTGCTGAAAGCAATACAAATCGTAAATTTATAATATTCAAGAGGTAGTGCAGTTCCAATACCGTATTGTATGATTAGTGTGGCGACGTTTAGAATACGGCGACAATCGTAGTTAGAAAATGAGTCGTTTACGTTCGATACATTTGATCAATTGTTTTGAACGACCCTCCAGCCAACTTTCCGCCAACAACCGTGTCTGATCAAGAAAAAAGGGAGTCGTTCCCGAGTTGTATTTCACCCGTTTTAGCGTTAAAAGAAAATTGTTTTGGACAAGTAGTATATCAACGTAAAAGCTTAATATCTTGGCTGCTGTTGGATGACATCAATATCGCGACTACAAATTCACGAGTTGGGTTTTTTCTGCGAGTTTGAATAAGACAGGTCGAAATCTTCCAAGCCAGGAAGTTGCGTACCTTTTCTCTCTTATATATATGGAACACAATACATAATTTCTAAACAAAAAACGTCTGATACACTACTTTTCATGATTTTTGCACGTGTTGAACACCTGTGATAAATATCGCAGTAAACCGATGTAATGCTTCGCTAGCAGGTGGTTTGAAAAAGAGCTTTTTTTCATTTTCATTCAGTCATACGCTGGCACATTGTAAACACCGTTTTTTGTTGTTGCTGTATTGATATAACGCCACCTATCTTAAAATATTTTAACTCCTGCTGTAAAAAACAAAACAAAACAACCTTTCCACATGTGCGTTTAGACTGTTTACAAATCTTTGATGGTGAATGGTGAAATAGGCTATCCTCAAAATGTAGAAACGTGCCGTGTTAGAAGATCAACTTATAATTTTATTGACAAATCTATGGTTCAGTAAACAGAGTTATTATTGAGTGAAACATCTCAAGGCGTGACTTGTTAACAGGTGAGTGTATCTCTAATTAGCATAAGAATCATATATTGAAAACATACTTCCGTGTTTGAACACAAATATCAAAATGAATGATGCATCAGATTCAAGTTGTTTTTTTTAAAAATTAATATATCCCATAACTACCTTTCTTAATACTTTCGTTTTCAAGATGGTCACAACTCCACCGTTAGAAGAAAGGGAATAAAATGTGATTTTTCATAATATCCTTGTCGATAGCTTTAATTTGATAGGTCACACGACTATCTTCTCGAAACTTTTGATTTTCTGATGGGCGTGAGCCCCACCCCACGGCGAGGGTTGAAAATGTCATTTTTGTAATGTACTCATCGAGCTCTTCATTACTGGTACCTCACATGCCTGGCTTTGTAAAAAGGAAGACGTTTTTCTGCTCTGGTCGTGACCCCACCCCCACGACGAGGATTAAAAATATTATTTTTCGTAATCTCCTTGAATAATCCGGTGATAAGAATCGAATAGGACTTCTTTGTAATAAGGGGAGATAACTTTGTATGATTAAGTTCAGGTTATGAGAATCAAGCAATCTGATTGGTTAATTAGCGTCAGGAACGTGAAGTGATTGGGTGATTACTTATTTCAAGCTCTTCGAGCTTTGGGTTTTTGGAGTACATTGTTCTAACCTTTTACATCCACGTTATTAAACGACCAGGTGGAAATGAAGAAACTCGACAAAACTTATTTTGTTACAATTCATCTCGGCTCCTTCCGTATGCGAGCCAATTTCTCGCAACAAATGCCCACAACGCCTTACGATTTTTCATTTGTTTTTTGTTCCTGTCCTAGAACTTTTCACCGTTCGTGAACGACCGATCGCGCCGTCTAGAACGCGATGACGATCGTCGAGAATTTCATCGATTCTAGTTTTTTTCAACATCTTAATTTTTTATGTTTTCTGTCCTAGAAATCGCCGCGCGTTCGTCAACGACTGATCCCACCGTCTAGGATGCGACGATGAACGTTGGGAAAATTCGAAGGGTTGATTTTCTTCCGCGCATCCTGTCCTAGAACTCTCCACCATTCGTCAACGACAGATAGCATCCACCACCGTCTAGAACGCGATGACGAACGTCGAGAATTTCATCGATTTTAGTTTTTTTCAACATCTTAATTTTTTATGTTTTCTGTCCTAGAAATCGCCGCGCCTTCGTCAACGACTGATCCCACCGTCTAGGATGCGACGATGAACGTTGGGAGAATTCGAAGGGTTGATTTTCTTCCGCGCTCCTGTCCTAGAACTCTCCATCGTTCGTCAACGACTGATCGCACTATCTAGAATTCGATGATGAACGATGGAGAGTTCTAGGACAGATTTCTAAAAAAATTTTGTTGTAAAATTCTCGAAATTTTGCAGATTTTAACACTGAACTCTATGGGTACACGATGTACACGTACATGTACGCGTACATGTACACAAAATGTGTCTCAGGACTCTCAATATACACCTACTATTCATTTTATATGTTTTGAAATGGAGCATTGTGCCGTAGCGTCTTTGTGGAAATAGGATGACTTTGGTGACGTCACATCTACTAAAGGTTGAAACTTGTTGCTCATTCCCAGTTACTTATTCGACATTCGTTATCAACCGATAATGTCGGTTAATAACGAATGTCGAATAAGGAAATGGGAATAAGTTGCGATTGCCACGTCC
The DNA here is from genome assembly GCA_031216915.1 of Pictodentalium vernedei. Taxonomy (NCBI): domain Eukaryota; kingdom Metazoa; phylum Mollusca; class Scaphopoda; order Dentaliida; family Dentaliidae; genus Pictodentalium; species Pictodentalium vernedei. The sequence continues at coordinate 293,692,129 of CM062295.1, read as the reverse complement.
GTCATACAGTAGACGTCTTTTAAATAATACAGTCACATTGCACATTTGTTGTCGATACTTGTTGGTTGTGATGCGCTCAAAGCTTTCTCCTTTACCTATCATGACTTGCAGACGACTTCAGCATTATTGTTTCTTAAATTATTAGAAATTTTCTTTTTTTATTGCCCAAACTTGAAACTTTCAGATGGGATTTTAGTGTGGAGGGTAGGTGCTCCTCAACTTTTTATTAGATACGTTTTGACCACTTGGGGTATTTCGCAAAAAAGTATTTTTAAATTGTTCGAGAAGTAATTTACTGCATGTCAAATCAGCTGTTTCCCAAGCGCGAGTCAACAAGCCTAGAACTGAAACATGATTTTTGATAACATGTTTTGATCAGTGCTGTATAGAAACGACAAATCTGGCGAGATGAATTTGGGACCTCGCTGGAAACATGTTACGGGGGGCAGGCCTTTTAATATTATCTAGCTCGTGGTGTCGATAATATTGCCGGGGCCTCAAAGCGGCGAGAGAAAGAGTGTGAGAATAGGTAAACAGGGTAGTAGAGACATTTTTCGCTGACATTTCAGCAACCCAGTTATATATAGACTATACCCATAGTAACTTTGCGAGCCAAATGCTCACCACGACTGATGAACATTTGGTACACCAAGCTACTTTGGGTATCTTCTGTTTATTCTATGATCGTCAGATTATTAAGAGTCGCTATTTTTTCTCGATTTCACTGAGCAGCGGACGTACACACGTGCGAATCTGTTTTTTCATTGCATGAGCACAAGTGGGCGGTACTTCCGCTGTCAATTTTAACGCCGAAGCGATGTGGAAAAAGAAACGCACAAACCACGGGGCCTTTTTCATTTTAATAACTTAATTACATACTATTTCGAGTTATAGATGCTTTATTAACATGAGACAACGCATGTTTGTTAATTTTTGGTATTTTATGATGTAAACTCATTTAAAAACGAAATAAATAATTGCCGCTTTCATTTTACTCTTCGCGAGGCGACGAGCGATACATTTAGACAAGTTTGCATTCAGGTTGAAGTCACCAAAGGTCATCTTGGATGTAGTTCCACTGTAGGTGTAAATTTTAACAATCGAAATCTCATTCCTGGCGTGTTCACCACAGACACACGTCTTCACAACGGCCGTTGTGTAAAGCTAACATTTATGTCATAGGCTTTTTATATATAGTAGAAGAGGTAATCGTGGTATAAATAGTGATCAGGGCTAACTGACGACTTTTATTTCAGTGCAATGGGCAACTTGTGTTGTGAGTCCTGGCCCTGGCCCAGCCTAGTCCGGATTTCCCGAATCCTTGGACCCGACGTTACCCACACTGCCTTCCCACATTCTCGTTGGTCATGATAATAAATAAATAATGTTATCAAATATCAGTTCGTGACTTTCAAATGTTCTCTTTGGGAACACAGTTTCAAAAATATATACAGATTATTACCATTATGTGGATGTTCAAAATATGTATCCGAGTCTCGCTCCGGGTTCTAAGGGTAGATCACGACTCGTCAAAGACGAATATATAACCAACTATTTATTCGTCTGGATGAACAAAAAAAAAATGGAAATCACGCGAAAGGAACGTGCTTGTATCCGACCGCCTGATACAAGCATCTGTATCAGGGGGTCGGATACACGACAGTTGCGGAGTTAATACAGACAAAATACATGTTGATTGTAAGATAAAATTGATTATCAATAAAAGCTTTTCAAAACTTCAAAGTGTATTTGTACGCCTCCAAATTTGCCTTTTCTGGCTAAAATCTAATGCGTTTTAAAGCTTTTAGTATCTTATTTGGATCTCTGCTGCTGACGAAACATATCTTGGAGGAGTGAGCGCATCAAACACATTCAAATGAGGTGAAATATAAGCTAAGGTGTAAAGATTCAGCCGATCCCTCAGGTAAAATGTTAAATCACTTACAGTCTCTTGGATATAAACTTATTTAACGATCCAGTTTATACCGAAGACAATTGACGTTAATCCACAAAATATGATAATGTTCGCAGACGACACACTCTGATACAAACAACAGCTAATAAGTACATGGACAGGTTGACGCACAGAGTATTTAACGGATTTCCGTTCTGTACAGAGAGCCTGGTGGGACTCCATGTGTTCACGTGGAGGGAGTCGGAAATACTTTATGTATTTGCACAATCCTCTTTTTCACAAAACAAAAGTGTGATAATGTTGGTTCATAATAGAATAAACTCGTTTATTCAAACTTACTAAATGCATTATGTGAAAGTTGTTCATCCGAAAACCAGGACGCATTCTTAACAAATGTACGGTAACGATTTTTTGGGGTAAAATCGCTAAAACTATAATGCAGCGTGTGCATATAGAAGCAAAGCTACGCTAATAGCTTTTACTCTTCGCATTAACCCTTTGAACCCGAGCGGCCGCTTTTCCCGTCAGGAACATGATACGTCATAACGTCATTATATAGGATGGCTATTCACTAAATGTGTGGGATAGACCAATCAGTATTTTCAACGTGCAGCCCAAGGCTGCACGTTGAAAATATTGATTGGTTTATCCCAAATAATGAATATGGACTCTTCTAATTGCTGCCATTGAACTGGCATGGGAGATACCACTGGAGTTCAAAGGGTTAACTCTTCATCCACCAAATAATTTTTAAATTTACACAAAATGCTGTCAGCATTAGTAGTAAGAAAACATCAACATGCACATATGCCCTATCATTACGTTGCACCTTGGTAATGAAGCCACCACACCCGAACGCTGTTATAAGCCAAATACTTTCTGAATCCACAACTACTTATATTAGGAATATATCTGCTGCAATTTGAAATAAATATTTTTAATACTAAACTAAAACTACTGAAGTCGCAATATAGCCGATCGGGGGCGTTACCACAACAAGCACGTGATACCTGCCATATTCTGCGGTAAGACGTCACTTTTGAATATGGTATTCGATACGACCGATCAAGGCAGGGCCGTATTATTCATAAGGCTGACTAGGCTGAAGCCTAAGGGCCCGCAGGGACAGGGGGCCCGCCAATTTTTTTTTTTTTTTGCTGAGGCACTGTTACCAGAGCCTTAGGGCTCCAGTGGTTAAAGGCACTTTGCTCTCTACGCCGCAGCGATACATGTACATATGTTTTTATCCATATATATACTCTCTCATAAGTATACTATATATATATTTATATACAGTACAGTACATTATTTTAATGCTTATTTAAATAATAAATAATATGTCAAATTGTGAGTAGAATTCATCAGGAGACCCGCAAAATGGATATAGGGCTATGTACTGCGGCATAGTGCCTACCGTACCAGAGTCAGGCTGTCAGCTGTAGTTGGGTGAGATTTTGAAGTGCCGGAGGGGGCCCCGTTCCGAAGTACCTAAAAACGTAGGGGCCGGCCATGGGTTAATACGGCACTGGGCCAGGGACGAAGAGAACAGCATTCTGCGTATCGTTGATATCACACCAGCCAAGACTAATGCCTTGGAAAAATGAAAGAAAGTCACGTAATCATTATGAAAACATTTATTCCAATTTTCAGAGATTTATAATATGAGTTTTGTGCCTATAAAGGTCAGAGGACTGAAGCTTCACAAACTGTATTCCAACAGGGCGCTGAAGGGACAGTCCTTCCTCTGTTTTTCCACAGACATGAATTAAGATCACACAATAAACTAAAAAAATTGACAAAACGCAAAATCTGTTAATTTAAGGCAATCATTTAAAATAATACCTGCAAACGTAAACAAACGTAGTAGCATATTATTGAGGCAGTATAATCGCACTTTTAACATCAAGCTTGCGGCCAGTACTGGCACATTCTCAAGGTGATAGTGGATACAAACCACAACTGCATGACTAATACTAAATTGTTATGCAAGTTCCGGTCCTTTTGGCCGTCGTCTCATCACAGAGCACATATATAGACAATACCTCACTGCGCGGATTCGAGTACGATTTTTATCCTCGAGTGGGGTGCCGAGGATTATTTCAGAAGGCGTTAGCTGAGGGAAATAATCCGCGCGTCCCACGAGAGGATAAAATCGCAGTCGAATTCCAGCAGTGAATTTTTGTATTTATTTTATTTTCTCCTTATTTGTTTTCCCAAAACAACCCTTTATAATTGTTTCCGTGGTTTCTTTCAAAACATATCCCCCACCCCCCCCCCCCCCCCCAAAAAAAAAAAAAAAAAAAATTGTCATCACTGAGAGTGGAATACGATGCTGGGAGTGGAATATCATTTTCGGCGAGTGTAAGTGGGAATGCTTTGGGGGGAGAAAAACGAATGAAAATAAAATATTTTTTGTTTGTTTAAAGATATGGGTAGAATGCAAAATGATAATTGCACATATTTTGTAGTTTTGCCAGGAGTGAACGAAACGAACAGGTTGAGATCAGCGAGAGTATCGTTGATGGACGAACACGAATGTCAGACTGTTCTGCAGTACACCCGATATTTAAAGCCGCGTAACACTCTATGTGTGGATGTCTTCAGAAGCCAATCACAGCCATGTTGGGTAAGTGTTGCTATTTTTTGAAAGGGTCTTGTTTGATATGAAAGGTGGAACTGCAATGTAACCTTGTAAAATTATAACCCATGAATCACCACAAACTTGACCAGGGTAAGTCTTTTCTCAGTATAATGTGTACTCTGCCAATGTTTCCCCACAAATCGACATCCCACTAGATCTGCAGTGTTGTGACGTGTATACACTCTAACATTAGTTGCGTTAATGCACAGAACGACACACGCGTATGAATTGGTTAATCGATATGGCACGCGTGCCAGCGCGGAAGAATAGAACAAGAGGCCGCAGGCCTCGAATGTTATCCTTCCGCGATGACACAACTGCCATATCGATTAACCCATTCACACGCGCGCGTCGTTCTATGTTTATTACACGCCTTCACGTCTATAAAAACAATTATTAGAAGAACACTCAGCAATTCATTTGACAACTATCAACAAAAATATCACATTTTATCGCCCCAAACTAAATGTGCGAGGGAAACCCTTGTTACTATTTCGTCACCTGAGTTCCAATGTGTTCTATGTGCCTACTGGCACATAGAACACATTGGAACTAGGGTACGATTTTCAGCTATCACTAGCGATTCAAACTGTAATTGCGTTGCACGATTTGTATTTGTAGAAAATTCCAGTGAAATTTCGCTTCTATTTAAAAACAGTTCGTCAGCAATTTCCATTCCGCACATATGTGCGAAACAGATTTTCATTTTCCGCATGGTTTAGTGTTGCTGCAGAAGAGGATTTCATAGAACAGGCGTGTAATAAAAAAATCAATCCAAATCAACTGGGTTGAGTGAATATGAACTCAACTGGATTCATATTCACTCGAGCCAGTTGATTTGGGTTGATTTTTAACCCAACTGAATTTAGAGTGTAGTTGTTTCGAGAGCATTTTGTGGTGAAGGGGAGAGACTATAAACATCCGACAAAAAATTACCATGCATTGTATCACTAATTTTTGTCGGAAGTTTCACTGCCTTGACTCCTGTATTACGTGAAGTTATGTCATAACTTGGAATGGAACGTTATTGAAACACGGATGAAATAATAATAATAATCCTTCTGCCTTCTGCTAATTTGTCGCGGTCCTCTAACTAGGAGACCTACATAAATCATGTCCCCCGCCGGACTATTCCTCCCCACTCTCCCTCCTAATCTCCCAGCATTCCGTCAAAAATTGTTTCATAATTCCTCCCATCGGCGCTTTCTCGATCTAACTATAAAATTACCCTTTCCCTCATGTCATTCCCCGTCCGCTTATCCTTCAGGTTTTCGTACCATTCTTATTCTAAGGAGTCTTGTTCTGCTTGGCAAATATTTGGGGGATTCTAAAGTGAAATGTTCCAAGGTCTCCGTTACTCCGAAATTACACAGTTGGCACACTCTTTCCTCGCTTTTCCCGATTCTCCCCCCAACTCTTGTGATTTCGACCCCACTTTGCAAAGACCCCCCTCCATAAGATCCACCTTAAATCTAAATGACATAGCATTCATGGTAACTGACAACAATTCAGTTGTTTTTCCGTAACTGTGATCACAAAACGGGTCTTTTTCGCTATCAGATAACGATCCGATCGCGACACATCACTTGTTCGAGGCTGCGTAAATAAAATAGAACAAGAATATCGTGACATACAATTTTTGTAATGGGCAGAGATTAACGGAAAAGTTAGCTCCCCTTAATTTCCTAAAGCTGTCTGTAAAGTTATCACTAAGATAAGGGGATTTCATCTAAAAATTGAAATATCGAAATGTTAGCGAATTTGTATCATTGATGAGCACATCATTTCACAAACTTCTGGCATTTTCTCGTAGAGTAGTATAAATATATAGAAGCTGCTTCTTACAATTTTCCCGGGAGCGCGGTAGCTCATTGGTAGACTGTTGGACTTCTATGCTAAAGGTCCCGAGTTCGATCCCCGTCCGGGACGACCCGTGTTGTGTCCTTGGGCAAGGCACTTTGTCCCAGTTGCCTACATGGGGGCACGCTGACGCCGTGTACTAAGGCGTACTGCACGTCGATCGTGCACATGTCTTCAACCGCTGTAACCCTGCTTGAGCGGAGCTTGGACATATTTAGAATGTTGAGGAGCTGACAGCTGCTCGTCGATGCTCGGTGGTTCTCTCCGGGTACTCCGGCTTCCTCCACCCGTAAAACTGTCACGGTCACGATTAGCCATTGTGCATAAGTATGTGACCTTAAACACCAATAAATAATAATTATATTACAATTTTCCCCAATCCGTATTGAACGTTTGACCATATTCTCTGTTGAAACACATTTAAAAATAAGAACTTTTTATCTGCTCACTATATCAACAGTGTGCCAATCGTGACATATAATGCAAACGCCGTCCTTTCCATCAATATAATAGTCTAGGAGGTGAGCTTTGCCAATGTTTTTCGTGGGAAGAATAATTACTTGTAAATCACTTTAAAACACATACGCTAAAGATTCAGTTTGGTGTTTGAAGGTGTGATTCTGATAGATATTCTTAATAGCTGATTATCTGTGAACTAGTTGCTTCTAATTTGCTTGACACAAAAAGCCAAGTTTCCTTTTGTTACCTTTAATAAACGAAAACAACAGACAGCTCAGAGAGCTGTCTGTTTGTTTTCGTTTATTATAAGTAAAATGGAAACTTGTCTTTATTTTCAACTGACGTAATAGGAGTTTCCTCAACAATTGCTCGGTTCTTAACTGGCACGCTCATCTAATAATTTCAAGGGAGATAACTTTATTGAATGTAAATTTTCGTCACGAGAAAGGTTGGGATGATAAACGAAAAAAGCAGATCAGATTCACTCTTCGCACATTTCTTTTTCAACAGGGTAGATTCTACAGTATTACAGTACGGAATGTGGGTAGAGAATTTCCACCCAGTCGCGATCCGGTCGAAATTCTTTTTATGTTTTCTGCTCACATACTTGAAACTTATCCGAAAAAACGCTTGGTGGCGGCCGCCCCTCCCCACCCCATGCTATGTATCTACACCCCTGTAAGTGGGGTTAAAACCTGACGCTGTGACTTTTTTGAATAACAGTATAAAGTACTTGGCCTGAAAATAAGCAGTCTCACATTTGCAAAATGAGGTCCTCAGAGGGTGAATTTGATGATGCTATCCCATATAGTGAGCCACTTTATCATCTGGGTATCTCTTTCTGTTTAGTTTTGAGACCCTGATTCAAATTGAAGTTCACCGAGGGTAAATTTAGTGATGCTACCCTGCTGTGCAGGGTCGTATCACTCAATTTACCCTCTGGGGACCTCATTTTGCAGATAACCGTCTGCTTATTTTCTGGCTTGTAAAGTACTATGGATAAGGATTACTGATAAACAATTCTCTTGTTTTCACTTCGCTGATCGTACGAGAGAGAGAAAGTACTTTATTAAAGGCTTTTCAAGAATTGATGCCAAAATCTGTATATCCATGGGAATTTTCCAAGACTCGTCGCCAGAGCCGTTCAGAGCCTTTATCACGAAACAAAAACAAAAAGACAATTTTCTTCCAGGCCTGTTATTAAGGTTTTAAAAAGTCATAAGGTTCTTGTACACAAGCGACAAGACATCAAAACTGACACGTATTCAAACAAATCAATTTATCAGTATTTCAACTTTTTTCTCTGTTACAGGGCGATGAAGGTGGGATGTTGGCTTGCTTGAATACTGGTGGGGAATATCAACTTCGTGGATTGATACAGCGACAGAGTTGTGATCATCCAGACTCGCCAAACATACTGCTAAATATACCAGACTACACTTCATGGATAAAATCGCAGTTCTAAGTTCTTTTCCGTCAACACAACATGCTCCAACAGATCGCCGTGACAGGGCCGGTTCGTCCAGTCATAGTCGAACCAATAATGTTTTCCCAATAGTGTTTTAATAAAACATGAAACATCATACTTGGTTGATGAGCAAGACCAACTATTCTCTTGTTTAACACTTTATATAGTACTGCCTTGAACGTATAGGTGGTCTCCATCGAGTTCATTTCTTGTCTGTATCAACATTTAGTATGATGCTCAAATTATGATACATACAGTTTTAAGGTAGTTTTTACGATGTCACCAGAAGCTCATTTTCCACACGGCACTTCCTCTCATTCTGATCAGCTAGTCCCAGATCTTACGCCACCGGTCTAATTTTGTTAGGAATTCGACGTTGTTATGGGCTATTTCTTTACCCATTGTTTGTGGAGTTTGCGCACAGACTACTGTTGGTGTAATATAATGTAATTATAGTCACAAAGATATACAGATGTTCTATCCTGCTCCAGTCATAGATATTCTAATCAATAAGTACCTAATTCACCATGCAGTCATCAAAATATTAACACAATTTATGGAACTCACGCGGCGTAATCATAAAACTAATACTGTGACGAGTCTTCCTTCAAAATTATTTAACTGGTAGAGTACTGGAAACCCTTATTTAGGTTTTATTCTGAAGTGCGGGTACCCCAACTTAAAGGCTTCATATTCTGTGGATGTGCTTCATATTATCTTTGAAGTGAAATTATTTAATCCGCATGAGGGGGCGCGGTGGCTCAGTAGGTAGAGGTGCAGACTGCAAGCCGACAGGTCCTCGGTTCGAATCCCACCTGCACCAACCGCGTTGTGCCCTTGGGCAAGACACTTCAGCCCGATTGCCCGCGGAGGGCACGGTGGCGTTGGGTACTAAGGCGCACTACACGTCGATGGTGCGCCTGTCTTCAACCAATGCTAACCCTGCTTGTGTGGAGTTAGTATGTTGGGGAGCCTGACAGTTGCTCGCCGTTGCTCGGTGATTCTCTCCGGGTACCCTGGCTTACTCCATCCGTAAAACTGTCCGACACGAGGTGACCCTGGCTGTCGAAAGTGTCGTTAAACCCTTATAAATAAATAAATAAATAAAATAAATAAATAAATAAATAATCCGTATGCATTTGACTTGTAAATCACACGTGTCCAATTCAATGAACAAATTTTAACGGCCAAAAATGATTTAAGACTCTACCAGTTAAGAAACAAACATCTTGGATATCTTGGATGGTATTGATGAAGTCATTGAAAATTCTGTCGAATCAAGTGTCGGTTGAGAAAATATCGAGCATTGATTCAATGAAACTGAATGTTTATGGTTTGTTTCAGATTCAGTCATCGGGAATATTTCAGATGGTCGGAAAAGCGAACCACAGGTTCCAGACCAGTGAATCTAAACATAGGCGATTGACTTGACTGATTTCAGGCCATAACAAAGTTGATTTCCTTTCAGAAGTCGACTGGTGGCTCGAGACCGTGCAGCTGGTCAACAGTTTCTTGAGTCTGTTCAACATGGGTGTATTCTCTCGTTCTTCAGTTTGGCAACGAGGATTCTCCCTCAGTAGGTATATATGGAGAGTTCACGACCACTTTGTACATGTACGTGTACAAAATACATACACGATGCGTTTACCAACGTGGGATTCAGTGTTAAATCGCACGCTTGTTCACAAAAATGTTCAGTGGTCTTGAAATCTCCATGTTTTTTTGTGACTCCTAGATCGCACTTTTAACGTTCAAATACTCGTGGTGAACGTTGAATGTCACGCGTTTTTTAAAAAAAGGTGAAATTGTACATTTTCACTTTTTTCTTTTACTTTAAAATTTTTTGTTGACGTTCCCATCGCAGATCAGACCATCGATCCATCGTTGGTGAACGCGAGCAAAAAATTCTAGGCTAGCATAAAAAAAAAAAACGTTTGAGAATTCTAGACCAGTGGTCCAGAATTCTCTATTGTTTTTGAGGCGGTGGGTTTTTCCCATTTATGACGTCATTAGGGGAATTCCCATAGTGGGAATTTCCGAACTCAGCTAATCGACCAATCAGATTGCTCGATTCTCCGCTAATTAACCAATCGGATTGCTCGATTCTCATAAACTTGATCATGCGTAGTTATCTCCCCTCGTCGTGGGGTGGGGGGAATACCCGAGGAAATAAATAAAAGCGGATTTTACGACCAGAGACGAAAAACGACTTCCTTTTTACAAATCCAAGCATGTGAGGTATTAATATGAAGGGCTCGATGAATACATTACAAAAATGACGTTTTTCATTTTATGTGGGGGTGGGGGTCACGCCCATCATAAAATCGAAGTTTCGAGAAGGTGGTCACGTGACCTATCAAATTGAAGGTCTAGACGAGTGGATTAAGAAGATCGTAATTTTAACCCTCGTCGTGGGGTGGGGTCACGACCAGAGTCGAAAAACGTCTTCCTTTTTACAAATCCAGGCATGTGAGGTATTAATATGAAGGGCTCGATGAATACATTACAAAAATGACGTTTTATCATTTTATGTGGGGGTGGGGGTCACGCCCATCATAAAAATCGAAGTTTCGAGAAGGTGGTCACGTGACCTATCAAATTGAAGGTCTCGACGAGTGGATTAAGAAGATCGTAATTTTAACCCTCGTCGTGGGATGGGGTCACGACCAGAGCCGAGAAACGACTTCTTTTTTACAAAGCCAGGCATGTGAGGTATTGATATGAAGGACTCGATGAATACATTACGAAAATGACGTTTTTTCATTTTATGTGGGGGTGGGGGTCACGCCCATCATCAAAATCGAAGTTTCGAGAAGGTGGTCACGTGACCTATCAAATTGAAGGTCTCGACGAGTGGATTAAGAAGATCGTAATTTCAACCCTCGTCGTGGGGTGGGATCACGACCAGAGCCGAAAAACGACTTCCTTTTTACAAAGCCAGGCATGTGAGGTATTGATATGAAGGGCTCGATGAATACATTACGAAAATGACGTTTTTTCATTTTATGTGGGGTGGGGTCACGATCAGAGACGAAAAACGTCTTCCTTTTTACAAATCCAAGCATGTGAGGTACTGATATGAAGGGCTTGATGAATACATTACAAAAATGACATTTTCCACCATCGCCGTTGGGATGGGGTTAACACCGATCAGAAAATCAAAAGTTTCGAGACGATAGTCGTGTGACCTATCAAATTAAAGCTATCGACAAGGATATTATGAAAATCATAATCTTTCCCTTCTTATAACGGTGGAGTTGGGACCATCTTGAAATCGAAAGTATTAAGAAAAGGTAGTTATGAAACATATTAAATTGAAAACACAACAAGTTGAATCTGATGCATCATTCATTTTTGATATCTGTATTAAAAAACGTGAAGTATGTTGTCAATATATGACTGTTATGCAAATTAGAGATGCACTCGCTTATTAACAAGTCACGCCTTAAGATGTTTCCTTCAATAATAACTCTGTTTACTGAACCATAGATTTGTCAATACAAAAATTATAAGTTGATCTTCTAACGTTTCTACATATTGAGGATAGCCTATTTCACCATTTCCGAAAAAAGTGTCAATCTAAACTATTTTTTTTTAGGAAACAATGCTCACGTCGAGAAGACATTACAAACTGAATCAGTATAATCTTGACTAAATTCAAATAAAAAACATTTGTCACGTGTTATAGAAATGATTTGTAAACAGTCTAAACGCACGTGTGAAAAAGTTGTTTTGTTTTGTTCTTTACAACAGGAGTTAAAATATTTTAAGATAGGTGGCGTTATATAAATACAGCAACAACAAAAAAAAACAAACAAACAGTGTTTACAATGTGTCAGCGTGTGACTGAATGAAAATGAGAAAAAGCTCTTTTTCTAACCACTTGATAGCGAAGCATTACATCAGTTGTCGCGATATTTGATGTCATCCAACAGCAGCCAAGACATTAAGCTTTTTACGTCGACATACCACTTGTCCAAAACAATTCTCTTTTAACCCTAAACGGGTGAAATACATCTCGGTAACGACTCCCTTTTTTTTCTTGATCAGACACAGTTGTTGGTGGAAAGTTGACTGGAGGGTCGTTCAAAACAATTGATCAAATATATCGAACGAAGACGACTCATTTTCTAACTACGATTGTCGCCGTATTCTAACGTCACCACACTAATCATACAATACGATATTGGAACGGCACTACCTCTTGAATATTATAAATTTACGATTTGTATTGTCTTCAACACAAATTGTAAATTCCTTCCCGCATCACCATACTTATACTATACCGCATCGAATTTGACATCGTCATCACCCCCCTTCCCCGTGGGAACCCCGGAAAGTGAAGCAGTGCTTATTTACTGTGGTAAACAAGCTCTGTTTCACTTGTAAAATAGGACCCAGTCACTAATGCTTGGGGTGCGAGTCCTCTAAAATAGACAACATGGAGTATAAACGATTGACTGACCTTGACTTTATCTCCATGTTGTGGTCATGATTAGCCATTGTGCAGAAGTATGTGACCTTAAACAACAATAAATATAAATATAACATCATCCCCTTGCTAGATAAACTTGAACTCGTCATCCGAATGGTGTTGCGAAATGAGCCTATAGGGGTTAATTAAGCTCGCAAGCTCGGTAAGAGCTCGAGCTCTTGAGTTTTTATTTTGAGGATTCAGTGGACTCATGTTTATTCAATGAGCCTGATATCGTTTGGTAAGGAAACACAAAATTCCAGAGCTGGTGAGACCTCACAGAACTGCCAGTTATCACAACGTTTATAGTTCGATCGTACGATCTCTGATCGATAATTTTTTCCTAACATTCCGTAACAATGGTCGATAATAGAAATTAGTATAGAAAATCGTGTGAATTGTTCTCTGAAAATTGCATTGCTTGTATAGTATTTCTGAATTTTTACAGATAGCGTTCAGGGTTTAGTTTTAAAAAAAAAACCTTGTCAAATGGTTAGGTTCAAGGAAAGTAACTCTGTTAGGTTCAAAAGGAAGTAACTCTGTCATCCGTAGGTAGAGGTTTATTATGAGGTCATCAGAGGTCATATTACAGGTTTGGTTCATGGAAGTAACTCCGTTCATTCGTAGGTAGAGGTTTATTATGAGATCATCAAGGGTCGTGATACAGGGGGTGAAAGGGGTTAGGGGAGGGGGTTAGGGAGGGGGCGGGGTAGGGAGGGGGCTGGGGTACGGAAGGGAAGGGAGGGAAGGGGAATTAGGGAAGGGGAGGGGACGGGGAGGGGTTAGAGAAGGGAGGGGAGGGGTGGGCCCCTCCCCTAACCCCTTTCACCCCCTTCCCTAATCCCCCTCCCATCTCCTTCCCTACCCTTCCCCTCCTTCCCTATCCACACCCCTCCCCTTCCCTAATCCCTCCATTCCCCTTCCTTAATCCCTCCACTCTCCTCTCCTCTCCTCCCCTAATCCCCTTCCCCCTCCCCTCCCTTTCCCTAATCCCCCTCCCCTCCCCTCCCCTAATCCCCCTTCTACAATCCCCCTCCCCAATTCCTCCCTAACCCCATCCCTAATCCCCACCCCTAATCCCCCAATCCCCTCCACCTACCCCTCCCTTCCCCCTCCCTGGGGGCCGGATAGGGAGGTGTGTAGGAAATATATATATTTTTTGTGTTGGACAATTTAGTTGAGGGTTATAATCATAGTTTTCCATAGTAGTATTCAGAGAGAGAACTCCCGTTTCAGTATCATTAGAACATGAAGTGGCAGTATCTCAACTTGAGCGTTTTATCTCTGGTAAAATCTGTCAGAGTCTCAGAGATTAGGTCTTATTACTCTACTGTGTAAAAAGATAGGGATAATGTCGAGAATTTGAAATTCTAGGGGGCTCCTACCCCTACCTAATGTAGGTTATAAAATCCTTACAAAAAGTAGCATTGTCCTTACAATAGCGCGATGTGTTACAGTATATTGCTCGCCTGGATCGGACCTGGAAATGATCAATGGGTTTTCGTGAGCGAAATAGGAGAATTCGAAGTTCCTCTGGTAGGTAAAAAAAAAAACAGAAGAAAAAATTGTTCGATCCGTTTACCAAACACATATTCGATTTTCAAGACAGATTGGTCAAAAACAAACGATTCTTACAACTCGAAAACGTGAGAAGCAACAAAGATAAACTGCGTTTGATATCGTGTTTCGCGTTTTATCAAGGAGAAAATCTAAAAGACGTTTCTAGGTTCAACAAACTCTTAGTCATTATTTGTATGTAAAAATTAAGCAAACAGCAAGAGAAATGTATATTTCGTGAAGTTATAAACCGTTTCCAAATCTCGATGAGGTTAACACCTCTTGAATTGAATTAAAAAAAAGAAGTCTTCACGCAAAGGGACTCGAGTGAGGGAATGGAATAGAGCTGCCCACCTTGATGTACTCGTAATAAAACCCTAACCTATCTCTCATAACAACAACACTACTATCAGTTAAAAAAAACTGATTTTTAAAAAATTTTTTTGATGTATTATTAATTAAATTAGACCATAAAAAAGAACGTCTGTTTTTCAGGCTCGCGCGCATGGTTATTTTTGCTGCGCATGCAACCTTTTTATGTCATCAAAAAATCTTTAAAAAAAACGTGAGATATTGTGCTCATTTCGGTAAATCGATATCGATGAGTTGACGAATTCTTTTTTTTTAAAATTAACACTTCAAGCTTTTTCTACAATCATACTTCAATAAAGTGGGTGGGTTTCAGCAATATTCACGGCAGAAAGTGTTTTATTTTGTAAAAGGTAAGTCATAATAAGAGCAAGAAGGAAGGTGTCTTTCAGTCTGACAACAAACAGTCACAAAGGGGGAGTGGTCGATTCGCACCACGTTTGATTCGCATCCATCTTCAGAAAGTCTGCAAAGTCAGGTTCACTGTTGAATGGAACACAGTCTTCTGACATTTATTTTAGTAACATTTGTATTGTAAATGACTGTCATTGGGAATTTGTGTCCTATTTTTTTTTTTTTCGAATTTTGTTTTTTAAATAATTTGTTAAAAAAGTAAATTTTTTTTTTAAGGAATTAAAAAAAATTTTTTTTTTTTTTAATGAAATTAAACAATTTTTTATGTGGATAATAAAAAAACACGCAAAAATTCGTTTTGTATTTTCATTTTCAGATTTCCCAAAATATGATTTATGGATGAACTATCCGTTCAAATGGGTTGTGATAATTTTGAATATAATGAGGGAAAAAATTGTGATTCACGATTTTATTAGGCAGGTTGTGAAAGGATTTTTTTTTTGTTATTGGTAAAATAAATCTGTGAAAGTTGACGCTTCGACATTTGATTTGTCCCAGAGACTTTTCGTCCTGAGACGTTTTCACCCACGAGGCGTTTCGTCCTGAGTCATAATTTTCACGTTTAACTTAAAAACAAACATTCAAACCTCGCTTCATTTCTGGTCCAACACCCCTTACCTACGGCGTTACAAAGTTACTTCACTTGAACCGAATTATTTTGACGGATGACAAGAGTTACTTCCCTTGAACTTAACCCATATCATGACCTCTGATGACCGCATAATAAACCTCTACCTATGGTGTTACAGAGTTACTTCTCTCGAACCTACGGATGAGTTGTTACAGAGTTACTTCCCTCGAACCTAATCATTTGACGGGGGAGTTGATTGTTACTTCCCCGAATCTACGGATGATAGCGTTACTTCCCTTAAACCTCACCTGTATCATGACTCCTGATGACCTAATAATATACCTTGGTGTTATTGTGTTACTTCCTTGAACCTATGGATGACAGAGTTACCTCCCTTGAACTTAACCCGTATCATAACCCCTGATGACCTCATAATAAACCTCGGATGAGTTGTTATACAGAGATACTTCCCTCGAACCTAACCATTTGAACGTATGAGTTGTTAAAAAAAAAGAGTTACTTCCTTGAACATAATCTAAAACCTGGAGGTTTTCTCAAGCACTTCTTAATATGGTGAATCGAATTTTAATTTTTTGTTTGAACGGATGAGTTGTTAGAGTTACTTCCCTCGAACCTAACCTAACAATTTTTTTTTTCAAGCACGTCTTAGTATGGTGCATCGAATTTTAATTTTGTTTGGATGAATGAGTTGTTACATAGTTACTTCCCTTGAACCTAATCATTTGATGAACCTAACCTGTATCATGACTCCTGAGGACCTCATAATAAACCTCTACCTATGGATGAGGTGTTACAGAGTTACTTCCCTCGAACATAACCGTTTGACGGATGAGTTGTTACGGAGTTACTTACCTGGAACCTAACCTGTATCATCACCTCTGATATACCCATAATAAACCTCTACTTTGAGATGGGTTGTTACCGAGTTACTCCCCTTGAACCTAACCTGTATCACGACCCTTGATGATCTCATAATAAACCTCTACCTACGAATGAACGGAGTTACTTCCATGAACCAAACCTGTAATATGACCTCTGATGACCTCATAATAAACCTCTACCTACGGATGACAGAGTTACTTCCTTTTGAACCTAACAGAGTTACTTCCCTTGAACCTAACCATTTGACAAGGTTTTTTTTTTAAAACCAAACCCTGAACGCAATCTGTAAAAAATCAGAAATACTATACAAGCAATGCAATTTTCAGAGAACAATTCACACGATTTTCTATACTAATTTCTATTATCGACCATTGTTACGGAATGTTAGGGAAAAATTATCGATCAGAGATCGTACGATCGAACTATAAACGTTGTGATAACTGGCAGTTCTGTGAGGTCTCACCAGCTCTGGAATTTTGTGTTTCCTTACCAAACGATATCAGGCTCATTGAATAAACATGAGTCCCCTGAATCCTCAAAATAAAAACTCAAAAGCTCGAGCTCTTACCGAGCTTGCGAGCTTAATTAACCCCTATAGGCTCATTTCGCAACACCATTCGGATGACGAGTTCAAGTTTATCTAGCAAGGGGATGATGTTATATTTATATTTATTGTTGTTTAAGGTCACATACTTCTGCACATTGGCTAATCATGACCACAACATGGAGATAAAGTCAAGGTCAGTCAATCGTTTATACTCCATGTTGTCTATTTTAGAGGACTCGCACCCCAAGCATTAGTGACTGGGTCCTATTTTACCAGTGAAACAGAGCTTGTTTACCACAGTAAACAAGCACTGCTTTACTTCCCGGGGTTCCCACGGGGAAGGGGGGTGATGACGATGTCAAATTCGATGCGGTATAGTATAAGTATGGTGATGCGGGAAGGAATTTACGATTTGTGTTGAAGACAATACAAATCGTAAATTTGTAATATTCAAGAGGTAGTGCAGTTCCAATATCGTATTGTATGATTAGTGTGGTGACGTTAGAATACGGCGACAATCGTAGTTAGAAAATGAGTCGTTTTCGTTCGATATATTTGATCAATTGTTTTGAACGACCCTCCAGTCAACTTTCCACCAACAACTGTGTCTGATCAAGAAAAAAAGGGAGTCGTTACCGAGATGTATTTCACCCGTTTAGGGTTAAAAGAGAATTGTTTTGGACAAGTGGTATGTTGACGTAAAAAGCTTAATGTCTTGGCTGCTGTTGGATGACATCAAATATCGCGACAACTGATGTAATGCTTCGCTATCAAGTGGTTAGAAAAAGAGCTTTTTCTCATTTTCATTCAGTCACACGCTGACACATTGTAAACACTTTTCTTGTTGTTGCTGTATTTATATAACGCCACCTATCTTAAAATATTTTAACTCCTGTTGTAAAAAACAAAACAAAACAACTTTTTCACACGTGCGTTTAGACCGTTTACAAATCATTTCTATAACACGTGACAAATGTTTTTTATTTGAATTTAGTCAAGATTATACTGATTCAGTTTGTAATGTCTTCTCGACGTGAGCATTGTTTCCTAAAAAAAAAAAATAGTTTAGATTGACACTTTTTTCGGAAATGGTGAAATAGGCTATCCTCAATATGTAGAAACGTTAGAAGATCAACTTATAATTTTTGTATTGACAAATCTATGCTTCAGTAAACAGAGTTATTATTGAAGGAATCATCTTAAGGCGTGACTTGTTAATAAGCGAGTGCATCTCTAATTTGCATAACAGTCATATATTGACAACATACTTCACGTTTTTTAACACAGATATCAAAAATGAATGATGCATCAGATTCAACTTGTTGTGTTTTCAATTTAATATGTTTCATAACTACCTTTTCTTAATACTTTCGATTTCAAGATGGTCCCAACTCCACCGTTATAAGAAGGGAAAGATTATGATTTTCATAATATCCTTGTCGATAGCTTTAATTTGATAGGTCACACGACTATCGTCTCGAAACTTTTGATTTTCTGATCGGTGTTAACCCCATCCCAACGGCGATGGTGGAAAATGTCATTTTTGTAATGTGTTCATCAAGCCCTTCATATCAGTACCTCACATGCTTGGATTTGTGAAAAAGAAGACGTTTTTCGTCTCTGATCGTGACCCCACCCCACATAAAATGAAAAAAACGTCATTTTCGTAATGTATTCATCGAGCCCTTCATATCAATACCTCACATGCCTGGCTTTGTAAAAAGGAAGTCGTTTTTCGGCTCTGGTCGTGACCCCACCCCACGACGAGGGTTAAAATTACGATCTTTTTAATCCACTCGTCGAGACCTTCAATTTGATAGGTCACGTGACCACCTTCCTCGAAACTTCGATTTTTATGATGGGCGTGACCCCCACCCCCACATAAAATGAAAAAATGTCATTTTTGTAATGTATTCATCGAGCCCTTCATATTAATACCTCACATGCCTGGATTTGTAAAAAGGAAGACGTTTTTCGACTCTGGTCGTGACCCCCACCCCACGACGAGGGTTAAAATTACGATCTTCTTAATCCACTCGTCTAGACCTTCAATTTGATAGGTCACGTGACCACCTTCTCGAAACTTCGATTTTTATGATGGGCGTGACCCCCACCCCCACATAAAATGAAAAACGTCATTTTTGTAATGTATTCATCGAGCCCTTCATATTAATACCTCACATGCTTGGATTTGTAAAAAGGAAGTCGTTTTTCGGCTCTGGTCGTAAAATCCGCTTTTATTTATTTCCTCGGGTATTCCCCCCACCCCACGACGAGGGGAGATAACTCCGCATGATCAAGTTTATGAGAATCGAACAATTCGATTGGTTAATTAGCGGAGAATCGAGCAATCTGATTGGTCGATTAGCTGAGTTTGGAAATTCCCACTATGGGAATTCCCCTAATGACGTCATAAATGGGAAAAAACCCACCGCCTCAAAAACAATAGAGAATTCTGGACCACTGGTCTAGAATTCTCAAACCGTTTTTTTGATGCTAGCCTAGAATTTTTTGCTCGCGTTCACCAACGATGGATCGATGGTCTGATCTGCGATGGGAACGTCAACAAAAAATTTTAAAGTAAAAGAAAAAAGTGAAAATGTACAATTTCACCTTTTTTTTTAAAAACGCGTGACATTCAACGTTCACCACGAGTATTTGAACGTTAAAAGTGCGATCTAGGAGTCACAAAAAAACATGGCGATTTCAAGACCACTGAACATTTTTGTGAACAAGCGTGCGATTTAACACTGAATCCCACGTTGGTAAACGCATCGTGTACGTATTTTGTACACGTACATGTACAAAGTGGTCGTGAACTCTCCATATATACCTACTTCCCTCAATTTGTATTTTCTGAATAACAGGTTTTCTTACTGGCAACATATTGGTTCAATCACAGAAAGATACCATACCACGTGAATGATGCAAAAAATGTTTCGTTTAATAAAATTACTGAGATATCTCAAGCTGAAATGCAGGGTAATTATCAGTTCGGTCAGGGGGAGGCGGCAACCGTTACCTATTCCCAATTCCTTATTCGACATTCGTTATCAACCGATAAAATCTGGGAATAAGTAACGGTTGTCACGTTTGTGTATTTCATCATTAAGTGTGTATGCTGTGCGACTTTTACACACTTTAAACACGTATGTACAATGCCTCGGGGTAGAGTAGTATCTGTTCATGAAAGAGCCCATGTCCTTGGGCAATATCAAATTGGTATGTCAGCAGGTATGCGCTCAAGAAGGGTGGCTAGAAATCTGGTGGAACATTCTTGTCCAGGAATAGGATCAAATTAATCAGGCTTCTTCACAATATGAGACAGAAATGTGTCTCGTGTTTGCAAGTCACAGGCGGACACACCCGATACTGACTAGAAATGTGATTTTTGGATACCGACCCTCATGCACGTGACGAGTGATAACACGGACACTCTTCAATCAATTTGTCTGAAATAATCATTCGTTCGCCAACAAATGAATGAGATTTCACGTGGTATATTGCATTTCATTGGGTGGCTCAGTGGTTACGGCATTGAACTTCAAACCGAAAGGTCCACGGTTTGATTCCCGCCAAGGGTAACTGCGTTGTGAGTAGAAGGAGAACGATGGATCGGGCCCCATCAGCCGGACCTACCCCCGGACCTAAGAAGTGACGTCATAGTCACGTGAGCTCGTTACGTCATGTTTGGTTGTCATGGTAGCCCCAAAGTGATACGTGGATTTAGAGCGCATGCGCAGCGCGTGTTGTTAAGGTGATATGTGTTTCTGTCGGCCATTTTGTATACTGGAGGCTGCCATCTTGGTTTCTATGGCAGCACGTGGTTGCTATGTTACCCAAACCTTCTTATAGGACAGGGGTATGTTTGGAGGGAAGGTATGTTCGATTGAATAAAAGTAATTTCCCGATTCTCAAAATTACCACAAAGAACCCGTCAATCTCCCAAATCATCAAAATTCACCCTAAACTACCCAAAAAAACTACTTGAACTTCCCCATGTTGGGGGCATATAATAGTAGCACGTAGTGATATATGGCCGTCTCTTGGGGGTAAGTTCGACTGAACTAGGGTAATTTTTTCTGGGTTCGGATTCCTGCAGAATTCGCGATTTCTACCTGTTATTTGGACCCCTTTGGTGTCTTCTGCTTCTATCTACGCTATAGTTTCTGTCTACCCGGCCCTGTTTGGTTATTCTGGATTATA
Source organism: Pictodentalium vernedei (assembly GCA_031216915.1). NCBI lineage: Eukaryota > Metazoa > Mollusca > Scaphopoda > Dentaliida > Dentaliidae > Pictodentalium > Pictodentalium vernedei. Next base: position 293,670,745 of record CM062295.1, on the reverse strand, counting down.
CTCCAGTAGAGCAGAAGAGCCTACCAGTTGGACCATTTTGGCTTATTGTTACTATTTTTTTTGTTTGCCTTTTCAGGCTAGTTTTATCCTTATTCCAAGTACTCTTGCTCTTGTTTAATTTATTCAGATCATCCAATCTGTTCACTTTACTGGCGCTAACTAACCAATCAGATTGCTTGATTTCCCATAATCGTACCTAACTATACAGAGTTATCTCGCTTTTTACAACGAATGCCTCCGTGATTCCCAAACCCAAAGGGCAATCCAACAGAGACAGATATTGCTCGAACGACTCGAACCCCATCGAGCAAATGAGCTATACAGCAACTGCTCGAAAAAGTGACCCTTTTTACGACTCTTGTGCTCATCTGGGTATTGGAGAATACCTATGTCATGGTAATGTATTATTTGAGGATACCTTTGGGGGACACCTTTTGGAGGGTCTCACTGAGTATGAGGTCCAGAAGAGTCATCAAGAGTTCAGCTTTGCCCGATCAGCATCAAAGACGACGTTTGGAGTGGTGCATGGTACAACATTTGAATCTCAGTCCATCGGTCAGACGAGAATAGGTTCCAGCTTCACGTCACGGATGGTCGCATAAGAGTGTGAGGCATAGAAATACTGCCTACGTGCCCAGGAACATCGGACCTATTGTTCCTTATGGTGGGGGATCAGTAATGATCTGGGATGCCCCTCTCATGATTGTAAACTTGATATGGTGACTGTACGACGGAATCTCAGTGGTCATCAGTACACCCGGGACATTCTCAATCCGGTTGTCGTACATCATTTTGACAACCTCCCGTTGGCTACTCGCCCTGTATTCATGGACGACAATGCAAGGCCACATCGTTGCCATGCTGTGAGAGCATTCCTTCAGAACAACACTACTTCAACACTACCTTGTTCTGCAGTAAGTCCCGATTTGAATCCCTTAGAACACATCTGGAACTTTCTTGGACGTCGTGTGCATGCAAGCGATCCACCTGTATAGAATTTGACCGATTTGGAAGCATGAGGAGTGGCAGCAGTTGCCTCTGAACCTTATCAGAAGGCTCACTGGTAGCGCTAGGGGGGGGGGGGGGTCAGGCTGTCATCCGGGCACATGGTGGATACACTCGCTACTGATGTCAGACGCTGCTATTGTGTTCAGGAGATCACAAGTTACATTTGTTGTCAGTAATTACCGGCAATGTTTCATCATGGACCCTATAGCACCATACTTGTCGAGAGAACATTTTTCCATAAAAAAACAGATATGTGTTGTTAGCGCCATTGAAATATTGCACATTTTCATCAGTGTGTTGTCTTTCATTTGTCAACAGACCATTCTTTCCGCAAACAATCACCTTTAGCCATCTAAAAGATATTAACACCACTACGAAAAAACAGGGGGTGCTTAATTAAGTTCCAGGTATATATAACCTTGGACGTCGTGTGCAAACAAGGGATCCGCCTGTACAGAATTTGGCCGATTTGGAAGCTGCATTGCACGAGGAGTGTCAGCAGTTGCCTCTGGACCGTATCAGAAGGCTCATTGGTAGCATTGGGAGGAGGGTTAAAATACTGCAGATTTTCATCATTGTGTTGTCTTTCATTTGTCAATCGACCATTCTTTCCGCAAAAAAATCACTTTTGGCCATCTGCGAAAAAAACAGGGGGTGCTTAATTAAGTTCCAGGTATATAGAATCATTTATGATAACACAAATTCGGACTCGCACATTTCAAAAAGAAGCAAAGCTTGAATTTTATAGATCTGAAGCTGAATATGTATTTTGAGGAACTTGAGAACATGGTACAAGGAGTTCAGTTTTTTGAAATCGTGAAAACACTGTTTGAAGATGTCCAATCCTAGCAACAGTCCATTGTGTTATTGATATTGGAAGAGGTAAAGTCTGAGACATTCTTTGCACACAGTTCCACGTGACAGTGCTCTGACTGAATTTTTAATGCGTTGTAGTTGATTCAGATGGTGGGAGAAAAAACTGCTGATATTGAGTTGACCCAGAATATAAATCTGTTTGCTTCGAACAAGTGAGGGACAGATAAAAACTCTTTGTAACGATGAAATGCGTGCAAATAAGACATTTGTGTACATTCCATTGCAATAATACCTATTGGCCCTTGCCAAAGTCTCTGTTGAGAACTCGGCGTAATGAGGTATGCACAAATACTGGACATGTGTATTAATAAATGTTGTGTTGTGTACAACTACCAATTAAAAAAGATACTCTGTAAAACCTGTACCCAAAAACACTTTGTAAAATATTGCTTTTTTCATCCATAACAACTGACCTTCTCTTTCTCTGTCTGTCTGTCTGTCTGTCTGTCTGTCTGTCTGTCTGTCTGTCTGTCTGTCTGTCTCTCTGTTCATCGCTCCCTCTGTGTATATGTATATCTATCGGTGTGTGTGTGTGTGTGTGTGTGTGTGTGTGTGTGTGTGTGTGTGTGTGTGTGTGTGTGTGTGTGTGTCTGTGTGTGTGTGTGTCTGTGTGTGTCTGCCTGTACCTCTCTATCTCGGGGAAGCTCAATTCCGCTTTTTAGAAAAAAATTGTCTCAGGTACCCTCTCGTAACAAACGGAGTTAGTTTGCATGTGCTAGTAACAAACATCACCCGGTAAGGCAGAAGCTCAGTGAAAGTGGAGGGGCACAAACTTCCAATACGTACCGTACCTACCATGTTTCAAAGGGAGAAAAGTTAATAAATGGATCCACAGAAATGAAATTTCATTCATTTTTTAGCAGTACAATAGAAGGGTTTAAAACTGTGCTTGCATGGGTCTTAAAATTTGACCCGATTCGCGATAATCGGTTTTAATTCTCGCGGTCTTCTGCTGTGGGAATCAATTTTCAGATTTAAATAATTTAGAATTTAAGAGTAGTGTGAAACCCATGTGAGTGCAAGCAGTACATATTCCAGAATAAAAACAAACTTCATATACATATATTTATTAGAGGGCAACCCTTATGGGCCTACTTATAATTTTAGTGAGTTCCTTGCCTCACATGTACAGGTGGAATACACGTTCCAACATAAAGGCTTTTGGTGGTCTTGCTGATGGAAGTTACAGTACCTTGGTAGTGGTTTCTAGTGAGGTCTCTGCTGCCTGTATAGGAATCCAATACTTTACTAGACACCACCGCTAAGTCAACGTGTAACCTTATTATGAGTGAGTATAAGCAATAAATAGAAGTCTCCAAGCCTTTACTTTTAGACAAGAATCAAGTGAACATTTTGCGAGAATCAAAGTTGATTCTCATTGTTTTCCTTGCTAGAATCATTTGTGCGAATCTATATGAATTTAAGCCTATATTTAACCCTTTACCCAACGCAGACGTTATAAAATTTATTATTTTAAATATCATATTTTAAAATGTTTCAAAATATTTCAACAAAACCATATCATGTGACCCCTCATTGGAACGAGCTCGATAAACTCGTTCCAAAGAGGGGTCACGCGATATAGTTTTGTTGAAATTGTTTAAAAAAAGTTTTTTTTTAGCTGTTGAATTTGCATATTACGCGGGCGAATGTGGCCGATTAAGGTTAAGCCCTGGTATGTGACGGGAGAGATATAAATATATTTTACATTTGAACTGCTGCCCGGACCCTACTTTTATGCGAAGGGGTGGGGTGGGGGGGGGGGGGGGGGGGGGGGGAGTGCAGGGCACATCGCTCCAAGACCTGTCTATCGGAAGTTTTTTGTTGTCTGATGGAAAAAAATGTTATTCGCCCCAACACCAAGATTTTCTCTGAAAGCTGCTAATTTTAAGAAATGTTAACCACATGACGAAACCACAAGTTATATTATAAAAACAACACCCTTATGTTTCATATAACCGATGAATAAAAGCGCTCGTTATGAGCTCATGACAATCGAGTAAAATTGTACAAGAAACAAAATAGTGTATTGTTAATAAATTACTTCTTTAAAATGATAATAATAATATAATTGCAAATTGCAAACGTACAATTGCAAATATACAAATATGTGTGCTTGCCACGGATTGGACTCAGTGCGGTCTGTTTCCTCTTATTCAATCATCTTCCCTCTCCAGATTGAAAAAAAAAATTAGGAGAAACGGAATTAACGTGGTAAAGGTTGAATTCTTTGGCGGAATGCAACAAATTTGTTTGAACCTGCAGATATTGTATTACACAACTTATTGTGTAATCGTGTAACCTGTGCCCTAATACCTAGTCTCCTGGTTCCACCGCCACTGCAATCACATCTAGTTTGATGCAGCTCTCTCTCTCTCTTTTCAACAATAATGATTATGGTAAACTCTGAAATTTCGACACGATACGACCAAGGTTTCAGGCGACAAGTGTCATCAGTTTAATACTGTAAGAAATTCGACACTATTATGGCCCGAAACCAGTCTAGCCCTGAAATGGCGGAGAGACAAAAGCCCAATAGGACGAAAGCTCCATAGGTCGACCCCCCCCCCCCCCCCCCCCGAGTAAAACATCCCCATTGATCAAAAGCCGTACAACAACATAAAAAAACATAGGACAAAATCCCGAAGGGAAAGTTGGAATTTTGACAAAGACAAATCGTAAAACTCTGAATGGCTATGAAATTCTTTTCCCATTGTGAGTATAATGAAAGAATAAGAATCTTGGTGATACAATGTGTGTCTGAAGTGTTTATGCAGCATTTAAAATAAGTAAAACTTTCCTGTAAAAAATGCAAGAGAAATTGCAAAGCTTGAGTGAAAATTTAAAAAATAAGAAAATGTGTACCACTGAATTTCTTACTGCTGCAGGACATTGTATCCGACTCAAATAACTTCACGAGCTGGTATATTTACTTCGTTTTCAATTCTCTTGAAACTGGATTAATCAACACTTGTTTTGTCTAAACATAAAGATGGCTGACAAAACAACCTATCACATCAATATGCAAATTGACTGATAGGGATGTTGTAGATAATGTGCCTTGTCCATCACCAATCTAACTGACAAGTAGTGAAAAATGAATAATATTACACAACAATACATATAAATTATAATCAATTGTTGCTGCATTATTTCCTGTTAAAACATCTTTTTTTCAGTTGCATTATCTCTTATTCGTATAAGATTATACATATTTCAGCCCTGTAATTGTGTTAATAGTGCTGTTTTAACTTGTTCTTGACTTAAAATATTAATAAGCGAAAAAAAACCCTTGAATGACAGGGCTGTTGTTGATATATACATTCATTGTGAATTTGAAACTTTGGGGCTTGTCACCTTTTCAACTTTGGGGGTTTTGTCCTTTGAGGATTTTTGCTATGGGGTCTTGTCCTATGGGTTTGTGTTTTCTACGGGATTTTGCCCTATGGGGCTTTTTTTACTATGGGGGTTTGCCCCATGGGGCTTTTGGTCATGTGGCTAATGTCCTATAAGGGTTTCGTCCTATCGAGCTTTGTCCTACACTCCTCTGAAATAATCCATCGACTATGTTTAGATTCACTCGTTTGAAATATTTCAGCTGGTCGGAAAAGCGAACCTACGGTTCGCTTTTCCGACCAGCTTATATATTCCGGACGATTAAATCTAAGAAATACCATAAACATTAACTTTCTCATGAATCACCGCAAGAAATATTGCTCAATTGAGACTTGATTTGACTGAATTTTAAAAAAAAATACCATTAGGAACGAAAAATCACCACAGCCGTAGTTTTACGATTACACCGCGTAGTTACACTAACTGTGCTAACATCATGATGGTTTCTTTGGTGAATTAAACATTTATTGATTTGAATATCTACAACTGGGGCACGAAATAATAATCTCTCTGAGTAAAGAAAAATCACATTACATCAACTATAGTCTGCGCGAAAAACTACCCGAAGGTGAGTAAATTTACGGCCCATGGCAGAGTCGAATTCCTTGCAGAATTAGGCTTGTAGCCTGCGAGCATATGGCTCTCGTTGGGTTGTCCGTTTACCAACTTTTCGTTGAGTTTGCGCGCAGCCTACCGTCGATGAAAAAAAACGTTCTTTCATTCAGGAAGATAAACAAATATTTGTTTCAACGGTTTTTAGTTTCTGCCATTGCTATAATTATGTTTACATTGCCCCAGACTGTTGCACCTAGCATAAGGTCCATTGCAGTCACCCCTAGACTGGCTCAAACCTTGTCGTATTCCGTATATCCCTCTTTACTAAATTTCATTTTGTTTTCTGCTAGGCGTGGTGCACTTATAGTACTTGGCAGTTACATTGTTAGTAATGGCGGATAGAAAAGAGTTGGGCGAGATCCAAACGCGGCCAGAATACGACTTTATTAGTCATTATAAGGAAAAAGTCTACAACGGACAAGATGATGACTTGTCCCCGTTTAAAAATGTTAAAAATGATTGCACGTACTACTCCCCTGAAAAGTTTGCCTCATGTCGTACTCTACTGAATGAGTCCTTTTCTGTTTTTCACATAAATTGCCAAGGGCTGATCGCACACTGGGATGCCCTGAATGATCTTTTATTCAACCTACATGACCCGGATAGTTTCTTTGACATAATTCGACTAACAGAGGTATTCTAAATTCCTTCTTTTATGTCATACACACATAATGGCTACCACCCACTCTTTATGAACAGTAGACCAAATGACGATGATGATCATGGCGGGATAGGGTTCTTTATTAAGGAACATGTCGATTATAGAATTCGCCCGGACCTGACTATTTTTATTCCGCATGTGATTGAATCCCTCTTCATCTCTATCAATACCAAGAAATCCAAGAAAATAATAGGAGTGATATACAGACCAAATACGCCACCCAAACCAGATATTGACCTCTTCATATCGAAATTAAATGAAATAATCGACAAACTAAATCGCGAAAACAATCCATCCTACATTGTAGGGGACTTGAACATCAACATGTTAAAATTCAACTCCCATGAAAGAGACTAGATATTTTATTGATTTGATGTTCAGTCAGGGTTTCCAACCTCTAATAACAGAGTAAAGAAAAATCACATTACATCAACTATAGTCAGCGCGAAAAACTACCCGAAGGTGAGTAAATTTACGGCCCATAGCAGAGTCGAATTCCTTGCAGAATTAGGCTTGTAGCCTGCGAGCTTATGGCTCTCGTTGGGTTGTTCGTTTACCAACTTTTCGTTGAGTTTGCGCGCAGCCTACTGTCCTTTCATTCAGAAAGATAAACAAATATTAGTTTCAACCGTTTTTAGTTTCTGCCATTGATATAATTATGTTTACATTGCCCCAGACTGTTGCACCCAGCATAAGGTCCAGTGCAGTCACCCCTAGACTGGCTCAAACCTTGTCGTATTCCGTATATCCCTCATTACTAAATTTCATTTTGTTTTCTGTTAGGCGTGGCGCACTTATAGTACTTGGCAGTTACATTGTTAGTAATGGTGGATAGAAAAGAGTTGGGCGAGATCCAAACGCGGCCAGAATACGACTTTATTAGTCATTATAAGGAAAAAGTCTACAACGGACAAGATGATGACTTGTCCCCGTTTAAAAATGTTAAAAATGATTGCACGTACTACTCCCCTGAAAAGTTTGCCTCATGTCGTACTCTACTGAATGAGTCCTTTTCTGTTTTTCACATAAATTGCCAAGGGCTGATCCACACAGAGATGCCCTAAATGATCTTTTATTCAACCTACATGACCTGGATAGTTTCTTTGACATAATTGGACTAACAAAGATATTCTAAATTCCTTCCCTTACGTCATACACACTTAATGGCTACCACCCACTCCTTATGAACAGTAGACCAAATGACGATGATGGGCATGGCGGGATAGGGTTCTTTATTAAGGAACATGTCGATTATAGAATTCGCCCGGACCTGACTATTTTTATTCCGCATGTGATTGAATCCCTCTTCATCGATATCAATACCAAGAAATCCAAGAAAATAATAGGAGTGATATACAGACCAAATACGCAACCCAAACCAGATATTGACCTCTTCATATCGAAATTAAATGAAATAACCGACAAACTAAATCGCGAAAACAATCCATCCTACATTGTAGGGGACTTGAACATCAACATGTTAAAATTCAATTCCCATGAAAAAGACTAGATATTTTATTGATTTAATGTTCAGTCAGGGATTCCAGACTCTAATAACCAAGCCCACGAGAGTAACTCCGTATTCTGCCACTCTTATCGATCACATATTTTCAAATAATATCTCAATAAACTCAAACGCGGGAATAGTAGTAACTGATGTAGCTTACCATTTTTGCACATTCTATATTGAAACCGACACCAAGGAAAGTACACATCGACCTGTTGTGTCCAAACGAAAAATAAACAAAGAAAGTGTTGCCCACTTTAACTTATTTCTATCTCAGTGTGACTTCTCCACTGTAATGGCACTAGATTTCCCAAACATGGCTTATAATACATTCATTGAAATTTATCTAAATGTCTTTGAAACTGTCTTTCCTCTATCCTAGACACTGGCAAAGACAAATACTATAAGAAGACAACCTTGGATGTCGAAGGGCCTCTTGATCTCGTCATTAAATAAATGAAAATTCTATCTGAAAAAACTGAAGTGTCCGTGGGACCGCAATATTCAAAACTACAAAAATTACTGTAGAATATTCAACAGAGTGAAAAAACAATGCAAGGCCATGTATTATAAGAACATTCTAGCTCAAAATAAACATGACATGCGTAAAACGTGGCAAATATTAAACGATAGCATAAACAAAGCAAAACGAGAAGCCAAACTGCCTTCTTTTTTAAGCAAGGTGAAAAAGAAATAGCTGATCCTAACCAAATTGCCACAGAATTTAACAGTTTTTTTTTGCGAACATTTGGAAACAAACAAGTGAATTATTACCTATGTCAAATAAGCCTTTCTGGGATAACATGAATGGGAATTTTCGAAATAACTTTTTTATGACACCATCTACCCCTGCCAAAATTGTTAACATAGTGCAGTCAATGAAATCAAAATTAGGTAAAAACAGTAATGATATCACGTCAACTCTTTTCAAGCAATCAATCAATCAAATTGTAGTACCCCTCTCACATATTATCAATAACTCCTTTGCCCAAGGAGTAGTGCCAGAACAAATGAAAATTGCAAAGGTCATCCCTATTTTCAAATCTGGAGATGTGCATAATTTTTATTAATTATAGGCCTATCAGTATCCTTCCTACCTTTTCAAGGGTTCTAGAAAAACTCATGTCAGTTAGGCTGATAAGCTTTCTCCATCGCTTTGAAATTCTGTGTAGCAGTCAATATGGGTTCAGAAAAAATCACTCAGCTGTCCACCCTGTCCTACATCTCCTAAAGTACATTGCCGATGCAAATAACAGGCAAAGCAAAGACATAACATTGGTGGTATTTTTGGACTTATCTTAGGCGTTTGACACCATAAACCATGATATCCTATTGAAGAAACTAGAATGGTATGGAATTAGGGGCGTCTCCAACAATTGGTTCAAAAGTTACCTATCAAATAGACATCAATTTGTTGCATACGGTAAAGGCACAACTGACTTAGCTGAAATAACCTGTGGTATTCTACAAGGTTCAATATTAGGACCTATTTTGTTCTTATTATATATAAATGACCTTTGCAATTCGACAACATTAAACCCTTAATCTTTTGCCGATGATACCAATGTACACACTTCAGGATCTAACACTGACAATCTGACATTGTGAATAATGAGCTAGAAAACATCTCCAAACGGTGTTCCTTGAATAGATTGGCATTGAATGCAAGTAAAACAAAATATATTGTGTTTAATCCATCTCGTAAGCAAGCGCTCTCTCACAATAATATTTTCCTCAACAACCAAATAATAAATAAGGTTGGACAAAATGAAGCTGAAAAATCACTGAAATTTCTAGGTATATCCATTGATAATTGTCTATCATATGACGTCCACATAGCTCAACTTCCAAGATTGCGCGCGCAAACTTTGCACTTAACAAGGTAAAGGCACTCCTTCCTCATGAAGCTATGAGAACACTATACTTCGCCTTGATACATAGTCACTTAGTATATGGAATCCAAGCATGGGGAAATTCGAGATCTATCAATAAAATTCTAACTCTTCAAAAACGAGCGCTGTGCATAATTAATAACAAAAAAGTGTAATGCCCACACAGAACCACTCTTCCAAAGGGACAAAATACTCCAGGCGACTGACCTGTAGAAATTCCATGTATCCCTCTTCGTCTTTGAGTGGAAAAATAACAATCTTCCCCAGTGATTTGATAACTTCTTCAGAGTAGCTAGTATGCCTGTCAAAACCACTAGACAATGTGATCTTCTCCAAATAACCAGAACAAAGACAAAAGCCTTGGACCGCCCTCCTACTAACCTGTATCCCAGAATTTGGAATGTGCTAGATAGAGACTCACGTACGACGAACAACAGAAACGTATTTAAAAAGAAGCTGTTGTCTGGGGTTCTAGCACCTTATTCAGACAATGTTGAATGTAACAATCCTTATTGTCCAGATTGCACTATATAAGACACCGTGGCGGCGGCGATCACATCAACGGTAGTACGACCGGTTCTTACCCTCTGGATTGAGAGGGGTGTGCTGTTGCTGATTTGGACACCGTCATAACACGTCTTCCTGCTTTACTTTGCCAATATATGAACAAATTAATTGACGAGACGAAAAAAATCCTGTCCCCCAAGTAGCTTTACCCACCCTGTCCGCGTTCAATGACCGGATGGGGATGTCTTCTAGCTGTGGGCCGCACTCAAGATGAACAATGGATTGTAGCAAATTTATAAATCTCTTTTACTCGAGCTGCCCAATTTAGGTCGCTTCATTTGCAGCACACAGCCAGAAGGTCCCAAGCAGAAGGTCATCCTCAAGAAAGCACTTCAACTGCCAAGTCTAGCACAGCCCTTGCATAGTAAATTCTCTTTAACCGATGAGATGATTTTCATAAGAACGTCGACAGCCTGGATCCGTAAACAGTATTGCAATACATTCCTTAGGGAGATGACTGGAAGACAGCCAATCTGCTATGTCCTATCCCAGTAGTATACAATATATATATATATTAATTGAACTATGTGATAGTAATAATTGTACTTCCAGTATGCTAATGAACGAATATCTGTCTGTCTGTCTGTCTGTTTGTCTGTCTGTCTGTCTGTCTGTCTGTCTGTCTGTCTGTCTGTCTGTCTGTCTGTCTGTCTGTCTGTCTGTCTGTCTATTTTATGACTCCATTTTCTCGGCTTATTACTGTTTCATATTTTCAATAAATATTAACTCGTGCTTCATAAAACCTTCAGTTGATGTGATTGGTCAATTTCAAAAGAACGCTTACTGATAGGCCATCACAGAAAGATCCTTTTCAAATTAATGCGCGTGTAAATAGAACTATTTCAAAACATAAACAAAGCCACGATGCCTGATTTTATTTGGTATAATCATTCATTAAAATTCCAATGATAAAAAATGTATAAATACTTGAAAATTAGTATTTATAATGCCGAATTGTGGAGCTATGTTTTGTCGCGGTTATGACGTATGACCGCGTGCAGCCGTGACGCGTCACAGTCAAATGCATGGCGTTCAAGGTGAAATTCCATTCTTTAACCCTGATTTTTTATCTAAAATATGTGTTTCTGGTAACTGTGGCGTCATATGTTAAACGGAATATGAAATTCGTGTTTTGGCGATACTCTATTAATAAAACTCTTCTAGGACTTTCATGTTTTTCCTTGCCACAGGCTCAGCAAAACGGAAAATTCTTAGACTCGTTTCATAAATAGAGTATGACCCAAACACTCATTCCATATCCTCAAGTTTTTTGCGATGCAGTTCTAGATATTCCAAACAAAGACTATTTATTTCACCTTTGAAGACATCACGATATTAACACAATTAGTGCATCAACTCGGTGTAATCATAAAACTACAACTGTGGTGATTCGTTATTCATAATTATTAACCCTTTACCCAACGTAACGGCTAAAAACCGGACAGCGCTATTCACAAAAATCGCCAATTAATTTTCATTATTTTTTCATTTTTTGTCTAAAAAACATAGGTTATGACCTTCTTTGGAACGAGCTCGACGGGTTCGTTCCAAAGAGGGCCATAATCTATGTTTTTGAGACATAAAATGGAAAAAATTAGTTATTCAAGAATTTTATTTGCAAGTATCGTCTGCTTTTCATGTAAGTAAAGTGTTTAGTAAACAAACAATATAATGGTATTCGAAATGTCACCAAAGATTCAGTCAAAACAAGTCTCGATTGGGAAATATTTATGGCATTTATTCAAATAAAATGAAAGTTTGTGAAATTTTCAGATTAAATTGGCTGGATTATTTCAGCAGATCGGAAACACGAACCCTAGGTTCGCTGTTCCGACAAACGGAAATAGTCCAGACAAGTGAATCTAAAGATAGGCGGTAGACTATTTAAGGGCTAGACTGGTCCCAGACTATTAACATCGTCGAATTCTTCAGTTGTTGACCTGAGAGCTTGCCTATAACAGCGTCGAATTTCTAACAGAATGTGACAGATCACAGACATGGAAACTTATAACATTCAAGTAAATTTTTATTACATTATTGACTGATTTTTTTACACTACTGGGTAATTTATATTACATTACTGAATGATTGCGCGAAAAAAATAAATGGTTTGGCTCAGGTTGCCTGCAATAAAATTGTTGCAGTCAGAATTTTAAAAAATGTATTATAATATTTTATTTTCTCATACAGTCGCCTATCCCTTTACCCAACGGAACGACAAAAAAACCGGTCGGCGCTATCGACATAAATCGCCATTCAAACTTTATTATTTTCTCATTGTTTTGTCTCTAAAACGTAGCTTATGGCCACTCAGTGGAATGAGTTCGTTGAGCTCGTTCCAGCGAGGGGTCACAAGCAACGATTTGAGGCAGGAAATGAAAATTTAGAACTTATTCAAGAAATTGCTATCTGCTCATAGGATCACGGTGAACATGTATTTAACGTAAGACGTAAATATCTTCAGATATCGTTTTAAATAGATATAACGTTTTTGCCAAGAGCCCATAAAAGTTTGGTGTTGGGTATGAAAATTGAGAGTGGCCAGAAAACGGAACCATTGCATTCCCTCAGCTCCACGACATTAATGGTTGATATTTATTGCACTACTGATTGATATTACAAAGCTGGGACCAATACTTTAAAACATTTACAGTTGCATTTTTAGAATTATATTTTCTGTTTATGGAAATAACTAACTGAAAAGAACCATTAGCATTTTCAAAAATGTGGCAATTTGCCAGCCAACTGGTAAATTGCCGTATCTTTTGAAATGCAAATGATTTATTTTCGTCATTTATATGCACTTGTAGAAAATGCAATTCGGGAAAATGCAATGATAAAAGTTATATAGTATTGGCCCCTATTTGTTGCAGCCGCCTACAATTATATAGAGAGGTCGGCATGGGCAAAACATTCATACTCCACGAAATGCAGGGAAAACAATTCATCGTGGTATGGACGACTCAGCTCGACTAATCATCTATTTCTTGAAGAAAATAAAAAAAAAATATAGCCAAACTTTGATTATCGCCGTTGATCACATCTGTTCTGTGCTATGAACTGAAAGACGGAGAACGACCTTGAACTTTCACTTGCCACCAACTGAAAACAACAGTATTCACATATACTGAAACACATAATTTTCTTCAGGAATGAAAATAACTCTTCAAAGCTTTACCACAAAAGACGAAAGATAGTTTTGTGGCAGAAGTCTGAGTGGCTTTTCTAATTAGTGGCGGGTTATATTGAACATGTACATACTTATAAACCAAGCGTTCTTTATTGTCCTCTGCTAAACGGTTTGGAATTGAGTGCCGTGGATTCATAATTGACTATAATTATTTATAACCTTATCATCTTCTTAAAGTATATTTTTTTCTCATTTATATTCTTTTGTGTCCAGGTCGTTGACAACGAAAAACATCCATTATCGGTTGACAATCAATGAACAAATATCGAACAAATGCTCATCCAATTTTAATCATGATTTTATTCAAATAGTTTTCTGTACTCCTGCACTTGGGCTGTTTCAGAACAGGCTGCCAAAAGGTCCCCGCGTGCTGAGGCATCTAATCAATACAATGGAAACCTTGTTAAATTGCCACATTGTCAACGACAATTATTCAATTAACATGGGTATTTAATTAACCGAAATTTGGTCACTTTGCTGTATTTTAGAGATAAACTGAGCTTTTATTCTATGATATCTTATTTGTCAGAGCTCGTGGATCTCTATCCAACAAAATACATAGAGGACATCTACGCTGGTTTAGTGAATATCGGGAATTATCTCATGAGTGTGGACCTAAAAGTTTTATTTTTCACGAGCGCTTATTCGCGAAAACAGCATAGTTTTTCTTTTTATTTCACATCCATTAAACTTTAAACCCTTGTATTCAACGGAATCGCCGCTATGATACAAATGATTCTATATTCAACGGGTGATATACAAGCCGGAACTTTTTACTGCACCGTTTAGTTACGCTTCGAACAGTTTCCAAATTTCGTTATACAATCATCGACCGTCTGTCGCATAGTGTGAAAATGAAAACGTCCAAAGCAAAATAAAGTCGGTTCACAAAAAATTAGCCAAAAATGAGATCATATTTTTAAAAACCCCAAACATTTCCAACCACAACATTAGCCCAGTCCCGTTGCCGTCTCGTTTTGTGGATCCCATTATATCTAAATTGGTAAACTTTATTTCGGTAAATCTTCGACCACCTTGGCATGCTTCGAACTTCTTTTAAAAACGTTTCTCCCAGCTGTTTTGCAAATCTGCACATAATTGTACTTATATGTTTAATAACAGTAATAGCAACCAAATGGTTAGGCGTGAATGGGCACCAGCCCATCCACGCCTAACCATTTGGTGGCAATTACTGTTAGCAAACAGCGATAGGAATTTCAACAAACACTGGTTCCGAAAAGGATGTTTTGATTTTTTTATCGATCCATTCGATCAGTACAGCTTCAGTCAAAACAAACTCTTCACCTTTGGGTTTAATTATCGGAATTAAAATTTGTTTATTTAAATGCATTTCGTTGGAATGGCGTAATCATATTTCGTAGGCTCGAGCGAAATATGATTACGCCATTCCAACTCGTTATGTAAAACACCCACCAATTCAAACACACATCGCGTTCTGTCTATTTATTATATGCTACTTGACATTTTACTGCACAATATGCAGCCCAATTCGACGACTGCAAGCAGTTTCAAGACAATAACAAAGATCTGCTGATAGTACCTTCAAGGCGACGTTCAAGGCGACGTCATGTACAGAAGCGAAACGCCATTTAGGAAGCTACTGAAAAAACTTCATCGCGTGGACCTGAAAAAATTATTTTCTCACTCGTGCAAACACTGGTGAAAAATAAAACGTTCAAGTCCACATTCGTGAGATAATTCCAGATCCTGACTAAAATAGTGCATATTTTCTTTTGTATTTATATGCTACGAGACATTTTATTGCACAAGAATTAGCCCAATTCGACTCCAAATGCGTGCGTTTCAAGACAAAACCAAAGATCAGCTGATCGTACTTTCAAGGCGACGTCATGTGCCGATACGTGACGTCATTTAGGAAGCTACTGAGGGATATTTCTAGATATCTATCGAGTCGATGGATATCGGGAAATATTTTAAAAATAATTTCCGATAATTCACAAGCAAGCATATAATAAAATAGATTAAATACCGGTACTAAATGTACTGAAACCAAATATATCTATTAGGTAGGGGGATTTGGTGACTGGGTAATTTCGCAACATATGACAAGATTTTTTATCCAGTTAAAAGGAATTTACATTATAAGATATATGCAACTGGCAGATCAAATTTGAATTGAAAGTGTGGTTTTGTGTCTGGAAATAATATTCAATTAACTGAGTTATTCAAATAAGAAATATTCAATTAAGCGGGTTCCATTGTTCCTACCCACCCCACACATTTGTGGGGTTGCAGGAAATTTTCTAATCATGTACTGTAAAATACACTCCCTTGATGTTTATTTTTTAATACTTCATCGAAGACAAAATAGTTCCAGTATTAGAAAACAAAGCCCACATTTAAAGTATTTTCTGATCGAATTATCATGTGAGTCTTGTTCCCAGGAGAGCTACATGTGCTATTTCTTCTTGATGGGATTGGATATGATACACTTTGTTTATTTAAGTGTATGTCCACACGTTATCTCCCCCTGTGGAAGATGTTTAGAAATAGAAGGTCAGCGTGGAACCCCGATACTGAACTTTTAGTACTGAGTAAAATATTTTGAGTTGTCCCCCTTATTTTTTCACGTGTGACTACACACGCTACTGGGGCCGAATTCTCTCTTGTTCTCTCTGACTAATTAAAAGGCTCCATACCTCACTGTGGGGCAGCGATGAAGAAATTAAACATCGTATTCTGAATACTTGTATGTTCGGGATTACGCCTGAACTTAAAAAGATAAAAATAATGACTACAATTGGTGTGAAATATTTTAATTGGTAAAATGTAAAACCTTTAACATGAAATACACAAGAAAGTGCATATTTACAAAAACACTCACCGAGAAACAGAGAAATCTTAAATTATATGTATGTGTGTGTGTTGTGGGGGGGGGGGGGGGGGGAGTGCGTGGGGGAACTGCCTTCAGTTAGTTAGAAAATGGTTATTTAGGTCATGTATGGGGTTACTGTTTCAAAAACTCGAGATTATTTTGTCCGCGAGGAGATCAGATCATTTGTTATTAACTCTTTTCCAAACCTTAGCAGCAGCTCACAGTTGCTAAAAAATGCATAAAAAACACAGCTTATGAGCCCTCATTGGAACCCGACACCGCGTAATTGTTAAAAAAACACACCAACAGCAAAGGGTTTTCCAATTAACTGTCAACTATATATCCATCAAATTGTTCAAAACTTTATCTTCCAAAAGGTTATTAATTCTAAATCGTTAAAATCACTTTGAAATAGAGGTGTTCAGTTTTGTGGCAGATGCAAAACCAAACACCTCTATTTGCAAGCCCATAGAAATGACGTCGCTTTCAAATGGATGAAGACAGTTAGTAGTGGAGAGAAGTCTGTCCTAATCGCACAGAGTTAAAAATCATTACTTTTCAAAGTAAAATAGAAATATTAAATCTAACCCATAGCCATTTTTTTAAAACCATGAAATAATTGAAGATTACTTTGTTCGGAATGATGAACTCATAAATCATGCTATAAGAAGTTAATATCTTTTTTTTTAACTTTAAAGCTACTCCAGTCAGCCTTTTTTCATAATTTATAAGGAAATACACACAAATAAAATTAGAAACTGTAAACAAAACTGGAAATATGAAGAACTTTTGTCTGCCAATAAGAATTTAACATTATTTTAAAGAGTATATCGTAAACTATTTGACCATATGAACGCACATTTGACGGAAAAATAATTTTGGGTGAAAAATGAAGTTTTATGTTTTTCTCCCATTAACAGCTATTGTAAATTGGAAACAGAAAATAACTTAGTTTTCCGCGCATGCGCACCAAGGTGGATAGAAATAGTTGTACATGCGTAAATTCTACGCTAATTACCACAATGACTTTCAGACAAAATATTTCCGTAAATTTGACCCTTTGAACCCGAAAGATGTTTTTCCAGGTCAGGACCTGAATTCATAAAGTAGACAGTTGCTCAGTGGATTTGTGTTGTAGACCAATCAAGATTTTCAAAGTGTAGCCCAGAGGCTGCACGTTTAAATATTGCTTGGTCTTCCCCCAGGTTGCGAATATAGACTCTACCAGTTGATGGCTCTGAACTGGCATGGAATATACCATCAGTGTCCAATGGGTTAAACAGACTCATTGAAATTTCGAAAAATGGAAGCCATTTTATAACGGCTCAAAAGAAGCCCGCACGTGAGTTCTTTCTGTATGCCCTGGGTTCAGTATTATCCGCGATGACACGTTGACATCCACTACACTCGTCTGTAGATGTCCATGTTTTATTGCAGATATAATACTGCGTCCCCTGGTCTGGCTGCTTGCGAAAAAAATAAGTTTAAAAATATATCACATATCATCGCCCCAAATCATTGTGGTCAATTGTGCTATTGCAGATCAACAGGTTATGTCAAGTTCGCGAAATCAGTCGAATTGTAAACATCTACAGCAGTCACTGTAGTAATGATCCTAAAACTAAAATTACTTTCAGGATGTTAGTTGAAGGTCAAAATGCCACCCAATAACTCAACTAGTGGGAACTGGGTGGTAGTATAACGACCGTGATCGTTTGTCTGCTTTTAGAAAATAATGCGCTAGACACGTCTTGTCCTCTGTTGGGGCACTCTTGTTTTATGATAGTATCTAACGCGAAACCTTTGGGCGAAAGTAGGCGACAAACTTTGTATTGTAGTTGTTGTGGATTTAGATAGGTCTGCACAGTATATGGATAAACCGATACATAGAGATTATTACCATTATGTGGATGTACAAAATATGTATCAGAGTCGAGCTCCGCCTTCTGAGGGCAGATCACGACGAGTCTAAGACAAGTCGTGATCTATCCTTAGAAACCGGAGCGAGACTCTGATACATATTTTGTACATCCACATAAATGGCAACAATCTATTTATCTTACAATATCTTGAGGATAAGTCAAGAATGTAGACGAATATATAACGAACTATTTATTTGTACGGATAAACAAAAAAAAAAGGAACTCACGCGAAAGGAACGTGCTTGTATCCGACCCCCGATACAAACATCTGTATCAGCGGGTCGCTTACACGGCAGGTGCGGAGTTAATACAGACAAAATACATGTTGATTGTAAGATAAATACCAGTATCGATTGAATACCCCTGAAAATACAAAAATATCCGTTAATCGTCATTTTTTTTTTGCCCACAATTTAATTTTCAAGATGACTTCGGCTTCAGCTTTAACTGTCGTTCCGAATGAATAATATTATCCTTTTTTCCAACGAATCGACCCCATCTGCCCGCGTAGTAAACAAATTCAGCAGTTGAAATTCTTTTTTAAAGCAATTAAACAAAATCATATCATGTGACCCCTCATTGGAACGAGCTCCTCGAGCTCGTTCCAATGAGGGGATCACGTGATATTGTTTTGTTAAAAGTTATGGAAAATTCTATAAACTGATATTTAAAAAAATAAATTTTTATATCGTCTGCGGCGGGTAAACAGTTATTCCAGCTGCATAATCAAGGCATGCTAATTCGTTCTACTGTGTTGGCTCAAGTCCCGATTGTGGTACGTATGTTCAAATATTTGAACAGTCTTCTGATATACCGGTATTCCGCGGTATATTTTTGAATACCGATACCGGTATTCAGTTTAGAATATCGTGCAGTCCTAGAGTTAGAGCACAGTTATAGCTCGAGGTGGTAGAATTCTGTCCCAGACTCGTTTTCTATTTTGCAGTATCACACTGCGTGCGTTTTACCAGTACCAACAGTATCACACCCCATCTGAAACAGAGATTTGATAGCCGAAATCGCGTCCATATCACTGACAAATATATAATAAATAAATAATGCGCCTCCCCTCTCTCTGTGGCTTAGTCTAGCTTATACATTACTACAGTTTTTGAGACTGCTATTGTCATTGAGTGGTATGGGGTGGGATTGGGAAATCTCCCCCGAAGGGGAAGATATCTGACCCAGACACGGTGCTTGCCGAGTGCCTGGATCAAATGTCTTTCACAAAGGGTGAGGTTTCCCCACTCCAGCACCACACCACTCAAGGATGATCTTTCTCCCACCACAACCCACGACCAACATGACGTCATTGAAATCAAAATTCTACTTTTGCGATAAAAATTTACTATTCTAGTGAAAAAATGAACTGCGTAATCGGAAAGAGCATAGAGAAGTTCCATATACCAAAGGTCTTTCATACGAAAACGAGCGGTAGCTCACGACAGCGATGGGTTTACATATAGGAGCAAGTTGAACAAGCTGACATTCTTCCGGTGACGTCACTTTTGAAGTTATCGCTTTCGATTATGTCATGTGGCGTGCGGTGCGAAAAAACATCCTCGAGTACTGTGTGCAGAATGGGGTTTGTATACGCGTCAGTCGACGAGAAGCGGGGTGCCGTGTTTGTTTTCAAAATGCAGAAGATGATGGAATAGTCAGACGATCATTAACCCTTTACCCAACGCAGACGATATCAAAATTTATTATTTTAAATATCATTTTTTTAAATTTTTCAAAAAATTTCAACAAAACCATATCATGTGACCCCTCGTTGGAACGAGCTCGATGAGCTCGTTCCAACGAGGGGTCACATGATATGGTTTTGTTGAAAGTTTTTGAAAAAAAAAAATTCAACTGCTGAATTTACATATTACGCGGGCGGATGCGGCCGATTCGTTGGGTAAAGGGTTAAATATTCAAATGAGGATGGTGGTGTGAGGTTGGTAAGGCAGATCTGTCTCACCCAAGTATCTCACTCGGGACACACGTAGGTCTATCTAAATTGGCAGTTGGTGGGAGAACCAGTATTTAAATTTGGCACCAAAGGATACTTTTATCCAATGCGTAAACTGGTATGGGTTTTGGTCATCTCCAATTACACGTTATTGAGGTTTAGGGCAATTTGGTTTTCTCTGTGTTTGTCGAGCAGTTCCGTTCATACGGTCATTAACAAAGTCAGCTAATTTACAAATTTAACCATCACCGATAAAGAAGAAAACATCGCAGTTATTAATTGCACAATCTATCATCACGTGCAACGCCTGATGGTTCGGGTAGTTAATTTTTATGACCCGCCCAACACTTTCTGTTAAAAATTCATTTATATATCCCAAACATTGCTTGTGACCCCATCCATTAGCTGTGTCCAGCAGGGTGAGTGGGGGGGGGGGGGGGGGGAATTTGCAGTGCCCGATGACGGTGTGGGTGGTCCACACAATTTTCCACCCCCTTGCATTTTTTTCATGGTGCCATTTTATGCCAAACTAAACACTTTAAAATAATTTAGACTAAAAAAAAACCACATTATAGCACTATTGGGGGTGGGGGGGGGGGGGGAGGTTGTATTGATGGGTATGTTTATCTATCTGGTCCATCTGGGCCCTGTGCTGGACCCATGATTTTTTGAACCAGCAGTCTGTTCGGCCTTGAGTGTTTCTATTTCTATAATTGCATATCCTATTCGTGTATTTAAACATTTCTTATAATCACAGATAATCAAAGTCTTTTAGGTTTCTCATGGCTCTTAAGAAATAAAAACTTCAAGTATATATAAATTATTTTTAACATACATCAAGTATCAAGATACAACTAACAATAAAACAAATAGTTTATACAACAATTGCACCGTCCGGTGTTAAAATAAAAAATAAACTTAACAAAAAATTCAAACAAAACTCTCATGCCCCATTTGGATAAAATAGTCACAACTTAAAGGGCCTACGCGGTTCATGTGTCAAAAAGTGGGTTTCGATAAAACCAATCGCATGACATTCTTTGCGTCAAAATACCTCTGTAAAATCTCAGGGCCACATAAGAAATGCACAGAAACGATAGAAAATGGTCCTCGTCTCACGCAAAAAAACTATTTGAGCTTATAAAATTTATGTGGTAAACAGGCTTTGTTTTATGTCACTTCAGCAACTTGTCTATACCATGATAAGTCAGTTTTAACACCGGAGCAAAGACCTAGCATGTGGTCAGTTTACTGGAAACATCAGGAGTAATACCTAATAATACAGGACACTGCCAGCTGAATACATAACAATTTATGTATTATATTATCGACAAGGCAGAAAACTCTGGAAAAGTTCTAAAAAATTGATATATGATGCTGAGAGGGGTGGGTGTACGAAAATTGTAGGAATTTTTTTTTTGCAGGATACGGGATGGGTGTTCAAAATGATCGGAAAAATATGCGGACAATAAGAAAAGTCATGCTATTTAGGGTTGGGTGGGTGTTCGGGAAGGTCACGTTCAAATGCAAAAACACGGATCGTGTACTGCAAATTTTTCCGAGCCCTTCCCCTCCCTGTATAAAGTTAGTCATTTACGAATAAATATTACGTCCCCTGAGTTTCAATGTGTTCTATGTGCCTACTGGCACATAGAACACATTGTAACTCAGGGGACGATTAGTATTGCTTTCGAAATATCTTTATCAGAAAGGGTTAAAATGGTGTCAACCGATTTCTCGCGTGTATGTAAATATGAAAGTACACACTCCACAAGTTCAACACGAGTTTATAAAATAGTTATCCTTATACTTATATTGTAAATTGCTCTGTCAATATTATTATACAGCATCTCGCACACAGATTTTAAATACTAAGTGCTCCGGACGACTGCCCAGTTAGCTAAAATACAATACAGTAAATCATTAACTCTTGCAATAAGCCTATCGATTTTACGAAAAAATAAATAACATCAGGCTTGAGGTGTGATAGTGACAGACTGTCGGAAGTTTTATAATGCTGCATTCAGCAACAAAGGTTGAGTTTTGGGGTGATCAATATTTGCGTGGACAGGAAGGAATTCATTCGACAGTTCTTTTGTACCCATATCTATGCTTGTCGGTGAACGATTCAGATAAGATACATTCACCGTAACCAAGACAAGCATCCTCCCACAGCGTTTACCACAACACTGCCAATTATCATGGCTAAATTCCCGAACTTGTCCCACTCACAAACTAGAAACCACCTGTATAGAGATGGGCGGTATTGGAATTTTGAGTTCGGTACCGGTTTTGTGTTTTAGGGGTGGGGGGGGGGGGGTATACCTCGGTATCGAATCCGTATTCGGTATCTGACTTAACTGAAATTTGCTGATAGTACCAAAGAGGAATTCACATCAGGAAAAAACAAAATAAGTTGTTCTTGTATCACTCTACCACAATGCTATAAATGCCACTGTCAATGGACTCAACGGTGGCATTCTTTTATAAACATAAATCATATCGGCAGTAATTTCGTGACTTTTTCTAAATGCACCTTAAGTTTTAAAGACCTATTTCAGGCTTTTGCGGTGTCAGAGCACGTGCCCTGAACAACATGCCATCTTTAGGAAGTCTTGGACAGTGATTTCTAGTCAGGTCTTGGTTGCCTTAACAGATAGCCTAGACTTGACTAGAAATAACCGCTAAGCAACTGAACAAGTACAGGATGTAGTATAGTGGGAAGTCAGGATAATTGCCAGACCACCGAGGGTTAACAAAACTGGAAAGAAAACCAGTCACTTCTTTCATGAAAATGGGCCTTTCAGCTGTTACCAAGCCTCAACTTGACCCTATAAACGGCGAATGTAGGAAAATTTGAAAATTCAGACGGTTTCGGTATTCATCTATTGCTTCGGTTTTTCGATATCCCAGTTATATTGGTATAAATCTGTTGGTCTTTGATCTTGCCCATTATTAAACACATGGACAATATTATTCTGTCTTACTACTTCTCGACGAGTCTAAGAATTCTCGGGGACGTGACAATCGCTTATTCCCAGTTTTTTATTCGACATTCCTTATCAACCGATAAAGTCGATTGGTAACGAATGTCGAATAAGGAACTGGGAAGAAATAACGTTTGTCACGTCCGTAGAATATTTTGGAGGGCACATTTACTGGATAGAGCGAACATAAACACACTTTTGGCGGCAAAAAATTTTGTCCTGCACAAAATATGTCTTTTCAAAACGACCCCGGGAAGACCCTTGGGTAACATTTAGAGATGTTTCTCAAAGAACACACTTCCATGGAATGAAAAAACGCAAAGCGTGAAAATTAATGCGATATTTGAGATGTTCGTCTACTCGTGATGCCCTAACTACAACCATTTGAACATGGTGACTATACACTTCATTAAGTCATCCAACGAAACTGAAATGACTTTTAGCGATCGTCCAGGATCGTCAGCCTTATTTTCTCCTCCAGACAATCATTGCCACAAGTGTAACCTACACTCACGAAATGTTAACGCTTATCCGGCTCTAAAAGTAATGTTGCCCGATGTTTTATTTTCCACCTTTATCCAAAATAGTTCCCAATTTTCGCATTTTCTAGCTCTTTTAATATCAACGCATGTATCAAGCCTCTCCCTTTCAACTTTTGCATACCTCATCTTAAACAAAAAACATATCTAAAAAGGATGCACCGACTTGGGAAATTCCCAACAGTTATATCCGAATTTTCGAGTGATGAAATTGACGTCAACGTCACAAAAATTAAACCACGTCCGATTTTCATAACATTTTAGTATGTTCCAATAATACTAAAACCCCCTCCCCTGATTGGATGAGAGCTCGCTTAGTATATTCTATGTTTACGGCTCAAGTGGCAAATGTTACCGTCTGACGCCACAACGCGAAATATTTGCAGTGACGTCGTCGTTTCGTAACTGCTTCATCAACGGAGTGACTAGCAAGCCGCTTCATTATTTTTTATTTGCACACAATTTAAGTTTCAAGGTGACTTCAGCTTTAGCTTTAACTGTAGTTCCGAATGAATAATATTATCCTTTTATCCAACGAATCGACCGCATCTGCCCGCGTAATAAACAAATTCATCAGTTGAAATTCTTTTTTTAAAGCAATTAAACAAAATCATATCATGTGACCCCTAATTGGAACGAGCTCATGGTAAATGTTCGCGTCTCGGTTGAACATAAGCCCCGAGCCGCAAACCTCAGACCATGTTACCGTCAATTCATCACAATAACTTATAATGTTGGACAGCTCCAAAATTAAGAGATAACCGTTTTTTTCTGTTTTAGATGTATCGCCATTTTTGACCTTTTTACTTCATTTCAAATTGAGGCATCATTTTTCAGTGAAACGCTCATTTTCTCAAACGTACTGTTCGGTATAAATAAGATACACCTCTTTGAAATTTCACACACAGGCACTGTCACCGTTATTTGGATGACGACTCTATTAAATGCAATTGTTAGAATTTCAAATTTCGACCTTTATTCAAAGCCGCCTCAATGTTTTTCATGAGCGTTTAATATCTGCCACATCATTGAACTGTCACTCTTCAAATTTGGCTAATTTATTTATCCAAACAAAAATCATATCTTAAAATACAGTCAGTTTCCAACCGACAGAAAAAAATGTTCTTGGATTTTTAAATTAAAATCATTTTTACACACCCTCCAATTTTGTAAGCAGGTCTTCCATAAAAATTGCAAATGATGCCCCATAATATTTCACACACCGCTAGAGGAAGAGTTGAAGTAGTGTCTCGTCACATTTTAATTCTCATTGTCGGTCAAGATTTAACACTGCGATGAAATTCCCACCCACGGCCGGTGTAACAGGAATGGAAGTCCGTAGGAAAATTAGTCCCTCTGGACTATTATTCCGCGGAATTATAGTCCTAGGTCTAACATTTCCACTACTAGGAAATTAACCAATGCGATCTTATTTGACAGAGCTCATTGAGCTCTGTCAAACAAGAGCGAATTGTTTAAATTCCTAGTGGCATTATGGGAAAAAAACTTATACTCAAAATTTCGATGTTTTGAAATCAATAGGAAGTAAGTTCGGTAAAAGATTAAAAGGTGTTAGAAGTCCGTATCTGGTCGTCCATGCTGCCGTCATTTACTTTGAACAGATTACGTTTCTGTGGAAAAAACTTCCACCATTCTGTTACGGGCCTGGCCCGAAGTAAGGGTTTCGTGTAGTTCCGTCAGTGAGGGATATGGTACGTAATTTTCTTAGACTACCTCTATCGCCACTCTGTCACCACGGCCGATTCGAGCCCTTTCTGTCTGTTTCCATTCTATCTATCACAGTTACTTTACGTCTCTGTCTCTATCCCTCCCGATGCTCCTCTTTGAGAGAGAGACGGAGAGAGGGGCAGGAAGAGTGAAATAGATAGATAGATAGAGAGAGAGAGAGAGAGAGAGAGAGAGAGAGAGAGAGAGAGAGAGAGAGAGAGAGATAACAAATCAAGGCGTTGTGTACTAAAGCGTACTGCACGTCGATGGTGCACTTGTCTTCAACCAATGCTAACCCTGCTTGTGTCGAGTTAGTATGTTGGGGAGTCTGAAGTTACTCACCGTGGCTCAGTGGTTCTCTCCGGCGTCCTCCATCCGTAACGACGCGAGGTAACCATTGCTGCCGAAAGTGTCGTTAAATGCCAATAAATAAATAAATAAATAAATAAATAAATAAATAAATAAATAAATAAATAAATAAATAAATAAATAAATAAGCAGATTTATTAATCTCATTTTCGGTTTAATTAATAATGTTTTTTTTAAATTGTTTATTTATTTATTTATTTATTTATTTATTGGGGTTTAAAGACACTTTCGGCAGCCAGGGGACCTCGTGTCGGACAGTTTTACGGGTGGAGGAAGCCGGAGTACCCGGAGGGAACTACCGAGCAACGTTGTGCAACTATCAGATTCCCCAACGTACTAACTCAGCACAAGCAGGGTTGGCATTGGTTAACGACAAGTGCACCATCTACGTGCAGTATGCCTTAGTACACAGAACCACCGTGTCACCACGTAGGCAATCGGGATTAAGTGTCTTGCCCAAGGAAGAAACGCAGTCAGCTCAGGCGGGGATCGAACCATGGACCTATCAGTTTGAAGTTCAATGTCGTAATTACTGAGCCATCGCGGTCCCTTTTTAACCCTTTACCCAACGCAGACGATATCAAAATTTATTATTTTAAATATCATTTTTTGAAATTTTCCCAACAATTTCAACAAAACCATATCATGTGACCCCTCGTTGGAAGGAGCTCGTTGAGGTCGTTCCAACGAGGGGTCACATGATATGGTTTTGTTGAAATTGTTTGAAAAATAATATTTTTTCAACTGTCGAATTTGCATATTACACGGGCGGATGCAGCCGATTCGTTGGGTAAAGGGACATGAAAGTGAATGAATGAATTTGTTTCAAAGAACACTTTCAATCTGACTTTTTCAACTTTTTATCAGTTATTTGTGCAAAGGGTGTCAATATGTTAATAGGCGATTCCAGTAACACCGTGGCTCATTGGTTAGTGCATTGGATTTCAAACAAAAACGTTGACTGTACGATCCCGAGTTGCGCCATATGTACTGTGTCATTCTTCAAGACACAAAATTGCAATTGTCCACGTGGGGGTACGGTGGTTCCGTGTTCTATGGTGTACAGCACGTCGATTCTAATCTTGCCTTCAACCACTGTTAATTCTGCCTTTGTTGTATTACTAAGCCGAAGAGTCTGAGAGTTGCTAGCCGCTGTTCGGTGGTTCTTTACGAATACTCCAGCCTCCCCACCCACAAAACAGTCCGAGACGGACGGACGGACGGACGGACGGACGGAAACTGGAGGTTCTCAGGGCGCGTAATCTCATTAGTATTGTTCCGTTGCAAGGTTTATTGTCGCGTAGACAAGACCCCAGAGATGCCATATCGAACATAATGCTTCTACCCAGCCAACTTAAGTGCCACAAGACAAATTCTGTAAACTATTTTGGGTTGTTTGTGTGCCATCTTTTCATGAAGTCTGTGCGCAGCTGCCGTAGATGTTATGTTATGTGTCCCTTTATGCACAAACATGTACACATATTCTTTCGTGCTCTAGTTATCGACATTCTAAACAATAAGTATTTAATTCACATTTGAAAGATCAAGATATTAAAACCATTAATGGAACTACGCCGCGGAATTATAAAACTGCGGATGCAGTGAGATCTTTATTTTATAATTATTTAGTCAACAAACATATATAATGGTGATGGTACAGTTATCAAAGTTCGGTCTAATCAAGTTTCGAAGGAGAAACATTCCTTGCCTTCCTTCAAACAAAATGAACGTTTATGTTATTTTTAGATTCAATCTGAAGGAATATTTCAGTTGGTCGGAAAAGTGCACCAAAGGTTTGCTTTTCCAACTAAATGAAATATTCCAGCCGTTTGAATCTAAAAGAGGCGATGGATTAGTTAAGGGTTAGGCTAGTTGCGGGCCATAACAACATCGGGTTCCTTACATAATTCCACTGGTGTCCTGAGATCTTGTTTAACCCTCTGCACTCTGATGTCAAAATGGCAATGTTTTCAGCAGCAAATAGTTCCCATAATGCGGTTTGATATTTGACCAAATATACCTTGTTTGACGGAGCTCAATGAGCTCTGTCAAACAAGATATAATTGGTTAAATTCATAGTTAAACAGAAAAAAACAGAGTTATTGGAGAAAATTATGTTGCACTACCAGAGTGCTAGGGGATGAAGAAGTCATTCATGCATTCTACACTAAACTGTAAAAATATTTAAGAAAATACAAATTGAAATTTAGGAAACCATCACTGTGCGCACGTGATGAAATGGAAGAAACAGGGAAAATTTGAATTACTTATCTATAAATAAAATATCACTGAAAAAGAAAATTAGGAAATTAACCTTTTACTTAAAATATAACGAGATTATACGTTCATCACTATATGACCGATGCACCCGAATCCGCATTTGTAGCCGAAAAATAGAGCAGTCAGTCATGGCCACTGAATTCTATATAACTGGATTGCTGGAATGCCAACGAGCAATGCCGCAGCTTAATATGCTCCCCCGAGATGGCGTCAAGTCAACTGACGCCGTGCCATCTTCCAATCCATGGCATTTGGTGACGTTAAAGCTGTTAAGCTGTGACTGTAGTAACAGAGTAACAGCCTTCTTTCATCGAAAGTTATGGTGTTTACCAAAAACGAAAACTAGTAATACGGAATAAACTTTCCAATTTCGGCACTTATTTTTATCACTAATAACTAAAACATGTAAATATTTAAAAAGTGCGAAAATGTGCACATGATGAACATACAGTGGACTGGTCACTTTCCACGGGTGGGCAATATTTCCATGCAATAATATTAGATTCCAAACACCGGTTATTGGAATAATCATCTAAAATTTAATTAGTGAAGCACCGGGTAAAACCTGGTGCTTCATTAATTAAAATTTTTCTGATGATGATTTTTTATTACCTGATAAACGCAAGCGTATACATGATTGTCCACATGGCTGTACTGTAATTATTTTTATTACGTCTGTTTTATCCTTGGGCAAGGCACTTAACCCCGATTGCCTACATGGGGGCACGATGACGCTATGTACTAAGGCGTACTGCACGTCGATGGTGCGCATGTCTTCAACCAATCTAACCCTGCCTGTGCCGCGGTGCAGTGTTCAGAGTTACGATGTTGGAGAGCTGACAGCTGCTCATCGTTGCTCGGTGGTTCTCTCCGGGTACTCCGGCTTCCTCCACCCGTAAAACTGTCACCGACATGATATGACCCTGGCTGTTAATGTGTCGTTAAACCATAATAACTAAATAACTAAACCACTACGTCTGTTTTATGAAATCTCCGTCTACAGCAACACTAAACCATGTGGAAAATAAAAATCCGTTCCGCACATATGTGTCGAACGGAAATCGTTGAACAGACGATTGATCACCCGAAACTGAACCGATTGCGAAATAACTAAATAAAATGTCTGAAATTGAAGAATATGGCGAATTTAATGTGTGCGAAGATAGCGAAGAAGAAACAGAGTCGATGTATGAAGGGGATAATGGATATCCAGAAGAAGAAGAGTATGAGTACGCCAATTTTGTTGGCGATAAAATATGTTCTTTTTGTTGATAGTTGTCAAATTAATTGCTGAGTGCCCTTCTAATAATTGTTTTTATAGACGTGAAGGCGTGTAATAAACACAGAACGCCACGCGCTTGTCGCTCTGTGTAATTACGAACATCAAAGCATAGTCTTCAAAAAGCGATCGGCCATTACGAGGCGTCAGTAACTGATTGAAAACCTTTGATGATGTTGTTATTGACTGTTGTTTATTTGTAGTAACATCTGTGTCCTCCCCCTACGATGGTGGCAGTTAATATGTTTTTCCACTTCTATATGTGACCAATGAGCGTTCCAGCAATCTAGATGTAAAGAGACCAATGGTCATAGAATCAATGCGCATGGCATCGATGAAGTGAATGTCGTAAATAAAGTTGCTTCCATGCAATACAAAACGCAATGAACATAGCGTCAACAAGAAATAGATCAGAAATTTGGAAGCCATTGCAAGGATAAAGCCAATGCGATTCCACAGACTCCCACGCTGTCCAGTACACACATGATGGCTCATTGGTTAGAGCATTGGACTTCACGTCAATAGTCGTAGTTTCAATCTTGACCCGAGTCATTTGTTTCGTGTCCTTGGGCAAGACACTTAATTCACATCGCCAAAGTGGAAGCACAGCGGCACAGCGTGCTAAGGAGTAATACACATCGATGATACAAATGACTACAACTGCTTCTAACCTTCTGACTGCTCGGCTGTGCTCCATTGGTAATCTACCTTCCTCTCACCGAAAAACTACCCGACACGATATCACCCTGATTGTAGGCCGACTGCTGAAAGTGTCGTTAAACCCAAATAAATAAATAAACATATAAATAAAGAATGTTAAAAATTGAGATACAAGACGAAATCCTGACTCATAATTTTAAATACAGAACGAAAGCAGTCACAGAACCGTTGCAACGAGAGTGCAGGGCCGTATAAACTGCATGTACCAGTCTTACCTACCATGCCGGACCACTTTTGTGTTCAAGCTTGCCTGGTATTTGAATACCATTGGTATCATGAAAAGTAAACAATACCAACTCTCAAAGGAGTTTATTCTAAATAGTTAGACCGCTCTAAAGTCACTTCCTATGTCTCTGTCATTTCCCTGGAAAACAACGCTCCAAAGCATTTCAAAGTATTTCCAAGATCGAATTCTAAAAAATTGATCTATGAGACACTTCTTCCATGCAGGTAGACAGATAGCGAAACACGACATAATTGATTAGAACAAACTCGTTCGAGAAAGCATTTTGAAACAATAAGGTTTCCTTACAACACAGACGAAATAAATGGAGAGATATGACAAAATGATGTCTAAACTATTCACTAACAGGAGAGTCATGCAGAAGAAAAAAGAGTGTAGAAAGATTGGATGGGCAAGTCCTGAAAGAAAAGCTGTGCGGGATATAACATGCAGAAGTATTGTGTGTCCTATTTTACGGAGTTTAACAGTATTAGGAATGTACAGAGATAAAGAGACGTCTTATAGATGTTTAAGGATCTATCGTATAATTATAATTGTCTTGCTTTGGGTGAATGTTCTGAGATTTATTCCTGTTTATGTTTTTAGTGATCTGAGTGAGCTTTTCTCATTTCATCTAGCCACAATTACTATGTTTCATATTGTTTATACTTACGGGGCGGTAAATTGTGCTTGCTGTTTCCTGATATTCAAAGACAATCGTTTCGACAAATTTATTATCCTTGTTGACGAATATCGTATTAAAAGCCAACATGACTTCAAAATATTTGCTGTATTGAAAAAGAGAGTCAGGATTTATGTTTTCATTGTGTGGGGTATGATAGGACTGTGTTTGGTGTATGTCTCCTACCTAATGTTAGCAACAAACCTCTATGATTTTTCTATACTTCCCGTGTCATCAACCTCACACTATGCTATTCCAGCAAAGATTGCAGTTATCATTATTCAAATCTACGTTCCTTCCGCGGTATTTGTGCCGTGTCTTTTGTTTTTTACAGTCTGCTCAATTCTGCGAACAAATTTTCTGGATGTTAAAAAAGAATTTGAGAAGATGTCAGATTTGAAGGGTGGTGGAAACATTAAGAAACTGCGACAGAAGCACCAAAGTGTGTGCACATCCTTAACAGTTGCAGAAAAGTGCTTCAGTCCCTTACTGGCCGTAAATATAAGCTTTCCATTTGTTGTCGTCTTAATTATGATGTTCCAGTTAGTTGGTTCTGAAATATGGAATGACCCAATAAAATGGACAGCGTACCTTAGCTGGATCGGATGTTTCCTCGTGGTCATACCCTATGTGATATTGTCAGCATCAACAGTTCAAGAAAAGGTAAGATCTACTTATTTTCTACAGAAACAATTATCTATAGATATCGATGGGAATAGGGACGAAATGGAAAGTGGAGGGAGGAATGGACTTGAAACAGCCTTTGGTACTGTGAGTAGAGCTGGAAAATAGTACTGTTATTGAAAAAGTGGATGGAAAACTTCGACCGGTTCGCGACTGTGTCGCGATCCGGTCGAAATTTTCTCTCCGCCTTCGTGTGCACAACACTGCCGAAGCTCACCTGTCGAAAAAGGAAGGCGAACACTTTTCAACCCAGATACTATTTTCGTTTGTTTTTCTTGATTTTGCTATATTTTATTTATGAACTCTCCACCCACTTGTGTAACAATGGGACGATTAGATATCGTTATTTTCCGGAAAATACTGCTTTTCGTGGCAAGCTTTTATCTTCAAAATAGTGGGAAAACGGCCTGGTTATATCCCCAGAAATTGTCGTTTTAGGGATTGGAAATTAACATTACGGAGATGGGAAAGTTTTACACTTCCTAAGATTAAATAACATGTTCAAAAGCTACATTATGGAAGCGCATGTCATCTGAAAGTTCAATGTATTTTCCTAATTATGATTGTTTAATGTTGCCAGTATCCCATATGATTTTGTTCCCCCGTCATTCACAACATGTAGTATTTTCTCCTGTGCAATCATGCTAAAAATGTTTTAAAACTATGTTTCCATTGACTTTTGATCATCTATGTACGCTTTTTGGTTTGAGAGAAGACCGGGAAGCGCATCAATTGGAAAAATATGATCTTGTTTCTACTGTCTGGTAGAAATGTCAATCAGTCTCAAATCTTGATTTTTGTTCCTTTGATGTCCGAAATTCAGTATAATCTGATTACTTTTCTCACTCCTTGGCCTATTACATGTAAAGCAATACCAGCTGATCGGTTCTGATAGTTGATAAGGGGAGAAAACCGTCCACTTGAACCAGTCATCTGAAGTGGAAAGCTGGGTTTGTGCGACAATTGTACTCTATGTGAGCACAAGTTTCGAAAGCGTGTGAATTTAAAGATAGTCCTAACTTGGTCCTTTCGTTCGTTACCAGTGTTGACGCTATCGGGTGCCAATTTAGTCATTTGTTATAACAATTTTGATTTGGCACCAAGAAACTTCGTTAGCTCAAATTGGGCACCAAAAGTTTCTTTCACGTGCGAAGGAAAGTCAGTGCGGCAGTAAAGAGCAAGATCGATAACGAAACAAACAAAACGAAATTTTATTACTTGTTCTGTCAGTATTTGGGTCACCTCGTGTCGGATAGTTTTACGGGTGGAAGCTGGAGAACCCAGAAAGAATCACCGAGAAACGGCGAGCAGCTGTCAGACTCTACAACGTACTAACTCCACACAGGCAAGATTAGCATTAGTTGAAGACAAGTGCACCATTGGCGTGCAGAACGCCTTAGTACAGCACGCCAGCGTGTCTTCGTGTGGACAATCGGGAGTAAGTGCCCTGCCCAAGGACACAACGCAGTTACCCCTAGCGGAGATCGAATTGGGGACCTTTGGGTCTGAAGTTCAATGCCGTAACCACTGAGCCATCGTGCTCCCTAATTGATTAGGTAAAAGATTAAGATAGGCTTTGGAAAAAGACACTTTTATAAATCAATAAAGTGTTGGAAATTGTGTCTGGACAAACTTTCAACGTTAATTGTCATTGAGTGGTAATGAGTCAATGTTTTTTCTTCAATAAAACATTATTGGTTATCAACTTTACAAAAAGCTGCATTTTCTTTCGACGGTGTGCGTATTTATCTAATTAAATACTCTCTTTTGTGAAGACTCTCGACCGGCTCAGTCCAGTGTACTAACAGCAATTAGTCGACTGAACTGTCATTCTCTTAGTGCAACAACATATACATGTATGTGTCTACACCATTCAGTCTGACTATTAACTGAATCAGTGGTATAACTATATCTTAGGTGACCGCCCCTTTCGCCTACCGAGGATTTCTTGTGCTGTCGATTTTTTTCCATGACCAATTGTCCGTTCACTCTTGAAATAATTGTTAGTTCATTTTTCGAACCCAGGTCAATTTATTTGGATCAGACAACGAACTACACCCCGCCCCCTCCCCATTAGCGTTTGAGTTCCAAAACACTTTGTTGGCCCTAAACTATCCAGAATGACTTAAATATGGCGCAAGTCAGTTTCGGTCCAGCATGAACACTGCTCGTTACGGCACATCCATCTTTCCAGAGGGAAAGTAAAAGTTGGTTGCTCACTAGGACTAATGAGAGGGATTTCTTTTTATCCCCCGTTTGAGAAACGGTCGTATTATGTAAGTATGTTGTCGTCCTTCCGTTGGTCCGGATTGATTTTTGTCCAGAGCGTTTCTCGGCCATATGTTGTCCATTCTTTTTCAAACTTGGCACAAAACTTAACCGCCATTAGAACCTATGCGACTGTGGTTTTGAGTATAAATACAGGTTAAGTTCGAATCGGGGTTCGGTACAATGTTATTTGGTGGATGAAAACAGTAGTTATGTACAATTCGAAAAAGCCTACCGAGCGTATAATGCAGCGCTAGGCGGTGCTCTTGTTAAAGTATGGAACAATAGGGTGTCTCTTGGATCTTATGGAACTTGCGTTATTTTGCGCAGTGGTATTTGCGTTATAAAAAAATCGACAGCCGATGATGACTTGGCACAAAAGATCACTAACTGACACTAACTGAAGAAAAAAGAGAAATAATTTAACCCAACAATTCAAACGGGCTGTAGGATCAAAGTATCACTGAACTTCCGCATAGAAGCAAAATTGATTCGTCCATTTGTCGAAGACAGTATTGTTTAAGAGGATTCATTTTGGGAAAATTGGGATCGAAAGGGTAATAAACAGAACGCGATGTATGTTTTAATCGGTGGGTGTTTTACATAACGAGTTGGAATGTCGTAGTCATATATTTTGCGAGTGCCGTAGGCGCGAGCGAAATATAACTACACCATTCCAACGAATTATGTAAAACACCCCCGATTAAAACACACATCGCGTTCTGTGTTTATTACACATCCCATGCATTACAATTCATTTAAATAACAATTTTTAATTCCGATGTTTAAACCTAAAGGTGGAGAGTCCGTTTGTGTTGTTTAAAGCTGTACTGATCAAATGGATCGATAAAAAATCAAAACAACCTTTTGGGACCAGGCTAAATTACATTCGTTATCTTTTCTATTGGGCGTGTTTGTTGAAATTCGTATCGCTGTCTCTCTTCGACTGATGTCCATTCACGCCTAACCATTTTGGTGGCTTTTACTGTTAGTAAAAATTTAAGTACAAATTTGGGCAGCTTTGCAAAACAGCTGAGAGAAACGTTTTTAAAAGTAGTTCGAAGCATGTCATGATGTCGAAATAAAGATGACCAATTTAGATATAACGGGATTCGCAAACGAGACGGCCACGGAGTTGGGTTAATGTTGTGGTTGGAAATGATTGTTTTTTTTAATATTATCTCATTTTAACTAATTTGTTGTGAACCGACTTTATGTTGCTTTGAACGTTTTCACTTTCACACTCCGCGACAGACGATCGATAATTGTATAACAAAATTTGGAAACTTTTCGAAGCGTAACTAAATGACTCGACAGGAAAGAACTAGTATAAATGGTGCTGGGAAAAAAAATTCGGCTTGTACATCACCAGTTGAATACAGAAACGTTCATGTCAGAGCGGCGATTCCGTTAAACACAGGGTTTAAAGTTTAATGGGTGTGTAATAAAAACATTTATTTGATATTTATACAACATGAATAATCTCTTCATAGAAATACACGTTTCTAATCGCCATTCAAATCTTATCATTGTTTTCGATGTGGACCTAAAAATGTAGCTTATGCTCCATTATTGGAACGCGCTCACCCATTAAGGGAGCATAAGCTATGTCTTAGAGGCAAAATGAAAACATTTAATTTCTTCAAGAAATTTTCTGTAAGAACGGTTCGCTATTCGTGTTGGTAAGAACTAAACCTTTTCATTTTTGGCTTCCAAACTTATTGGAATGAGTTCTATAAGCTTGTCCCAAAGGATCGTCATAAGAAATGTTTTGGATGAAAAATCTGAAAATAAATGAATGGGGAATTGGGTGTGCAGCGCTTGGCAGATTTCACCGTAGGTCGAGGGGTGAAGAATGTATGTTTGAAAAGTCTACTCTCCTTGACACAGATTGCTAATTGGAAATTGGCAATTTTTTAAACGTTAATGAATGTTAATGGTATAGGAAAGAAAGAACAAGTAATCCGAAGAACTCTAAATGTCCGACTAAACCCATAGAGCGGTCACAAGTCTGTCCCCTCCCTCCGTCTTCGCCATGGGTAGCATGATTCTAAAAATGTTGACTGATTGACGTATAACATGTTGAAAAATTAAAGAAACGTGAACACTGCATCGTGCCATAAGCTATAGCTTTTTGTCTTGATTCTTTCAAAACATAATGCATAAATGTTTGCGTAAAGAAAAGATTGGTCGTCCACGAGCAATGAAGAAAATAAACACTAAATTGCGAAAAAGAAACACTAAGAATTTAATCCCACAGCCCTGTGGGGCTGTGGGATTAAATTATTATTGTATCTCCCTACAAACACATAATAGTTTCTTCCAATTCCACATCGACAATAGTATATAAACTGATACCACTTAGGCAGTCGGGGTTGAAAGTGATATTAATTTTGAGAAAAAAATAATTTGATTATTGACAGATGCAAGTCGAAACGATGATTTTTGACTGTTGGGAGGAAAAAGTTTTAGAAATAAATGATGGGAATATTGTCCAGTGGTAGATAGAAACGAGATGTAAAACGCGAACGTTTTCCAAAGTACTGGCGTTTAATCGAATAATTCCATGGAAATACGTTATCAAGTCCATGTCACAACAAACTACTCGTACCAAGCAGGCACCCAAAGAATTCAACGGTATAGCCTCAAATGTACTTAGAATTTTCAAAAAAGTACATCGAGTAGAATATGGAAGGCAGAAATTTAAGATTTCGACTCAACATAAAAAAATCTAACCCAATCAAACAATCGAACCTGCTCGTAGAATACACCCCACTATGATGAAGTTCAATCGTAATACCATAGCAACTACGCACCACCATAAAAACAGAAGCTGGTGGCCCTTTCGTCCAAAATAGATGAAAAGACGTGACACCGTAACAGTACATGCTGCGCATACACCAACACCACCTTGGCAATCATGACCACCAACATACGTCCACGATACACCGCGATGTGACGTCACTCCCCCCACCTTCCCTTCCACCAATAAAAAATTCTCGTCTGGTTCGTCTTCACATACTACCGATCCAATATCAATACTGTCGGAAGACAAGACTGTCTGGCTATACTGGAACAAATAATGTATGTCTGTTTTTTGTCAGCAGTATTTGTATTTCATAACATAAAAGCATTTCCTCCAAAAATAAACGTATCTCCTACTTCGTTGAGAACGAAAAATATACTGCGTTTTTGCTTCCATTGAAATTGGTATTTATAAACTATTGGCACAGCAGATCAAGTGGATTGGGTGTAGACTTCATAAGAAAAGGCACGCTCAAAAGAGTTGTACTATTCAGGAATACAGTGGTGTTGTTGCATACAGCAGCTTTAGAAAAAATCTTCGGTGACCCTTGGGGATGTGACAACCATTATTTATTACCAATTTCTTATTCGATATTCGTTATCAATTGATTTTATCGGTTCAAATTCAAATATTTTTCAGATCGTAATTTATGAGACTCCTTGGTTAATGAAAACAGATGTAATTAGTGGACATAATTTACTTTTCACAAAAAACAAAGATTGACCTATAATATGTGCCTTAAATGGAACCAATCCCCACCATCCCACCTGTCCACACATACTTTCACTTTTTCAGTCTGGTGACCGCTTGGAGAAGCAACCAAGGTTCCTTCACAATGGCGATATAAAATAACCAGGCCAAGGACATAGGAGTGGTTCACTACAAAAAGTATCCCCAGAGTCGAATTTTGACCTTGAAAATACTTGATAAATTCAATGAAAATAATATTATATATTAAAACCCTCAACAAAGAATCTCAGATAACGAAAGACAAATTTCTACATATTTCGAGATATTATATCTCACATGATTTCTGGGTGACTGAGAGGTACTATACAAGGTCCTAAACATAATTGACTACTATGCCCGTTCTTTATACATCTAAAAATATTCAAGGACGATTGGCTGACGGAACACAACGCTCCCCGTTTAGAGATTTTCCCCCGTAATTCTGTTTCGTTATTTCTAAGTTCAAGAAAGGAAATGCTTGTCTTTGGCAAGGTCCTTGGCAAGGTCCTTGACAATATATCGTGTACTTAGGAATGGAATTCTGATAGAAAGCAAGATTCCTTCTTGGTTTATTTGATACATAGAGATTATTACCATTATGTGGATGTGCAAAATATGTATCCGAGTCGAGCTTCGGGTTCTAAGGGCAGATCACGACGAGTCGAACACGAGTCGTGATCTACCCTTAGAACCCGGAGCGAGACTCGGATACATATTTTGTACATCCACATAATGGTAATAATCATTTTATCTTACAATATATTGGGGATAAGTCAAGAATGTAGACGAATATATAACGAACTATTTTGTTCGTACGGATGGACAAAAAGAAAAAAATGGAACTCACGTGAAAGGAACGTGCTTGTATCCGAGCCCCTGATACAAACATCTGTTTTAGGGGGTCGGATACACGACAGTTGCGGAGTTAATACAGACACAATGCATGTTGATTGTAAGATAAAATATATTAACTATTGTATGACATGACGTTGACTATGCCAAACTAAAGGTCCCCGAGGAAGAACAGAACTATTCTTCCCCAAGGGTCTCTACTTTAGAATTGTCAACTCAAAGTCGTACAATATTTATAATATATTATCTAAGTGAATTCCTCGCCCCGCGAGTAAGTACAGGGAAATCTCACCGCAAAGATTTTTTATAATATATTACCCAAGTGAATTCATCTCTCCGCAAGCAAGTACAGAGAATTCTCGCCACAAAGATTGAGATGTTTTGATTGTGCACTATTTTGACTTGTGCAACAAAATCAGTGCTCCACTATATCCATTGTAAAGTTGGGATATAAACTATGGTCCGCGATGCATAATACCCCTTTGTGTAATTTCTGGTACGCGACTTCCCAATACCGTAAATTTCATGGCCTTGACCTTGACTCCCTTGACGAGTGATGTTGTATCCTCACCTAACATGAACCATTGTAAAAAATATACCGAGTCAAAAAAGAAAGTATAATAAACTTTGAGGAGCAATTTTTTCAGTATTATCGACTTTAATCCCAAACAAATTATTGTAAATTCATATTTCGAGTCTAGCTGTACGAATTGGCATAATTTCATGTTCTTACTGCTGCCAGCGTCACGTCAGGACGTCGCATTTCAGACATGGGGTGAAATGAAAAGTTTACCCAAGCAATCCATAGCGGCGTGTATGTCCACCGTTTGTCTCTTGGATGGCAAGACATCGACGGCGCACGGACCTGATAAGTCTCTGGATGTCTCCCTGTGGTATTGCGTTCTACTCCTGCCTTAGAACATTACGTAAATCGCCTAACGTCTGAAGATCATGAAGTCGTACCCGACGGCCCAATTGATGCCAAAGATGATCGATTGGCGACAAGTCTGGCGAAAGTGGCGGCCAGGGAAGAAGTTCGATGATCTGCTCCTCAAGAAAGTTACGACAGATACGCCCCACATGACATCGGGCATTGTCTTGCTGGAATAATTGCAATCCCACGTTAGGGATGAACAACGGGACTACAACACCGCTAAGAATTTCGTCCCTATATAGCTGTCCATTCAGATTACCATCGATGAAGATCAACTGCGTTCGATGGTGCAAGGAAATTCGTGCCCAAACCATTACACTACCCTCGCCGAAACGGTCGCATTCCCACACGCAAGCATTAGAAAACCGTTCTCCTCGTCGGCGATATACTCTTGCCCTACCATCAGCGCGCCGTAGACATAATCGTGATTCATCACTAAAAAGAACTGTGTTCCAACGCTGCTGAGTCCAGCGAACACGCTGACGTACCCATTCCATTCTGACGATGACGTTGGAAAAGGATTGGTCCATGGTATGGACGCCTACTTCGGATGCCGTGCCCAGCGAGTCTGTTGCGGACAGTTTGTGCACTGATTCTACTGTTAGTTCTACCATGAATAATTGCTGCTGTCCTCGTCGCTGGAAGGAAGCGATCCCGCAAGTGAGACGTCCTGATGTGTCGGTCTTGTGCAGGGGTCGTAACTCTTGGTCGACCTAAACGCGTAGATCCAGTGGTTCTATACCTTCCAGTGAGACGGTAAATAGTGGCCAAAGTAACTCCGAACTCAGCAGCGAGCTCTTCTAGAGGTATCCCAGCCTCATGCATACCAATGGTACCACGTCTTGTCCACAAACTTGCAACATTATATTGCAACTATTATATTTCATCCTTTATGCTATTGTTTCACATTTGTTTCTATTGTACTTTCTTTTTTGACTCAGTATATATATCTAAAAGACACAGGCTCATTTTGGTTCTAACTAGCAATTGACAGTTATCTCCATTTGTATCAATTTTATGGATACTTGCCAATGGGCTTTTGGGAAACTCACGTTTCAGATCGAATCGAATCAGAGGATTTCGAATCGAATTGAATCGGATCTCAAATCGAATCTCCTCGCTCTTCAAGTTGTTGCAATTGTACCTTCTTTTTTACAACCTTTTATATTTTCAGGCTCCATTGTAGTATTGTATCCATTCCTGGAAACAAGCAATCTGTCATTTACAGAATGATGTCGTCACAGGGTGAATTTGCTGATGCTCTCCCATGCAGTGGATCAATTTATCCTCTGGGTACCTCTTTCTCTTTAGGCCCAATACCGTGTTTCAGATTGAGATTCAGAGATGGTAAATTTAGTGATGCTACACTGCTGTCCATTGTAACATTACCAAAATCACCCTATGGGGGACCTCATTCAGTAGATGACAGTCTGCTTATTTCCAGGTTTGATTGTATCGAATCGTCTGTTTGGTCAAGTCAATCAAAAAAGTGGAATATATCCAGAACGGAATGAAAGTAGTTTAAGAAGCGGAACCACCTTGAGGTTTTCTGCTATCATCAGATCTCCTGTACAGGAGACCTGATGATAGAAGAAAAGTTCAAGAGGAGACGCATGGTAGGATTTTGAGAACATTTCGCTGATTCGAAAATTTTCAAATCAGCGGGACTCGAATCCAATTAAATCATCGAGCCGATTTCGAATCGAATCGATTCGAATTTTGAGTTTCATGCTGCTCAGAGGTCTACCAAACAATTCTCCTACTAGCCGAAAGATTATCCTACAAAATCTTTGATGCCCCCCTTCGTCCCGTTTCTATGTCCCTGGTATCAAACTTGCCATAAAAAGTCATTACATACCACCGCAAATTTTTAGTTATAAGCAATGGACACCAACGTTTAATCTTCTGGGAGATAACAGCTCTGTGATTGATCATGGAAAACGTTATGGGAAGTAAGTGATAAAGCCATAACCGGGAAATGTGAGGAATATAGCATTCTTGTTTTAAAAAATATTATAATATGGATACACTGCCGTAAATTTGGAACATCGTTTACTCTCACTAAAGTGGGAGAATTTAAAGGCCTATCAGTATATTGACGTCTGCAAAAAAAATCGTTACCTCCAGGCACATGTTCTGTCGTCCGCCATGCGAGGGACAATGGACGTGACAACCGTTATTTATTGCCAGTTCTTTATTCGACATTCATTATCAATGTCCAACAAGGAGCCGGGAATATGAAACGTTGTCACGTCCCTCGAAGGACAGAACGACTGACGTTAACCTGGTTATCTCGGAGAGGTTTCCAACGGCTCTGGTTGATAGGATGATAGGACGTAGCTTTGAGGACACGTGCCATTAAAACCATGTGGACTGCAAAGGAAAACTGGCCCA
Organism: Pictodentalium vernedei; assembly: GCA_031216915.1. Lineage (NCBI taxonomy): Eukaryota > Metazoa > Mollusca > Scaphopoda > Dentaliida > Dentaliidae > Pictodentalium > Pictodentalium vernedei. The sequence goes on along the minus strand of CM062295.1, from coordinate 293,628,823 downwards.
GTCCGATTTTCGTTACAGAAGTACGGGCCTTAATTAGTCAATTTTTACGAATTTTGAGGATATATTTGCCATACAAGTCTTTTGCAATAATATCTGAAGCGTGTTCGAAACTGGCCCGGTCATATTTTTCGTTACAGAGTTTAGGGCCTTTTTTCAGTAAATTCTTACGAATTTTGAGCTCGTTAAAGCAATAACTTGAACAAACGTCCTCCGATTTGACTAATATTAGCCATCCAGGTCTTTGGCAATGATATCTCAAGCGAGTTTGAAAACTGATCCGGTCCGATTTTTCGTTTCAGACTTATGGGTCTTAATTTGTCAATTTTCACGAATTTTGAGCTCGTTAGCACTATAACTTGAACAAAGTTCTCCAATTTGATTAATATTTGCCATACTAGTCTTTTGCTATAATATCTCAAGGGAGTTCGAAAACTGGCACGGTCCGATTTCTCGTTACGCAGTTGTGGGCCTTAATTAGTCCATTTTTACGCATTTTGAGCTCGTTAGCATCAATGTTTGCGAATTTTAAGCTCAGCGCGACCAAGTTTGCGATTTTCAATAGAGAAAGCATGGAGAAAGTAGCCATAATTCGACGCCTGCATCTCCGATACGCACCTTTTTCTTGCTGCGACCTTGATTTCGCGGTATTTTATTTACGAAATTTTGTCTCACTGATGTACGTTTTCGCGATCGGATCGGGTACTGTGCTCGAAAAGATATACGCGACTGTTGAACATTTTGGGTTTTTTCTTGAAGTGGTCTTGATTTCGCAGTATTTTATTCTCAACCGATAACTGATTTTTCACGTATCTGAGGTTATCGTCTAAAATGTTCAAGATGTGTTACTTCTGAAGCGACGCGAACACTAGAAATACGGAAAATAACCGGGTAAGAAAGCTCAATTAATGTCCAAACATAATCTGGCTTCAGTATTTAAAAGCATCGTTTTGAAATAAATCGTGAATGCAAAGAAATAACTATTTATTTCATGCACAAACTTCGATTTTTGTGCTCGCATGATACCATACATTGACAGTGGGTCATACCAAACGTCGTATGACAGATCATTCAGTTGTTGCATGTGGAATATTCAACCTTCATCCTGATATGAAGTAATCCCCGTTTGTGGCCCACATCTACTGTTTTCATATTTGACGGTATCATCTTGCACGTGCAGGGTTGACAGTTTACAGTTTACAGTTTATTTGAACTTATTCCCATGTAATATGGGGTAAAGTAATAATAAATATACAAAACATGTAAAAATTAGAAGCATGCTGGAGGTGGTGTATCCACACAAGATAATATCATTATCAACTTTAGTCGATCGCTCCCTCGGCCCTCATTCCCTCCCTCCCTCCTTCCTCTCCATCCTCTCCCTCCCTCCCTCCCCTTCCACCCTCTCTCCTATTTCCATCCTTTAGGATCAATGCCCAAGTGCATTTTAGCAGAACACAATTTATACATACTCATGACGTACCCATGATTTTAGATATAAACATTTATATTGTAGAAATCAGTATGCAGTATGTGCTCTCGAGAACGTATCACGTATAGCATTCACCCGATTTGCTTCTCTCCTTGCAGAGTGCACTTTCAAAAAGAGGTAATGGGCTAAATAAACCCTTACCTCGAAAGACGAAAAAACAGGGCACTGTTGTCTGCAAGGGGAGAACCCCAGGAATGCTAGACGTGTCTACAGTAAGTGGAGAGAGCACTACAACTAAATCACCCGCAGCGCGGAGATTCCTCCCACGCAACTATTGCAAATGTGTTGCAAAGCATAACAAGCACAGACAAAGTCTCAGCCAATGGACCTCTGGGTTAAACCAGGAGGTCCATTGGCCGAAACATTGCTTGCGTTTTTTGTTCATATGTATAAAATTTGAAAGTTATAGTTCGGGTGCCAACTCCACTCCGCGGGCGACCCAGCCACAATCCACCCTCCACGCACTGCAAATATATATTGCTCTTATAGGCATAGTTCCTTTATCATCATCTTGGTGCGAACTGGGCAACTACATGCAGGTAGGTAATTAGCCGTGAGAAGGGTTTATGATTTTTTGAATTTCCTTAATATATTTGGCCAGATTCATAGTGGTTTTAGTGTTTTCACATGTAAAGAGTGTGTGAAGTTTGAGCATATTCGGGTGTTTCACGAAGTAGGGTTTTAAATATTTTTGGCGAAGAGTTTTGAGTTGATTACAAACAAGAATATAATGGAATTCGTCACCTATATCTGAATTACACAAATTACATTTCCTTTGTTACAGATCTTGAGATATCCAGCTACCAGTTTCTATTGGAAGACGGTGATTTTTAACCCTAAATTTTAGTAGTGTTGTTGCCAAATGTTGTGGGAGTGTCTTTAGGTAATTTTCAAAACAAAATTGTTTTTTTATAACATTATGAAACTGATATTTGTTTGAGGTGCCTAATGTTTCTCTCCATTCTTGGATATAAATATCACTGAGCCTTTGTTTAGTGAGTTCATTACATAGCTTATTGTTTGGAATGAATTGGTTAATCCAAAAATTTGACATTCCTAAACTGTCTAAGGTGGACGAAATATATTTTAGCCATTGATTAATGTATAGTCCTTGGGTGTGGTTCCAGTATAATACCTTATATAAAGAGAATGAAATTTTGTTACCCTCTCCCATCACAAGTTTCGCCCAAAAATTTAGGCACCTCGATTTTATTTTAACAACACTCGGTATAAGACCTAATTCACCATATAAGAAGCATTTGGGCGTTGATTTTTTTACTTTTAGGATAAACTTCAAGAACCACAGCTCTAGTTTTTCTACTCCTAAGATTTTTTCACTTCCCCAAATTTCGCAGCCATAAAGCAAAACCGGGACAATGGATTTCTCATATATTTCTAACACAATGTCTAGTGGCAACTGGTTTCTTCTCATTTTGTTTATTAAAGAAAACATTGCTTTTTTGGCAACATTACATCTATTATTTCTTTCAATTGTGAATTTTCCTGATCTTGAGATGGTTACACCTAAGTATTTATAACTTTTAACTAGTTCTTTAAGGGACTGGTCGAAAGTGAACTTCTCGTTTTGACAAACCCGCCCCTCCAACTTAATTATTTTACATTTATCAATATTCACCTTAAGTTTCCAATTCCGGCAGCAATCTGAGAAGGAGTTCAACATTTTTTGCAAATCTGTTCTCGAATTTGAAAGCATTACAGTGTCATCAGCGTACAAAAGAATTAGTAATTGTAGATAGAGCTGGGGGCCGTTTTCATATATCTGCGTCTGCTCAAACCGCACACCTTCACAACCGTTAATATACAAAAACGATTCCAGATCATTTAAAAACAGGGAAAACAAAATGGGTGATAAATTTTCCCCTTGTCTGACACCGCTGTAACTAGGGAAAAATTGGGACATTTCACGCCCTGAAATGACGGTGGATTTAATATTACTGTACATGTTTTTGATAATTTTTAGTATTTTTCCATCTATATGTGTCCACGTGATCTTGGACCAGAGTGCCGAACGCCAAACGATGTCAAATGCTTTGGAGAAATCCATAAAGGCACAGTATAGGATCTTTTTATTTGCTCTCAGCAATTCCCTTATGGTATTTAAGGAGAATACATGGTCGATAGTAGAATGCCTTTTCCTAAAGCCAGCTTGCGTTTCGTTGAGTAAGTTGTTTTCTTCCAAGAAAAGGGAAATTCTTTCACTCAATATACTAGTAAATAGTTTTGATATATTACTCAGTAAAGTTATTTTACGGTAATTATCTGGGTTTTGGGGGTTTCCTTTTCCCTTAAATATAGGTTTAATTTTGCCAATGGTCCATGAACTTGGTAGTATACCTGATTCAAAAATGATATTAAATAGTAGGAAGTAGATTTGCTGAAATTGGGGGTAGGTTGACTTAATATATTCATTTATTATACCATCGATTCCTGGGGATTTTTCATTTTTTAATTTTTTTACTGCCTTTTCTATCTCATCCACAGTTATTACATCGTTTAATACACTTGTGTCTAATATTGGAGTCGGGCGTCCTGAGTCATCTCTGAGGGAACAGTCCTCTATATGTGTAGCGCCGATGTACTCTGCGCTATCCACATGTTTGAAATATTCATAGAATTCGTCTATTGATGGCATATTATTTACTTTATCAGTGCAGTTTAGACGTCTACTGGTTTTCCAAAATTCCTTTATATTAAACTGTTTAAAATTTCATTTCTTAATTTCGACCTCAATTGTTTGTTAAACTGAAATTTACTGGCTTTTAGTTTCTGCTTATAATTATTTTTAAGAAATCGGAGAGCCATTTTATTTTCTATACAGGGGTGTTTCTTGTATTCTTTACGCGCCCTTCTTAATTTAGTTCTAGCGGCAATACAATCACCTGATATCCATGGTTTTTTAAAACTATTACGTTTTGGGGGCTTTAATTGTATTTTTACAGCTTTTTTGCCTTTTACTTCAAAAGTTTTTGTGGCTTTTGTTGACAACTTTGAAAAGTTTCAAGTATTAACAACACTCTATGTTGTATGTTAAGAGCATGTTTTATCAGGTGTTGCAATATAATATGTTCCAATAAGACTCCAATCCTCGACGTCTGATTGAACGAGAGCTCGCGTAGTTTTTTCTATGTGTACGACTCCAGTCGCAAATGTTACCGTTTACGAAATATTTGAAGTTTCTCAATCATTTCATCAACGGGATAACATGCAAACTGCCCCGTTTTTCCAAGATTTTGCACGCGTGCGGCGGTCGATGTTGTGAATGAAGTGTTGATTAAACCTTTACCCAACATGAAAAGCAGACGACACTTGCAAAAACAATTCTTGAATAACTAATTTTTTCATTTTTTGTCCCAAAAACATAGGTTACGACCCCTCATTGGAACGAGCTCGACGAGCGGTCAAAGAGGGGTCATAACCTATGTTTTTGTTTTTCTATAAATCGTGCAACACAGTTACAATTTGAAACGCTACCGATAGCTGAAAATCGTCCCCTGAGTTCCAGTGTGTTCTATGTTCTAGTAGGCACATAGAACACATTGGAACGCAGGGGACGAAAGAGTAACACGGGTTCCCCTCGCAAATTTGGTTGGCTATAAATGTGTTGTTTTTGTTGATAGTTGTCAAATGAAATGCTGAGTGTCCTACTAATAATTGTTTTCACAAACGTTAAGACGTGTAATAAACACAGAACAACACGCGCGTGTGAATGGGTTAATCGATGTGGCCTCTCGTTTTATCCTTCCGCGCAGACACTCGTGCCATATCGATTAACCCATTCACACGCGTGTGTCGTTCTGTGTATCTATTAAACTTGCTATCGTTAAAGTTGCCTTGTTCGTTTCACAAACATGAGTATGGGGTTCTGGGTAGGGTTTTATTGGAACGTATCCGTTATTATTATGAACTGACGGTAACATGATCTGAGGTTTGTGGCTCGAGCGCTTGTTCAACCTCGACGTTCCGTGTCACTGTTGAACATCAACTCCGAGCCGCAAACCTCAGACCATGTTACCGTCAATTCATCACTGCAACTCAGTGTTAAAATAAAAAGCCAATCTCTCTGACGGCAGACTGACCAATCTTGGCAGATTGGAGTCCGAAAACGACTAAACCACCAGATCAACAAATACCGTCAAAATGCATATGTTTGAATCTGAAATTTAGTTAAATTCGCGTATCCTTACAGCAGATCTCATATGGTTCGCCACAATCGGGGCAGGTACAGGCCTGAATTTACAATTTTAAACAATAAAATCGCATGATAAAGGAATTTTAAATACAGTAAATAGTTTTCGGTCCCTTGTCAGAATCTGAAGACTTGGCAGGACAACCTGGTAGTCACGAGCCCACCATCTAATCCACTGGGCTAACGCGCGACATTTTTTAATCTAAGCTTTAGACAGCAACACGAAAGTGTGAAACGCCCGTCAGTCGTCAGATAAATAATAGAGCGTGTTTAGGCACTTGTGGGTATGTATGGGTCTGTTCAATACATTACACAATATAGAATGTTAAAACTTGAAACAGTTGTTAACATCACCGTCTTTTTAATGCAAGTATAGAGTTTCTAATAAATCTCATACACCACCTGGGTATTGAACGGTTATGTACTGTGGTACCTATTTTTGGCACGTCTATCTTAGACTCGAATGGACGGGACTCAATCTACTCTCTCGCATAAGGCAATGAGTCAAAAAATGTCCTAATAAGGCATTTTCTTACAGTTCATGCATTAATGAACGTCGTCCATTTTCAGCCCCATCACTAGGATTTGACCATGCATATAACACCCCCTTTCTCTAAATGAGTCAATGAGTTACAGGGACAAGCAGTCTATATTCGAATGTTAGGAGGCTTTATAAGACATTCCGTAGAAAGCCAGTCATTTTCGTAATAATACACTGATATGGATAGTGGGACTGGTTGTTTCAGTAAAGACGACAATAATCGGTGATAGTTGTACAGGCTAAACACAGTACTGGCAGTAGACAATGCTAGCCAGGGACGTGACCAGGGGTGGCGCTGGGGGTGAGGGGCGTCAGAAGCTGCAGCCGTCGGACAGGGTACGTTATTGTGTACATGTCAGGGAATATCCTACACAAGCATCGGGGAGCACAAGCAGCCCTCTCGGGCAAAGTCTGGCCCCACCACCTAGCTTCACAATCTCCTCCCCCACAGTCATTTCACCTCGTGCTGGGTTAAGACTGTGTATTTCTCATTGGTGAAGGCCCAGAGTTTTCCCGGGAAAAATGTTAAGGGAAAAATGTTAACTTCTCATACCAATTGGAGTACACCTGGTGCTGCCTTAAGTACCCCCAAAGTAGAGGAATAATCATTACAAAATGACCCCAAAAATATCAGAGTGAGGGTACATGAACCAGATTTAGAGATATCAGGCAAGAATATACATTTGGGTGACATTTCTCAGGAAAAGTGGAGGATGGCACTAGTCCCCCGTGGCCACGCTGCTGATGAAAGCAGTAACATTGTTAAAAAATGTGGTACCGGGCAATGACAGCAGCAGTGAACTCCAGCATTAGTATAAAGACAGAAGGCAGTCTTACGAAGAGATGGGATTGTAGAGGTTGAAGTGACCAACAGAAGAAGTGAAAATCATGGGTAGAAAGGTGATAGTTGGTTAGCAGTTTGTAGCAATGGTGGGAGATGACTCGATTACCAGAACGTCCGCTGAGTTCCAGTGTGATCTATGTGCCAGCAGGCACATAGAACACATTGGAACTCAGGGGACGAGAAGTCAGCAGTAGCATAATAACAGTAAAAAGAGTTAGTGGTTGAAGAATATACCGTAGTGATACAGGTAGCGTTGGTGGAGAAAGGAATGGATGGTTTCGTTTGGGATTTTGATGTTATCTCCACTCTTATTCAGTTTCATTGATCAAAACTTGTTTTATTCATGTTACGAGTCAAGATGTTATAGTTTTTATTTTCAAATCAAGAAGATTTCACCTGTGTCATCTGTGGCATTTCATACCTGCTTTCACACATTTGATTCGTCTATAATATATTGCTGAGCATTAACAGCTCTTTGGTGTTTTTAAACTATAATGTAAATCAACGGTATTATAGTGAAGATGAGAGGCCGTTATTTTTGTACTCAATTCATATGGAAAAATCAGCAGTCAATCTTACTCATATAACTTAGTATTCCAGCGTCCTAAATAAATCGTCTATTTTACTTTCGGCTTGTCTGTCTTTTCTCCATTTCTGTTCCAGTGCGTAGCCAGGTAGTAAGTCAAGAAATGTAAGATAGAACACAGCGAAGGTGGAGTTCGTTAGAGGGGAGGCGGGGGGGGGGGGGGCGAGAATCTACGAAATAAGGAAAAACACCCAAAAGGGTTGTTGATTTCTTTGACGTGGTGAAATACAGGAAAAAACTCAACAGGGATAGTTGATTCCTGTCCCCCGTACTCTTCACGAGTTGTGTTCTGTATCTACACTAAACGCGAATTAAGTAAATGAAAGTGATATTTTTAAAGAAAAATACCACCTTGGGCGGTCTGTTTACATTCTTGCTTGACACTGTTTTGTGTCGAAGCATTTCATTCATGTCATAACGTCACTGAGACGCGTTACGACCAATCAGATGCGATTTTACATCACGTTCTTACACGAAGACCGGATACCATGCACGTTATATCCAGCACATTTCTGCAAGTCTGTATGGTATCGGGTAACGTTGAATACACACAACAATCGTGGTATAATGATGGTTATTTACTTGCACATATTGATATAGCAGTGATTGCCCTGACTACCTTTTGAATGGCGTCCCCCAATCTACTTCTGTTGTCAAGAAGTTCGAAGTTCACAATTAATGAACAATTACCTTTTCAGTGCTTTCCAGCTACTTTCTTTGACGACTATCTGTTATAGCTGCTCAACCATTAAAGTCCCGAATCCTGCTTCAGAAAATTGTGTTACGAAACAGCAGAACATGTGCATTCATCTGGAGTGATAGGGAAGTCGTCCGGACACAATGCTGATTTGAACTGCCAATGATTTTCAGTCAGGTTTTCGATGCATATACAGGCATCCAAAACTCGACTGGAAATCACCGCAATGTCGCTAGCCTTACCGATTAGGGTGTACTAGTATTTCTGGATAATCATCCGTGGCATAAAGGGTTCATTTTCGTTGAAAGCCAAGCATGGAGAAAAGGGAATTAATGACTGGTAACTGAGAAAGGGTAGATCAATCACACTTGGTATCAGTTCTATAACTGGACCCTGTAGACGGCTAGGAATATCACTCCCTAGTTATTTCGCGGTATTTTAAAAACGTCGCTAAACAGGATGAGGCTGTGAACATAAACTATCCCCGTTTTACAATTCAGTGAAAATGAAACAAAGGACAGAGAGAAAAGATGTGTTTCTAATAATTTTGCGTCTTTTTCCAAAACATAGCTAAGTTACCCCCATTGCTATGCGCTTGACAAGGTCTTTCCTATGAAAGGTTATACGATAGATTTGGGGGCGTCTCGAAGATGATTGATGGGTGGGGGAAGGGGTGGGGGTGGGGTGGAGGGAACCCTTATTTGTATCGACTGTGAAGGCTCAGGCCAGGACTCATAAATTATTTCAACTGCATCATCAAGACATGCCTTCGTTGAATGCATGCCTTGCTGATGTTGTTGGAATAGAAGCGGGTAGGGATTATAATTAAAAAACTTAACACTTCTGCCAAATAAAGTATACATGTCGTAGTCGCAACATCCTATTTACTTCATACACACTATGGTACTCTAAAATGGTCGGTCATTTCGGGTCCTCAACAGCCCGCCGAATCAGGTACTACATTATAATATTCGAACTTTTCTTTTTATGTTCTATCGGCCGATAGTACCTAAGTTTGGGGGATTTAACACTTGAAGCAGCGAAGCTGCTGAAGGTTTTTAACAGAGATCACACAAACTCAGGTACTATCGACCGATAGAACATGAAAAGAAACGTTCTAATTATTTTATTATGCCGAACAAAAATAGCTTTCATTGTTAAGCGTTAACTGCAACATGGCATCAATCTTGTAACAATGTAGCCGAATACAAAAACATGCTTTTAGTGACGAATGACGTCGCTTTAGGAGTTTTTAGATAACCAAATTCGAAAATGACTTGTTACAAGTGTCGTCGCGTTGGGAGTTTCTATATCACCAAATGTCAGTGTTTACAACTGCATCATACTGTTCATGTTATAAATCATCATTAAACATTAATGCTTGTGTGATAAGTGGTATAATGGAATATAAATTCCTGTTTCTTCGACAACGACAGCTGTTAGAATTAAGCGGAGTGACACAATTTATTTTGAACTTGAGGCGGAGTCTGACTCGGTGTGGTCGAGATAGTAAACTTGTAGAAAAAAATTGTTTGAACTTACAAAGTCACATTCATGATTCACTAGAAGTGGTGAACAACACGTGAGTTTTTAATATTTCTGATTGTTTTGAGTTCATTGATTGCAGTTAAAATTAAAAACACACCCACTGAAGATGACATATTTGTTGGTAAGTTTGTGTCTATCGGTGACGAAAAAAGTTAAACAGACACGGCGCCAGCGTTTGGTGTTGAAAACTTCCAATCAGCTTGTGCGTAATCGACGCTGATCAATGGAAGTGGAGCTTACATTTTCTTTATTCTCTTGTCTCCAGGGAAGACCGTTCCGATAGTACCCGTGTTTTGTCCAAAAACTCCAGTACTATGACTTTTAAAAGGTGTCAAATTAACCAATCACAGCTGATGTCACAGACGCGAAGCACAATAAAGGCTCATAGTAAAGTACATAATTATAAATTGGAGTGAATGTAAGACTTCACTCCTGATGAAAATGTCCCCATTGTAAAAATGATTTGGAGGGGTCACATCCCCTTAACGCCCGTTAGCGACACCCATGAATAGTTTTGGGCAGTAAAATATAGGCGATATTTTTCGATGTGTTTTGTTACATTTATATCTCTGGAGACCATGTTGTGTAGCAACGCAGTCGCCTCATGATGTGTTTAGCGCCAGTAAAACAAACAGCAGGAATCGACCAGGGAAAACAAAATATTTCTTGTTCCAACAATGATTATATTTTTGACCACGGAGTGAAGGCTATGAGTCACATCGTTGTTGTAATAGTCTGTGACATAACAAAAATATGGAGGAAACTAGTTTAACCCGTTAGGCAACACAACTAATGATCCTTGCGCAAAACTGAGAATTTTCATTTGTTGCCACAAAGACAGCTTACGACACCTCATTTACACGAGCTCCTTCCAAATAGGTGTGATAATCTATGTTTTGGAGGCAAAACGTGAAAAACTAATAAAATTTGAAGGGATATTACTTTTGTGAATCGCTGACCGTTACGTTATGCAAAGGGTTAGAAGAAAATGGATCAATGAGCGCCAAATTCTTTCTCACATTAATCATTTATGATGGAATAAATCTCTTCGAAAGGTGCAGTCCAGTTACATTGGGTGTATAGACTAAAATACCATATAATGGCATTGTTTGCCGATATAACTGGTTGAACAACAGCTACGGATACTATTACTTCCATCCAGCTGATGACAAAACTAAACTTCCACCCAGAATCTATGCAGTCCCCTCCGGAACAAACAGGATAAATCACACTCGACTGTCGGGCAACTTACAAAGTCCTCAAGCCATAAGTCAAAATTTGTAAGTAATTCGACACTGTTACAGCCTAGAATCGGTCTAGCCCTTCCATCGCCTATATTTTTAGACTCACTCGTCTGGAATATTTCACTTGGAAGGAAAAGAGAACCTTCGGTTACCCTTTCCTACCAACCGAAATATTCCGGACGATTAAATCTACAAAATTCTATGAGCACTCGATTTCTTTGAATCAACGCAAGAAATATTTCTCAATCGAGACTTGATGTGACCGAATCTTTGATGATATTACCAATAGGAATGAAGATTCGCCACATTCGTAATTTTATGAATATGCGGTGTAGTTCCACCAATTGTGTTAATATCTGTGTGTTTTCAAAGTGAATTAAATAAATACTTATTAATTTGAATATCTGTAACTGGGCACGAAAGAATATCTGTATATCTCTGTGAGCGAAGGAGCATCACATTACATCAACGGTAGTCTGAGCGCAAACTCCACGAAAAGAAAAGTGTGTAAATAAATAATTCATAATATCGTCGGAATCCTTACGCAATAAGTCTGGTGACTCAAGAGTTTGGGGACTGGCAAGATGTATTCAAAATATAATGTGTAAAGGATATTCGAAGTATTTTGAGTTGAAACTTCGCAGTTTTTCAATGGTAATTGTACTGAAAACAAATAACAACGACGTCAGTCTGTTGGTTTCCTTTAGTTTATAGTACACACAGAGCGTAAACAATCTGATATTTGTTCAAACATTGCTTCAGCGAAAATTCCGCATGAGAACTGAAAATGGAATACAGTCTTCCTGAAACGATGTGCAAACTGAAACACTAAAAGGCTCATAGTACTTTGGTAACATCAAAAAAGCCATTACTAGTAAGTCACATCAGTTATAAAAACTCGCAACAGTCTCGTGTTTTAAAGGAGGGATACTGGAAGGTGAATTCGCTATGACCACTTAACGTCCGAGTTATTATTTTTAAAAGTTTATCTGGGAAATAGAACGGTTGGTGCTAGACCCTGATTTCGTGTTTTAAATTGAGAATAGCAGTAACAATCCATACACATATATGTGGTAATGCAGCGCGGCTAGGTGTCACTCAACGAAGAGGACAGTTTGTTCATGAAATACCGCCATCTCGATTGGTAACTATCAGGTACAGTTGGTAGAGTCTGCACTGTGACCCACCGGAGGATATGCCATGGTTAGACCCATTATTCTGTTCGAACTGGTGGATTAGATTATGGCAGATCTCTATTTGGAATTTATTATCGTTTCCCTTCTCTACAGTGCCAGTGGTCATAATCTGACAAAAAGAAAAGATGTGCATACTCCTTTGACAAAATTAAATCGTGGTTGACTCAAGACTGTGCTTGTCAAATCTTCCGATAGTGCTCTTCGTGTTAGCATTTGTGAAGTTCATAGTTCATGAGTAGAGTTTAATATTGGTCTCTTGTAAATTACAGTAGTGTGTATCTGTATTATTCAACCACGTTAAGTTCGTATCAATCCACGAGTCTATTCACAAGCGTATATCTGGAAGATTGGCCAAGCAAGCATGTTCTAATCGCCATAAGAATGGGTCGAACATATGTACAGTGCTGTAAAAACATACAATTACGGCTATTGTCGTGCGTTAATGGTTATTTCCTACCTTACGTATTGCAATTTGTCTTTTTGATTTTCCGTATGCAGATTAGGAATCGTCGGGTTGTGGATCGACTTCTGCCCACCCAACTGCGTGGACGTCAAACGAACCTATGTGGGTTCACGCCTACCTAACCTGGTGGATTGGGCTCGTTCCTTAGCCTGACTGACTTATAAGTACACATCTCGCTATCCTTCATCATATTATTTTATGTGAGTATATTTTTTTCTGTGTACGTCAATATAAATCATATTAGTAATCTAGAATGATATATAAAATGTCATAGTTCCGCAATGAGCTGTTTGATAGTGATTATGTGATAAATAGAGGATATGGAATCAGTGTTTTTCTCACATAATATTTATGAAACGAGTCTAAGGATTTTCCGTTTGGCGAGCCTCTGGCGAGCCCAAACGGAAAATTCCGACGAGTTTCATAAATATTATATGAGAAAAACACTCATTTCATATTCTATTTATCATATGACACACCCACGCACAAATTAGCCACTTAGTATGACTTTTTAACCCATCACCTAACTTGAGTAGCAGACGGCACTTGGAAAAAACATCCTCGTATAACTAATTTTTTTAATTTTTTGCTTCCAAAACATAGGTTATGACCCCTCACTGGAACGAGCGCGACACGCTAGTTCCAATGAAGAGTCATAACCTATGTTTTGGAAGCAAAAAGTGAAAATATAAAAAAAAAATGAATGGCGTTTTTCTTGTATTGCGCGAGGCGGTTTTTGCCGTTACGTTGGGTAAAAGATTAATCAATATAACCCACCCTAAATAGGACAGAAAACGTAAATTCTCCCTACTGAAATTATGCAAATGTGACCCAGTTGTTTTTTGTTTAGCCAATCAAATTGTGCAGTTTTAAAATTGACCAATGAAAGCTCCCAACTCTAATTATGCAAATTATGAAAATGTGGCCCAGTTGTATTTTGTTCAGCCAATCAAATTCTGTAGTTTTGAAATTGACCAATGAAATGGGCGGAAGGCCTTTATTTATCACTGATTAATATGAAAACAAAATATCAAATGTTTTAAAGTGACCAAACGGACGAGTCATATGATAAATATTAATCTTGTGGCGCTAACAGCCTTTGTAAGGTAACACAGACACAATTTTTCAAGCTTATCAAATTTATGTACACGTGCTGCCGAGAAATGGGTTTTGGCTATTTGTTTTTAAAAGATAATTGTGTTTTCCTACCGATGTGTTTCTATGTGCTAGGACTCAGTAAAAATTAACAGATTCAAAACAAACTACACTATGCAGTTGTTAAACATCGATGATTTCCATCTCTACAAGTAACAAAACATAACACTCAATAGTTTTGGATTCCGAACATATAAATGGGTTTTTATATTTTTTTTGTCGAATGCGCTAAGTTTTTAAGTTGGTACGTTGACGAAATCCGTGCACAAATCCCCACCCGTTCTGACCTGTTCTGGCAACTCTTCTGCGAACACAGAAAAAAACATATATGCGGTAGTTTTATATATGGAACCTTGTAGGGGGATACGCCAAAAGAAAAGGGGGTTGAAATATTACATTATATGCGCCTCCCCTTTACAGAGCGATTTACCACTTTGTGAGCATTTATTCTAGTTTGCGAACATTTGAGTAAGAATTTATGTCAACAGCAGGATGTTTATGGTATCACAGAACAAAATATTTTCCCATAGGCAACCATTTATATCGTTCAGGCGAAAACAAATGTGATCGAATTCAGTTATCTATCTTTGTCTAGTATAGCCCTTCAGACAACTTCTTTGACCCGAAAACAGATACTCATGCAACGAATAAGAGTGAAGATATAACACGAAGGGAAGTACCGGTCACTTGCACACATTTTTCAGAGAATTCCCTACAAAAACACACAAGAAGTAAATTGTATTCTAGGTCCAAAAGTCATCAGATCACCCTCTTTTTATCAGGAATATTCAACAACAATGTAACATGTCAATAGAATGTTTCAAACGTTTATTGAAACAAAATACTTTCCCAAGGCTGTTTATTTTTAGAAATTGCATTATTTCCGTGTACAACATTCGGGTAACCCTAATTCAAATATTTAGATCAGCGATATCTTATGTACTGCGTAAGAAACGTATCGTATTTTTATGATGATACGATTTACACATCACAGAAGAAAGTCCGAAAATGAGTAATGGAAGTGATGTCACCAGGGCGGTAACAAATGTTGGGAATATTTTTTGTTTTTGAACCATTTAACCCTTTACCCAACGTAACGGCCAAAACCGGCCAGCGCTATTCTCAAAAATCGCCAATTAATTTTCATTATTTTTTTCATTTTTTGTCTCAAAAACATAGGTTATGACCCCTCATTGGAACGAGCTCGTCGAGCTCGTTCCAATGAGGGGTCATAACCTATGTTTTTGAGACAAAAAATGAAAAAAATAAGTTATTCAAGAATTTTTTTTTGCAAGTGTCGTCTGCTTTTCATGTTAGGTAAAGGGTTAAGATGAAATCCGAATACGACTCTGCGAGGCTGTCATGGAGCGGCATTAACTCACAATCCCCCTAGTAGAGAAAACACCGGGCTTCAATTATTCTCTAATTAGCATCGGCATGCAGTACACCTTCAAGAGGTATAAGTGCTGCCAACAACACAAACATTGGAAACTAAATGTAAGAGAAGTTAACACCTATTTTACTTGTTTGTTTCTGTTTTGAATGGCAAATGCGGGACGAAAGATCTGATAACATAATAGCCGGGTGAACAAAGAATACTTGAGATCTTTGAAAATTCAATAAAACGAACTTATCTTGATTAGGAACGCTGAACTGTATATCTACCCGAATAAATAACGATCGGCAGCATGTGGATTAGGTCCTGCTTCACTGGGTAGGTGACATGCAAACCATCAGCGACTTATGTCCTGTGTTAACGCAGGTCCGAAACTGTCTGGTTCCAGTTTGTGTAGACATCCTGAACATTTTAGTGCCACACAAAGTGTTTAGTGCCAAAGCTGGGTGACTTTCGCTGTCTAATCCAAACAATTTGTTGGATTTTTGAAAAACGAACTGGCAATTATTAAGAGTGACCGAACAATTGGTCACAGAAAAAATCCGATAGAACTCGAAAGTTCTGACGAAATCCACGGTAGGCAAGAAGGACGGTCACCTAAGGTTTATTTATCCAACTGATTCAATTAATGATCAGGTTGAATTATGCCGGTAAGCGGTAATGGTATGCTGTATGGAGTAAAATTTATGGCGTATTTTTGAACACTGAATTTCCCATTAACACTAGTATGGCGTAAAATTTATGGCGTAATTTTTTAACACTAAATTTCCCAGTTACAACGGTGTCAATGGAAAATTCAGTGTTAAAAATTTACGCCATAGATTTCACGTCATACTGCTTACCATGACGTAAAATTTACGCCATACATTTTTACACCATACTACCCTCAGAATATCTTGTTTCTACTTCTCTGCTTTTTTAGAAAAGGGAATAAGAAAAAGCTTAATGTACATGTTGTGATCGAACTCTCTCTCTGACAGTTGATTTTTAGAACAACAAATTAATATTGTGTAACAATCAACTTGTATATTATGAATTGTAGAACTGTTCATAAAACCTAACACTCACAGTAAAAACAAATGTGTGGATGCTATGTTATGTATATGGAATGGAATTGTGTCTTTCCTTCTTACACTTTTGTTTGTTAAAAGATCTCTTTCTAATATTTTGCAGCCTTGAAAAAGACCGTTCAGTTCTATATGGGGAGAGATGTAAATTGTCATTTTTCCCTTCACGTCTTGTTATTGTCAATATCCAGTCAAGTTACAATTGCTTGTTTGACGGATTTATCACCGAGTCAAAACAAAATAGTGCCAGTACAATGAGTCAAAAAGTAAATAATTTAGTGTAAAACAAAACGTATTTGTATCGCACCTGAGTTTTTGTTTTCATAATTTATGTGTTGCACAAATTATGAAAACAAATACTCAGATGTATATGTTGAGATACTCGACATGTTTGATTGGTGGATTACATGAAGTAAAAATATAACGATAACACGGTGATCGATTATTCAGACCGGGTGCTTGTATTTTAAATAGCACGAACATAACATAAAATGCGAATCTGCAAATAAGAATGGAACCGGAAAATAAATCAGAAAACTGTAAACTGAAGCTTATACTTCAACATCCCCATTTAAACTTTAGTTTCTGTTCCTGCAAAGTTTCACAATTAAGTACTTATTTTCACTGGTGATAATAGCAAACACAGTATATAAAACTATTTGCCCATGAGATCAGTAATAAATCTTTCATTGTTGCAGTAGAAACAGCCTTCGCAAAAATATCTGCCACATTGTCATCTCTTTGGACATATTCAAGTTGAATAAAACCACTTTGAATTTCTGCTCTCACGAAATGATACATAATGTCTATATGTTTAGAACTCTGATGTTGCACTGGATTCTTTTCTAGTACTATAGCGCCTTGGTTGTCTACATGTAATAAAACGTTTAGGTCTTTGCAAAGTTGCATCAAAAACTTTGCTTCTTGAACTGCTGACGACAGAGAGATATACTCGGCCTCGCATGTTGTCAAAGCTACAGTTTGTTGTTTCTTTTTTCTTCCAAGACATTAGTGGACCATTTCACACAACCGATACCCATAGTAATAGTAATAGTTCGACGGTCGTCTGTTACGACCCGTAATGTAATAAATGCCCATAATGTAATACCTACCCATAATGTAATACAAAAACGACCCATAATGTAATACGAACCCATAGTGTAATAAAAAACGACCCATAATGTAATAAATGTAATAACATGTAATAAATGTTAGGTACCCATAATGTAATAAAAATTTTAAAAAATTAGATACAAATTACACTTTTCCAGGCCCGTAATGTAATAAAATTCTAAGCTTGATTTTTGTTTTTTCTCTTTACTCTAGCAGTGCGTTCGGCTACTTATGACACATCCTGCGCCTTCATCAGTGCTGCCAATGGCCCCTATGCCGTACACAGCCAACATGTGTGGGTGTGTTGGGATTGCGATAGAGAGTATTCCGGGATGGGTATACTCTGCTATGAGTGACAGGCATTATCCCTCTTCCATTTGTACCACCCACGCAAACGACTTCCTCGATAGCCTCTACTGCCCTGCCACAATCATATAGGTCTACCTTACAAGACATTCAATAATTGTGATTCCAGGATGGTCATTTATAACTGCAATCATCATATTCGACCGGCTGTTCACTTGCATAAAAGCAATGCGGGTAGCAGGTTCCTATACTGTTAATAAGTGCAAGCAATTCTGGCCAAAGTTGCCGAGGCAGAGGGTGTAGTGGGGTGCAGTGGGGTTTGGGTGCACAATAACCGGATAGTGGGGGGGGGGGGGGCGTATAGTGTGGGCTACAAGGACAAGATAGAACAGAAGCAAGACGTCGAGTCAACCGGCGCAGAGGAATATCGGGAGGCGATATGGTGAGTGTACTGGTATTGGAATGGGGGATATCCTATAGCTCGATGGGATTTGGATTAGGCTACTTTGCTCCAAATTAAGCGTACAATCTATCCTCTGTCTCTCCAATTTTCACTACCTAAACAAATTAGTAATTTCCCTGTACTGTACTACTATAAGTTCATGTCGCACCCTCCGCACCTTGAAACCAATGAGCCCGAGCCCAGGACCACACTTAATAACGACCACATCATATTCCCGGTCCTGTATCACATGTGTCAAGTAATATTATCAAATGCTTTCCAGTCAAATAGTTTGCACTTCGCACATGCAAGAAAGACCTTACATTTTCAATAAAAATTGTATCAGTTTCAATAGTGACAGCCCTGAGTGAAATGGTTTCAACTCCTCTCAGTGTTATTTTTCTAAAACCTCAACACACCACAGATTGAACACCCTCAAATGATATGAACCGAAGCAAGTTAAACGCCTTGTAGACTGCTATCATCCACGCAGGCCACCTTTGCGAGAAGATTGGTTAAGAGTATGTCATGTTCACCTGTGGCTGTGATCAGCAACTGAGTCGCGTTAATGTGCACATCACTTGGTTGTACAAAGCAGCCTCTTTGTATTGAGCTCAGGGGATTGCATTCTCAAATAAATTTCACCAGTGGTGTGGCGTCACTCATAGTATGCACAGGACGAATGCAGATCTATAATAGAGAGTAGTTTTGGTGGTTCTTGAGATTATGTTGATTGGAAAAGCATTCCACAGCATTTTCTGAGCTGTGGGGACTACCACTTAAACCACCTACATTTCCTGACAGTTCCTGCCAACCGCATACTCTATCACATCGACTATTCGCGTGTTAATCCCCGCTATTGTGCCATCTTCTCCTAGGCTACACTCAAACAACATACGTAGCTAAACACCAGGTGTAACATGGGCATATCCGTTTGACCGTGAGGTGTGACCTTGACCATCAATCCGGTGACCTTGAACCTGTGTATGGGCCGATTTTTATGAAACTTGGTGTGTGGTTCGGGCGCCCAACAATTTTGCCACACCCGATGCCCGTCACGTGTGACCGTGATTGATATTCACACCGTTGACCTTGAACCTATATCTCGGCTCATGTTGGGCCGATTTGCGTGAAACTTGGTATGTGGGGGTAGTTCGGGGCTTTTTCTCTCTCTCTCTCTCTCTCTCTCTCTCTCTCTCTCTCTCTATATATATATATATATATTGAGCGTCCTGAACTGCTCCCACATACCAAGTTTCACGAAAATCGGCCCAGTATGAACCGAGATACAGGTTCAAGGTCAACGGTTTGAATATCAAGGTCACACATGACGGGCATCGGGTGTGGCGAAATTGTTGGGCGCCCGAACCACACACCAAGTTTCAGGACAATCGCCCAGCAGGAGCCGATACACGGGTTCAAGGTTTCCGGTTTGATGGTCAAGGTCACACACCCGGTCAAACGGATACGCCCATGTTACTCCTCGTGTCTAGCTATGTATGTTGTTTGAGTGTAACTTAGGAGAAGATGGCACAATAGCGGAGATGAACACGCGAATAGTCGATGTGATAGAGTAGGCGGTTGGCAGGAAGTCCCTGCCAACCGCCAGGAACTGCCATGACTGTAGGTAGTTTAAGTGGAAGGCCGTGTGGTGGACTAATAATATTACTTGACACATGTTATCACAGGATCGGGAATATGATGTGGTCGTTATTAAGTGTCATCCTGGGATCGGGCTCATTGGTTTCCAGGTGCGGTGGGTGTGACATAAACTTATAGTAGTACAGTACAGGGAAATGACTAATTTGTTCAGGTAGTGAAAACTGGAGAGACAGAGGATAGATCGTAAACTTAATTTGGAGGAAAGTAGCCTAATTCAAATCCCATCGAGCTATAGGATATCCCCTATCCCAATACCAGTACACCTACCATATCGCCTCCCGATATTCCTCTGCGCCGCTTGACTCAACGTCTTGCTTCTGTTCCATCTTTTCCTTGTATCCCACACTACCCCCCCCCCCCCACCGCCACTATCCAGTCTTGGTGCACCCAAATCCCACGGCGCCCACTCCACCCTTTGCCCCAGCAACTTTGGCCAGAGTTACTTGCATTTATTAACAGTAGGAACCTGCTACCCACATTGCTTTTGTGCAAGTGAACAGCCGGTCGAATATGATGATTGCAGTTATAAATGACCATCCTGGAATCAAAATTACTGAATGTCTGGTAAGGTAGACCTATATGGTTGTGGCAGGGCAGTAGAGGCTATTGAGGAAGACGTTTGCGCGGGTGGTACAAATAGAAGAGGGATAATGCCTGCCACTCAGAGCAGAGTATACCCGCCCCAGGTCCCGGAATACTCTCCATCATAATCCCAACACACCCTCACATGTTGGCTGTGTACGGCATAGGGGCCATTGGCAGCACTGATGAAGGCATAGGATGTGTCATAAGTAGCCGAACGCACTGCTGGAGTAAAGAGAAAAAAACAAAAATCAAACTTAGAATTTTATTACATTACGGGCCTGGAAAAGTGTAATTTGTATCTAATTTTTTAAAAATTTTATTACATTATGGGTACCTAACATTTATTACACGTTATTACATTTATTACATTATGGGTCGTTTTGTATTACATTATGGGTTCGTATTACATTATGGGTCGTTTTTGTATTACATTATGGGTAGGTATTACATTATGGGCATTTATTACATTACGGGTCGTAACAGTCGTCCGAAGTACCCCAATCAGCTTCATCAAAACCTTTCAACTGTAAATTAAAGTCCGATCTTCTGAATTTTAAACTGTAATCAATTGTCCCTTTCAGATATCTTAAAATATGTTAGCCATGCGGAAGTCAGCGTTAGTTGGTTATGACATGTTTTGTGATAGTCTGGTAACCATAAAACAAAAATCAGGTCTGGTAGCTGACATTTGGATATACTAAACTTCCCACAATTTCACAATACAGTTTATTATCAAGTAGTTCGTCACTATCATTATTTCTCACTTTGATCAGCCACAGGGTGTCATTTTTGACTTACAGTCTTTCATATTAAATCTTGACAAAATCTTCTCAATATATTTTGACTGTTTATTCTCCATCGAACCTGGTTTGCATACAAACTGTATGCCTTGAAACCATGACAATACTCCTAAATCTTTCATTTTGAATTTACTACATCGAGACTTTTTTATATTTTGTAGCACAAATTTATCACTTGCTGCAATAATGTTATCACCAACCCAAATAAGTAATACTACGTTAGAATTATTTGTGATTCTTGCATACAAACATGGGTCAGCAAGAGATTGTTTAAAATTTTCATCAAACAAAAATGAATGTAACATGTCCCAATTTCGACAACTCTTTTTCAAACCATATAATGACGTTTTGAGTTTTTCACCATTTTCATCAGGAGAAACCTAATCTTCTGATTGTTCTACATACCACATTTTTCAGTTTTAATATATCTCCGACATTACAGTACACAAATAATCTGTGTCAATGTTCCAGACTGTAAGTGTCATTATCAACGCCATTATTTCCATTACACATGAAAGAGAGTTTGCCCTGTTTCTTGGTATTATAATACTATTTCATCTGGAGTAACTAGCTCAGCAGAATTTTGTCGAAGAGTCACTGAGGCACCTTTTTCAGTTGAAGCACGTACGGAAAAAATATCCTGTTTGTATGACGGTACATACAAAACGTTTTCAAGTAGCACCTTTCTAGAACGTCCACTAGAACAAGCAACGAAACACTCGCTTGACCGTTGCCTTGCACAATACCGCTTGTTCTAATACCACCAACAAGTTCAATAAAAATGATTTTCACAATAAAACTCCTCATCAAAGTGTACACTTCTGTGGTCACTATTCACACTAACACTGAACGAAAATGCGTGATTTTCGTCATTATCATCATGAATATTGCCAGTGGAAACTGTTTTTATATACTGTCCAAACTTAAGCACCCCCGCCTCCTATAATACCTGTGGGTATACGAATAGCTCATATCGTGACATTCTGTATTCCTCTATCGGATCGGGCATACATCCTTAAAACAGGTGAATATTTGCTGTCTATTGACCACTTTCCTGCCGTGTGCTTATAGAGAAATGAGACAACATCACAGTGAGAGAAATTCGGAAGGTCGTGCACAGCATGCCACGCCGATTAACCCTTTACCCAACGTAACGGCAAAAACCAGCCAGCGCTATTCTCAAAAATCGCCAATTAATTTTCATTATTTTTTCATTTTCTGTCTCAAAAACATAGGTTATGACCCCTCGTTGGAACGAGCTCGTTCCAACGAGGGGTCTTAACCTATGTTTTTGAGACAAAAAATGAAAAAAGTTAGTTATTCAAGAATTTTGTTTGCAAGTGTTATCTGTTTTTCATGTTAGGTAAAGGGTCGAGGTGTGGTAGATATGCTCGAGGCTGTTCCATCAGGTACTGAACAACGTGACGTTTTTTAACGTTGTGATGATGTCGCGGTGCCTAATATTCATTCTATAAAAAAGAAAGCTCTAGAAACCCTTGCTTCAGTAATAAGGCATATTTACCCTACTGCAAATAGCAGGTTTTCTCAGAAGAAGTTACCCATTTACTGTATACCCACTGGTATTATAGGGAGGTGGCGGGGAGGGGGGCTTAAATTTTTGTGGACAGTATATTATCTTTTTTGTGCGACATTCTTTTGTGTTGTATGTTGGTGACTTACAATGACCACACGATTTTGTATGCTTCTTACTAACTCCAGTATATTACATTCGAATGATTTGCGCCCATATTTTCAACACGAGAAGCACTGCACCATGCTGATGGTTCTATCGCGCGAATTATCTTTCTGTTTATTTTTCACTTTCATCACAGTATCTTCAGAAGAAACCGATTTTAGCAATTCTCACTCTCCTGAAAACTTCAAAGAGCAGCCTTAAATTCACTCAACTTTATTGTCTTTTCTTTCTGCATTATCAAAGTACTTAGTGTTTTAAATTCACTTGGTATGCCTTTGAGGACCATTGCTATCAATAAACTATCACTAATGACCTCTCCAGCTGTCTTCAGTGATGTAGCAGCTGTTTCAGCTCTTATCATATAGTCTGTTATACATTTGTCACTTGATTTTTCAAGTGAAGTCAATTCCTGGTATAAGGAAATAACTCTGGGTTTTCCACTTCCAAGATAATGTTCTCGCGGTATTTCCTGAGCTTTTCTCATACCATCTTTCCCATCTCTGATTACCAATGTCATTATAACAATTATGATTAATTATAAAAACAGAACATTATAATTAATAATGATTACTTTCTACCATCTAAACGCTGAATCAACTCAGCAAAAGCTTCGTCATTTTTACCGGCGTCAGAGGACGAGTCTTCTTGGCTCGATTCCATGGGTACGATAGCATAATGCAGTTTCAGCAATCTCATAAACCCAAGAAATTTTACCTTTCAAAGTTCATATGTCCTCTCATCGCCATCAAACAACAAGCGAAGCGATATCTGCGCCCTCAACCTGTTCAGATACTCTATATGTGTCTGATAAAATGAAGTAAAAATATAAATATAATGATAACGCGGTGATTGGTTTTTCAGACCGGATGCTTGTATTTTCAACACTGCGAACATAACATAACATGAAATGTCAATCTGAAAATAAACATTGAACCCAAAATAAATTTGGAAACTGTAAACTGAAGTCTAACCTTTTTCCTGTTACGCCCACTTTAGCCATATCTGGAGGACCTCTCTGTATGCCTGCATGCGAGGAAGTTTAATAAGAATTATGACATAATTGAAACTCTGTCATCTGATAAATTGTTGGAAAGATCTCTCTGAGCACTTTCCAACAATTCATCAGATAATAGGTTTAATTTATTTATTTATCTTTTGGTGGTTAAGGTCACATACTTATGCACAATGGCTAATCGTTTCGGGTGGAGGTAGCCGGAGTACCCCGAAAGAACCACCGAGCATCGACGAGCAACTGTCAGCTCCTCAACATTCTAACTCTGTTCAAGCACCGCTCAAGCAAGGTTACAGCGGTTGAAGACATGTGCACCATCGGCGTGCAGTACGCATTAGTACACGGCGTCATCGTGCCCCATGTAGGCAACCTGGATAAAGTGCCTTGCCCAAGGACACAACGCGAGTCGTCCCGGACGATGATCGAACTCGGGACCTCTAGCATAGAAGTCCAACAGTCTACCACTGAGCCACAGCGCTCTCAATAGGTTTCATCTGCGCATACCAGAACGCACAGATAATCATCACAAAGTAGGTGACTATAATTGTTTTCGACAGCGTAAGTGTTATACTTCAACAGTAACACAAAAAAGTTTTGCACTGTACTAAATTATTTTTTCTAACATGAAATCATTTTTTACTTGCACGAATAAATACCCTAGATCACCCTCAATGTGTATTTGTGTAAATACCATGCCATGTAATGTGCACGGGCTGGAATGGAGCTGTGCGTCCCTTTCAGAGAGTTTTGTTTGTTTAAAAAGAAAATCTCTTTCTAATATTTATAGACTTGAAAAAGGCTGTTCAGTTCTGTATGAGAAAAGATGTAAATTGTCATTTCGCCCTTCACGTCTTATTATTGTAAATACCTTGTCAAGTTACAATTGTATGCAGATTTCTCTCCAAATTAAAAATGATACGATAGCTCCAAAGCAGACAAAATTCAAAGGACAGTGTGTGTAATACTATTAACTTTCCGAGTTCTAAAACCTAATCAACTGTCCCCCTGATAAAATTGAACAGATAACAAATGTCGAGCTTCCACCGTTACATTGACAGTAAAACTGAATGCTTGTCAAGTCAAACAAAAATTATTAAAACACGATCTGTGTAATACAAATAACCTGCCAAGTTCTAAAATCTGCCCCTTATAAGATTGAACAAATAAAAATTGTCGAGTGGCCATCGTTACATTTACAGTATCAAGTCAAAAATATTAAAACACGCTCCGTGCAATACTAATAATTCGCCGAGTTCTAAAATCTGTTCTAATCTCCGCTACAAGATTGAACAAATAAAAATGTGGATGACCAACATGGCATTGACAGTAATCTGAATGCTTATCAAGGCAAAACTTAAGACACTCTCGGTGTCTTAATAATAATAACCTGACCGAACCTAAATCTGCTCAAATAAGTAAAAAGATAAGACAGTCCGTGGTTGTAAATTCGTAATCACCCAGATCATATTTGTGCGAATACGTTTTTGTAGAGCAGACGAACGCGATTCCGTCTTCCGTTATCCACGTTGTAAAAAATGCACCTCCAATCCTATTACAAATGCATTGAAGAGAATACATCTGTACCTACTAGGGCTGTCACGATTAATTGATTGTCAATCGGTCACGCCGAAATCGATTAGTATTTTTCGTTGTCGAAGAATCGGTAAATTTTACCCAGTTTTAGACGTTTAATAATTTTAAAAACATTGGGAAGTTCGCAACTGACGACCGGTCTTGATTATTACACTGACGGTTCAAAAGTTCAGAACATCAAGGCTTTGAATGTACTAAAAAGAGGATCGTCTTCGTTGTTTACTTGAGGTATGTCAGTTGACTTGAACTTCATTCTAACGACTTCAAAGGGGTGGGGGGGGGGTGGGGGGGGTGGGGGGTCACCTAGGTACGATTAATCGATTACTATCGATTACTATCGATTATTTGCGACGGTTAATCGATTCCTAAATTAAAAATCGCGACAACACGAATACCTACGATGATTTAAGTAAAAATCCACTATAAAAGAACTAATTGCAATCCAAAAGTTATTCAAGCAAATACCCCACTGATAAACAAATGCATGTTCAATTGTTACTTGTTAGCTCATATTCGCCTGGCAGAAATGTCACCATACAACGTGGTTTTCTGGGAAATGGTGATAATGATGCAAAACGATACTTTCGCAAACACATGGGTTTGTTTTGTTTACATCTGCGCCGGTGGGCAGTTCTTCCGGCTGCACATGAATACTTGACACACATCGTCTAAGTTCATTGAATTTACCTTGCTTTTACAGTCAAATCATTATTAACAATTTTTTAATTTTATTTTAAATAGTTAATTGTAGGTATTTTAAACTTAATAAGTCATTGCACGTAGTAGATAGTACCGCAAAACGCCGTATGTTTGATGAAACCTCGCGAAGTTTGAATATATAGAAGTCGGCAAATTGGGTCATGTCAAAGCTTCAAGATGGATGCAGTTCTTACCATAGGTGTAATTTTTTGTTATGGAATTACCACTGAAAAAGTTTTAACCGCAGTAGAAACTTCACGCCGGTTGTGGAGTTAAAAGCTCAAATGTAACATACGGGCTTTCACAGGTAGCAACATAGTTGAGATTGGTGTAGAATATAATTAATCCTGACATCA
Organism: Pictodentalium vernedei; assembly: GCA_031216915.1. Taxonomy (NCBI): domain Eukaryota; kingdom Metazoa; phylum Mollusca; class Scaphopoda; order Dentaliida; family Dentaliidae; genus Pictodentalium; species Pictodentalium vernedei. The sequence continues at coordinate 293,602,126 of CM062295.1, read as the reverse complement.
AAATTGCAAACAATTTGCATCCTTATTGGATTCTTGAGGAGCACTTGTATTACTTAATTATTTGATTAATTAACCCCTCGCCCAGCGCAAACAGTACACTATTTTCACAAGAATGCTCTTTACTAGAATGGGTTTTCAGTCCATTGACTTTCAATCCCTGTCCAAGAACAAAGTCGTGGGCCTTAGCGGAATGACCTCGATGCGCTCGCCCCAGTGAAAAATCATGAACCCCTTCCTAAGGACAGTTCAGAAAGGAATGAAACCCAAAACGCGATCCTTGTAAACAGCGCACACCGGACTCGGACATTGCGTTAAATAAGGCGGCCAAAGTATTGCAGAAATTGCATTACAGAAATTACAGAAATTGCATGAACTAATCAACAAAGCCTAGATTCTAGAATGTTGAAACCTGAATGTTGAGATCCAGGCGAAATGGACGTATAATCGAGACAGTAAGGGTTAATACAAGAGACATCTGTAAGGTATGAATTTAATGCCTTGTCTATTAACGCCTTCCTAGCTGGGTCGATTGAGGAGCCGGACTGATGGTTCAATACCATCCCAAATCCGAGAGCAAGAATGGAAAGGGGGTTCAGCCAAGAAGCTAGTTCTGGGCTTTTGTGTGCGTATATTACCGGACTGTCTAGTTCTCACACCAGATGGGTTCGTATAAATTTCAATTGTGTTGTCGAAGTATTCAGGTAAACCAATAATGCATGAACATGAGATTATGTAGTGTATATAGATCTCTGAATTTGAGTTTACCACGCCTTATGAAAAGGCGATCAGTGTGTGAAGTATAGGATCGTTTCTTTATCGCTCGAATAGCTTTTTTGCAGGCTGGAGATCCTGTTTGAGGCTGGAGAGTGTCCCCACACTTGTATCCCATATTAAATGACTTTGAATCAGAGAAAAGTACAGTAATCTTAGATCTTGTTGGGGAAGAAATGTTTTTGTCCGATTTATGGCAAAAATAGCTATGTTTTTTTTTTCAAGCAAACGGTGGAGACGTGTTGCTTGAATTTGAGGTTTTCATCAATAGGAATACCGAGAAACTTGAATGTATCATTTGGGGGGTGGAATAACATGAATTTGGTTTTGGAAGCGTTTAGAGCTAATTGTTTCACAGAACACCACCCACTTTAGCTATAAAACTCTCAGTTTGTATTTTCTATAAGCGTAACCACTCTATTGCTAGCTGCACACGCTGTTGTAGACTAGACGGATATTCACATACTGCAAATGGTTGATGCATTTTAAGGTAAAAGCATGTAACAAGTGTTTCGGATATGCTGATTCCAGAAATGGCTGTTACCAAGTTGACAAATGCGATCTTCGTGCTTAATTTTGATGTTAAAAAAATATAGTAAAATTTTCATATTACGTCGCGTTTTACATTTATAGTCACCGACTTCATTCATCAATAAACAAAAGTTTTAGTTTTAATTATGGTTCCACTACATCTGTGATTGAAATGAATAATAATTATAACAAAATTTAATGTGATTTGTCATTATTCATAGTTTCGTCAATGAAGACAGAGTGCAACAGAATTCATGTACTCAAATTGTGTCTTTTTCTAATTTAGGTGCGAGATGGAACCACTTTGCAGTCTGAAACGTGCTTCTGCTGTTGATGACAGCATTTGTGTGATACGCCAAGGTAATAAACCTGGTGATAAACTTGTAAACAATGGTGATCAGGGTAGCAAGTCGCTCCAAGAGACCAACATATCTCGGAAGAAATTCAGAGACGTTGCTAATGCAGATGTTCAGTTCAGTGCTGACAATACACACATCCTGGACGAAACTCTTGATGGAAAAAAACACTTTCCAAGCAACTCAAATGACAGTATGGCAAAGAGCGAGGGGACGCAGATCCATTTTGCAGGACCTCCATTGATCTTCACAGACAACATTGAAAGTTCCAGCAGTACTTACTGACTTATGCCCAGCGAAAAATCGGGAATCTCCAGGTTTGATGTATTCAGGAACTGTAGAGAAATGCTGGTTTGCATTATCAGCTGAAGAATCGGAGTGTGTAAAAATAGCCCAAGCAACTGATCTGGCATTTTATTTGCAGAGGGAAGAAAAACCAGTGAAGCAGTCATGGACAGTTTTTAATGAAACACATTCCACTAGAAATGCAGATGAAACACCAGTTGGCTACATGCCACTTATACTCAATCCAGCACACGAGTTTGATACATTGAACACAGTGGTGAGACGGTGCATGTCTGTTTCTTCTTACCTGAACCAAGAGTACACAGTTATTACTGTAGACCAAGCACTATACTGCAAGTTTTTGGAATTAAAGTGGTTGGTTCCAAAGTACACTGAAAAATTCATTCCACGACCAGGTGGTCTCCATATTAGCATGATTTTTTTAAAAACTATAGGTGACCACATGAACGGCTCTGGACAGACTGATGTGTGCATTGAGAGTGGTCGTCTCTCAGAGGGTTTTGCTACACTTGTTTTAGGTGGTAAAACATACAAAATGGAATGCAGGCTCACAAACTGACTTGTCAAGCAATCTGACGCATCCTTATTCCACTACTTTTTACAGAACTGGGGAGAAAAGACCAAGATTGTTTTGACAATATAGTGAGAGCTACAAAAGACGTATCTTCTACGGCATCAGAATGCTCACTCAACTATTGACAGGTGAGAAATTCCTACAGTTGTTTGGAGAATTCCTGAGTGAAAAACGTCAAGATGTTAGTTTTCATTTTTGGTGGACTTACCTCAGCATGGTATCAATACTTCGCGTGTTCACAAGAGCATTGAGAGATGGAATCTGGGATCTGTATTTGCAGTCCTTCAGCTTGATCTACCCAACTTCAGTCTATATGACCACTGCAATTATGCCAGATGGGGTCCAATCTATTTGTCAGAAATGCGGCAGCTTCCTCCTTCAGTGTTGGCTGAATTTGGAGAAGGCAACCTTGTAGTCAAGTCCTGAAGTCGAAAATTTTGCCAGGTGGATCTAGATCTGGCCCAGGAGTGGCTCAATGCTACTGGCAAGAGAGGTGGAGGTATAGTAGGAATCACAAAGACCCTTTCTGCCTTGACTAGATGGAACCTTTCTTACAACCTGAGGTCGCACATCTCTGCTGAAACTCACACTATGTATGGTGTTAATACTGAAGACAATCAGTGTCACAATGAGAGCACTCCAAGTCGCCAGAAACGAGACAATACTGATGAAGATGAACTCTTATCTGCATTTAGGAGGTTTGGACTTTTTGAACACACCAATATCACTTCTTTACAGAATATAGCTACCAACGACTTCGCAACAGAGGAGATTCAGCGATCACTGCTAAATGCAATAGACACTGGCCAACAGATCTTGGTTGATTTTGTGCAACACAGACTTATGGCATCTGTAGCAGATGGTAAACCAGAAGTTTCTATTAAGGCTTCTAATTCGAGAAACAACCCACAGACTTTCTCATCACTGTATGACGACTTTAAGGAATGCAAAAGTAAAGACGAACAAGCTATCATCAAAGCAGATAGATCAGTTCTACAGCGTGTAGTAACCGCATATGAATCAGCAAGACCAGTTGACTTGCTATCTATCTTAAAACATGAGCTCCTTCCTGTACCTTCCTTTGCCACTTGCTGAGATGAATGGAACACTGCGAACTTGTAACAAGTCATAGTTAACAGATATTCTCTTGGACAAGATTGTGTGTTCAAATAAAATAGAACAAAGCTAATCTTACGGCTTGATAATTGATGACCAGGCTTTAGTTCAAGCCATTGGTAAACCAAATGAAGCATCTACTTTTGGGGATCTTGCAGATATATATGTTAACAATGTGTTACACACTGGAGCAAATTATGACAAAATTCACGTGGTCTTTGACAGATACAGAGAGGTTTCCGTGAAGTCCAGTACTAGAGCAAAAAAGAACAAGAACAGCCAGACCAATTCGTCGTGTCATTACATCCAGAACAGTCCCGTTACCAAGCAACTGAGCAACCTTTATGGCAATGTCCGAAAATAAAGCTGACTTTGCACAATTCTTGTAAGAAGAGCTACTTTCACAAAGAATTGATAACAAAGAGATAGTAACAGCTGGTAGATTTGAAGATGAACTGTGCGTGAAATCATCCAACAAATATCAAGAAAAAACACCAGTTGTATGGAAGCCGATAACCGCATGATACTTCATGCTATACATTGTGACTCTAGTACAGTGGTGGTAAAATCCAGAGACAAAGACGTTCTTCTCCAGCTTGTTTCTCATTTTCATCACATGCCATGTGATAAGGTTTGGATGTGGACGGGTACCTCAAAGAAAAAAAAGTTCATTCCAGTATCTGATGTGCTGCAAAACCTTCCTGAAGGATCTGTTAATTCTCTTCTGCCCTTCCATGCTTTGACTGACTCCACTTCCTACATTGCTAACAACACAAAACGGTCAGCATTGAACGTGTTTGTAAAGAACCATGAATTCCTGTCTTCATTGGGAGAAGGCGAAGTCAGTGATGATAAACTGAAATTAACAGAAACATTTGTTTGCAGACTATACAAGGTAGAACACACACATTCCGTTGACACAGCCAGACATGTACTGTTTGCTAGCTGTAACAAGCCAGAATTTCTTCCACCAACAGGTAACTAACTCTCTGTCCTTTCACGCCAGGCGAACTCATTTCCAATCGCTTGTTTGGAAGAATGCCTGCATAGGAATCTCTGAGGTTCCTTCTCCAGAATTATTTGGACGGAAGCTACGTGGTAACGAACTCCAACCAAATCTAATGTCTATTGATCCAGCCCAAACAGGATGTTTGGAAATGATTGCATGTCACTGTCAGAGTTCGTGTTGCCAAACGAAACGTTGCAAGGGCCGTAAATCTGGACTAACATGCACCATGTTGTGTGGATGTGAGAAGCAGCGTTCTCATGAAAACTGTGGTATGAACAATTAGCTTTCTGTTTGCATATTCACATAGCACTCTCAGTTTTTGTGAGGTCACCAAGTCATGAGACATTTTATAAAAATGTGCACAGACTGGATGTACATTCAGTAGTAACTCATATATCATGTATAATGTTATCGTGTAATAGCGTGTACCGACTGGATGTGGTAGTAATTCATATATAATGTAGGATATTTTAATGTATATATTGTACTTGCACATGTGCTCCTAATCAGTAACGTTAGATGTTATAACACTAATTATCAAGAGATATATATATGTTGCGTCAGATATTGATTTATAATAACATATATATATTATAAGTTATATTTGGGTCCCTGTGATTACATTTTCCTATGCTTTTTTACTAAGAAAGTCATACTTATAATTGGTATCTTCAGTTATGCAAGAAGAAAAAAACACATTTTGGGCCAAATTTTAATATGGCAATTTCATGCCTAAAAACTAAAAATACAGCTTGGTAACAGCAATACTCGACATCAGCATCCCCAAACTATGTTAAAAACAGTTGTTACCTGCTTTTACCCCAAAAATGCATTTATGACTTTATCCGCTTATCTTTTTCGAAAATCCGACTAGTCTGTTGTGTCATCTGCGAACGACAAGACTTTTAACAAAGTTGACTTGCTGCTGTCGTTGATATATAGTACAAATAAATGGTCCCGAGGATAGAACCTTGTCTGATACTTCATAATGGAAAGAAACAGACTGGCTTCTTTCTGTTAAATAATCTTTAAACCCGGAATTTGCTTACCCTCGAATGCCATAACAACCCAGTTTCTTTAGCAGAATATTATGGTCAGTGCTATCGAAAGCTAACGCAAAGTCTTAAAAAATCAAACTGGTGCAATCTTTAGTTGTTTTATCATTTACTTCATCAACATTGTTTATTATGTGAAGCATATGATGTACGGTTGAATGGTGCTTCCTAATCCCAAATTGATACTGGTAATAGTCTTTCAAAACGAAAATGTGTGCTAAAAATAAAAATTCTACTTTTGGAAGCATCTAGACGTGAGCGCGGTGATTCAGTGGTTAACGCATTGGACTTCAAACCGAAAGGTTCACCATTCGATTCTGACCAGCGATAACTGCATTTTGTCCTTGGGTTAGGCGTTAAATCCTGATTGCCCATGAGATTGCAAGTTGGCCTGTGTACTGAGGCGTACTAAAGTTCGATGATTCCTTTGCCCTCAACTTATGCTAACCCTGCTTGCGTCAGCCCGTTGTGGAATTTGACAGTTGCTCACCACTGCACGATGGTTCTCTCCTCGAAGTTCGACTTCTTCCATCCGTAAAACATTCCGACTCGTGATAACCCTGCTGTCGATAGTGTCATTAATAAAACCAGTAACTAATAAAAAAAAAACCTCCAGAGAAAAAATGTCGCTAGATGCCTTTCAAACTGCGTACAGAAAAAGATTATTCGGAAATGGGTTGTTGGGTCGTCATAAACAGGTTGTTGGACAGCTAAACGAAATAGCGAGACATGGACATTTCAAGTAAGAGTTAGCCTACTATTCATCCGAAGCCATCATCATACTCTGATAAGCACATGGGGGTGTGCATTAATCATTCCTCGGGTCCCGAGAGTCAAAACAATCATTATAGACTGGATGGGCGGGTAGCTATCATTTGCGTATTATTCACATTCTTCGTACATTTACAGCAAAACAAGACATTCAGTGCTGGATAGGAATTTTTCATTGTGAGCTGATCAACTCATGAGTTACCACATTGTACTTCAAACGGAAAGGTTGACAATTTGGCGGGGACCCTCTGCTATCTGCATCTTGTCATTTTGAGAAACCTAATCCCGACCTACCTCCTTGGGTGGGATGGCCAGTTGCGCTGTATACTAAGGCATACAACACATCGATAATGTACTTGCCGTTGATCATTGATAATCCTACTGGATAGACGGACAGTTACTCGCCGCTACTTGATGGTTCTCCAAGAGTCCTCTGGTTTCCGCGATCCGCAAAACGGCATGAATCGAATTAAAGCTAGCTACTAAAAGTGTCGTTAAACCCCAATAAATAAACGTACATGAACTCTTCTCTCTCATTTCTTTTTAAAAAAATCGATCATACCATTAACCCTTTGAACCCAATCGGCCACTTTTCTTGCCTGCCAAGTGATACGCACATAATGTCATTAAATAGGTTGGCTGTTCAGTAAATGTGTGCGGTAGACCAATCAATATTTTCAACGTGCAGTCCCGAGACTGTATGTTGAAAATATTGCTTGGTCCTCCCGAAATAATGAATATGGACTCTTCTAATTGCTGCCATTGGAAGATACCACTTGAGTTCAAAATAATAATTACATTGATGATGAGTACTGGTACTTCGGTGCAGCCATAAGTCTTATGATTGCCGCATATTACTAATGAAGCACTAGCATATAGTTCTTCTACGGATTTTTACGAGGAATAAATTCAACCAATATAATAGCAGAACTTTAACCTTTAAACGACTCAAAAGTCTGCTCAACCCGGCCACTTACTGTTGGATACAGATGTGTGTTCCTTGATCACATTGTGAGGAAGTCCTTTATTTTCCCCTTGTGCTAAAAGAGGCTACGAGAAAATCTCTAAAGGAGGAGAATTCTCAGGATTTGAATGAGAAATGCAGACAGCTGCAACCACCTTCAGGAACCATAGTGGGCGCACATGGAGTTATGTTGTCTTGGGAATACAGAGGATGATCGGTTTGGGGACAACAACTTCTATTTGCAATTCTGTCATCTACTTCTACCAAGTTTTAGGCTCAGAACTTTCGAATGGCAGAACCGGAACATTTGCTGTGGACGCCTGCAACATTCTGATTGGTACCTTTGAGTTGCCTTTAATTAAACCTTTTGTAAAATAGAAAAGCTTGACATTTACCTAAATACAACAGTGGACGAGACTTGGACTAAACTGGCGGAAGAGGAAATTCCATTTCCACAAAGCGCATTTGGAGAATTAAAGCACCGATGCCTAAATCGAATGAAAATCCTTTACTGTCCTCGCCTAGCTGCATCGCGACTGTTCTCACAATTGCAGGCCCTTTTCAAAATGCACGGGAATAGAAAAGATTCTTTTATTTGTGAAATTGAAAACTATGAAGGCCCATTAGGACGATTGTAAAAAATTAAATAAGTCGTAAAAACCAGAAAGTATTAAAAAAAATAAAATACTATGTCGTGCGGATGGGACAATAAGCCATATACACGACATACTAAGTAATGCCCACGACATACTGGCTTCTGCAAACGAGACACTATACCGTGTGCCCAACGTACTATGTCATGCCGCCGACACACTAACTCGTGTGAACGACATAGTAATTCGTGCACACGAGATGCAGATATTATGTGAACGAGATACTTTGTCATGCATACTAGAAAATAAGTCATTACTGACTTACTAAGTCACGCACACGAGATAAAAAGTTGTGCGCATGACATACATGTCGTGCACTCAAGATACTATGTTGTGCGCACTGACATACTAATTCATGTGCACAAGTATCTCGTGCGCATGTCATAAGTATTTGGCCAAACAACGAAATGAAAATCTAAAAAATCGAAGCATTCGCCTTGCACTCCCTCTTTGAAAAAGCATACAAAACGAGATATCTTTTGAAACGATACGAAATTTTCCAATTCACGTTTTGGCCATTTTTTTAACAAAGTCGAAAATTACACCGAAAACATTTGGAAAAGGGATGTAAAACACGTTTTTGCACACGTTTTTGTTTTTCCCTCTGAAGATTTCAATTGTAATGTCCACTTCAGTTGGAGTATTCAGGAATTGTTGAGCAGAACACCCGTTTGCAGATGTGTGAAAGGAACACGAATTTTTAAAAGTCTGTTAGATTTAACACTGAGAGTCTCACAGACATTTCCAATCCAAGTAAAAATCTAAATTTTTTCAAACATTTGAACATTTTAGATGAACTTGAACTCTCATTTTACACCTCCTTCCATGTCAGAAGGATTTGTGTATATCGCGTAGGCTTCTGGTATACCAACCATACAGAAAAAGATCGTTTTTGAATATCGGGCCAGTGTTTGTGTTATGTTGTTTGTGGCTATAATACGGACGGCATTTTTCTAAACACTGAAAATCCGGGCCAGTGTTTGTGTTATGTTGTTTGTGGCTATAATACGGACGGCATTTTTCTAAACACTGAAAATCCTTGTTTGTAGATGGCGTAATACCCCAAACCTGAATTCCGACTAATAAGTGGCTAAGGATCAGGGTATAATATAGTTTTCTTGACATTCGTGGGAAGTATTTTTTTAGATCTATTCATTGCAAAAAGGACCCTTGCTATTTTCGAGCAACAATTGAAACATGATGTTTGCAGCTCAAATGTTCATCCATAAGGATGCCTAGAAATTTATATATTTGTCAGCCTGATTGTCACCAACCAGTGGTATGCTTGAGTTATTTGAAGTAAAACGTCTACCCGACACATTTCGTCGCCTGAGTGCTAGAATGTCCTATGTCCCCTATGGGACATAGACCATGCTAGCACCCAGTCGACGATTTGTCTAGCCTTGTGGGTGAAGCAAGATACATTTAATATTACTGATGTTCAGCGCAAGTTTCTGTCGCACCCGTTACTTATTTGGGACCCTTCATCATTGGCGGCGTCAAGTAGCGAGTCCAGATTTTACCTGATATGAAGGCAGTGCGTTCCCTGCGAACGAAAACATCTTTAAGAGGATTGATTCACTAATATCATTCAATAGAAATAGTATAGGTTCCTGCGATACACCCATACTTACAGGTTGAGGGTCAAAATAACGTATGTGCATTCAGACAGATAGTTTTCGAACCAGGCATTAGTTACACCTCTTACTTCATATGACTGAAGTTTTCTGAACAGAACTGAATGGTTCCTCGAGTCGATGCTTTAGAGAAATCCAGAAAAAATGACAGTATACAATCCTTGGTAGGTTTGTCGGTCATCTCTGTAAAGTTATTAGCTTGATGTAGTATAGGATGACTGGTAGGTTTCCCTTACGAAATCCAAATTGGTATCAGTATGTTTGGCTATTTTCTTATATGAAATTTGAAATCTTCTGTGCATAATCTTTTCAAAGACGTCAGAGAGAGGGCAGGAAGGATACTAATGGGTCTATAGTTGGCGGTCCCCAGTTTTAAAAACTATAATGATATTGCCCCTTTTTGGGACGCGGTGGCGTTACGGTAACCGGTTCTCGTCAGATCACCGAAGCTAAGCAACGTGGAGCCAGGCTAGTCCTCAGATGGGTGACCGTCGGAGCGATCGATTCGGACTCCCGCGTTGTGTCCTTGGTCAAGGCACTTAACCCCGATTGTCCACATGTGGCACGATGACGCCGTGTACTAAGGCGTAATGCACGTCGATGGTGCGCATATCTTCAACCAATCTAACCCCACCTGTGCTGCAGTATGGAGTTGAGATGTTGGGGAGCTGGTAGCTGCTCGTCGTTGCTCGGTTGTTCTCTCCGGGTACTCCAGCTTCCTCCACCCGTAAAACTGTTACGGTCATGATTAGCCATTGTGCAAAAGTATGTGACCTTAAACACCAATAAAGAAATAATGCCACTTTCTTTTTGCTGTGGACCTTTCCAGTAGAGAAGGAGAGGTTAATTATGTGGGTTAATGGTTCGGAATTTCAGTTATTTTATTTTTGTAGAGGCCTCGTGGAAATATTATCACAGTCCTTGCTCACTTTTGCCCGTCGACCATTCACACATAAGTCTACTTCCTGCATATTTGTTGGCAAGATAAAAGTGATTCCCAGTTGTTAAACTTAATATAGTCTGACGAATGGCAATTAGCACCCTGCATTTGGTTAATTATATTTTTATCGATGTTAGCAAACAATAGATTAAATTTGCCTGCTATGCCTTTAGGGTGATGTTAGTTCCCTGCTCTCATCTTTAAAAGTGCAGGGCAAGTGCGTGTACTATTTGATTAGTTAATAGCATTGCGTAGGATTTCCCAAGACTTTTTGACACTGTGCTTATTCTCCATAAGCACGGGTTTATAATATTCTGCCATAAAAGTACGCTTCAGGCGGTTGAAAATGCAAAAGAGGTCTTTACATTGTTCAATATTACGGTTTGAGGGATTTTTCAGGGTTTTTGCTTATTTAGTGGAGATTACAGCAAGCCGGTGGGAAACCATGGATCACGGCTGATGTATTTGGACGAAGCGACTGTATTTTTTAAGGGAAAAGTACGTCAAAGACTTGGTGAAGTTTGTCGATAAGATCATCATACTCTTCGGTAGGACAAATGGTCTTATATACACTTGTGAAGTCGTAAATAGACATAATGTTGGTAGTGTTCTCTTCTATGAATTACCTGTTTGGAATTTCTGTACTTTTAAATACATGATATCTCGTCAAGATAAAAGGTTGCAAAGTGATAACTCTTGTCTTTAACTATTATTCCTGATTTGCAGTCTTCGGTTTTATTGCAGAAGATATAGCCTATTAGAGTCGCAGAATAATCGACATCTCTAGTTGGCCGTGTGATGGCAGACGCGAAGCCTCCACTGAACATTAATTCGATAAATAGTTTTTTTTTTATTCGGCTACCAAAGCTCAGGTTTATATTGAAGTCTTTCAACAAGGATGCATATTTATTTCAAAAAGTTTTTCTTACTGACCAACTGGGTGAGAGTTGTCACGGGCTGCTTCCGGGAATGTGTTGGGTCTATAAATTATACTTACAATACATATTGGAGGGGGGGGGGATGTATATGTTTCTATAAATTAGGACTCAAAAAAAAAAAACATGTGGGATAAAACCTGAGAGATCATTCCGAATTTTATACTGTGTATTTTCTTTCACGAAGATTGCAACTACTTCCCGATCATCGTCTTGGTCAGGGTGCATCGTGTTTCCAACGGATTGTAACCATCGACTATGTAATCGTTACCACTCAGATTCTGTTATTCCAATAACGACCAGAATATTGAATGATGACTGTAAATCACAGATTAAGTTGTGGAAGTTGTCCAAGTTGGCAGCAATAAATGTTTAATAAGGAGAAGGTTTTGCTTTTCTTTACTGTGGAGTTTGCAAATTCTTGTGGGCTGTAGTACTTGCAGCAATTTCTGTAGATCGCGAATGCTGGATTTGGCTCATCAGTGGCTAAGAGATGGCAGCTGAACGATCTGATAAAATAAAAAGAATCCTTGCTCTGTATCTCATCAACAGTGATATCGTTAGCCATGATCGTTTGTAAGAGGCGAAGGCAAGTTCCGATGTCGATTATCAGGAGAAGTGATGATAAATTAACTTCTAATGAGTTATATGAGGCTGTCAGAGCATATTAAATTGCTGGCAAGAATATATACATTACAAGTTAATGACAATGTTTGAAGAATATGCTAGTCTTCGGTTCCATTTCTGACAGTCAGGGTCAATATGTTAAGAAACGTTCGGGTGAAAACATGTCATCGTTGGACATTTTCATATATTAACAGTTTATGCTGTTTAGGTGAATTTCCATTAGATGTTTAAAATCGCCTCCAAAACTTAAACACTCAACCATTGTGTTGCATTTTTATATCATTTATTTGCGGTTTATTTGAGTTTTCAGTTGTAACTGATCTGAAGCATACGTGTGAAAACAGTTTTGCTTAGAAATGAAAGTCACACAGTGCTTTCTACAACAACGATCCGTTTATGGACAAAGAAGAGTTGGACCAAGCAAGAATTTAGAACATTTTCAAAAACAGCAAGATATATGGAGTTAATTTTTAGAACATTCTTCAGGACAAAATTAAAAGGAATCCTGTTCGGAGTATTCAATGCCACAAAGCATGTGCGTCTACCTATACCCCATCCTCTACAGCATGTGTGCCACAAAAACAAGGAGAAGTTCTGTTGCATCAGAAACATGTCAGATTTCTTAAACATTGTTTAATGTTTAATTTGTGTTAAGTCTTGTGCCATTGAAAGAGAACCAACGATGAAAAGGTGACACCCGATAGTTTCTTAATATACTGACCCTGACTATCAGTATCCAAAAAAAAACGTAAGACATCATTTCAAGGTTGGTCTAGAAGTATGGAATTTGTACCACCTCGCCATCCATTGGAACATTAGGCGTGATTGTTTCCAGGTGTGTTGGTAGCATCGTTAGTGTCTCGGCAATAAGAGGGTTGAGGTTAAAACGCAGATGTTCGTGAGTTGTCTGAATGGATTTTTAAGAACAATGTAGATCTACTTCAGACACAAGTTTTGGAATATTTAACAATGACAGCTTTGTAATATTGACAAATCTGTGAACAAAATAAGTGGAGCTGGAGAAATGACGTCGGCTTGGGCAATTTATTATTTATGTACATTACGAATATTTGGTCTGATGGCATTCTATTCAAACCGGATAAGGGCTCTCCTGTGGGCTGAAAACGATGTTCAAAATTGCAAAGTATTTTTATCGATTCTTATACAACTAATGGTGCGCAAACTAATGTATCCCACTGATTCTCGTACAGAAACTGCACGTTTCATTTAAAACATAAACAACACGACGTATTGCAAAACAAAAAAAATCTCACATCTTTCAACAGAATGTGCAAAACTTATATGTTTCGAACATAAGTTTTTGTTTTCAGAGTTTGTGCGACACCATTAAGTTTTCACAACACAATAAATACACAGAACGACACACGCGTGTGAATGGGTTAATCGACATTCCACGAGTGCCAGCGCGGAAGGATAGAACGAGAGGCCAGAGGCCTCGAGTTTTATCCTTTCGCGATGGCACAAGTGCCATGTCGATTAATCCATTCACACGCGTGTGTCGTTCTGTGTTTATTACACGCCTTCACGTCTATAAAAACAATTATTACACGGAAACTCAGCAATTATAATAATAATAATAAATACAGTTTAGAGCCAATGAATCCACGTAAGTGCTCTCAGGCTTTACAAGTAAAATAAAGAAAAACACATGCTTGTGAAATCTCGTAATTTGGTTAAAATTAAATTAATTCAAAATGAACTGGTTCTGGGTATAATTGTTTGAAAAGATGAGTTTTAAGGCCTGTTTTGAATGATTTGTAAGTTTCTGCTGACTGCAGGTGATCAGGCAGGGTGTTCCAAAGAAAAGGCCCAGCAACTGAAAAGGCCCGATCACCTGCCGTTACCAGGTCGCCTGGGTTATGACAGAGTTTATTCGCAGATGAGGATCTTAGAGATCTTGAGGGAACATAGCGCTGAATTAGATTGCAGAGGTATGATGGTGCCAATCCATTAAGACATTTATAGAGGGTGATAAGAACTTTAAACGTAATGCGTTCTTCAATAGGGAGCCAATGAAGGTGGTAAAGAAGGGGTGTGATATGACATGATTTCCTCCTCCTTAAAATGACTCTCGCTGCGCAGTTTTGAACAAGCTGAAGTTTCTGCAGCAGGGACTGTTTACAACCATACAGTAGAGAATTACAGTAGTCTAAGCGGCTGGTGACAAATGCATGGATTAACTGTTTCGCGACCTCTTCATCCACAACGCTGCGCATCCTGCTAATATTTCGTAGGTGGTAATGGGATATCCGGCACACCTGTGTGACATGACTGTCAGCAGACAGGTGTTCATCCACGAAATATCCGAGGTCGCGCACCGCTGTCGAGGGAGAGATCGAATGACCATCAAATATGGGTTGTATTCGTGATACTTTTGCAAGCTGTCGGGGTAGACCTAGATAGATAACCTCCATTTTATCGGGATTCAATTTCAGGAAATTTGACGTCATCCATGATTTTATATCATTCACACAGCTTTCTAGTGCGTGAACCGCCCGCTCCTCATGCTGTGCCTTGAAATGAATATAGAGCTGCGTGTCGTCCGCATAGAAATGGAAACTAAGTCGGTGCCTACGAATGATATCGCCGAGGGGCAAAACATAAACAACATACAGCAAAGGCCCTAAAACCGACCCCTGGGGTACACCGAACATCAAAGGAACGTCACTGGAACAAGTACCAGTAATATTCACTCTTAGAGTGCGGTCTGAGAGATACGACCTCAGCCAGTCATGAGCCGTTCCCGTAATGCCTATTCTGTTTTGCAGAATATCAAGGAGGATGGCATGGTCAATGGTGTCAAAGGCCGCACTCAAATCTAACAAAACTAAACAAGAAACCTCCTTCCGGTCCATCGACAAGAGAATGTCATTTTGGACCCGTAAAAGTGCGGTTTCCGTGCTGCAGAGTGGGGTGTAGGCCGACTGTAATTCCTCAGACAGGCCACATCGTGACAGATGTTCCCGGAGTTGTTTCGCAGCTACACGCTCTAGCAGTTTAGAAACAAAACTCAGGTTGGACACTGGGCGGTAATTTTTAAATATTTCAGGATCGAGTCCTGATTTTTTGAGGAGTGGGGTAACCAGCGTCTGTTTCATGGTCGATGGGAATACGCCAGTCAACAATGATTATTGACGATCTCCCGGAGCCATGGGACAAAAGCTGGTATACAAGATTTCAGCAGCTTAGTTGGGATAGTATCCAAAGGGCACTGCTTTGATGGGGATTTCAGCACCAAATTATGAAGATCTTCTTCAGTCAAGGGTCGGAATGAATTAAAATTAATATCGACCGCCGAAGACGTGTTTCCTATTGATACAACATCGGGACGGGTGTTGGGACCTGATGTAAGACCGGATCGAATAGTCACGATTTTATCCTGGAAGAAATGGGCGAACTTATCTGCTAGCTCCACCTTGGATGTATGATCAGGTAGAACTGCACTACCCTTGGCATTTGACAACTATCAACAACAGGAACACATTTTATTGCCAACCAAATCGGTGAGGGAAATCCGTGTCACTTTTTCGTTCCCTGAGTTTCAATATGTTCTATGTGCCTTCTGGCACATAGAACACATTGGAACTCGGGGGACGATTTTCAGCTATCACTAGCGATTCGAATTGTTGTGGCACAATTTGTAGAACATTCCAGTGAAATTTCGCTTCTATTTAAAAATAGTCCGTCAACAATTTCCGTGGGTGCGGAACAGATTTTTATTTTGTGAAAAATAATTTCATGTTAGAGAAAATAATTGGGTGTGCAGTGTAAAACTTATTTGTGTTACACATAATTTTTTGTTTTCAGAATTTGCGCACAAATAAGGTTTTGAAGTACACCATTTGAATTGCATTACTTGGTGGTTGAATCACATTAGTACAATGTATGAGATATAGAGGATATCTAGTATTTTTGAGTGGATACCGAAAATTATCTCATGAGTGACCGAGACAAATGGTTATTTTTCGCGAGCGATTCAGCGAGCGAAAATGTCCATTTGTCTCAGTCACAAGTGAGATAAATAGACAGAAAGCGAAGTGTGTTTGAATCGGTGGGTATTTTACATAACTCGCTGGAATGGCGTAATCCTATTTCGCTCGAGCCGTATCGCGTTCTTTGTTTATTACACAACCCATGCATTAAAATTCATTTAAATAAACAAATTTTTAATTCCGATAATTAAACCCAAAGGTTAAGAGTTTGTTTTGACTGAAGCTGTACTGATCATATGGATCGATAAAAAATCAAAACAATCTTTTCGGAACCAGTGTTTGTTTAAATTCCTATCGCTGTTTACTAACAGCAATAGCCACCAAATGGTTAGGCGTGATTTGGCTGGTGCCCATTCACGCCTAACCATTTATGGCTATTACTGTTAGTAAAAATATAAGTACAAATATGTGCTGGTTTGCAAACCCGCTGGGAGAAACGTTTTTAAAAGAAGTTCGAAGCATGTCAAGGTGTACGAAGATTTACCAAATAAAGTTGACCAATTTAAATATAATGGGATCTACAAAACGAGACGGCAACGCGACTGGGTTAATGTTCTGGTTGGAAATGATTGGGTTTTTTAAAAATATTATCTCATTTTTGGCTAATTTTTGTGAACCGACTTTATTTTGCTTTGGACGTTTTCATTTTCACATTATGCGACAGACGGTCGATGATTGTGTAACGAAATTTGGAAACTTTTCGAAGCGTAACTAAACGGTGCAGTAAAAAAGTTCCGGCTTGTATATCACCCGTTGAATACAGAATCATTTGTATCATAGCGGCGATTCCGTTGAATACAAGGGTTTAAAGTTTAATGGAGTTGTAATAATTTTCGGTATCCACTCAAAAACACTAGATTTTTTTTTATTGTATGTTTTTTATAAGATTCTTATACTTCCACTCGTTTCAACCTTGAATTGATGCATGGAAGTAAACAGTGTATTGAATCATTGAAACACGGAAGTGATTTGATTGATACTCTGAACAGATGGTGTCTTGAAATCTGATTCAGCTGGCGGATTTCTAGTCCAAATATGGCCTGACAACCTGTAATATAAGTTTTTGGTTTGGACCGCTCTTTAAAAGAGCGTACCAAACCAAAAACTTATATTACGTACTTTCAGGCCATGTTTGGACTAGCGGGTTTAATGCATCAATTCAAGGTGAATACGTGTTGAATTATTACTGGAAATGATCGGTATCCACTCAAAAATACTAGATTTACTTTTCATTATACCTTTTTAGAACAAATTGATCATTTCCAGTGATATTTTGACTCGTATTCACCTTGAAGTGATGCTTTGAAAGCCGCAATTTTGATTGATTCCGTGAAAGTGAAATTTCTATATCTTCACAGTGGGGGATACAATTTCTATCTTTCCGCAATTTCTTCAATAATCTATCTTTAGCATATAATAAATTTACGTACTTTGTGATTATTACAAGGGAATGCATCTTAGCCTTTATCTCCAAGTTCTTCCCACTATGAAAAACTTAAATTCATTTTTTGCCAAAACATGTGGGAACTGTGAGGATTACACCTCTTTGAATTGAATAAAGTCTTGACGCCAAGACATAAGTGCAAAACGTTCTCTTTCACAATATGTGATGGCCCTGAAATGGGCCTTTGTTTGTTTCTGTCTATTAGCTCTCACTGCATAATTATTTTATTGTTCTTACATCCTCCCCTAATATCGTGTTTAGTAACAATGAATCGTTCACCTCTTCTTTATCTTGCGTATAGGATGGTATTCCGATGATATTCGTTAGAAATCGTTGAAAAGCTCGTTGAATGACGTCAAATAATGATGGTGAAATTATCTCGACTCCAGCGCTTCTTGCACGTCGTCGTAAATTATTTCTTGGAATTTTAATGTCTGTTTCCCAGTTCATTTCACCTCCTCCAAATCCATTTCTTCTCTTAGGTATCTTCAGTTCTATGAATAGTTGCATTCTCGTGATTTATTCAGAATGAAGAAATACCTCATCTTTCTCTTGTTGGTAATCTTATACTTACTCCGACGACGTGATAGTAAACGTTGTAAATGAATGATTTTTCCTTTCTGTAAGAAAGTTTACCGCCTTTTAGATTAAGTACGCACGTGAGTGTCCTTTTGAAAGATTTTGATCCAAATGACATTTAATAAATATTGATCCTGCATTACTAACAACAGAAGACGGAAAAGAAAATTCTATAACTAGAGAATCGACATCAATTACTGCTTCGACATCAAAAGCTCGTGATGAATTAAATGTGTGCAAACTGCAGGAGGTTTCAAAATCTATACATGAAATTAAATCTTGTCGCAACCAAATAGTCCTGTCAGCTGAAAAGCTAATAGTAGCAGCGTAATTCAAGATAATAGAAGATAACCCAATACAAATTCCATCTCCGTCACCATGGAAAAAACCTGGAAGAAAACCACATAATCGATGCACCACCACTGATACGCAGACTGCGATTTTTGGAGAGGAAAAATCGGAACAGATCAAAAGGTGACACACTACTCAATCCATCATGAAACCGAACAAACATGTACGTTTTAATGGAATGGGAAGGTACTAGAAGAAAATGGATATCTGAGTACATTGATCATGACAATAAACAGCCCTTATCAGGGCTACCTCAAAATATTGAGAAGAGATTCTCAAAACACAAAGTCTCAGAAAGAGAGACACAGTTCCATCACACGCACATTACATGGGATTCACACAATCTTTTTCACTGTGAGAGTTAGGTTTTACGAACAATTTTACTATTCACAACGCACAAGTTGATTGTTATTCATACGACCGATACTGAGTTTGTGTTCCACAAAAATCAATTGTCACAGAGAGTTCGACCACAATATCTACCATTAAGTTTTTTCTTCCTGTGCTTTTCTGAAGTATTCAAGGGGGAAATGTATTATTTCTTTTCCTTGTGGTTTATAACCACAAGAAAAGGAAATAATGTTTTTTGCTCAAGCACATTACCCTAACCGAGAGACAATGCAGCCACAAAAAATTACTGTAAGAATTCCCATAGACATCTTGACATTCTTTAAGAAAAATAACATAAAGGGACACAAACTGGTTTGTTTGTCTTTTCGTGCAAAAGACTTGTAATGCATTGTATGGTTTGGAGTATCGCTTTTGTAGAATGTGTGGACCCTGAAAAGAGCCGACACAAGGCCATAATAGTGGTTAGCAACACGCTCCATACATCTCCGCCTCTGTGAGGCACTCTTCTTTGCAGTTTTTTTTCCCCACTATCTCATCGTCTAGAATCCATGGGGGAGTTCGAACCATATTTCGTCCTGTTATGATACTACACGTCCCCGACTGGTCTTCTAGCTTCCTCGATAGTGGGGAAATTCTTCATCATCTCTTGGTACTCCCTGTTGGCTAGTGTTGCTGTTCACCATTTCTTAAGAGCGAGGACAAATTCTTCATCATCCCTCCTCTTCGTGGTATTCAAATAGGTGTCTGCTGTATAGTAATCCATACGTGCTGGCTCCATGATATTTGTAGCGAAAATAAAACAGGCTGATGATATTGAGGAATTATCCCAGCTTCGGTTTGTAATCTTTTACCTACTTTGACGACGTGATAGGAAACGTCGGAAATAGTCGATTTTTTCCCGCTGAAAGAATGTTAACCGCCAAAAAATCAAAAGAGCCCATGAACATTCTTTTGATAGATTTTGATTCGAATGACATTTTGTCTTGGCTATAAAACTAGTGAACATTTCATTTGCTCACTATTTCTTCTTCTATAAAAATGAATGCGAAGTTCTCTTCAGATCAAGAAGAGTGCAGGAAGTAGAGGATCGGTAAAATATCTGATGATGAATGGAATAAGGGAGTGGAAGAAGAACATGAAAGGATAGAGAAAGAGAAGATGTATCGAAGACAATTGTCAGAAGATTGTTTTAGACATATGCGTCGTACCGGTCCTCTGAGGTATACTTGTCTGTGGTGTCAGCAAATTAGTGTCAAATTGGAACGACGTGCAGGGATAAGACAGTTCTTAGCATGGTTATCAACTGGAGGAGTGCCCGTTAAAAAACGTTAATTTGTATCCTGATTTTAAATGGCAACCTGAAATAAAATATAAAAATGGGAGGTTAAATTCAATAACCTGTACCCAGATTTGAGTGAATTCTATGAGTATTCCTAAAATACAATTACAGGTCATTGTTTTTCTTTACCCAGACATGCATTCGGACCTCAAGTTAATCTGATTCATCCCAATATTTCTTATCTCTTCACATCCTTTTAACTTGTTGATAAATTATTTTTATCACAAATCGAGTGTCTTTGCTCTTTTCAGGCCCACACATTCTTAAAAGAGATTCTTTAAACACAAAGTCTCAGAAAGAGAGACACAATTTCATTCCACATACATTACATAGCATTCACACATTCTTTTTACTGTGTGCGTTGGGGGCGCGGTGGCTCAGTGGTAGGCTTTTGGACTTCTATGCTAGAGATCTCGAGTTCGATCCCCGTCCGGGACGACCCGCGTTGTGTCCTTGAGCAAGGAACCTTATCCCAATTGCCTACATTCGGGCACGATGACGCCGTTTACTAAGGCGTACTACACGTCGATAGTGCACATGTCTTCAACCGATGTAACTCTGCTTGAGCGGAGCGTGAACAGAGTTAGAATGTTGAGGAGCTGACAGTTGCTCGTCGATGCTCGGTGGTTCTCTCCAGGCACTCCGGTTTCCTTCACCCGTAAAACAGTCACGGTCACGATTAGCCATTTAGCATAAGTATTTGATCTTGACCCTCTGAACCCTAGCGGCCGTTTTTTTCCGGTCTGGAACATGATACGTCATAACGTCATTATATAGGATGGTTGTTCAGGAAATGCGTGGGGTAGACCAAGCAATATTTTCAACGTGCAGCCCCGAGGCTGCACGTTGAAAATATTGATGGGCCTACCCCAAATAATGAATATGGACTCTTCTAATTGCTGCCATTGAACTGGTATGGAAGATACCACTAGAGTTCGAAGGGTTAATTAAACACCAATAAATCAATAAATAATACTGTGTGTGTAAGGTTTTATGAACAGTTCTACTATTCACAATATACAACTTGAATGTTACACATGACTGATTTATTGTTCCAAAAATAAACTGTCATAGAGAGTTTGACCACAACACGTACCATTGAGCTTTTTCTTCTTAGCTTTTCGAAAAAGGCGGAGAAGTAGAAACAAGATATACTGAGGGTAGTATGGCGTAAAATTTATGACGTGAATTTTTTAACACTAAATTTCCAGTATTAATGGGAAATTCAGTGTTAAAAAAATTACGCTAACGATTTTACACAATGCTGCTTAGGCTACGGTCACACCTACGTACGACAAGCCTCCGATGTCATGTACGTCAGTCGTATACGATATCGGACGGGAATGAAATATAGGAAGATCCATTGGTCCGGTCACACCTACGCACGCGATAAAATTGTCGCATACGTCGGCCGATCCGTCCGAAAAGAAATGAAAAATTCTTCATTTTTGGACGGATGAAAATCCAATCGTATACGATTGTGACGTCATTTCATGGTAGAGGTCAGATTTTACTATTCAAATCAGCCAAGTGCGCCTGGTCTATTGTGCGTTAACCAACCACGTGAAAGGTAACACGCTCAACAGATTTTTAGTATAGAGAATTTCTTTTGAAGATGAGCATCATGGCTGCCAAAAGAAAACAAGACGAGGGGAAATTATCAGACAAAGACACTGAACAGTTGATCAGTTTGTTTCATCAGAATCGGTCTTTATATGACAAGACAGAGTCATCATATAAGGATTTAGAGGTGACCAATAATATATGGTCTTCTGTTAACGAAGCAATGGGGAGAAATGACACTACAGATGCGTAATCACACTACTGTGTTCAGAAATAATAGTTGTTTTTTTATCAGAGTGTTAAATTATGAATGTGTAGACGTTTGATGATCGAGACCACGAAACCACGCACCAAAAATGACAGAGAGGCGGGAGAATTCAGGCTCTCCTTGTACCTCTCTATTTCCTGGAAACAGAAGCATTATACCTCTGGTTATGATATGAGACACAAATGTCAAACGGATAATAATTCGCACAAGGTAAACCTGAAACTGAGAGGAAATACTCCCACTTGGTACCACATGACCCCGACCGCACTCTACTCCATGCAATATTCTTAAACATAGTATCAATTGAAAATGATTCGGGCAACAATGTCATGGATCTGTGACTTCAATTTTTATTTCTCTCTCTCTCTCTCTCAATCAATTTACACATGTGTATCATGTTGAGCGTTTCTTTTACGAAGGTATAATTACTTTATCACACAATTTGATGTTATTTTGTATTATTACCCCTCACCTGAGACAAATTGCCAGTCTTTCCTCGGCAGATATTGATTCTCTGAAGCAGGTGTCCTGCTTTGTGAAGTCCTCTCGGATACATGCCAATACCTTGTCGAACTGTGCTGCATTTAATCTGAAGAACGCTTTGAACCGGTCTTCATCTTCCCGAAGCTTGCTCACCAAGCTACCTAATGTTTCTCTGTGTGTGTAATGGATGAACCCAAATACCTCTATGTCTCATCGAACAAGAGCATATTATCCCTTCTGTTAAATTGACCAAATCGGTCAATTCCTCATCATTTGAAAACAGCTCTTTCAGAGCAAGATACATTTCGACATCCATTGCTCGTTTCTATGTAGAGTTTGGTATCGTTGGATAGGTCTCATTGCGAATGTGATGAAATCGACAATCGTTCAATGTTATCTTTATTCTACGTTTTACTAGAAATAAAGGTTTTAATTCTGTTTTTCTGAGGGGAAGATTTATCGGCATTACAAATCGCGCGCAAAAATCGTGCCAAGTTTGACCAAGCCAGTAATGCGAATCGCATAACAATACGTGTACGAATAACCCATCCGAAAATCGGATGCGTAGGTGTGACCGTAGCCTTACCATTACTACTTCGGTACGTTCACCTGTTGTTGCACTTTGACAAAAGACATCTTTCACATAAAGAACGACGACTGATAAAAATGAAGAATGGTTAATAGTAGTTGTACATTCGTCGGACGGCCAAAGACCTTTTCGCAGAATTGTCGACTGTGAGTCCGTTTGTTTCGCAGTTTTCTCGTACTGACAAATGATTTGCTTGCCAATAAGAGATGGAAATTTAGGCCACGTGGAGATTACAGTTTAAGGACATAATCTTAGAGTGAATCCCCAACATTAAGTGGCTGGAAAACGCTCTCAAACGTTTTTCAATATGACATATCTACGCGGTTTAATAAGAAATTGTAATCGTAACTGCGGATAAGGGAAAACGACAGCTGATACGAAGAACACACATTCTAGTGATGTACTCCCGACTAATTTCTGCCAATCCACTGGGCTTAGCTGGTCGCCAGTCTTCACATAATCCAGAACTTAATAGATAAATAGAGTGTTGCAGGGGGTGGAGGCGGGGGGGGGGGGGGGGTAAAGGTATGGAAGATTTATCTAATTAAATTCATCATACTGTAAAGTATATAACCTGCAATGTTTTAATGCAGGAAAAAACATTGCCCCATTACCTCTCACTGACAATCAACGTTGAACGTTTGTCCAAACACTATTTCGGACACCCATTGATAACATCACTGGGTCGGAGAATTTTTTTTTTGTTTGCTTGGTCACTGATCGCGCCCTATACTGCTGCAGTGCATTTCCTTCACAAGTGCAAGGAACTTTTTTGGTGCCAAAATTTTACCCAATGATATTTTTTGATGCCAAACCAAACTTTTTAGTGCAATTGGTTAAATTGGTACCGATCAGCGCAAACACTGCTTAACCCTTTGAACCCGAGGGTCCGTTTTTGCGGCCCAGAAACATGATGCATGATAATTTAATTAAGTGGGATGGCTGCTAAGTGAATGTGTAGGAAAAACCAATCATCATTTACAGCGTGTAGCCCTAAGGCTGCACGTTGAAAATATTAATTGGTCTACTTCCAAATAATGAATATGGACTCTTCCAGTTGCTGTCATTTAACTGACATGGAAGATACCACCAGGGTTCAAGGGTTAAGTCCCCCTCTGATAAAATTCTGTGACCTCAGATTAGATGCTCCACTGAGCATTCAGGCGGTAGTCGTCAACACTTTTCGTAAGACGACTGGAGGACGAAACATGAACAACATATCTTGAATCACTAAAAGAATTTAAATTTTTGCCTCCAAACGGGCAAACGGGTTCGACCAGCTTGTTCCAATGAGGGTCATAAGCTATGTTTATGATAAAAGCTGAAAACTAAAACAATCTGAATAGCGATTTTTTAAAAATCAATGCAATGGTTTTGATTTTCAGCGTAGTAGATTTTATGAAATTGTTAATTTATTATGGGTTTAACGACATTTTCGGCAACCAGAGTCACCTCCTGTCGAACACTTTTACGGACAGAGGAAGTCGAAGTACCCGACACGAACCACCGAGCAACAGATTCTAAATGTCGGACTTCCCAACGTACTATCTCCACACAAGAAGAGTTAGCACTGGCGAAAATACACCATCGACGTGCAGTAGCCCTTAGTACATAGCACCACTGTGCCCCCCACAAGGGCAATCGAGATTAAGTGCCTTGCCTAAGAGTACAAGGTAGTAACCATTGGACATGTTCGAACCGTGTACCTTTCGGTTTGAAATCCAAGGTTATACACCACTGACCCACCGCATTCCCTGGAATGTCTGGTAACTTACCGATATGTTAACCCTTTACCCAACGTAATGACCAATGCCGGACAGCGCTATTTTCAAAAATCGCCAAATTACTGTTCATTATTTTTTATTTTTTGTCTCAAAAACATAGGTTATGACCCCTCGTTGGAACAAGCTCGTCGAGCTCGTTCCAACGATGCGTCATAACCTATGTTTTTTAGACAAAAAACGAAAAAAGGAGTAATTCAATAATTTTTTTGCAAGTGTCGTCTGCTTTTCATGTTAGGTAAGGGGGTAAAAGTCAGTTATTTCTGTTTGGTAACGCAGGAGCTAGTCTTGGAAAAATGTGCGAATTACAAATCGAGTTTTTGCCGATTGTGAACGGAAGTGCCTGAGGGAAAACAAGAGAAATACTTCCTCTACAGTCCTAGAAGTGTTTTAATATTGCAGAAGTTGGTACTCTGACAAACAGCAGCAAATGATTGTTTCCCAGAAAATCGATGCCAATCGAGGATAACTTCCTCTCTTTATGAACAACTAAAACTGCAATCAACTAGTAAGTGCCTAATATTTGTATGTGGCTAAACACTGCATAATTAAATATTGACAGAATTTACCACTTAGTGCACTGCAAACTCATGAACAAGGGAGGACGGGTTGAAAAAAATGCGAATGTACTGAGACCGGAGGCCCGTTAATAAATTTAGAAACCATCCATATTTATGACAAGGGCGGCGCTCTACAGAAGGGGAATAATTACGTTGTCCGGTACTACAAATATGGATGTCATAAGATGACACTGAGACAGGTTTTTGTAGGGGAATTCAATAATGAGGCACGAATGTGGATATTCAGAAAATCTTAGCAGTCGTGTTAATCATGCCTTATCCAGAATTATCGAGACTCCATCACACGGAATGTGGATAATCTCCGATGAACGATAAGTGCGCGATTAAAACGAGTGCGAGTGATGGAATGGGTGGCTTGCTCGAGTAACGAATGAACGCAAGTAGCAATTATAAAAAAATATCATTTAACTGATAACCAACATGTATAACAATTTACAAATTAATATTTTTACATGGAAAGTAACTATTTAATTTTGTATTGACAAGAACTTAATATTATTTACAAAATTATGAGGTCGACCCGAATCTATATAAAATACTGTAGTAATAATGTCTAATGTCAAAATATAATATCATTCACTAATCCATAGGTTGAATTTCCATGATTTGGCGCATTCGTAGATCCCTATAATTGTTATTATCTACCCACTTATTCCATTTCCCTTATCTAACTATTCACAAATATATTCATATGAATGACTGAATCACTCAGTCGGCCACTATTCTAATTTATCATATGACTCGTCCGTTTTGTTCACTTTAAAACATTTAATATTTTGTTTTCATATTAATCAGTGATAAATAAAGCCTTCCGTCAATTTCATTGGTCAATTTCAAAACTAGACAATTTGATTGGCTGAACAAAATACAACTGGGCCACATTTTCATAATTTGCATAATTAGAGATGGGAGCTTTCATTGGTCAATTTGATTGGCAAGTGGACAATTTGATTGGCTAAACAAAATACAACTGGGTCACATTTGCATAATTTCAATAGGGAGAATTTACGTTATCTGTCCTATTTGGGATGGGTTTTATTGTATTAATCTTTTACCTCCAAGAAAAACGCCATTCATTTTTTTTTTATATTTTCACTTTTTGCTTCCAAAACATAGGTTATGACCCCTCATTGGAACGAGCTCGTCGAGCTCGTTCCAATGAGGGGTCATAACCTATGTTTTGGAAGCAAAACATGAAAATTTTTAGTTACACGAGGATATTTTTTCCAAGTGCCGTCTGCAACTCAAGTTAGGTGATGGGTTAAAAAGTCATACTAAGTGGCTAATTTGTGCGTGTGTGTGTCATATGATAAATAGAATATGAAATGAGTGTGTTTCTCATATAATATTTATGAAACTCGTCCGAATTTTCCGTTTGGGCTCGCCAGAGGCTCGCCAAAACGGAAAATTCCTAGACTCGTTTCATAAATAGCATATGAGAAAAACACTCATTTCATATCCTCTATCTATCAGTTAAAGCGCGCTATCTATTCAATTAATTATTCTGGTTCACTATCAAATACTAATATTTGCTTTTACCGAAACATGGTTGCTACCTGACGTCTTGTCCTCAGACATTTTTATTCCTGGGTTTCATGAACCGCTAAGCCCCGACTAGAGGCGGTGGTTTTACGATTCAACCTCGACCCGATCTTAAAGTACCTGATCTTGAGTGTCTGTGGGTCGAAATCTTGGATATCCGCCGGTTCATACTCTTTCGTGTATTCTATCGTTCCCCAAACAGCCCATCCACAATAGTGTTAATATACTCGAGTGTGAAGTCCTAGGCCCTTTCTTTCCTGACTCTGACTTGAAACGCTACAATTTTCCAATTAACCTGGTAATTATGTTCACTAAACAGGCCCTATTTTCACTCAAACGGCGCATCTAGCTATATTAGAGCGGTAAATATGACGCTCTCAATAATGCCATTGCCAATGAACATTGGTCTGCTAATTTCGATGACCCAGACCTAGAAAAAGTAGCGTCAATTTCAACAATAGACTGATATCCCTGTCACTCGAGTATATACCCAACAAAATAATTACAACTAGGAAAAATGACCCACCATGGACAGTGACATAAGATTACAAATCAGACAACGTAACCGACTCTACCTTACGTTAAACCAAACGAACTAACCGACCAGATGATTGGGACCAATACAAAATAAAAAGAAACCTTGCTGTCTCCGTGGTCCTCAAGGCAAAGGGTATCTATATGGCAAAACTGCAGACGAATGTTTCAAGTTCGAGTACACTATCTGCACAATGGCAGAAGACCCTGCAATCAGTACTCCGAAACAAGACATCGATGATTCCCACCATCTCACACGGCAACTAGACGTATTCCACATATAGTGACAGTGCGGAGTTATTCAACAAGTATTTCCGTACTATTTCATCGGTAAATGGCTCCAATGCTAGACTCCCCAACCACGACTACACCCAACAAACAACCTTGGATCGTATCACTATACACTCCAACCCTTTACGATGCTCTAGAATCAATCAATGCTTCTAAAGCTTCAGGTCCCGATCTCAAAAGTCCGCGTATGTTAAATTTAAAGAATGTAAACCAACTTTAAGCGAGCCCTTATCTGTCCTATTCAATATTCTTTTGACCAGTTCTTATTTCTGTACACTATGGAAAAATTTAATCCGAACAAAACAGAGACATTGCTAATATCTCGTAAAAAGAAGCCACTGAAACACCCACCGTTATATTTCTCACAATCGCAAATCGGTGAAGTTAGCCAACACAAGCACTTAGGTACTATACTAAATAATCGTTGCCCATGGAACGATCATATTGAACACATACTCTCTAAGGCATGATCGCGAATTTATCCTATGAGGAAAATAAATTCATTTTAGGCAGGAAAGTGCTTGAGAAAATTTATTTCGCTTCAGAAGGCCACTCCTTGAGTATGACGACGTAATTTGGGACAACTGTTCTGAGACAAATGTCGCTGAACTGGAAAAACATCCAGATAGCACCAGCTCGATATGTAACAGGAGCCACTATGAGTGCCAGCAAAGAACTTCAGGAAAGGCGAACGAAACATAAACTGGGGTTATTTTACAAGATGTACCATCATCAAACTCCTGAGTATGTTGCGAACAAAGTTCCGTAACTTGTCTCACTCCTCAGACAATCACAACGCCACCTCCGCTCTGACCTAAACCAAATCCACCATATTCCATTCTGCCATACTGAAACCTGCCACTCTTCTTACTTTCCGTGTGTTACAAATATATGGAACAATGTACCCATCTCAGTCCGCAACAATACATCATTGACAAACTTCAAGGGTTTCTTCAACAGAACATCTTCTTTAGCGGATCGAAATCACGCAAAGCTCAGATATATCACTGCAGGTTAAGACTTTCTGTAGTAATGTGAATTTCGATCTATACAATAACCATCTTCATCACTTATCATATTGTCGTTGTTGTAATCTTGAGAACGCAGATATGATATGATATGATATTTTATTCAACACTACACATTATACAAGTCAATGGTGAAGGTATTACACAAAATATTACTACAGTTTAAATGTATACTGTTAGGAAATGGCATAGCCAGATTGGCTGTCTACCTGCCATTTCCTCGGGGGAAAAAGAAAATCGTACGGCTCTATGTGATTTCAAACAGACTGTGACAGGTGTTTCAGTAAGTGATTATATTAGTAACTGTTATGGGTTAGAATGGTAATTTTTGTTCCTCGCTCACCCAGCGTGCTGGAAGGAATGACTAGCAACATTAAAACTCTTACTTTTAAATAGTGTTATTTTTTAATTTCACTCCTGCAAAGCACTGCCAGTGACGCCCCATCGAAGTGAGCTTATGGCTCTCTCTTCGATGAGGGGGTCACAAGCTATGTCGCAAAAGAAAACAATTAACTTGTTTAGTTATAATTGTCCACAGCCTAAGCTGCGCAAGGGGTTAACTTGAAAAAATTTGTTGGTGAAATGTTTCGTAACAACTTCGATGCTGACAACTGTTTTATTGAAATGAGTCGATTGCTCCGTCCGTGCATTACAAATTCTAGAAGCGTGGACAAAGCAATGGGCCCCTCCAAAATGGATGAGAAAATCAGATATAATTACTGTATAGCAGGAATTTTATGCATATACATACTCTGATTTGTGTTATTCGGGCGCAAAAACAAAAACAAGAACTTAGATAGATCCGCAGTCGGGACAATATGGATTGTTGCACTCGATATTTCGTTTAGTCATATATGTACTTATAAATTTGAGTGTCAGGGTTTTCTTAAAATCTTTTCTATTTTCTATATATATATCTACTATTCAGTCGATTCCAAATTTGGGGGAACGAATATGTAGGCAAATTGTCTAAGGACTTAGTACGCGATTTGTTTTGGGTCAGGAGACCTGTTTGTCTTGTTGTGGTCCTGGTCGTGTTATTGACACAACTAAAGAAATTATTAAAAGAATTGGGTAGAAGATTATTGTACCAGTCAAATCTGAATAATGAGACGTTTAGTGTGTAAAGGTCGGTGACCTTGCGTATTTCGTCGTGGAAAAAGAGAGGGTCTGTGTGGGCGTAGCGTCTTTTATTATTCAGTATTCGCACTGAGCGCTTTTGCATTTCTTGAAGTTGGTTAATTCCTCTCGAGTTGCCTCAAATATGTATACCGTACAGGAGATGACTGTGTATAAGTGAATAGTACATTGTTTTCATTGCATTGTGTGGGAGAATATTTCTAACTTTATTCAATGCGAAGTTGGCCCTTGCCACTTTGGAACATACTTGACTAATATGTGCTTTATATGATAGCTTTTCGTCCATGGTTATCCCCAGAAATTTAACACTTTGTGTTGCCTCATTGGTACCAATTCTTTCTATTTTATCGTTGTTGATCATTATATCGTTGTTGCTATGAACGGCTGACCTTGCAGAAGGATTAAAGATCACATATTTTGTTTTTTTAGCATTTATCGCCAGTTTGTTAGCTGAGCACCATTCGAATATTTTCGAGAGTTCTTGATTAAAATTTTCGATTTCCGAATCTATGTCGGGACTTGATGAATGGGTAGTAGTGTCGTCTGCAAATGAGAGAAGATTACACGAAGTGGCCAGGTGGATATCATTTATATATAGCAGAAATAGTAATAGGCCAAGTACTGAGCCTTGCGGAACTCCACATCTTACTTCTTGCAGGTCCGACTGGTACTCCCAAACACGACGTATTGGGTCCTTTCCGATAAATAACTACGAAACCAATGGTTACATATGCTTCTAATACCATACCTTTCCAATTTATTCAGCAAAATGTCATGGTTTATTGTATCAAAGGCTTTCGAGAAATCCAGGAATAATGCAAGTGTAAATTTTCGTGTTGGTTTGTTATTTTGGCCCGCTATCTCTTTCAGTAAATGTAGTACTGGATAATGGTTGAATGTATTTTTCCAAAATCCACATTGATGGGGATAAAGAATGTCGAATTTATCTAGGAATGTAATTAGCCCATAGGACATGGCTTTTTCTAGGACCTTTGAGAAAGTTGGTAGGATGCTAATAGGTCTGTAATTTGAAAAATTGTGTGTTTATCTCCTGTTTTGAAAATTGGGACAACTTTAGCAATCTTCATTCGGCCTGGAACAATACCCTGATTAAATGATTTGTTTATAATATCTGATAAGGAGGACGCTATAATATTGATAGAACGCTTTAGAAGATTTGTAGTAATATTATCTGGATCTCTTGTTGTTTGTGGTTTAAAAGACTTTACTGTATCAATAATTTCGCCAGGCGTCGTGGGGGTTAAGAAAAAGTTGTGATCAAGATTGTCGGTTAAGTAATCTGTGAAGTGTTTACTTTGTGGAGATATTTGCTCGCTTACCGCTTTTCCAATATTGGAAAAAACTTATTAAATTCTTGTGTTATTTCCTTCGAGTTCGTTATTTTTTTATCGTGATGGCTAAACCACTAAGGTGGATTGTGGGCTATTTTCACTTTTCGGTGGTTTCGTTTAGAATTTTCCATGTTTCACGCATATTGTGTTTGTTTTCTATTAATATATTTTTGTAGTATGCTGCTTTACTTTGCTATTTCACTCTGTTGAATATTCTGCAGTAGTTTTTATAATTTTGCATATTTTGTGCGTTTGGTTGCTTTAGTTTTTTGTTGTAGAATTTTGTTTTATTATTCGAAGAAATGATGAGTCCCTTAGTCATCCAAGGATGCTGCTTAATAAACTTTTTTTTTGATACGTACTTCTTTTAGTGGGAAAGCATCTTCATAAGCTGTATGGAATGTGTTGATGAATATGGCAGAGCATTGCCTGTTATACTGTTCACTCTATCACGACACTCGCAACAGGACCCTGGGTACACTACTTGCTAATATTGATATCAATACTCTGCCATTTGGCGCGGTATCTCCAAACG
The DNA here is from genome assembly GCA_031216915.1 of Pictodentalium vernedei. Lineage (NCBI taxonomy): Eukaryota > Metazoa > Mollusca > Scaphopoda > Dentaliida > Dentaliidae > Pictodentalium > Pictodentalium vernedei. The sequence goes on along the minus strand of CM062295.1, from coordinate 293,570,117 downwards.
TTGATGAGAACCGTCTAGTATTTGAATCAGTACAAGAAGCAGTACAAGACTACCTTGTCCAGACTAACCGAGTTTAGTAAACATCTTATTCTATAAACAAACTACACCTAAACTCACTTACCCTAGCCTTTTGGCATCTTTGAAATTTTGGGAATCCTGCCCCTTAACTGGAAGGGTGCTGATTTATATATTGTTTTTATCCTTGTAAATAATTACAAAAAATGACTTACTCTAAGTGTGAATACCAATAGGCATTCTCCGTTAAACCGAATTAATTAAATATCTGCGATTGGTAGGCTAATTTGGCAGTTGGGACTCAAATGTACAAACATATCTGTGTACTAAAAGCCCGAATGCAACATCCTGACTGGCAGCTTGTTCTACGGTGCCTTGCTTGAACTGTTATAGATTGTGCTACTCTACTCCAAATCGATCTGCCCCTCCCATCTTTCCCCTTAAAGAACTTGCCCTGACTGTTTTAATCTTTGTTTTTATTTTTCTCTTTTTTCCTTCGTCTTTTATTCATTCTAATTGATTTAAACAATCGCTATCAGATAACTGTCCTCCTTCATTGAAACTTGTGAAGCAATTAGGAAGACGATCAAAATAAGCATAAAGCTTTCTGCCGAATGCTTTACAACAATAAATGGCTGACTTCTCTGTACAAACATGTGCTATGTATTAGAATTAGATGCATTTTAGTCCAGTGTACGTACTTATATATACTTTTCTTTAATAATATTATTTAAACTAAAGTCTGGGAGCTGAGAAAGACTAACGTCTGATAGCTAAGAAAGAAAAACGAATGGAACAACGTGTATTTGAGCAGCTTTTCCCTTCTAAAGCATAGCTTCTAGTCTCTGATTCAAACCACCTCGTCCAATGGTAGGCGTCACGATTAAATTTTAGAAAAAATAAGGACAAAAAATTGTGTAGATTTAAATATATGAATATGAAGCTCAGCATGTTTGACCATTTTGTTCAGTCTACACTCTAAAATCAGTTCGGTTAAAACTTAACCCAAATCAGTTGGGTGAATATGAACGGAATGGAACCCCCATTGATTTTAGAGTGTAGCGGTGATATGAGGCATCAGGGGATATACATTCAGAATCAGAATGGACAGTGATTCATTAAAAATGCGAACAAAACAGGCCAGGAAACATAAATGATGGTTTGTATCATATTAAAGCTGTGCCATTTTCAATTAAGTTGATGTAACATCTTCCAGGTGGGAACATATTTCCATGGATAATAAAATATAATTGCAATGAAAAAGTACTGTAATTGAAAACCGCTCCTCACGTCGATAAGATGTCATCCCAACAACAAGAATGGGTAAATATCCCAACAAGACAATCCCAGCAAGACGAATCCCAACAAGACGAAAATGTGTTTTCTATTAATTATAGCAGAAATTAATAAAAAGAAGAAATAAAATGTGTATATTTACGCTATTTGACTTCTTTTGGGACGATGTTTTGAGCAGTTGCTGTGCAGCTATTAATCTTTTTTTCTTTTTCATCTCTTGATAGTCAACAATAACTGTTTAGCTCGAGTAAAGGCGAATGCGTGCGTGCGATTTTTTTTCATGCAAATTCGCACCGACGACAGAATTAATTGCCGCAGATAATTAAAACAGTGTCACGAAGAGTGAGTGAGTGACCACAGTGAGTGCGATGTTTTCGTGCGGTGAACCGAAAATTGATCTTGTTCTACTTTTTGACGCACGCGGCTCACATCATCATGACGGACCAAATGGAGAAGCTGATAACAGAGGAGCAAAAATTTGAATATCTATCAAGAATAAAATCAAAGTCTTCGGTTTCCACTCAAAGATACTGTCGGAATCTCTCAGGATCTTCCCTCAACTCTTGAACAAATCAATAGTATACCCCTAAGCTTTTCCTCTTTTCATATATTGTGTGTACCCAATATTGACGTTGATGTATTCTCGCCAGCTTCATGAGCAATATAACGAAAAATCTTGCTTTTTTCTTTATTGAGGCTGTGGCACGTCCGCATTTCTCCATGCCGAAAAACTGTCTGTTGTACGACAAAATTGCTCACGTGGTATGAATTTATTCGCCAGGATTCATTGTGCCTTCAAAATTCGCACGCACTAAAAATATTCGCATTTCCGAAAATATTCTCCCAGTGGTAACTTCGCACGCACGCACGCACGCTCGCACGCACGCAGTCTGTTTTCACCTTAAGATTTTATTTCCAGAGTAATTTCAATAGTTGTATTTTTATGTCCTGCTACTTTTCTTTTTTGTGTGTTTTTGCAGTTGCTGGTGCAATAGTAACTAACAAAGAACATACGGCACATGTCTCTCTGTCTCTTGTTCTCGGCAACAATACATTTTGTTCACTAAATGCAGTGCAAACTGTCACTCGGCTATCTTTGTGAAAAGACCTACTTGTGACACTAAAGTGAATTTCCAAAAAATATTGCCGACAAAGTTGAAAACACATTTTCGAAAAGAGTTTTGATATAAATGCTGATACAGGCCCCAAAAGTAGAAATCATTTCTGGTAAAATTATACTTTTTGTATATTCTTTGTCATCATTTCTCCCGTTCGTAATTTACTCTTTATAAAACTGAGAGGCTACTTCACAGTTCAATACCTTATTTTAATCTTATTTGTTTCACAAGGATTGGCGAACAAGTTATGCAACTTATATTAACGCCTCTCCTTGTCTTAATGTCGCTGTTGTGTGGGATGACCTTCGTAGCGGCAACTGCGTGGCCTTGCTCTTCTCGAATACTAAGAAGGGATCTTTAGCCTGCACGGAGTGTGTGTCTCTCCACGATGAGGACAGCCATTTTGGGCCCCCACCCGATAGGACGGTGCGCTGTGACAGCATCAACCCCACAATTGATGCTGACAGAGAGCGTTCGGACACCTCGAGAACTTTCCCCGACCTGGGATCGATCCCGTGACCTTTGGCATGAGAGACTAGCGTACTTATTCACTCGGCCACCACTCTCTTTAATTGGTTCAATACCTTGCCTTCACACGCCCTATAGTTGATAAACTAAAAAGTTTCCTCATCATTTGATAAAGTATACATAAGAAACAAATAAAGAACTGTACAGAAATTATTATATTACATGGTACAAAATGTAATCTCCTTTATTTTTTGTTACGGGGCTGAGTCTTTCGAACTGGTTTTTAATAAATGAAATACCCCATATACATCGGATTTTGTGCCTTGGGAAATAAAATGCTACTTCAAAATACCTTTCTTTGGAATAGCACATGGTGTGTATACTGCCAATTTTAGACTTACATTTGGAAATGTTCAGTCTACATTTTTTACCAGGGTGTATTTGTATTACACTTTTGGATAAGTAATATTCCAACACTTCGATGTCCATTACTTCTCTTGTACGCGGGACCACCTCACGCATTAAGAACGTAAAGAGTCTTAAACTTTTCTGTACTACATTCGCTAGGCACTTCATTGTGACGCCATTCATGCACTGTATATACTCATGCACCATTTATTATACAATATTGTAACTATTTATATGTAACGGTGAGGAATGTATATAGGCATTACGTCGCCTGAGTGCTAGAATGTTCTATGTCCCCCATGGGACATAGAACATTCCAGCACTCAGTTGACGAAATTTAGCATATTTACCGAACCCTTTTCAAGCGAATAAAACATTGTTTAAAAACATACACTTCTCACATAAATTTTACCAAAAACCTAAAAAATGTGATATAATTATTTTAATTAAATTCGTCATCCTCGGATGACAATCTTTGTCTTGATGGAATTCGTCTTGTTGGAAATAAATCGTTGATAAGTATTAAACAGGTGCATTGGGGGAAATTAGGATGACATGGATAGATCCGACAAGACACACGTATTCAAAGATTCTTTCTAGGGTGGTTCTTTGACGAATGAGTAGCCAGATTTCTCCAAGTGCTATACAAAGCCACATTACAAGTTCGATTAATCTTTTTCTCAAACTTCGCTTCTGGCTTCTCGATGAAACGAGTGGATGAAAAAATAAAAAAAAGTTTAAATGAAGATTATTCATTCATACTCTTGTCTTCAAATTGTGTGAGATACGGCGCTGAATGGTTAAATCATTTGGAAAACTGTATTTGCGGAAAAATTTGAAACTTTGAAACAAAAGATATTTGTTAAAGTTCTGGTAGCATAACCACAATATTTTGTTAGTATATGCCTATTAGGCACGGTACCAAATGTCTTCTCTATCTCCTTACAGAAAGTCCATGATGCAGGACCAGATTTATCCTCCAAAAGTTACTAGGTATATTAATTGGCTGGGCAGGAGAAATGATTTCCCTAAATAAGAACACATCCCCCAAATTTAATCCAAGATAGTTGAAAAGGTTTAGTAATTATCTAATTCTGCAGTCCTTTGGGGCTGTAAACTTAAACGTTTACTTATCCTCCCAACAAATACTAAGAACATGCTTCCATTCGCCGTAGGCAGTATTATATAGGACGATGCTCTTCAACAATACAAAGTTCAAAGTATTTAGGCATCCCCACACACTCGATTTAACCCTTTACCTAACATGAAAAGCAGACGACACTTGCAAAAAAAATTCTTGAATAACTAAATTTTTTCATTTTTTGTCTCAAAAACATAGGTTATGGCCCCTCGTTGGAACGAGCTCGACGAGCTCGTTCCAACGAGGGGCCATAACCTATGTTTTTGAGACAAAAAATGAAAATATTTTGAAAATTAATTGGCGATTTTTGAAAATAGCGCTGGCCGGTTTTGGCCGTTACGTTGGGTAAAGGGTTAAAATGTAATTTTTGACAATTTCATCATTAGTAATTTTTGAACATTTTGATACCAGTAAACAAAGCCAGAATCGATCTGAAGTGGGCAATAACAGGAGGTAGACAACCCGTATTAACTCTTTTCAGGGTAAAAGGCAAGCACTGTAAGAAAGTTTATGGACGTTTGGGGTTATTTTAGCATACATGATGAAAAAGTCACAGTGAAACTGCATAGTTTTCCGGTGGGCTAATCTGTCGTTACAACAATGTAGCTGCCCACGCTTCCCCGTGTGCCTGACGCCCGTCAGCATAACAGCCTTTTGACTGAAAAAGTAAATTTTAAAACAAAATAAAACCTCTTCCTGAATGAAGGAACGGATTCAAAGGTTAATGCAGAATATCTTGTATAAAAGAAGGCGAGGTGCATGGAATCTGAAACGCCTGACACTGCGGTTTTAATTGACTATTTACTTGGTGATTGTGTGTATAGAATGAATGAAACTTTACATTACAGCAGCGCAATTGCAAATAGAGATATGTTTATTCGAAATCAATTGAACCAGCAACTGCGTATGTTTACTCTGCGTGTCGTGATATGCGTGTATTTTAAAGGATATAACCATGCGTTGGAGTTTGGAGGAATTTGGAATGTTGTTTCTGATCCCCCGCCAGGAATGGAACTATCGGAAACTCCAACTCACAATCAGGAGACCAACACCTGAACCACTAGACCATTGCGCACCGCCACGTCACCCCCCCCCCCAAAAAAAAACCCTCCCCCCAAAACGAAAGAACCACAAAAGCAATGTCTGCAATCTAGTATTAAGCCGGTGTGACAGGAATGATAGTCCGTAGGAACGTTAGTCCGTCGGACTACTATTCCTAGAAATGTTAGACCTAGGACTATAATTCCGCGGAATAATAGTCCAGAGGGACTAATTTTCCTACGGACTATCATTCAGTTTGGAGGAATTTGGAATGTTGTTTCTGATCCCCCGCCAGGAATGGAACTATCGGAAACTCCAACTCGCAATCAGGAGACCAACACCTGAACCACTAGACCATTGCGCACCGCCACGTCACCCCCCCCCCCCAAAAAAAAACCCTCCCCCCAAAACGAAAGAACCACAAAAGCAATGTCTGCAATCTAGTATTAAGCCGGTGTGACAGGAATGATAGTCCGTAGGAACGTTAGTCCGTCGGACTACTATTCCTAGAAATGTTAGACCTAGGACTATAATTCCGCGGAATAATAGTCCAGAGGGACTAATTTTCCTACGGACTATCATTCCTGTCACACCGGCGTTCTCACTATTACTTAGCTTACTTTCCCTTACGGCACAACATGTAAGTGTGAAACAAGCTGGCTGTTTTGTTTTGAGGAAAAGATGACGGTGCACAAGCGCATAAGAGAAAATGTTAGCAACATAAATGCTGTTTCCTTCATTATCCATTCATGACGATTGAGACGAATGGCGTTAAAGTAATGATTATGTACTTGAATCATCTGATTGTCGTTCTGACGCACCTTTGCGCCACGACACGTTTTGCATATCTATCCAAGTAATTGTAGGAATACCTACTTTTCTCTCTTCTTGGATTTGAATCCCACGGCCTGTTAATGCTTGGGTTTCAACGTATTCTAAACCTTAAATATTCAAATAGGGATATAGTTAACTGGACAAAATAGTCTGGGTAGGGCGAAGTGATACTTTATTGATCAAACTCAATATCATAGGAATAACTACATGTTCCCATTAGACTAAAATCGGCGCCATCTGATTGGAGAAGAGCTCGCGTAACTTGTTTACAGCTCCAGTACCATATGTTACCATTTGAAGTCACTACGCGAAATATTTGAATTACTCAAAAAGAGATAGTGAAAAGAAAAGCTGAACAAAGGAACATCTATCTGTACTTTTGCTTACCAGGCAAGTACAAATCTGATCATATGTTATGGATATAGTCGATAGCTATATATGGCATATTTAAAGATCCTTGTTCTCTGCTGAAGTATAGTGTCAGTATAGTTTGGAGGTCCACTGATTGGAGTTTAAGAGCAACGGAATTATACTTTTGTTGTGGGCGGGGAAGGAAAGACAAGAGATCACGCAGAATATTCTCTTATCACATAACCACCATCAAATAGTTCATTATGGAAATATCGTTCACAACGCATCTAATAAGGGAATGACGTCTGAAGTCAACATCGTCGTCGTAACGGAAGGAGAACTGAATTAATCTTCTCCTATTGTTACCTAATCCGAAAAATTCCTAAACGACATTTGCTTAAAACATTTCCTGAATAACTAAATAGATTCAATTTTTCTCTCGAGAGGTAGCTCATTACTCCAAATTGGAACGAGCTCGACAAGCTCGCTACACTGGGGGTCATAAGCTGTGTTTTGAAGAAAACAATTGAACAAAATAATAACATTTGGCTACCAATATTTCTGGATAGAGCCAGCAAGTTTTACTTTTTATTTTTCGGATTTCGTGATAAAAAGAATCTTAAATTTTTCACGATTTCACATGAAATTTCTGAACCTCATTCACTAAAAGCGATCTGAGTCTCCGTAAAATTCGGCTTACATGATTTAAGTGGAAATGGCACAGACATTTCATATGACCTCGCGACTCATGAGAGATTACCTATTTCTAAAAGAAAAATGCAGTATTATGTTCTCATGAATAATGTGTATGTTTTTAGTAATCAGGTTGAAGAGAAACATATGGAAGTTTTTTGCTCGTTACCGAAATTAACCTGGCGTGAAAGAGTGACCCTTTTGTTTTGATAAAATACACAACAAAACCTGAGGATAAATCCCCTTAATCATGAACAACACAGCATTGTAATTTATCAGTTAAATTCGACCTCGTTGTTCTATCTGAACCCGTAATTTGATTGGCTGGAGGAGGTCGGCTCCGGGCTCTAATCGCAGGTAAAATCACCCTTACCGTGCTCTAATTGCCGGAAGCGGGTCAATGAGAACATATCTGTATCCACCCTACGCGCGAACAACGGTGCTAAACCGCCCCTATCACAGATCGAACGCACTCCGCAGTTGTTGTCTGTGGAAACTGCTGTCAGCATCCGTGCTTCGAAGTGTACCTTGTAAATTCAATCATGACAAATCGACCGAATCGAAAATGACATTGTTTTTGTTTTTCTTCAAAGAAAACGGTTTTGTAGAATTTTTTCATTTTTAACGATGACAGGAATTACAATGGAGATAAACGTCTCTTGCTTCGTTAGACATTCGCGAATTTGACTATGGAAAACTAGTTGTTAACTCGCCTCTTCGGGGTTCGGGGCTCGTTAACAAATGGTTTTTCATAGTCAAATTCTCGAATGTCGTACTCAACAAGATCCTAACTGACAGTACTTAGGTTTCTCAATAGTTGCAAAGTCTGTAGTGAAATTCGATGTCTCGGTGATATGCAAACACAAATATGAAAGTTACCTAATTACTTAATGCGGTTTGAAATCTTAACACAAAATAATTAGTACATTTAGATAGTACACTGTAAACTCTCGAAAGAAAAAGGAGGAAGATATTTGAAATGAAAAATATCGGAATGTCATGCGGAGAATTCGGACATAGATAAGACGCGGTCAAGTGGTGATGTTCAAATTGGCCAGTAAACAACGAAACGTCGAAAATAAAACGAAAGGCGTGAAGGACCAACGTCGGGTACAAACGGGGCGGTTGAGCAATCGTAGACTATTTGGTCTGGAATGGGCTTTTTAATGTTTTGAATCCTGGTGGTATCTCCTACATAAGTTCAATTAGAAGAGTCTCTATTTATTTTTTGGTGGTAGACCAATCAATATTATCAAAGTGAGCCTGTAGGCCACACTTTGAAACTACTGATTGGTCATCCCCATATGGATATGGGATATATCATAAACAAAAAAAAAAAAAAAACAACATTCTAAACAAATCATAAACAAATACCGAAACCGGGCTTTCGAATTCAAATGGTTAAAACTGACTGTCTGAGTCACACTAACTCGATGCATCAAAGAGTTCAGTCTCTGTCTCGTGTGCTTCCCGTGACTGAATTGGTCTTGAGTTGTGGTCTAACTGTTCCACGAATTACCTCTCAGATAACATTGAATAGTCCACGTTCAACATCACTTTTGATGCCATCTGTGGACGATTCAATTATCAACAATATCCACCACCATTAAAAGAGTTAACATCTCAGTGTTGTCAATGCTTTGACAGGCTATCATTTGGGTTACTGTTCGAGAACACAACACAATGACGTCGTTCGATGTATTTTGTTCCTCTTCATATTTTGTACTGAAATTTGTCAAAACCAGACTTGTGACATATAATAATATAGAGGATCTCAAACGAGAGATGTTTGGATATAAGATTTTTAGAAACGAGTTTGATGAATTTGATTCACAACGAGCCTTTAGGCGAGTTGTGAATCGAATTCATCAAACGAGTTTCAAAAAATCTTATATCCAAACATCACAAGTTAAAGATTCTGTATATAACATGAATTTTCGAATGTTTTTACACTTTTTATTTAATTCATTGTCGCTAAATTCTCCCAAAACAACCGACAATCAGTTCGTTTGCTCAGTCGCTTCGCACAATGACGTCATGAGAACGCGCTTTACTTGCATCTGTTGTCGTAATTGACGTCATGTGAACAACTACGCACAAGAATACAATGCTGCTGCTATGGGACCACGCGCCGATTAGACACTAGTTGATAATCAGGAAATAAGACATGGGTTGTTACGTCGAAATTAACGACGTTTCATGTGATATATTATGGTAAGTTACACTTTGACGGACCGTGGAATCACCGCCAATTGCGCCACCAACGTTCGCAGAACTAAGTTCCAAAATTGTCCAAAAGGTACATTAGTTTTCAAAATAGACACTACTAGCGTTCATTTCCGATAATCACACAAAACACCCCTCAATGATTTGTTCTCCATTCCTCATGTGACCAACAGAGCATGCACTTCATTGTCATCGAATGCTTCCGAAAGTTTGAAAACATATCAAGGGAAGTAATATAATCGTTTAGAATAAAAGTATTGAAAGGCTTTTAAACTCTCTGCATTCAGGTTTTGAATGCATCAGTATGAGAGAGGACATGCTAACCGCTGGAAGAAAATGGGAGAAAATAAATAAATAAATAAATAAATAAATAAATAAATAAATAAATAAAGACACGATAACTATTGGAAAAAAACAGAAAATAAATAAATAAATAAATAAATAAATAAATAAATAAATAAATAAATAAATAAATATGAAGAAAAGAAAAAATGGGGTAAAAATAACGGCAAAATAAACAGAAAAAAAACAACAAAACGGATGTCATTATGAAGACCCATACTTGTTAAAAGAATTTAGTTGCGTTTGAAAGTCAGAGTAGAACTCAAACGAAATGAGATGGAAATCACGACGAAAATGAGCACACGCTACAACTATTGTATGGTATCTGCACGAAGGAAGATTATACTTTCTTTTGTCTGTAAAACACTGGTGTTGTATTCTATCCTTTTCCATTGCACACACACCCCTTTTCTTGTATATTCCCGAACGGAATCGCCGTATAGATTATTCTCTATAGCAAAGAGAGTTACTAATTTTGTATTTGTGGAGGTGCTCAGTCAAGGCCTCGATTCACTAATCAAATTCTATAAAGAACTCTTATGATTGGAACCAGACTTGGTATTATATAGACAATTGCCAATGTTGGAGATTCAGTCATCTGGTATATTTCAGCTGGTCAGATTTGGTCACGATTGGCCATTGTACTGAAACACCAATAAATAAATAATAAATAAATAAATAAATAAATAAAGTCGGAAAAGCGAACATACGGTCGGCTACGGTTCGCTTTTCCCCATCAGCTGAAATATTACAGCCGATTAAATCCAAAAGTACCATAAACATTCATTTTCTGTGAACAACGCAAAAATGTTTCTCAATTGAGAAATCCAAAACTGAATCGTTACTGACATTACAGTACTGTTAGGAAATGTTTGTAAACTGAATATTTATAAATGAAGACTCATCAGGACTGAGACTGTAGTTTATGTAGTTTTATGATTACACCACGTAGTTCCACCTATTATCTTAAAATTTTGGTGTTTTCAAATTGAAATGAATATTTATTGATTAGACTAACTACAATTGGAGCACGAGAGAACATATATATTTTTTTGTGAATAAAGGGACATAACATTAAATGAACGGAAGTCTGCACACGAACTCCACGAAAAGTGGGTAAGCAAAGAGCAAAAAAAAAAAAACAGCATCAGATTCCTTACGGAATTAGACTGGTAGCATGGAAGGTTGACGTTCAGTAATAATTCATGGAATATAGAATTTTGTTATCATTGATCCTTTCTGTCGATCAGTGTTCATTGTATCATATGCTCGCCGACTGCAAAATTGTCTTCACGCAAAAAATATACATATAAGAATTGAAATGAATTATCTGTCGGTTTATCGTAGTATGAATGTGGGATGGGCGTGTTAACAACACGCCCATATCGCATTCATATTTCGATAAAGCTACAGATAATTCATTTCAATTGTTATAATTTAATTCAGAGAGTTTTCTTGTATTATAATGTACAATTACACGGTCGTCTAAGTCTCCGTCATTTATATCATTACAGGCATATACACTTTGGTGTGTGGGACAGTTTTATTATTTTAAAATGTAGGTTAATACACTCGGTCTTGAATTTTGAAGAGAAAAAGAAAAACAGCGTGAACAACCAGCGTGAATACTAACTGAAAGCCCACCTGCAGTAATGACGCTTTAATTACACCATTGGATGCGCCCCTGATTTTTATTTAACATTTGGGCGGATAAAGCAAAAACTTTCGTACGATAGAACAACTATTCACTGAGTAGTGAAAAACTCACCTCGACCAGTCATATGCAAACAAATCTGTTATCATTAACCCTTTGAACCCTGGTGGTGTCTTCTATGTCAGTTTATTGTCAGCAGTTGGAAGGGTCCATCTTCCTTATTTAAGAGTAGATGAATTAATATTTTCAACGCGCAGCCTTAAGGCTGCACGGTGAAAATATTGATTGGTCTACGCCACACATTCACTTAGCAGCCATCCATCTTAACCCTTTACCTAACGTAACGGCCAAAAGCGGCCAGCGCTATTCTCAAAAATCGCCAATTAATTTTCATTATTTTTTTCATTTTTTGTCTCAAAAACATAGGTTATGACCCCTCGTTGGAACGAGCTCGTCGAGCTCGTTCCAACGAGGGGTCATAACCTATGTTTTTGAGACAAAAAATGAAACAAATTAGTTATTCAAGAATTATTTTTGCAAGTGTCGTCTGCTTTTCACGTTAGGTAAAGGGTTAATGAAAGTACAGCGTATCATATTCCCGGACCGAAAAAACGATCTCTCGGGTTCAAAGGGTTAAAAATTACATTATAAATGCTTGAAAAGGTTAAATAGAAGCGTATGTAAGATACCCTTGAAATCGTGTTGTAAATCCTGACACGGAATAAAAGAGAAGCGGTGAAATCTCCTAAATCTCCGATTTATGGACACACAACACATTAACATTTTTCGAAAGGTAACCGAGGCTCAGCCTGCGATATCCGCAGCTACCGTCATTAAAGTTTTAATATTGTGTTCCAAATCGTACCATCAAAAGAAAGCTTAAGACCTCTCGTTGGAACTATAGATGGAACGAGCTCGTCGAGCCTGTTCCAGCCAATGTCGCTGGAGAAGGGAGAGGGCACTCGCCCCTTGATTAGACCAAGGATGGCAGGACAGCATCCTTGCTATTTCATGTGATAACTGATGTAGTTAAGACACAATCACTATTTATTGCTGATTTTTTCAGCGTTCGAAAGAATCATTGTTTTTTTATCCGACCCTCAAAATATCAACTTCGTACGTAATACTCTGAACTCTTGATATAAAATGGACGACGAGAAATTTAGGGATACACTGATTCGTTGAACTAAGCCGTGCGAACTTGATCTCTGTGCCTTGGTACGTATCCAATTAGAACATTCTGACTCTATGTGCAGGTTGCCTTCCCCCAGAAGTCGGTTTGCCTTCTTCCCCCTCCAGCCGCCCGGCGTCCCTGGTTCCAAATAAGGGTTATAAACTGTCTTTCAGATACAAACATGAAAATAAGTAAAGAAAAATGTTTGTGTTTGTGTCGTCCAAAAGCCGTGTTAGGCGAGAGTTAAACATCTGGAGTGTTTAAGTTCAAAGTGCCCCTCTGTACCCAATTCCTGCGCGGCTGTCATTTTACAACTCCGAAATAGCACGTGTCTGTATTCTAGTTCGTTTAAGAATCGCCCAGAAGATAGCTATCAATGTGGTATTGAACTTGTCGAAATACACAGTGATGCGGGAGACGCCACCCGCATGTCCGTGACAGTGCGACCGTTTCTTCAGTGGGGAAAATAGAACAATTCGGAAATTATTTGACCTACTTGCTGACGAAGTGCCTACCGAACGAAGCCTCAAATAAGGCCTTAAGCCACAATGAAAAAGGTAGAAAACAACCGAAATCCACCCTGTGTTATTCCTCGAAACAACAAAATTACCCCTAGCTTACCAACATGCAGTATTGCTAAAATATTGTCGAAATGTAAAGACGAAGAGGAATAGTCGCCCCATATATCCCCCTGAGTGTAACAAGGCGCCATCTGCTATGCTAAAGGCGCCATCTGCAATGCTTTAGCACTTAATGGGCGATAGAAGGACTGGAATAAACTAAATCAGCTAAATTGGCCGTGAGAGTATAACATTGTCGAGACTGTCAAGGTGATAGCTTTAATTTACGATTTTGTTGTTTATAGGTATATATATATAACTTCGTCAATTTGCCGTCATGCTCGGAAGTTTACTTCCTTCTAAGCGGCTTTCATTTTTGACTAATTCTTATTCCGTTACGTTAAGTGCCGTTCCAATGTGTATCGCGTCATAGGAACGTAAAATTTAGCGTCACGCTGATCCTAATTGTTGAATGGGAATTATAAAATTGATCGTGATACGCGTACGTCTTGCAGATCGATTTATTATTTGGCAAGTGGCCGCCTAGCTCCTAATCACGAATCTGTCTATAAAATCGCCGATGCATATCTTCCTTGGGTGGCTACAAGTAAAGATATGTTCCGCATTACACGTTGTTCACTGTTTTTAATTGTAAATTATGGACAAACAAGACCGTATCATATCTTCCTTAGGTGGTAACAAGTGGAGATATATTCCGCGTTATTGCGCGCAAATTTTGTCCCCAGCTTTAGAATTAGAAGCATTCAATCATTTATCTCAACCTCGCCCTGGTAACAGAGGCAGAAGCGAGTTCGCATGCAGCATTCACACATTCAACCATTCCTTGACCCGAATTGTTCAAACGCGTTGTTCTCCATATTCAAGTGTATTGCTTGTAAAATCACCGTATTGGCGGCCACTTGCCAAATAATAAATCGATCTGTAAGACGTACGCGTATCACGATCAATTTTATAATTCCCATTCAACAATTAGGATCAGCGTGACGCTAAATTTTACGTTCCCATGACGCGATACACATTGGTACAGCTTTGCCTGTATGAACATTTGTCTGAAGTAACTAGAGGGAAGTAGTTAACCCTCGAAGTAGCGGCTGTTGGAGGAAAGGCGTCCAGTAAAGTGACAATACGTTAGTGGACGTGGGACGGCAATGGTTGAGTGACATTCCGTCACTTGTGAGAGGAAAGGCATTCAATAAAGTGACAATAGGTTAATGGCCGTGCAGCGGCAGTGATAGAGTGCAGTTCTAGTTGTTTGTTCGTGAGTCCAGAGACACTACATTGAGCCGAGAATCTCAAACACCAGCGACATGGAAGAGGCAGCCAGCGAAAGGAAGAAGCAACCAGCGAAAACAGAGAACGCGTGCCCGAAAAGTTACTCAAAAATTGTGTGGGTGGGGTGTGATTGACGTTTTCTGTTTTATTCAAGGATCTCATGTAAGTCACCAGTTACTACATTTTGTTTAAATATGTTAAAATTGTTGTTTTCAGTGAACCCCTGCTGATTAATACTTTTTGATGAAAAGCCACTAACCCCCTCAGGATAAGAACCACTCCAACAAAAATTAAACGGGCGGGTTCGTCACAGTGGGACATACGTTCACACAAGGAATCAAGTGAAACTCCTTGGGTTTTGGCTGAATACGCGGCGTGAAACTATTTCCCCAGCAACGACCACGCACCGGTTTCCGACAGTGACTTTAGTGCTTTTTGAAACTAATAATAAACTAATGAAACAAATAAACTGTGCAACAGTGAAATGAGAAGTTAGTGAAAAAGTAAAGTATATAATCCTTGCAAAATAAGGCATTTGAAAGACAATCTCCAAAGAATCAATGCCCCAGGATAAAATTAGCTCAAAAGTAAATTGAGATGAGGAGTTTTCTTATGAAAGATCTCCAACATATTTTAATTGGAACCATAGAAATGTAACGAAAAGTAGTGATGGATCCGAAACTTTGTCAGTGAGGGGCGTTGCGGGGATACCGAAATCAGTAGGATCCGACACAGGCTACCAAGTATTCTTTTAAACTGCAGGTGTGCAAAACGTGAAAAATGTACCTTGTATACTATTAAAAGAAAGTAGGTGATATTTGATAAAAGTGAGATATATGAAGAAATATATTTATATTTTCATCAAAAAGACAGTTGAGGCATTGCACAGTGACATCTGGTGAATGATTTCAGCGATAGTTGGGTGTATGACAAGCACACCTTCCACGCACTGAGCTGTAGAAGACATGTATGGTTACACAGAGAATTTACCACATTTAGTCCAAGACCTCAGTACCTTGTAAATCCTCCTCGGTTTACGAGACAAACGCGGATCCGACATGGCATAAACCTCACCAAACGTCCAATATGAGCTTGACTAATGTTATTCCATTCTTCCGGCAGTGCAGCAGCGAGTTTCTGGACATTGGTAGGGGGCTGTTGGCGTTGTCGTAGGCGCCTGCCAAGCATATCCCAGATGTGCTCGATTGGTGAAAGGTCTGGACTTTGTGCTGGCCAAGGCAGCGTAGTGATGTTCTGCTCCTAGAGGAACTCTGTTGCGACACGGGCCCTATGTGCGCTTGCATTGTCATCTTGAAAAATGAATCGACGGTCGTGACGTCGCACAAATGGCACCACCTGAGCTGCTAACATGGTGCCACGGTGGTACTGCCCTGTGACACGCCCTTATATGACATATAATGCTTTTCTGCTTGTCATGATTATGCCTCCCCACACCATCACCGATCCACCACCAAAACGATCGTGCTGCCTAACGGTTACGTCATGGTATCGTTCGTTCCACCGCCGCCACACTGTGTTTCGCCTGTCGTGGAAGTCGAGAGTGAACCTCCATTCATCGGATAACATGACGTTTCTCCACCGATGATTGTCCCAGCGCTGTCGTGCTCCACACGAATTACGCCTTGCTGCGATGTGACGTTCAGTCAAACGTGGAATTATTCGAGGTCGTCGAGCTTACAAACTCCAGCTGTGTAGGCGATTTCGGGTAGTCTGACCACTGACTCGCACATGTGTTGCTCGGTGCAGCTGCTGTCCAATTTCTGAGGCACTTTGATGGCGGTTACGTAATGCTGTGGTTCGGATGAAACGATCCTGGTTAGCAGTTGTCGCCCTTGGACCACCTGACCGACGTCTGTCATCAACATTGCCTGTCTGACAGTAGTGTGACCCCAACCTGCTGATCACCGAGTGAGTAACTTTGAGAATTTGAGCCACTGCATTCTGTCTGTTGCCAGCTTCCAACATGCCAATGGCACGTAAACATTCGTCACTTGTCAGTCTTCGCATACCAGAAACTATTGATGAGTTTATACCAAGAAAAGAACGATGAGTCCTCAGAAAAAGTCCGTCCAGTACAAATGAAAAGTTCAAAACGTACCCGACAGACATTAACACGGCGCTCGAGCGAAAAACCTGCAAGAAGTTTTCGTAGGCCTGTAACATTCACGATCCACACTAACTTGGTAACATATTGATATGTCCAATCACGCGTATCCAATGCCATTTTCCGAAAATATCAACATCAGTTTGGGTATCCCCTACTTTTTTGAATAGTATATCTTTACGTAAAACCTATGCTCCATTTAGCAAAACACTGATGCCAATATTTTCAAAAAAAAAAAAACCCCAAAAAACAAAAAACAATAGAATATAGCAGCTCAAAAAGCGCGAACGCGATTGTAGTATAATTCAGAGATGATATACACATTGTTGACACAATTATTATCCAAGTCTGCTCGATATGTATCCCACGTTGTCTGCCACAAGGAATGGGCGTATAAGGCAAGACTTTATGTCCAGACCAATATGAGTGATCCTGAAAGTACGAGCTTTTCCTAAAGTAGACGAAATGGGCCACAACACGAAAACCCAGCAACTGTGATAACAATTGTTTATCTACCATTTACCTACAAAAAGCAAACGCAAACGGCAATATCAGTACCGATAAAATTGGGTTATGAAATATATTGTATTGTTATCGCCATAGCAATAAAAATTACATGATGTCACGAGAAACGAACACGCGCACCTGGTTGACTTTTTGTTATTGGTACTGGTAATCACAAGTCATTCCCTTCAAAGATGATAATTCTGCAACGAAAGATGCGTCTAGTTTACCTAAATGTACATTCCATGAAATTGCACGATGCAGTACATAAAACAATGCACCATACAAAACGCCAATACAAAAAAGAAAAAAATGAGGACGAATCTCACTCAATTATTGACAGTGACAGCGACCTGAAGAACTAACTTGAATTTGTTTCGAAATATCATTGTCCGACAGAAAGAGCATTCTCAGGCTGCGTTTGATTTATTCACCATGTAAATTTCATTCATGTTGAAGGAATTTCCTCATGTGCCGTTGAGCTGATATTCAAACTGGAGACGAGGTAGCTGAAGCTTAGGGAAACATCAGGAGTGACGGTAACAAGGAGTGCCAAATGTGCAGCTTGGGAGAAATGGAGACCCTGGAACACTTTCTCTTAGAATGAAAAGATACCAGTCAGATAGAATAGGATTCACTAGGAGTATAATGAGGAAATGGAATGGGGGAATGATTGAAGGATAGGTGGTTACTGGGTGATCCAAAGGAGAAGGGCAGTATGTAGAGAAATGAAACTGGGAACAAAGTAGTAAGTATGGGATAACATTAAACAGTTCGTTTCTGGGTACTGGCAGGAGAGAAGGCACGGGGAGGGGGGGGGGGGGATCTGGTGGGCATTTGGAAGTCCAGCGCGTAATCAAGGCCTTCTCATATGAGAACTGCGGCAAATCAGCGAATAATCATAGAGTTATTATCATTAGTTGAGAGTAATGACAATGAAGTCCCACTATTTTGATTAGTTGAATGGTTTTTTTTGTTTGTGAACTATTTTCGATAAGTAACGCAATTTGTTGTCTGAATGGTAGATAAACGTGTTATGTGCTCATTTTGCTTGTGTACAGTCTTTTACAACATCTCGACTCGTGTTTTGGAAGGTATAACTACTCGTCGTGCAAGCGCGACTGGTAGTCAGACATCCCCAAATACGCGTCTCGTCGTGACAAAGAGAGTAATCGCTCGCTTGACTGGACTGGTTACGTGAAATAATTCATGAGAGGTGAGGGACGTTGTACAAACACGAATGCGCGAATGCGCACGAGTGTTTTACAATATAGTCCCTCGCCTCGAATGAATTATTTCACGTAACCAGTCCAGTCAAGCGATTACGCTGTTTATTACTTTTCATTATTAACGATAATTATATTATTTAACCCTTTACCCAACGTAACGGCCCAAACCGGCCAGCGCAATTCTCAAAAATCAAAAATTCTTTTTTTGTCTCTAAAACATAGGTCATGACCCCTCATTGGAACGAGCTCGTCGAGCTCGTTCCAATGAGGGATCATAACCCATGTTTTTGAGACAAAAAATGAAAATAATAGTTATTCAAGAATTTTTTTTGCAAGTGTCGTCTGCTTTTTCATGTTAGGTAAAGGGTTAAAAAAAAAAACAATGAAGTCCCCATTACAGCCATGGCAAAGCATCTTCGTTTGCGCACACGGATACGTGACACAATTGTTGATTGCATAATTCACTTCTGAAGTTATCGTTTATAATCCAACCCAGAAATTCCAGTAAATCACACTTTGGAAAGTAATAAAAAAGATTATGTACAAGCACAGTGTGCTGTAACATGTAATTATCACACACACTGATACGAAAGACTTCTGAAAGGTCTATAACGGCTACAACACAAATATCCAGAAACTTTGATAATAAATGATTTTTTAAAACTTTTCAGCAAGTCTCGTCTGATAGTTGTGTTAGGTGAAGGATTACAGTAATTTAATGTGATACAGAACCATTTTCAACAGTGTGTTTCAAAATAGTATAATATGAAATAAACTGGGCGCTATAAATTGCAAGACTTTCCTGATTTAAGGATTATACTGCGGTTCATGAACTATTTTGTAAATATATTTATCACAATGTTTTTCGTTCTGTTTTGCGACAACGCAAGTGACGATTTCCGATCATTAAACAGTAACGGTCCCTTAGATTAGAAACGTCGTTAAATTTGTTGATCGGTAATGCGAACCTTTTAAAATAAACACTGAGAGACAGTTGATGCGGTTAAAGTAACGAACGAAGTGAGTGACATTCTTAAAATTGGTTCATTAGAATTTTTGTGAAAAAAAACAGGTTCTCCAAACATGAATCTTGTCAAAACATGAATATGACGCCGATCAAACTTCATAACTTGATATGGTATTTTTAATTTAGGAATCGATTAATCGTCTCAAATAATCGATAATAATCGATTAATCGTATGTAGATAAACCCCTTTTTGAAGTCGTTAAAATGAAGTCCAAGTCAGCTGACCTACCTCAAGTAAACAACGAAGACGATTCTCTTTTTGGTACTTTCTGAACTTTTGAACCGTTAGTGTAATAATCAAGACCGGTCGTCAGTTGCGAACTTGCCGACCGGTACTGATTATTGCACTGACGATTCAAAAGATCAGAACATCAAAGCTTTGAATGTACCTAACAGACAAATGCTTCTAACACCTTCTTGAGGTTTAACATCGACGTTCTTGACATTTTACTTTTAGAAACAACAGTATTTTCATCAATTTTTTTAAAAATGATTAAACGTCAAAAACTGGGTAAAATTTACCGATTCTTTGACAACGAAAAATACTAATCGATTTCGGCGTGGCCGATCGACAATCGATTAATCGTGACAGCCCTAATCCTTGACATTGGCCCAGTTGACCCAGAAAAGACTCTTATAATGGACATATTGGAAAGTAACCGCCGAAGGATATCTGAAAAAGAACAAGAAACAAGAATCTATCGGTAAATAAGTCTTCATCTGATTCCAAGAACTCTTCTGCGCTGTTGTGACTAAAATAAATTAGTTCAGATTAGTACACGGAATTCTTTGATTCTGAACGTGCGTTTGATTACATCATGATGCTATCGAATTGCGTCGCCAAAACGGGGAGCATACTAATGGAGAAGCCCTACGAGTGCGTAACTGGATCTCATAATTAAATTTCATCGGAAAAATTGTCAACAGTCATGTCATCGCCTTGTTAGGCTATGAGCCAGTATATGGTCACGATCCTTCCCATTAGGGAATTTTCCGGACTATGCTTTTCTGAAAGTCCAATAAATGAGAAACATTTTAAGACATGTTTGCCATCTGACGACTGGGGCGTTTAGATGCTGCAGGCATTTGATGGATCAGCTTATAAAAGCACGTGAACAAAAGTTAGCGAAATCACATATAAGGTTTTATAAATTGACCTAAAATTTGAAAGATGTAACCACATAAAACCTTGCTATACTGTTTTGGCTACGAATCATTACATAGTCATGCCAACCCTAAAACTCACTCCGCTTAGCCCGCATTCCACCCCACACAACACTATCTCATCCACCCCAACCATCAACACTAACAAATTTTCAAAAATTATTTTTTTGAAAGTCCAACATTCAAATATTTTAGCTAATTGAGGGCCAGATAATTTTTGATGGTCTGAATTTGTTATTCGAAATTTATACTATTATAAATTATTGGAGAGTGTTCAAAGGCACTCTTCAATAAAATGTAAAAAAACAACTTTATGTAATCAAAATATATTTGAATTTGACTGAATATGAAACATGAGCAGGGACACTATTGGCTTTTGCTCTGGTACCCTAATTATTCTTGAATGCCCTGATAGTGGCTTCCTGCATTCAACCAGTTAAACCATGTTTTCCAGTTGGTCACAGCAGCTTTTATAATTTACAAGCATTTCGTTGCCTATGTATAAAACCTCATGCAGACTGTTTTTAAAAAGATTGTGTACAAGGTTTTATAAGCAAGCTGACGATTTGAATCAGTTAAATTGACCATATCATCAAACTGTGGGCCACTATAATTTTAGAGCCCAACTTCTCAACCACTGCAAAACAACCCACAATTACACCCACCCACCCAAACACGAACTACCCACATCATGCAGCATCCCATTTTTGTTGTATGGGCTACATATGATGTGTGCACTTTGTGCATTAGCACATAAGAACATATTGGCACACCCTGCTTGTGATGTGTGTACACACTGTGACACATTGTGTACTAGCACACAAGCACATTCAATCAACCACTAGACCCACGTTCCCTGGAATTCCTTTCTAGTATCCGACTCTTACTTCTAGAATCCCATTTTCATCGTATGTGTCTTTGTGCGGCATGTTTTGTGTGCACATTGCGCATAAGCACACAAGTACAAATCAGCACACCCAGTGTGTGCCAGTGTGCTGCATGCAATGCTTACACATTGTGACACAATATGTATTAAAGCATAAGTATATCTCGGCATGATCAACATACAGTTTCTTATATGTAAGGTACCCTAGCTTGCACGAGGTCTAGACATTGTAGAGACTGATAAGGCTTAGATGAATGGAACAATCTGAATGCGCCTGTTAAAGAACTGACCTAGGGCTGAGTCGAGACAGGGTCAGACATAGCTAGGAGGTATGGAGTTGTGCCACAAGTCAATAGCATTGGTACAAAGCTGTAGGGGTGGTAGAAGACTATAGTATTGGGTGACTACAACAGAGGCGAATCATAGGACAGATAGTTGAAGACAAGATGGAATCCAATGGTAATACTACCTGGAGCTGTATAGGAGTTTGGAATCTCATTTATGGAATTCCACCTATGGAGTCTCGACTCCAGAATCCCCGGCTCTGTCTCCAGAATTCCCGTAGAATCCCTTTTTATCGAAATGAGTCGAAGAGCTGTATGAGGAGTCACCCGTTCAAGCAACTCTCAATAGCTCATTTGCTCGATAAGATTCGAGTCAATCGAGCAAGCAGTGGTGGGATACAACTTTGATTGTGATATGGATTGAGACCCCTAGTGGCATTAGTGTACTAAGATCCGTAGTGGTACCACAAGATGGTAATGGTTGAGACACTCTAACTCAGGACAGAGTAGTGGTAGCCAATATTAATGATGCAAGTCAACAATGGTACTAGGCTGCAAAGCTGGTACAACACCACAGTAGTAAAGATGAATACAATGCATAGTGAACATAGAACAGATGGTGGTGACTATGGACAAGTCGGCAGCGGTAGTTTTGAAGCTATGAAGGGTTTGGGGTGGATTAGAAGCCAGGAGCTGAACAGGGTTAGGAGCTATAACTGTCTTCAGATAAATATCCTGCTGAAGGTATTCTTCAAAAGGTATCCTCAACAGATATCATCAAAAAGTGTCCTCAAATAGTTTATCACCATGTCATAAGTATCCTCAAATACCTGCAAGTGCCAATGTACTACATATGATGTGTGCACATTGTGCACCAGCACGCTAGCACATATCGGCACATCCAGCAAGTGCCTGTGTGCTACATGTAATGTGTACTCACTGTGCACTAGCATACAAATATATCTAGGAAAGTCAGAATAATTTATAGAGATATTGGGCAAGTCATAACATGAACAGGACAAACCAAGAGATGGAGAGAATAATAACCTATGGAATAGACTGGGATAGGTAGAAGCAGGGGTTTCCGAAGGAATCTGAAATAGTAAAACAATTGCCGAGTTGTTTTTGATAAGTGGCGCCCGGAAACAAAAACGTTTGTTTGGAGAAACATGTTTTGTCAGACCTTCCTCTCCACGGCATCTACCGGCGAGAGGTCAAATCTCGACCTTACTTTCTTACTTCATCTTTAATTGTATTTACAGAACGTTTAGATCTGATTAGTTGATAAGCTCGTGAGGTTAACAATGTATGCGAAAAAGTCAGAAAACGCCTTTTTTCTTATTGTGCTCGATTAATTTGCAGAAAACATTGTGGTAATCCGATTTTGAAAAGCTTGACTGTAGAGATCATGCTTCACACTATCAACCGTTCACCTAACAATGCGGATGCTGATACACTGTAAAATCAACGTTAAAAGACGGTAAAACAACGAGTAATGCACTGCCGACCTGGAATTTTACTCTAAAAACTGCTGTTGCTTGAAGTGAACTCATACCAAATACGGATAGACAAGTTTCCATGTTCAGTGCATGAGACTCGTTTTTGGAAATATATCGAAATCGACTCTTTCGTTTCTGCCTTTGCAAAATGGAGGAGTCAATGTTTAAAGATGACATCTCTTGAATCATACATCAGTAGATTAAAGATATGAACTCCATATAACCTTGTGTCGAGATGTTGAAATTTCAAGAAGCAATTTTCCAATTATGCAAAGGGAATTTGACCAATTTAATCTTGTTTGACAGAGCTCAGTGAGATATGCCAAACAGTTTCGACATTATTTTGCAGGCAGTAATTGACCTCGTAATGCTTATTAACAGCTTTCTTCTCAAATGAAGCTAAAGTTAATATTAGTAACCAGTCTCCACTCCTTGTTCTGTCAAAAAACCTTCATTCTAAAGATACGAGCATTTTGAAAGTTCATTGTTTTCGGTAACAGTACAGGAATTTAGTTGTAAATATTTCAATTATTTTTAACGATAATATTGGTCAGTGCCAGGACAGTCGGGTTAATAGTTTCATCCACCATGTGCTTTAGTCACTGGACATATTAAACTGTCTATTTCTATTTCTGAGTATTTCCGGATATATTAACAACTAGCCGATATGTTTACGGATACACGACATTTATTGTTGAGCATTTTCTACACACAACCAACAGTTTTTAGAAAAATTGCTCTCGACTTTGAATAAGTGCCACAGAACGATCGATGAGAGCTTATATATGTCGTATTTAATTGTAAACATTCAGTCGTGAGAGAAAAAATATTACTCTGCAAGACAGCCTCGAAGATGCAAAATCAACCATTACCGAGTCAAAGGAGAATACATTCTGCGCCGCTTGGGAAATAAAATCGCCGATTTGTTACACCACCCGACTGTTGAAGAAGATTTTCACCACAGAACCAGAGTAGGAACCAGAAACCAGCGCCTTGTCTAACGTAATTAATAAGCATGCAAACCGGTAAAATTTGATTTTATCTCATTATTGCTTGTATCTAAACCTATAATTGCGAAATTTCCACCCGCTTCTCTCTCTTACTCTCTTTCTCTCTCTCTCTCTCTCTCTCTCTCCTCTCTCTCTCTCTCTCTCTCTCCCCAGCTATTAATTCAGGCAGTTTTGAGCATATGAAAAAATCGCCATCAGGTGTAAATCATCTATCACATTTTGTTGATATCCATTGCTATTTTCTGAAGGTGTTCGTTCGTCGGAGTTTCCGTTCACACGAACATTGGCTATTTTAAGGTATTATATTTCCCTTCCTCTGACTTGCTGCTGTTACTCCCATTCACTATACTCTTTCTCCAAATAGCCGTGAAATGTTCTAGGACGTTCGACTGACGGAACACAACGGGCTTGTAATCCCGGTGTGTAGCAAAATTCTTTTCCGGCGCAATTTCAAATGATAAAATAATTATCGCATGCCATGTCGTTGACTATGTCACAAGGCATAGTCAACGACATGGCATGCGATAATTATAGCGCACGCGGGGAATTATAGCGTACTCGCCACTGACGCGTGAATTATTCCCCTAGAACAACTATTTTGGCACAGTCAGCACCAAGCCGTGCAATATTTATAATTTATCATATGACTTCTTTGCTTTCTCGGCTTCTTACCGTTTCATATTTTCAATAAATATCGGTCAGTGCTTCATAACACCTTCAGTTGATTTCATTGGCCAATTTCAAAAGATCGCTTTCTGATTGGTTATCACCGAAAATATCTGTGTCAGATTTATGCCATTATGAAGTATGCCTGCATGCATCTGTGGCGCGTCATAGTCAAATGCATGACGTGCAAGGTGGAATTCTATTCTTTAACCCCCCTTTTCTATCTAAAAATACGTTTTTGGTAACTGTAGTATCATGTGATAAATAGAATATGAAATTCGTGATTTGGTTACTCGTATTTATGAAACTCATCTACGAATTTCCCGTTTTGCGTCGCTATAGTAGCCGTACAGTGATTGAAAAAGCGATGCCTTTATCACTTAGATCGCGACAATCTTACATGAGTGGGTGGAGATTTCATCAATGCAATCTTTCGAAAGCAAGACTGAATCAAGAAAAACAAGCGAAAATAGCTTTTAGGGTTAAATGCTTTCTCATTTCGTCAAGATATTAATAAACAATTTCTTCGGCGCCAAATGTTTCGTCAGTTGAAATTCCAGAGTGCTGTGTTGATTCCTTAGCAACCAAATTGGTAAAGATGCGTTCTACCCAATTACAATACCCAAAGATTATAATTATTACCCATCGGTGGGTGTGGGATATGATATTCTCACCCTTGAGGCAAGATATTTGCACCGAACATTCAACAAGCCTCGTGCAGCGCCACTGCTCCCTATACAACTGGATTACTGGAACGTCGGCGAAAAACGTAGAAACTCAATTTGCCCCCCCCCCCCCCCCTCATTAAGATGGTGTCCAGTCAATCAACCCAATAACTCCCCCCATTGCTGACGTAAAAGCTGTGACTGTAGTCACAGCTTAACAGCTCTCACTTCATCAACAGTCGGAGTGTCATTATTTACCGAGCACCATAACTTGTAATACTGTATCACCTTTCCAATCTCGGTACTGTTTTTTTTTGTCAGTGATAACTAAAATATGTTGTAAATCTTCAAATTGTTTTGCTGCGAAAAAAACCCACAAAATATTAATTTATCGCAGTCAACAAAGGATAATCTTTAAAAAGGCGATCGGCGATTGCGATGTGTTAGAAAATTAAAAACCTTCGAGAATTTCTTTTTGTTGGACCTTGTTTTTAACAGCAACACCGCCCCAAAGATGGCGTCAATTGAGACACTTTTCTACATGTGAACAATGAGCGTTCCAGCAAATTAGTTGTAAAGATATCGGTGTGTCACCCCCATCGAGAATAATAATTGGCTCTGGTATTATCATTGGGAAGAATGTATCTTTACAATTTGGAGCCAAAAGAAAGTCTAGGAAATACCAACGATATTGTGGGCATTCGGGAAAGATGTGGCCCAAAATCGATGATAAAAAGATACGTCGTTTTGAAATATAAACCCTTACGGAAACACAAATTCGAATATGATAAACATTTCCCTTGACTGACTGGTACTCCTTCATTTATGTAGAAACATAATATACAACTCAAAGTTTGCTAAGCACCAAATATTTGACACTTCATTGTGAAATTTGCTTGTGACATATTTGCGATATTTTTGGTGGATATAATTGAGGAATGTATTGAGATGATCCCCAGTGTTTTCATTAGCTCTCTTGACAGGCAAACGTTTCGTGACAGTCATGGAAAGCATGTACCCCTGGATTTCCATGATGTTTTCGTGTACTGTCTACATGTACATAACGTGTGTAGGGCATTCAGTCTTCATTTCAACACAAACCCTTGTGATTTAATGACTGAATATGGCAAATGAAAATGTAAGAAGACATTTGTCTGAAGCAGAAATGTGGCGGTCTGTAGGGATGGTGGAGCAAGGGGCTACCCATCGTCAGGCTGGCGAAGCCCTTGGTGTGCACCATACGGTGATCACCAGAGCCTGGGCGAGATTTCAGCAGTATGGCACACCAGTAAGACGGCATGGTGGTGGCAGAGACAGGGCAGCATCTGCAGCTGAAGACCGGTTTTTGTTCATTTAGGCCCGTAGGAACCGCTTTGTCACAGCAACCCAGCTTCGCGGTAACCTTCAGAATGCATCCGGGGTAAATGTTTCGACGCAGACTATACGGGCAACGATGCACGAATGTGGTCTCCGATCAAGAAGACCATGTATTTGCATTCCGCTCTCCCAGAACCACCGCCAGACACGATATGAATGGGACATGGACCACGTTGGATGTACCAGAGAAGATTGGCGACCTGTCCTTTTTACAGATGAGTCAAGGTACTGCCTAGACCACACAGATAGGCGTTCTAGGGTATGGAGAAGACCAGGAGAGCGATTCCATGCAGCCAACATTGCTGAGCATGACCGCTATGGTGGAGGGTCCATCATGGCCTGGGGCGGCATCAGCAGGGATGGACGTACAGAGTTCTGTGTCCTTGATCGTGGTACATTGACTGCACAGCGGTATATTGATGAGATCCTGGATGTCCACGTCAGATTTTATGCAGGTGCAGTGGGTGATAGATTCATTCTGATGGACGATAATGCCCGTCCTCATGTTGCCCATGCTGTCGGGGAGTACCGACAGAGGTAGGGGATTGAGCGTATGGACTGGCCAGCAAGATCCTCTGACCTCAATCCAATCGAACATGTCTGGAATGAGTTGCAGCTTGCAATTTCAGCCCGTCCAGTCCAGCCAAGCTGGTCCAAGAATGGAACAACCTCCCAGAAATGACCACCATAAACCTGATTGGGAGCACGAGGAGGCGTTGTCAAGCTGTAATTAACAATAATGGGTCTCATACTCGATACTGAACCCATACCTGTTCGCTTCGTCAACTTTTTGGCAAATTGAAAAATTTCCTCTTTTTCCAATGATATCCATTTTCCATGGTTATCGTATTCAAAAGCTAAAAAATAATATCAAACACAAATAAAATCTTTATTTCTGTACTTAAATCATTAAAGATATAATTAAATAAAAAATGTATACACTTTTCATTACAATATTTCAACTAAAAAGTAAAACAGATAGTTGGATATACTTGGTGCTTAGCAAACTTTGAGTAGTATATATGTTGTTAGGACTATGGTGAGACTTCGCTATTTTTGCAGTTTGTTGTTGTTATTGTTATGGTTTTGGAAGAACTTATTAAGTTGTTATGTGTAAAACACTTTGAAGTTGGCAGAATTTATGTTCAAATATCGTTCTTGATTTGCATTCGGTGTCTAAATTTCTTATGATCAACACTAACCTTTGCTTCAGATAGTCGTTTCGAAGTACATCCATGTAAAAACATTATGGCACTAATAAATTGCAGATTAAGGTTCGAATGCTTAACACTAACTTTTAATCTGTATCTTTAATAACGACCGTGTAATAAACCGTTGAAGAGTAAAAGAAGTACCAGTCAAGTTTCAGTCAACGGACGTCGGATTCAAACGGGAAGCTATTGACTCAATATTGATTTCGCTGCTTATGCTGTCACTGAACTAAATATTTGAATTAGAGTTACCCGCCTTGAAATATTTCACTCAGAAATGATGCAATCTCCAAAAATAAATAGCCTTAGGACAAAAGGTTGTTTCAATAAATTTTTGAAGCATTCTACTTAAATCTTGCATTATTGTTGAATATTCCAAATAAATAAAGATGGTGATTTGTTGACCTAGAAATACAATTGGCTGTTGGTGTGTTTTTGTTGGGAATTCCCTGAAAAATATGTGCACCTGACCGGTACTTCCCTTCCTGTCAGTTTTTCTTCTTACTTGTTGCATGTCCCCAAGTTTTGAGGTCAGAAAAAAGTTGTCCGAAGGGCCATACTTGACAAAAATATTTGAATACCAAAATTAAAGTGACGCGATCATATTTTTTTCAACTGAACGTTATAATGGTCGCCAATGGGAAAATATTTAATTCTGTGATACCTTATACACTTGCACAAAATTTAAAAATTTCTATTTTGGTGAAAATTCGACTCC
This sequence comes from Pictodentalium vernedei, assembly GCA_031216915.1. Classification (NCBI taxonomy): domain Eukaryota; kingdom Metazoa; phylum Mollusca; class Scaphopoda; order Dentaliida; family Dentaliidae; genus Pictodentalium; species Pictodentalium vernedei. The sequence goes on along the minus strand of CM062295.1, from coordinate 293,541,138 downwards.
ACGGATGGTTCATAACAGCTCATTTTCGGAATTGTTTCATAACAGCTCATTCTCGGTATACTTTGCAAACATTGTATTCGAAAGAGTGGGTCGTGAGTGACGTAATAGATTATTGAGTATATAATTTATTGATTTATGCATCGTGTAAATGGGAATTTAACTTACATGTTTTACAGTGTATTCATAAATTCATCCCTCTCTTGTGGCTGTTTTTTTAAGAACAAGTTGTCACTAAAACCCCGCAGAGTGGTATTTTCAACCCAGATGAAAACTTTCCAATTTTGTGGCCGTGCTTAAGAAGCGCAATCAACATTCAGTAAGCATACATTCCGACTGAACCCGGAAGTCCGCAGGCTGAAATTGGTTTGTACTTCTTGTGCATTTCAGCGTTAGAGTTTTTACTCTGGTAAAAAGCTATTCCAAAATTATAAGTTTTCTGATAAGTCAATAAACAAGTAATGCCTTTTTTTCCAGTCTTTATCTCAAGGCATAAAAAATCAGAAGATAAAAGAAAAGGAATAAAATCTTATCATGTGAGATTGTGGCCACAATATTTTCACTGGGGTGGTTCATGTCCAAAACGAATATCCAAAGTAAAGGTTGTTGTTGAGCATTACAAATTGCGTCAAAAAATGAAAATCAAGAACGATAATCGAACATGAAATCTGCAACAGTTTTACCCATTCAACTTGATGAGTCCTTCTGAAACGACAACAAAAACAAAAACAAGCTGCAGAAATAGCGAAATCGCACTATAACAATGATCTCATACGACGGGAGTGGGATTGCAACAGAGGGGTGATATTTAGTATCCTAATATTCTTTGAGGGAGCGCGGTAGCTCTGTGGTTACGTCACTGGACTTCATTCCGCGAGGTCCACGCTTCGATTTCCGCCAGGGGTAACTGCGCTGTATCCTTGGACAAGTCACTTAACACTTTACCCAACGAATTGGCCGCATCCCCCCGCGTAATATGCAAATTCAGTAGTTGAAAAAATATTATTTTTCAAAACATTTCAACAAAACCATATCATGTGACCCCTCGTTGGAACGAGCTCGTTCCAACGAGGGGTCACATGATATGGTTTTGTTGAAATGTTTTGAAAAATAATATTTTTTCAACTACTGAATTTGCATATTACGCGGGCGGATGCGGCCAATTCGTTGAGTAAAGTGTTAAGTGACTTGTCCAAGGATAGAGGGGTCACATGATTTGGTTTTGACGAGCTCGTTCCATCGAGGGGTCACATGATATGGTTTTGTTGAATTTTTTGGAAAAATTTGAAAAAATGATATTTAAAATAATAAATTTTGATATCGTCTGCGTTGGGTAAAGGGTTCATTGTGATTGTCCCACGTAGGGTGCTAAAGTGTACTGCACGTCGATGGTGCACTTGTCTTCAACCATTACTAAACCTGCTTGTGCGGAGTTAGTACGTTAAGTCTGACAGTTGCTCGGTGGTTCTCTTCGGGTACTCTGGCTTCGTCCACCCGTAAACTGTCTGACACGAGGTGACCATAGCCATCGAAAGTGTCGTTAAAATAAATAAATAAATAAATAAATAAATAAATAAATAAATAAATAAATAAATAAATTCCTCATGAAAACGAGTTTAAACATCTAAATCAAAAACGTAAGATAATGACAGCCGCTCTTCCATTCCCTTCAAGACAGAAATCACCCAAGTGTGTCATTCCCTGTTGCCTCAAGATACGTAACAAGCACACGTACTTACATCAAATACAATCGTAAAAAACGCGTCACGAAATGATCGCTCACCCAGTTACCATATCAGCAACAGAAGTTTTGATAGCAGTCATGTACTGTTTGGGCCCCTGATTAAATCCCAACTGGGGTGAATAACACATCTGTTTCTGCTGGTGAAACAAAAATAGCCTCGACAGATTTCGGTCGACAGCATTTCTGATTCCTGATGTATTTCAAGTTAGCAGTCTTTGTATAATATCAACAACATCATAGACGAGTACTTACTTTATGGACTCTTTTGAGTATCCAAGAAAATGTTTCTCGCTACCCAGTTTTTTGTTTTCTCGCCACTCCTGATTGTTGTTTTATTTCTCAACATGTAACGGCTGTCTGCGTTTCTGAGTTTCATAAGGTGTTTTCGCCATGAGTTTCGACGTCTCTACGAATATCCGAACTAAGCGCTCGTGAGAAATAGAAGTAGTGTGGTATGTGAATATGAAGGAGGGAGTCTATCACTCAACCCTTTACCCAGCGGACACGATATCAAAATGTATTATTTTGAATATTATTTTTTTTTCAAAGTTTTCAGAAAATACTTACAAAACCTTATCATGTGGCCCCGCATCGGAACGAGCTCGTCGTGCTCGTTCCAATAAGTGGTCACATGATACGGTTTTGTTGAAAACTTAGGAAAATTTGTTTTTTCAGCTGCTCAGTCTATAAAAACCCGAAGCCATGCTAAGACACATGTGATATAACGGCAAGCGAGCTTTTATTAACCGTGCAGGTGCAAATGTGAGAAAAATATTCGCATACTGGTTTAAGTGTTTTCTTAGTAAAGAGCCATGTTCAGTTTTAACCATATTATAGTTTATTTACGGGTGTCTCTAAAATTCTCCTATAAAGTTTTAAAATACATATTACGAATAGGACCTCATATTTGACACTTCACCTAATGTAACGACAGAAGGCCAGCGCTATTCCTGAAAGTCGCCACTAAGATTTTATTTTTTTGAACTGTTGTTTCATATTAAGAGCTTATGATCCCTCAATGGAACGAGCTTGTTGAAATCCTCTTAATAATGTGTCACACGTCATGTTTTGAGACAAAATTGAATATTTTTAGTAATTCAAGAGCCGTATTGCTAATGCCATATCCAAACTGAATTATATGTACTATAAAATCTCAGTTGTGATCTGTAGCCCATTCTTAAGAATCTCCCCGGCTTTAGGGGCTGAACATACAGGAGTTACGACTGCACCAATTAAGTATACTATGTAAATTAAACTAACAAAAGACGTTTTCAAAAGTTGATTTCCTCTTTCTCAGAACCTTAGATCTGCAAGTCCTCCGCCTCTCATTATATCTAAGAGAGACTGCATCCACCAACCTTTCCTCGCAAGCTGCGATCACCAAATATTTTTTTCTTCATCATTTGTATGTTATGAGACCGACATAGTGTTTTACTTGCAGATGACGAATAAGTTTAACTGATATCCACAGCACGACCTTTACTGAAAAGGAAATATGTCATCAGAAATTGAGAATACGTCGGTCACAAAATCAGGATCAAAACGATGTACAACCTGGCAAATGAATTCTGCGAAGATAAGTGCGGCGGGTAGTAATAACCCTGAGATTATCAAACGTCTCTTTCTACCCATTCTTTACAGCCTTTCGGCGATGGGATTATGTGGCAAGAATATGAAACACCTGAGGGTCCAAACAATCTATAATACTTCTATAATGATATTACTTTGGATCAACGTTGCTCGGTTATTGCCATCGTATGCACTAAATGAGGTGAGCGGTCTGTCCATAACATTTACTTCACAGCTCGTGTTTCATCTAGTCTATACCTACGCTGCTGTTAATTGTACATGTTGCTTTGTCGCCGTTAAGGTGGGTCATTTCGATAAAGTAATGCAGAAGTTGGATGGATGTTTTTCCAAGAACCACTACTGCAAGCGCGATATGCTGAGAAAAATGCAGAGGAACGTTTTTGTGTATTGTTCGGCCATGTGGGTAATAATTATTTGCTGCTCAGCGTTTGTGGATTATACCTTGATGACAACCAGTCTATACAACTTTACTTTATTTCCACTGGAAACAAATACGAACTATGCTGTTGCAGTCAAAATTGTTATCATAATTGTCACCTGTTTTGTTGCTTCCGCTGTGTTTTTACCCGTAGCGCTTTACATGTCCGTGTGTTATGCCATTAAATCAAACTTTTTGGAGGTTTCGAAGGAGTTTAGTTCACTGCCGATCGTGAACAGAGCATTGAAGATACGGACACTGAGGCAAAAACATCAACGCATCTGTGATTTAGTAAATGCAGCCAAACAAATGTTCAGTAATCTTGTAGCATCCGGTTTGACATTTCCTGTGATTGTTCTATTGGTTCTGGTATTTCAATTGGTCAATCACGGAAATATCAGAAAAGCCACTGCCCAATGGATGGCTTACACGTGTTGGATAGCTTGCTTTCTGTTAGTCATCGTCATCTTCATAAAATGGGCTATTGATATTCATGAATCGGTAACGTATTTACTATTTATCTCTTTACCCAACGTAATGGCCAAAACCGGCCAGCGCTATTCTCAAAAATCGCCTATTAATTTTCATTATTTTTTAATTTTTTGTCTCAAAAACAGGTTGTGACCCCTCGTCGGAACGAGCTCGTCGAGCTCGTTCCAACGAGGGGTCATAACCTATGCTTTTGAGACAAAAAAATAAAAAAAATAGTTATTCAAGAATTTTTTTTGCAAGTGTCGTCCCGCTTTTCATGTTAGGTAAATGGTTATACAATAACATGATTTTAGAGAGCTTTTGGGCTTCATTACTGGACCGCCATCTGTGATTAGCAGCCCATCAGTCATTAGCGCCCGGGACTGTTAATCACAGATGGAGGTCCAGTAATGGAGCCAAACGACACCTGAGAAAATCATGTTATTATTATTATTATCAATACATTAGAAATTATAAGGTCGAGTTCGACCCTTTAGAATTTATATTATTTCGTGAAAAGAATCAATGCGAAGCACCATTTATTAAGCAATTTAAGGCAGAACATTTTATATTCAGGGAAATGTAAAGAGATTTACAGGAAGACGAAGTGTCGTCACGCAAAGAACGTCAGCGCTAAAATTAGCCATTAGCGACTGGCGACGCCCTACAATCTTTGTTTCAAGTTTATTGTGCTTCTTTACAGGCTGTGTAAATTAGTATTAACATAAAGGTAGCGCACAATGAATTGATAATAATTGTACATACAGTGGTATGATCACAAAAACGGCAGAGAATTTCGATCGGATTGCGAACGGGTCGTGATCCGGTCGAAATTATCATTCCGCTTCACTCCCACCCATCAGAAAATAAATGTGAGAGATCTTATTCCGAGACGCTATTTTCTTTTGTTTTTCTTTGATTTCGCAATTTTTTATGAAATCTCGACTCAGCATATATACTTATAACCGAGTGCGACATGATTCATCCAAAACTTATATCGTCATGAAAATCGACTTTAGATAAAGTTATCTCCCTTGAAATTATTCGAGGAGCGAGGAAGATCCAATTTAGAAGCCAGTAATTGTTGACAAAACCCCTATTACATCGGTAGAAAATAAAGTCAAGTTTCCTTTTGTTACTTTTAATACTAAAACATCAGACACCTCTCAAAGCTGTCTGTTGTTTTCGTTTATTAAAAGTAACAAAAGGAAACCTGACTTTATTTTCTACTGATGTCATAGTGGTTTTCCTAACTAGACTTTCCTCGCTCATCTAATAATTTCAAGCGAGATAACTTTATACACAGTCGATTTTCAGGACGATGTAAGTCAGTGAGGTTTCAATGAAACAATTATTAGCAGTCGAATCCCAAACACGTCAGTTTTAATGATTGTAATATTGTGTGAGTCGAGTGTTGTTTTATAATAGTTTTACGCATACCTATAACATATGACGCAAAAACAACACAGGTAAAACAGGTCGTTAATTTTTTCTAAACAGACTATTCCATGTTTGCTGTTCGCAGTATCCAGGATGAAAATATAATTGGACAATAATTTTCTACAAAATGATCGCAGCGGTGTCGACGATAGAGCAGTGCCATTGTGCAGTGGTTGACTTTGCTACTGCTGTTGGTCAACAGGACATTCTCCGAAGTAAGTCTGTCCAAAAGAATTAATATTCAAAAGGTGTAATTGTCTTTCCAATCATATATGTAATGGATTAATAAATTTGGAAGAGCGGTTTAATCTAAAAGTCTTTTTCGAAAGTTTGGTAACTGAAGAAACCGGGAATTCACTGCTTAAGTATTTAGAATTAGAATTATTTATTAGCAGCATATGCACACACAGTATAACAACAGAACAAATAGGTTACATACGGAATATTCTGTAAGGAAATGCTATAGCCAAAAAGGATGTCACTTCCTTCCGTATACTTCTTAGACAGAAAGAATATTATTATTGGCAGCAAGCCTTATAATATTGATAGTTTAGACTTCTTTGAGAGGTACTACAGTGGAATGTGTACAGTTTTGGGCATCCCACACCAAAGACCATCCAATCAATCTGGAAATACAAGTAGCGTTATCAATCCGCCAGTCAGTGGACCACTGAGAGAGACCAGGCCTCCCTAGCCCGAAGACTCACCCGCGATTGTTATGCCAGGGATCATTAGGATGGAAATTTCTCCAATCGGACTTCGGCGGCTATCCCACTACGGCACAATGAGAACATGGTAAGGGATATTGTAAGCAACGGAATAAGTACACCAATATAACTTCATTCATGCTCGATGGGAAATGGGTATGCACGACAATGTGTCCAGGGAAATGGGTATGCACGACAATGTGTCCACAGATCTTTTGGTTCAATTTAGGAGCAATCTGGACACCATTCGTTGCTGCAAATTACTGATTACTAATAAAAATCAAGAAACTGTCCTAAAAGAGTCATCTTAAATTGAAGACCTAGAAAGGTTTTGGACTGGGGGATTGATTCACTTCCATGAGGTTCGAAACATGTGAAAGGGAAGTTTAGCAAAACTGTGTTCGTGGCTTAAGAGTAAGCAATTCCCCTGATTGTGTTGTGTCCCTGCCAGTAGAATTTGTGTATATTTTATAGATCTCAATCGAATAGGTCAGTGTTGTACCCATCAAGAATGGTGAGTACATGTAATGACCATCGACACGTGACCTGCACCAAGACGACAATGATAGCAAAAATCGAGAAATGAAAAACGAAACCAACCCTCCTCCCACCCCCCCCCCCCCCAAAAAAAAAATCACCGGATATTAACACTTGTCAAATTTGGTCGTTCTAAAAGTCACGGGGCATTTAGTTGGCGATTGCGGTATCGAATGAGGGGAAGTGAGAACAATATTAGGTGAAGCTTTAGCCGGACCTAATATTGTTCTCGCTGAGCTCATGTGACATAGCTACTAAACGTCTCGTAATGTATTTTTATGCCAGCCTGCGAGGTGTTTTAAAATCACTTCATGTTTTTGTTAAAGTTTCCTATCAGTATTCATTTGTTTACAAAATCAGGCAAGTATTGTTGCAATTCAAGGGAAGTAATCCGACATCTTATTGATCACCAAAAATTATTGATTTATTACCTCCGACATTTTCGGGAGCATTTAGAATTCTGCAAGGTGAGTGGGGGAGGAGGGGTGAGGCAGGTTGAGTTTAGGATGACGTTCCAACATTTCAGTTGTAAGGAGAAGTAGGTTAGGCCTCATTGAGGGATTTCCTAATAAGCTCAGTGCCAGACCTCAGACTATTCTACGATAAGGATACCGAAAACGGCTGCTTGGTCTAGATGCCCGGATGGTGTCTTGAGGGCCTTGAGGTTGGAGGTCAGTGAAGGATTTACTTAAATGCCTCATTAATCTCATACGAGGCTCGACGATTTAACTCGTCCCCGGATTCGTCAAAGTAGATAACTGCGTGGAGTAATATGAGCGATTCTAACCGGAGAGATGTATACTGATTAGGTATGTGATCTGAATTGTATGATCTGATTGTTCGATTCAGTCAGTGGAGCCAGATGAGAGAGTTTGGCACAGGATCAGAGATAGCAATAGGTGTCCAGCGATAGCTAAAATAAACCCACTGGCAGATGCGAATGATGGAAGAACGAGGTCGAGTGTGGGCAGAATCGTGTTTGAAATAGACTGAAATCGATCAAAAACAAGCATGGCGATATTGGGCTGGGAGCGTCGATAACAGATGAAAGGGCTATAAAAGGTAACAAAATACTATTTCTTTTCTCAATTTAAGGCGACAACCAGTGTACTGACAGAAGTATAAAATCGCAGAAGGTAAACTGAATAGTTAATGACTTACTTCAGGCCTTTATGTTTAAACCCTCAAGCCCTGATGGTATCTACCAAGTCGGTCAACCTCACACAGTCACTGAACAGCCACCCTACTTAACAAAATTATGACCTATCACATTCTTGGATTGTGAAAGCAGCCTATCTGGTCAAAGGGTTAAAATATTCTGGAATATACATTTGTAAAAGTTTTTTTGCATCGACTTAGGTCATCCATCTGATATATTGAGGCGTTTCTGATAGAAGTTTGGGAAAATTAAATTTTAATGTATTTACTGTATTGACGCTCTTTATTTCATCTAAGCTGATGTTAAACAACCAAGTACTATTATGTAAACAGAATACCCACAAGTCTCGTTTTGTTGAATACATTTTTGGACACTATTCAAAACTGGTTTAGGTTTTTAAGTCGCCGCATAAACATTTATGTCTCTTTCAGTAATAAGTACAATGAAACTATTTTGAGAAACCGTTTGTAAAGGTAATGAGTCATTCTCACGGATACTACTTTACGGGTATTGGATCGTTCAAACCATTAAACTTGCTTCTCGGAATCGTGCATTATAAATACCACAGTCCGCAAACGGACACTGTAACAAAGAACAATAGAGATGGTCTTCACTTTTTTCTCGACATTTTGTCATGATGCGTTTTCGAAATTACAAGCTACGAAAGGGGCTATCTTTGTCTAAATCGTTGACAGTATTTTCTTTTAACCCTTTACCTAACATGAAAAGCAGACGACACTAGCAAACAAAATTCTTGAATGACTAATTTTTTTCATTTGTTGTCTCAAAAACATAGGTTATGACCCCTCATTGGAACGAGCTCGACGAGCTCGTTCCAAAAGGGGTCATAACCTTTGTTTTTGAGACAAAAAATGAAAAAATAATGAAAATTAATTAGCGATTTTTGTGAATAGCGCTGGCCGGTTTTGACTGTTACGTTTGGTAAAGGGTTAACTAGTTGAGTGCTAGAGGTCCACATTTGGATTTTATTGACATATAGTGGTGCCACGCTTAAATGCTTCCCATTTTGTGGATGTACTTCCACATTTATTGGAGAGTGTTTTATTTACTCATTTATTTATTTATTTATTGGTGTTTAAGGTCACATACTTATGCACAATGGCTAATCGTAACCATGACAGTTTTGCGGGTGGTGGAAGCCGGAGTACTCGGAGAAGAGAACCACCGAGCATCGACGAGCAACTGTCAGCTCCTCAGCATTCTAACTCTGTTCAAGCTCCGCTCAAGCACGGTTACGGCGGTTGAAGACATGTGCACCATCGACGTGCAGTGCGCATTAGTACACGGCGTCATCGTGCCCCCATGTAGGCAGCCGGGATAAAGTGCCTTGCCCAAGGACACAACGCGGGTCGTCCCGGACGGGGATCGAACTCGGGACCTCTAGCATAGAAGTCCAACAGTCTTCCACTGAGCCACCGCGCCCCCCCCCCTTTATTTACTCATCAATAAACTGTAAGAAAACACATGGATATGAACAAACACGTACTACCAAACGACGTAACCTAAATTCATTTTATTTAATACATATACATAAAATAAAATAAATAAATAAATAAAACCCAAACATATATTTATTTATTGTGAGATTTACCTGCTGATCGTTCCTTAACCTTTCGATGGAACTGGAAGGTAACAGTGATAAACGGCCTTGTTACAACCGATAATGTTACAACGCCGCATAATGTTACACTAACGCATAATGTTACAAAACATGTAATAAACAGCCGATAATGTTATAAACTCCGCATAATGTTATAACTTTTTTCAACCCGTTATGTTATAAAAATCGACGCATAAGGTTATAACTTTTTTCAACAAATTAACCGATAATGTTATAACTTCTGTATACTAATTCCAGTTACAGCTATTGTAGATGGACTTTTCCACTTACCATTTATTGCCGCATAAAGGTATGTAATATTTATACCCAAGGTTTCTGCTCTGGTTAAGGCGAGGGGACCCCCCCCCCCCCCCCCAACTCCCGAGGATTTATCATAGAATGACCTAGTCACGTTACATAGACGCGGATTATCCTGGTAACTCAATCGTGTGACGTCATTACCATGATCATCCAGTGCCCAGCAAGGTGAAGGCGGGAGTGTTGGAGGCGGGGTGCTATTTTATCTGGTTGGTACGTTTACCAACATGCGTCTCCGCTTCCAGAAATGTAGTGTACCATAGTCCCCTGACGCCTTTCGGGATGGGAAAATGCCTATGTTTCTGCTTGTTTTGGGCATCTAAAACTCATTTGTCGCATATTTCTTAGTCATAAGAATATCTTATTGTTCATTAATTTGATATTTTAACAATTAACAGTGAACAAAAATGAGGTGGAGTTAAAAGAGGTCAAAAAGTTGGACGCAGCGAGGTACATATGGTGGATGTGGCGGGATGGTAGTGTCGCACGGAAGCCGAAGAATAAGACGCGAGACTGGGTAGGAAGAGGAATGGGGTTTAGGAGGACTGAAAAGGGTGGGCGGGGATTAGGCTGAGAAAGAGAGGAGATCATGGATTAGTACATCAGGGTGATTGTGCAGAAAAAGCTATCTGAGAATACTATAAGAGAGTATTTCTAGACGGTTTGATAATATAGATGGCGGAGATGTTGGAAGAAATGGAAGTTAAGAATTTGGGATTACAGGTTCTGGAAAAGGCGGAATCACTAGAACAGGCAGTATAGGGAGAAGGAGGAGATTGTGGAGGAGGAATTGTGTTGATGTTGGTGTTGTGGCGGTGTTGGTGATGGTTTTGAGTAGTTATGTATCCGAAATGGAATGGTTTATGCGCGCCGAAGGCGCGCAGGGACGCTATGGGGCAAGCCCCTTTCGATCCTCATTGGCTGTTTAAGATCTTTTGGATTTATGTCAAGGCGTGTTGAAAGAGGAAAAGGTTCAGGTACTCGGCAGAATTTTCCGGCTAAGGTGTCACGAGTGGAAGGTTGGCTGCGTTGATTGATGTTGATTGAACCCTCGGGTGAGGACCAGTGTGGGAGGTTGGATCCTCTCACAATGGTGCTACCTCTCCCCGAGGGTGCTGTGGTGTTTTATTTTCGGGCAAGTATAGTCTGCCACTTCGGAGATGATTTCGATGGTGGGCCACCATTGGCAAGTATAGTCTGCCTCAGACTGTCTTAGTCGGTTTTTATGTTCGTGGAAGGACATCTTTGGAAAGATAACAACAACGACCCCTTTCGGGGACCACCAGAAAGAAGACCCGAACTTCCTTGGTTCGGGGGCAAGCCTGCATTATGATCCTATTTGGCTAGGTCAAAGGATGCGCAAAATAGACGCTTACAAAAAGAGGCAGAGGTGGGACGCAGGACCAACGATCGCCTCCCTTGAAGTGATCGACCACTTCTAGGGATGGAGTGGAGGATGTTCAGGAACCATGGGGGTTACAGTTTCCATAACAGTTATAGTTTCCATAGTGGTTATTGGGTGTGCTGGTCAAAAAGCATATTCTGTGTACCTGCTAAAAGAAGAAGGCAGAATTAGTTTTCATTAGAATATGTAAAATATAAAAAAATAAAAATAGCATATTCAGTTTAATGCAGTCTTTAAATATGATGTAATTTTAGCTGAGTCGGTGAAGGCAGCCCTTTCTGGTAGAAGGTCACAGCTAAGCTGTTAATCTGCCTGTTAGCTCACCTTCTCGTTCCCTATATTTTCACGAGGCTTCCGATTTTTAGTTACTTTAGTTGAGTTGGTGAAGGCAGCCCTTTCTGGCAGAAGGCCACAGCTGAGCTGTTAGTTTGCCTGTTAGTTCACCTTCTCGTTCCATATTTTGTTTTGAGGCGAAGAACAGGCCTACACACAGAGCCACACCCGGGGGTGTTACTTTCCTGTCTTGTCCTCATTTAAAAGTCCTATTTTAATGATCGGCCTATTTTAGATAGTTGAGGTGGCGGTGAACATGCTTACACACAGAGCCACACCCAGAGGTGTTACTTTCCTGTCTTGCCCTCGGTTATAAATCCTAGTTAGTATTTCCTTAAGTTTAGGTGTTTTGCCCTCAGTTATAAGTCCTAGTTAGTATTTCCTAAGTTTTGGCGTTATGGGGTTTTTGTCTGCTTTCGCAAATTACCTGTAGTTAGGATATTAGTTGGTTATCGGCTAGCCGGTCATGGTTTTTCGCGGCTAGAGAGGCAAGGCGGTCTTTTATGGTGGGGATATCGGCTCTGACGTGGATTGTTTTGATAGGTGTATCCCATGGGGCACGGAGGACGACCCTAAGCGCGTGATTTTGGACCTTCTGAAGTTTCCCCATATTTGTTTGATTGAGCTCAGTTAGGATGATCGCCCCGTACTCGAGTACAGGGTGCACAAAGGCTTTGTATATTTTGAGTAGAGTAGCCTGGTCGGCTCCCCAGGAAGTCCCTTAAGCATTTTTTAATAAATTAATCCGTTCGGTTGCTTTGCTGGCAATATCATTGGTGTGTTTGTTAAAGGATAGATTTCGATCTATGGTAATGCCAAGGAATTTTGCTTCTTTGCATTCAGGGAGGACTTTATCCATTAGTTTGAGGTCAAGGTCACGGTTTTTTGTCAGTAAAGGTGATTCGTTGGGTTTTATTCGCGTTCAGCTTTATTCTCCATTTGATACACCAGTGTTCTAGGTCATCGAGAGCGCGTTGCAGCGGTTTTTGGAGTAGATTGGCAGTATTACTAGAGTCCCAGAGGCCCTTATCGTCCGCGAATTGGGAAACTTGAACGCGATCCTCGGGGAATTTGAGATCGTTTACATAGATGATGTACAGGAGGGGGTTGAGGACGGACCCTTGGGGTTGCCTGCTTCAAGGGGGACGCTGTCGGACATTTCATTGTTTACTTTGACTTTAATTTCGCGATCATTGGGGGACGCCATATTTAAGCTCGACGGGTTCTGTGAGAGTATCGCATATTTTGACAGATTGCGTTCGGTCAGTTAAGTAGGAACGTACCCACTCAAGGCCAGATTTTGAGTCGTTTTTCTAACCGCGACAAAAGAGCGACGCGTTTTTCTTAGGAGGTCGGCAAAGGTGTCGGCCTTGTCTTTGCCGGCGCGCGTAAATGAACCGTCTTCCCTTTTAAAAGGTTTGTCTGCGGCCTTGCGGCCTTTGCTTTTTTGCCCAGTTAGGGTTTTAAAAGAGTCCCAGCATTTTTTAGCATCCTGGACCCCGTTTAGGTTGGCTGTTGCCTTTTCCCATTTGGCTTGTTTTTCAGCTTGGAGGGCTTTCTTAACCTCGCCATGAAGACGGTTGCATGTTTTTTGAGGTTAGCTTTCTTACTGGGGTCAGTTTCGGTTTTAAGAGCGCGAAGAGCTTTCGATTTGGTTTTGATTAGTGAGAGTGTGTCGCCCGAGATAGTATTTCTCCAGGGGCGCACTTCTTCTTTTGGGCATACTTCGTTTAGGATTGAGTTAATGATTTTCTATATGCCCTCACATTGGGTTGCGAGTTCAGTTGCATTGGATGGGGGTGTTTTTGTGAGTTTGACATCGATGATGTCACGGCAGAGGTTCCAATTCATTTTTCTAAAATTCCTGCGGAGAGTGGGGGGGGGGGGGGGGGGGTACCTTTTTGGCTCATATTGCTGAGGCCACTAGCGGGAAGAGACTCCCCGCTATGCTCAGTATCGTGACTGGAACCTATCCCACTAGCTTACGTGTTTAATAACTGCGACAAAGATCTATCAGGGTTAAAAGATTTGGCTCCCAGAGAATAATAATATAGTATTCTCAGATAGCTTTCTCTGCACAATCACCCTGATGTACTAATCCATGACCTCCTCTCTTTCTCATCCTAATCCCTGCCCACCCCTTTCAAGCCTCCTAAACCCCATTCCTCTTCCTACCCAGTCTCGCATCTTTTTCTTCTTCCGTGCGACACTACCATCCCGCCACATCCACAATATGTTCTTCGCTCCATCCAACTTTTTGACCTCTTTCAACTCCACCTCATTTTTGTTCACTGTCACTGTTAATTGTTAAAATGTCATATTAATGAACAATAAGATATTCTTATGACTAAGAGATATGCGACAAATGAATTTTTAGATGCCCAAAACAAGAAGAAACAGAAGCATTTGCCCATCCCCAAAGGCGTCAGGGGACTATGGTACCCCACATTTCTGGAAGCGGAGATTACGCATGTTGGTAAACGTACCAACCGGATAAAATAGCACCCCTCCTCCACCACCCCCTCCTTCACCATGTTGGGCACTGGGTGATCATGGTAATGACGTCACGCGATTGAGTTACCAGGATAATCCGCGTCTATGTAACGTGACTAGGTCATTCTATGATAAATGCCCGGGAGTTGGGGGGGGGGGGGGGTGTCTCCTCTCCTTAACCAGAGCAGAAACCTTGGGTATAAATATTACATACCTTTATGCGGCAATAAATGGTAAGTGGTAACGTCCATCTACAAAAGCTGTAATTGGAATTAGTATACAGAAGTTATAACATTATCGGTTAATTTGTTGTAACATAACGGGTTGAAAAAAGTTATAACATTATGCGTCGATTTTTATAACATAACGGGTTGAAAAAAGTTATAACATTATGCGGAGTTTATAACATTATCGGTTGTTTACTACAGTTTTTGTAACATTATGTGTGGGTGTAACATTATGCGTTGTTGCAACATTATCGGTTGTAACAGGCCTTGTTACAACCGATAATGTTACAACGCCGCATAATGTTACACCAACGCATAATGTTACAAAAAATGTAGTAAACAACCGATAATGTTATAAACTCCGCATAATGTTATAACTTTTTTAAACCCGTTATGTTATAAAAATCGACGCATAATGTTATAACTTTTTTCAACCCGTTATGTTACAACAAATTAACCGATAATGTTATAATTTCTGTATACTAATTCCAGTTACAGCTCTTGCAGATGGACTTTACCACTTACCATTTATTGCCGCATAAAGGTATGTAAAATTTATACTAAAGGTTTCTGCTCTGGTTAAGGCGAGGAGACACGCCCCCCCCCCCCAACTCCCGGGGATTTATCATAGAATGACCTAGTCACATTACATAGACGAGGATTATCCTGGTAACTCAATCGTGTGACGTCATTACCATGATCATCCAGTGCCCAACATGGTGAAGGCAGGGTTGGTGGAGGAGGGGTACTATTTTATCCGGTTGGTACGTTTACCAACATGTGTAATCTCCGCTTCCAGAAATGTAGTGCACCATAGTCTCCTGGCGCCTTTGGGGATGGGCAAATGCCTCTGTTTCTGCTTGTTTTGGGCATCTAAAACTCATTTGTCGCATATTTCTTAGTCACAAGAACAACTTATTGTTCATTAATTTGACATGTTAACAACTAACAGTGAACAATAATGAGGTGGAATTAAAAGAGGTCCAAAAGTTGGATGGAGCGAGGTACATATGGTGGATGTGGCGGGTTGGTAGTGTCGCACGGAAGCCGAAGAATAAGATGCGAGACTGGGTAGGAAGAGGAATGGGGTTTAGGAGGATTGAAAGGGGTGGGGAGGGATTAGGCTGAGAAAGAGAGTAGGTCATGGATTATTACATCAGGGTGATTGTGCAGAGAAGGCTATCTGAGAATACTATAAGAGAGTAGTGTTAGACGGTATGATAATATAGATGGTGGAGATGTTGGAAGAAGTGGAAGTGATGAATTTGGGATTACAGGTTCTGGAAAAGGCGGAATCACTAGAACAGGCAGTATAGGGAGAAGGAGGAGGTTGTGGAGGAGGAGTTGTATTGATGCTGGTGTTGTGGCGGTGTTGGTGATGGTGTTGAGTAGTTATGTATGTTGAAAATGAGCCATTTTGTAGGACCCCGCGGCAGGACCCCGGAAGTGACGTCATGTCACGTGACTGGGTTGTCATGATAGTGCATGTGGGTGGCCATGTTCTGATGTCATTGCCATGAAAAAGGTGGTAGGAGTGCGTATGCGCAGCGCGTGTTGTTATAGGGACACGTGCTCCGTCTCACCCTTAACAACCCGACAATAGATATCGAATTAATCCAAACAACCCGACAATCTTCAGGAAACTGTCCAATGCATTCCCGAAAACATTCCCGAATCCTGCCAGTACCGATTCAGTAACTCGCCAGAAACTCGAGGGACCGGGACTTCAGGAGCTCCAGGGGCAAGGGACAGTAGGGCTCCGGGGACAGGGACGGCGCCCCCCCCCCCCTTCCAGTTTATCTCTCAGTTAAAAAAACACTATTGTAATAAACCAACCATTATTGTAATAAACCCATTCTGTGATAAATTACGCGTCCATTATATGGTCGGACATTAGGTAACGATACTATCCTATATTTTAAGGATATTAAACCCACGGAATCCCCCTTTTCGTCGCAAGAAGCAATGAAAACTATGAAAATGAGCACGATGCGAGCAAAATCATACGTCTCAAAATGAAAGCTATGGAAATGAGCGCAATGAGTACCTCTTCATATGTCTCATACCCTCATTAAGGATACTATCCTACCTTTATTTGGGAGTGTTTTCGGGAGTGTTTGGTCAGTTTTCTGAAGATTGTCGGGTTGTTTGGATTAATTCGATATCTATTGTCGGGTTGTTAGGGGTGAGACGGAGCACGTGTCCCCATAACAACACGCGCTGTGCATACGCACTCCTACCACCTATTATCATGATAATGACATCACAACATGGTCACCCATGTGCACTATCATGACAACCCAACATGACCGCCCAGTAACGTGACATGACGTCACTTCCGGGGTCCTGCCCCGGGGTCCTACAAAATGGCTCATTTTCAACATAACTACTCAAAACCATCACCAACACAGCCACAACACCAACATCAACACAACTCCTCCTCCACAACCTCCTCCTTCTCCCTATACTGCCTGTTCTAGTAATTCCGCCTTTTCCAGAACCTGTAATCCCAAATTCATCACTTCCACTTCTTCCAACATATCCACCATCTATATTATCATATCGTCTAACACTACTCTCTTACAGTATTTTCAGATAGCTTTCTCTGCACAATCAACCTGATGTACTAATCCATGACCTCCTCTCTTTCTCAGCCTAATCCCTGCCCACCCCTTTCAATCCTCCTAAACCCCATTCCTCTTCCTACCCAGTCTCGCATCTTATTCTTCGGCTTCCGTGCGACACTACCAACCCGCCACATCCACCGTATGTACCTCGCCCCATCCAACTTTTTGACCTCTTTTAACTCCACCTCATTTTTGTTCACTGTTAGTTATTAAAATGTCAAATTAATGAACAATAAGATATTCTTATGACTAAAAAATATGCGACAAATGAGTTTTAGATGCCCAAAACAAGCAGAAACAGAGGCATTTGCCCATCCCCAAAGGCGTCAGGGGACTATGGTACACTACATTTCTGGAAGCGGAGACTACGCATGTTGGTAAACGTTCCAACCGGATAAAATAGCAACCCTCCCCCACCACCCCCGAGTTCACCATGTTGGGCACTGCACGATCATGGTAATGACGTCACACGATTGAGTTAGCAGGATAATCCGCGTCTATGTAACATGACTAGGTCATTCTATGATAAATCCCCGGGAGTTGGGGGAGGGGTGTCTCCTCGCCTAAAGCAGAGCAGAAACCTTTAGTATAAATTTTACATACCTTTATGCGGCAATAAATGGTAAGTGGTAAAGTCCATCTGCATTAGCTGTAACTGGAATTAGTGTACAGAAGTTATAACATTATCGGTTAATTTGTTGTAACATAACGGGTTGAAAAAAGTTATAACATTATGCGTCGATTTTTATAACATAACGGGTTGAAAAAAGTTATAACATTATGCGGAGTTTATAACATTATCGGTTGTTTACTACATTTTTTGTAACATTACGCGTTGGTGTAACATTATGCGGCGTTGTAACATTATCGGTTGTAACAGGCCTCAGCATTTAAACACAGAAATCTTGATTAATGAAAGATCGGTGAAGATGTAACTGCTTCAACATAATTTTCTATCGCCTTTTTCAAGCAGGAATTCCACCGGGCATGGTGCTGGGTCAGAGTCTGGGCATTTCGTAACATGGACGTTTCGCAAACTGCCATTTTTTCTATTCATATTTAATAATATATTGGAGTTGTTGGCCAGATTCATGGTTTTAGCTAGCGTCAGTGTAGCGATGAGAGGAGTAAGGGGGGGGGGGGGGCGGGGCGGGGGTGGGGTGGTCTCACACTTTTTCTGAAAAATGTCAACCTCATATACATTTACGCCTAAAATCTCATGGTGTTGTAATTGGAATGGCCAGCTGTTTTCACACCAAACACCCTGGACCGTCACCTTTTGGGTTTACACGCTCCTAACCCAGCAAGAAAATGCCCCACCCTTTGTTCAGTCTGACTACGACTTACGATAATACATGGGAAAATATTATTTCGGTTCGTAAAGCGTGTGTTTGTTTCCGTAAAGAGTTTTCTTGATCGCTTTGATCTTGTGATAACGTTGACAATAATTTTCACTCAACAGAGTTATAAAAATCAATTCAAAATTCATTCGATTCTGTTAATTACTTCCCTTATTCGGTGTTTATTATGAAACACCAAAACTCATTTGAGGAGGTTAGCTCTCGAAGGCCGGTGGAGATAACCACTGACAACCTGGACGCGTTGTGGACTCAGTGACGGAACCAGAAGAAGAACTAAGGGACTCGAAAATGTTGTTCTTAATTAAAAATACAAGAGAATACCGACTCTCGGGAATTATTGTCCAACAGGTTTGTCTAGAAAGGCTAAATGCGCATAGATATCCCTTACAAGGCAACACTATAGGATAACATTTGCCTTCGGAGAAGTAAAAAACGGAGTCGTGAAAATAAATTATCACCAGACGTTTATATTTTATTCAAGTATAAAATAAAAACTAAGACGAACCGAAAAACATTATCTTAATCTTTTCAGTAAGACCATTTTCCAAACAGTCCTTTCCAGGTCTGTATGCAAAAGAAATGACAATTTGATACTGATATGTTTAACTTTTTCATTTCAATGTCTCGGATGAGAAACTCGAGAATTGTGTAGCCTATTTTTCCCTCTGCACCCATGTCAATATTTCAAGCTGCGCATTTTTCCTGCAAAGTAACTAGAAATTTAACCAATTCGGTCTTGTTTGACAGAGCTCAATGAGCTCTGTCAAACAAAATCGAATTGGTTAAATTGGTAGTTGTGTTGTGGGAAAGAATCTGCTTGATTTGTCGTGTTGACATCAGTGTACAGAGCGCTATTGAGTGTTTTTCCTTGTGTGCGATTTGTTGTCTTATAACACAGTGTTGGGAAGGAGCCAGTTACACCCGAAATATATACAAAAGGGAAATTATGGACAGCACTTTAACAGAATGTTCATCGTAAAAGCACCCGAGGTTTCGTTTCGCGTTTCTAAAATTGCGGCTTCGAAAATTATTTATTGGTGTTTAAGGTCACATATTTTTGCACAATGGCTAATCATGACCACGACAGTTTTACGGGTGGATGAAGCCGGAGTACCAGGACAGAACCATCGAGCAACGGCGAGCAACTGTCAGATGCCCAACATACTAACTCCACACAGGCAGGGCTAGCATTGGTTGAAGACAAGTGCACCATTAACGTGCAGTACGCATTAGTACACAACGCCACCGTACCCTCACGTGGGAAATGGGTGTGAAGTGTCTTGCCCAAGGACACACACAACGCGGTTGCCGCAAGTGAGATTCGAACTGAGGACCCCTCGGATTACAGCCTGCACCTCTACCTAATGAACCACGACGCCCCACCCCAAAGGGCCCTTTTCCAACAGGGTATTAATTACAGTGTTTCATTGCTAGTGTCTTTGAGACAGAGAGATCTTTCCAACAGTATAATACATCGCAACCTTTAAATGACAGGGTCATATAAGTTCAGTTTTCATTATAAAATAGATCACGAGTTTAATGAGTACAAATGACAATTCAAGTAAGCTTTTTCTCTGTTTGTCTGAACCTGCGGTCCATAAAATAGTCGAACGAAAAATCGGCCGCCCTAGTTATTTTGAGGCGAACTACAAGTGTACAAAACGAAGGTTCGCGCAATTTAAATTTGTCATGCCCTGGTTTTGTTTTTTAGTACGTCGTGTACTCATTTCTAACTCAGTTTCGATTACGCAAAAACAGAAAAATGCACTACTGGAGCCAATACTATAAAACTTTACAATTGTATTTTCTAGAATTGTGTTTTCTGCCTATTAATATATAACTGACTAAAATGAATCATTGGCATTTTAAAAGATCTGGCAATTTGCCAACTGGCAAATTGCTACATCTTTGAAAATGCTAATTGTTCATTTCAACCCATTCAAAGTCATAAGTAGAAAATACAATTCTAGAAAATACAATTGTAAAAGTTTTATAGGATTGGCCGGTCATATGTAATTCAAGTGTTTTCTATTATTTGGTGCATCAGGAACACTTTTTATGACCTGACCGTAACAAATTCTTAAGCAGTTATAAATCACACTGCTGAAGTACGACCTACTCCCTGGATACGTCCGATATATTTTTGCTCATTAATATACAGTACGTGTAGAATGATTTGTTACTAAGTTACCCGTGAAGTGGAGATTCCACCCAAGCAATAATTGCAAATTTGTTGCAAAGCATAACAAACACAAGCAAAGTTCCAGCCAATGGACATCCGGGTTAAACCCGGAGGTCCATTAGCTGAAACATTGCTTGTGTTTTTGTCCATATGTACAGAGTTGGAAAGTGATACTTTGGGTGATAACTCCACTACGCAGGTGATTTTGTTACAATCCACTCTCCACGTACTGTATGTAAGTTATTAAGACAGTTGAATGGTATGATTTACCATATTCCGCTTCTCGTTAACGAGATCGAATTTTGACAGGCGAGGTTGATTTTCTGTTTTAATAATTTGTTTATTATATTATACAGGATTTAAAATTTGAAAACAACACTTGAAATGTGTACGAAAAAGAAATTAGGCCTAAAAGTAGAAAATCTGTTTCTCAGGCCCTCCCGCATGACCCTTTTGTCTGCAGAATGCTCTCTTTTTATAACAAATGCAAAGTAAAAAAAAAAATTAAATGGTTTATGTCTAATATTTGATCCAAGTTAATAAAATTAATAATTTTTTTCCCTCGAGTGCAACAAGCTTTGCAATGTTTTAGCATTGCAAAGCCTTCTTGCACTCAGGGGACGAAATACACCACCACCAATGAAATTCTGTAGATTATGAGGCTTAAAACAAAACAAATCAAAAACATGAATTTTTGATGGCAAAGAAAATTACAAAAACAAAAAATGAAATGAAAAACGTCCGCCCTCTTGCAGTTTTACAAAACTGGCCCTAGAAAGAGAATATCATTCCTTATGAAATGTCTTTGTGCAGAGGGTTCAGTGCAAGAGCACTCAATTTTTATTTCGTGTTTCGTGTAAAATTTCGTGTTTGAAAAGTTGACGCTTCAAAAATCTGAGCACGTCAATGACGTCCAACTGGTTTTTCCAAAAGCCAGAATTCTGATGCAAATTAATGGTGGTCATATAATAAATACCGTTATAATTTAGAGGTTATTTATTTATTTATTGGTGTTTAAGGTAACATATTTCTGCACAATGGCTAATCATGACCATGACAGTTTTACGGGTGGAGGAAGCCGGAGAACCCGGAGAGAACCCCACCTAGCAACGGCGAGCAACTGTCAGCTCCCCAACATACTAACTCCACACAAGCAGGGTTAGCACTGGTTAAAGACAAGTGCACCATCGACGTGCAGTACGCCTTAGTACACAGCGCCACCGTTCCCCCATGTGGGCAATGAGGGTGAAGTGTCTTGCCCAAGGACACAAAGCGGTTGCCGCAGGTGGGATTCGAACCGAGGACCTCTCGACTTGCAGCCTGCACCTCTACCTACTGAGCCACCGCGCCCCTTGGAGGTTATTACTTGGTTAGTTTCATTTCGACCGAGCTATAAGCCCGAGGTAACTTTATATCAACCTGAGACCAAAGTTTTATTTATTAACTCTTAGAAGCCGGGAAATCAGAATGAATTTATTGAACAAGACATACCGCGAAAAACTTAGAGTAAAGCAGGTGCTTCTAGTCAAGTGTCGTCTGCCTATCTAGGCAGACGACACTTGACTTGAAGCACCTGCTCAGTGTTTAATTCTCCCCCAGCCCAAAGATAGCCGAACCGTCACTGCCAGATTACCTGCCGTATTACATCACAAGCAAGAAAACTCGACTACCGGCTTCTAATAGACAAATCGAACAAATAATTTCAAAATCTTCTCAGATTATGTTGCAGTTTTCTGACAGCGTTATTGTTTCTCATTCTTTTCAAGAAGACCGATGTGTCCTCTTTTCCTAGTTCAGCTCCCTGAACGTCGCGGTTTCCCCAGCGGAGAAACTGAATTTTCTCTTTTCTCACTTCGACGAATATCAACCTTCGTCTCTGAATATTAGTTTGCTTTGAATTTTGTAAACATCCCTCTTCTTTTTTTCTTTTCATCCATGTAATTCTTAGTTTTGCCATTATTAATTTCTCACCACACAAACACTACTCTCACTTGTCTGGTAACGTCAATTTTACTGATTGATTGTGTTCTACGAATAACGGCGAAGGATTCGCTTTGAACAAAGTGGTTGTGCCGTTGTGGATTTACTGTTGATTATGTCGCTCAATTATAGACTGTTACGATTTATCTTCGACATAAGAGCGTCATACACCTTCACAAATATACGTTTCAACAAGGAATTATTGTTACTTTGAGTCAAAAATATCGTTTTGTATGAGTAATTTGTATTTCACCGATAAGGTAAATGGCGATGGAAGAGAACCTAAAAATAAAGCATGAACAATAACTGATGCGACCATTTACCTATCTTTAATCCGATCGATACGTCAACTGAAACTTTTATTACTTGCACAGACGAAAAGAAAGAGTCAGGAGACAAACTATGACGCAGTATATCCGAAAGATCCGTGTTAAACCTGCTTCGATAGATCGTTCAGAGGACGGAACACTTGATTCAAGGAATGGCAACAGGTATTTCTAATGCGAAACAAAGAATCCAAAGGAAAAATACAAAACAAAACAACCCTGATAATTTGGATTAACTTTTAGCAGTATTTGCTCATTTGTAGACATCGAAATATATCAGTGACAGTTTGAAAAAGCGATTGTGTTTGACGACGTCCGCTAAATATATATTTTTTTCTTGATAACTATTGCGACACAACATGTTAAAAAGACTGGTATGAATTCAAATTATCGAAGGGCAGTTTTTTTCCTTCAACTTGATAGTGGAAATAAAAGATGACATCTCTGGGATACGGCTAGGATCACGAATAAAGGAAAAATGTAAATTGAAGTCGCGGATTTTTTTTTTATTCTACGTTAACCTAAAATTAACTTTATTTAAGATCATAGTTGAATGTTAACTTTAACCTTAATATAAAAATTCCCTTAGTAAACGGGTTAACATAGCGCTGTAACTTCCTTACAATGAATAATGATTGTAACGGATCTTATTACAGGAAAACAAATTAGTAAATATACACATAAGCTATACAAGCCATAAGATTAACCCTTTGCACACGGGTGGTATCTTCCATATCAGCTCAATGGCAGCGATAGGAAGAGTCCATATTTGTCATTTGGTGGTTGAACGGACTTGAGGCTGCACGTTGGAAATGTTGATTGATCTACCTCACACATTCACTTAGCAGACATCCTGCTTGACGGAATTATGATGTAACATATCCCTGGCCCGGAAAAGTGATCTCTCGGGTTCAAAGGATTAATACCATAACGCTATACTACCACGTGGTGTTTCTGACCACAACAACTTATTTTCTAATGTTTTTCACACCTTTACCTTTCTTTGTACTCCAAAATGAGTGAATAAATTCATAATCATACTTATTTATCAGATATCATTTTCCTTCCCAGAATTGCCCATTATCAAGCTCGGCTGATATGACTTTAAACTAGGCTGATATGATGCCAATCTCGGTCGATATGAACCAAGGAGCTGTTCCCCTTGATACGTCGCAACCAATTTGTATACATCGAAACCGTTACTCGTCAAAAGCAAAGCAACTGAGAAAACTGGTGTTATGTTATGGAATGATTTGAGTTTGTTTTTAAATGATGATGAATTAATGGCGGCAGTGAGTGAGGAGTGTGTTGAGGAAGAGAAGAAAGAAGAGAGTTGCACTGAAAAGTCAATGCAAACTAAGACTCAGGTTCGTTAACCCTTTACCCAACGTAACGGCCAAAACCGGCCAGCGCTATTCACAAAATCGCCAATTAATATTCATTATTTTTTCATTTTTGTCTCAAAAACATAAGTTATGACTCCTCTTTGGAACGAGGTCGTCGAGGTCGTTCCAAAGAGGGGATCATAACCTAAGTTTTTGGGACAAAAACAATGAAAAAAATTAGTTATTCAAGAATTTTGTTTGCAAGTGTTGTCTGCTTTTCGTGTTAGGTAAAGGGTTAACTGAGAATCGTCGATGTGGGGGTAGAGACAGTTCAGCTATCCGAACGCCGCGGCCTCCCTGTGGGGGAAGCCGAGACGTTCCGATATGTAATATAGAAAAAGAGGAAACTTCAGTCTTTACTGTCAGAAAACTCCAACAGATCTGAGAACTGTTTGAAATTATCTGTTTTGATTCAATAAATAAAGAGACTTTGGTCTCGGGCATCGACCTTCGGTCTCGGACTTTGACCTTCGGTCTCTGGATGATATTAAGTTACTTAGGGCTGATATCTCGGCCGGTATAAAGTAACCAAGTAACAATCTCTATATGTTACTGAGACTTTAAGTACGTACATTTCTAACAGGTTCTGTTCACGTTTTTCGAGAAGGAATCAAAGAGTAACTTTTCCGTTACCGGATTTCCCTCTTTTGCACTTGGCAATTTCAATTAGGCATGCTTCAATATTCTACACCAAAAATCCCCCTCGTTTCCCATCTGTCTGAATCATTCTGCAGAATTTCCAACCTCTTTCCATCCGTTTGCTCTAGTGGTATCACTTCCGTACCATATGTTTTACTTGGTATACACACCATTTCCAAAATGGGTTTCACCACGGAAAGCTTATTGAAGCTGTTTCTCCGTAAAAGTTCCATTTGATTAAGAATTCGCTTCCGTTCATACTTGTTTATTCGTGTGATTTCGGCATATGTCCCTTCTAGTGATGTTTTTATTGACTCTCAAATACTCGTAGCTACCTGTCTCTCACACACTAAGTGGTTTGCTGTTATCTTCCGGAATACAGAACGCCCTGCCCCCCCCCCCCCCCTCCACCTTCGAGTAGATTCCATTTCACGACTCACGGGTGTAACTTTGCTTTTGTTTTTAGCCCGAGTCTCCATTTGTTGCCAAATCTCCCAGTAATTACCTGCTTATTCTATAGCTCTCTTTACTTTCTGACACTAGTACCATTTCATTTGCAAGAAATAGCCCTGGGAATTTCAGGTCTCCAAATGCTACATCCTCGTCGCCATGCAGGACTTCATCCCCTAAATCCTTAATGTAGAATGCGAAAAGAATTCGCGACAGGATACACCCCTGTTTTAGGCTTATATCCATAGGCACACATTTTGTTGTTATGTGTTGCCCAGACTAAATTCACTTTGTACATAAAGCTTTCACAATTCCAACAAACCTCCCTGGATTAAGGCCTCAAGCTTTCACATAACCTTCCTTCATATCCTACCATATGATTTTTCAACGCAGTAAACATCTTTTTCTTTTTTGCTCTCGGTGATTCGCAGTCATTTGGGATAGTGCGAAAAGATGATCAGTGAAACTCCTTCCACCCCGGAAGCCATTCTGGATCTCTCCGAGAAATCCTTCTCTTGGATCACAACATCTAATCTCCCATATAGGACCTTACGGAAAACTTATCCGATGTTGCTACTGACGGCGACCCCCGATAATTATCCGGTATTGCCATATCCCCATTTTGTGTTTAAATGTGACCTTGCCGTCTCATCACTCTTTCGAACCTCTTCTTTTTCTATAGCAAAGGTGGACGGGACCGAAAGTCTTTAAATAATTCCTCTCCCATATTTTTAGTAATTCGTTTGGAATTTCATTCGTCCATCCGGCTATCTTTTCCCCAATTTTAAGATGATTTTTAGGACCATATCTACTTTTATTTTGCTCCACACGAAGTTCGAAAAAAATTCCATGCCCCATTGCTTATCATTGACCAGTTCTCAGCTGATGTATTTCCACCATCAACTTTAGTACTCTGTGAATTCTTTTTCTTCTTTTATTCACCCCGCCCCTTACGTTGGAACCTGATCCTCCTGTCGTTCTTGTCGTTCTAATACGATTGTAGTTCCACATCCTCCGTTTATCTTCTTTAATCTTATTTACTTTATTTTGTCCTTGTTGGTATTCTTGCGAACCTGGCCTCGTTATTTTCCACCCGTGTTCTTGACTTTTCTTTTTTTTTAATCTTATTTGTTTTACAAGGATTGGCGAACAAGTTATGCAACTTATATTAACGCCTCTCCCTGGCCCAATGGCGTAGGTGTGTGGAATGACCTCCATAGCGGCAGCTTCGTGGCCGAGCTCTTCTCGGATACTACGAAGGGATCTTTAGCCTGCAGTGTGTCTCTCTCCGCACAAAGGACAGATATTTTATGTCCCCACCCGATAGGACGGTACACTGTGACAGCATCAACCCCACAATTGATGCTGACAGAGAGTGTTTGGACACCTCGAGAACTTTCCCCGACCGGTGATCGATCCCGGGACCTCTGGCATGAGAGACCAGCGCACTTATCCACTCGGCCACCACCCTTGACTTTTCTGCACTTTATAGCCCTCTACAATTCGTCAATCGTTCTGTACCCAAAATCCGTATTCCTGTTCGAAATCACCAGAGCGATCTCATCTGTGATGTCCAACAGCTTCCTTCCTTCCATTTCTTTTGATGTTTTTTGTACCCGTCTTGTATGTCTTCTTTCTTATCGTCTATTTGTGATTAAAGCCTCCAATTAGAATTAAAGCGAGTGCCCTGTTTTCTAATTATGTGACGTGGGACCTAAGTCTTGAGTATATTGCGTCATTTCACCCAGGTTTGCTTCCCTCTATTGCATAGTACACAATCCAAATGGCAACACGTTTGAAATGTTACCCGCCCTATTTCTTTAGATACCTCCGCCGAGATCTGTAAGATATGTGATCAACGACGGTTAAATCTTCTTTAATGCACTTACTTACCCCTTTTCCACGTTTCTGACCTTCAGTTCGCCCTGCACCTATCCTTACGCACCCTAACTTGGTCCACTCGTTCATTATGTTTTAACCACGTTTCGCATAAGTCCATGACACCAGATACTCCACCACAATCCGTGTAGATGTTTCACTTACTTTCCTGTTGAGACCCTGGGTGTTGCTGTACTTCACTTTCAAGGTAACGAAAAACCTTGTTTTCCCCTTCCTTACTGATCCTGTTGTTTCCTGACCGTAACCTTGGTATTCTTCTACTCTCCCCTTCCTATTGATCTCCCCACTTGTGTACCCTCTTGCTTTTGCCTGTGACCTCTTACCCGCCCGTCTCCAAAATAGTCTCTGCTACTCGAAGAGGTTTTTTTTATCCCAACACTTGTGTCCTCATCCTGCCAAGATGTATCCTGTCGTGTCCACATAATCTCCCATCATCCCAAGTGGTCAATAAAGGGTACTCCTAAATCAACACAGTAGTCATCCAATCCCCCATACAATGCCATAGTCTTCTTGAAAAGGAAGAACCCCCGATCCCAATACCCTTGCATTCCCACTGAGCAGTTTACTGACTAAACCCTGTACGCCTCCACCAGTCTTACTGATTTTCTCTCCCCGATATTGTTGGACCCCACATGAACCACATTACGGGATCCGATCCTGACCTTCACCACAATACCATCCATCCTGTCTCTTGAATCCTCAACCATCACCCCAGGAAAACACAAGACAGTCCGATTTGAGCAGTCAGGACCACAAACCACCTCATCAATTCCACGTACAATGCTGCTCCCTGCTATAACTAACGTTCTTGTATTCTTCTTCCCTTTTCTCTTATGAGGACCTATATCACCTGCAACTTGCATCGTCTGATTAGCACCCTACTCTTCTTTCTCCTGCCCGTTCTCCTTACCCTATCCACCTTATCAACACCATAAACCACCTCTTCTCGCTTTTCCCTACCTCATCCTCTCCCCCAGATGCTACAGAATCTAAAACACTGAACCTATTCTCTAAACAGCGCTTAGTAGCCTAACGCCGGCTCTGAACTCTTGTCTTTACCCTGTCCAGACCTGCCTCTACCCTCTGAGTTTTCCTACTAGACCTACCCTCCTCACTTACATCCTCCACATCAAGCGTCCTCCTGCCATGGTTCCGCCCTCCCAGTTTCTTGTTTGAATCCACAAACTCCTTCCAACCAGCATCCATGTCACTGTCATAAGTAACTTTCACTGGATTGACCGGCCCTCCACAGTTCCCATTCACCTCCGTAATTTCCCGCTCAGACTCTACTCACTTCTCCAATAACAAGCTTATGCATCAACCACTTGCACAACCCGACCCAAGTAACCATACTTACCACCACCTGGACACCCGTTGAACACTTACCATCCGTGTTTACAAATGTAATAACCGAAAACAACCTAAATCAATTACAACTCTCGAAAATCTATGGCATGAACCGACTTGGTTCACCCTATATTAATCCCCCAAAACTAAATACATAATAAACCCTCCTGACGTACAACGGGAGAGGCCGACGTGTGTAGGCGGGTGAGAGGATGTGTATATTGAAGGACACAATCGTGCCTTCGAAGAATTTGAAATGTTGCTTTCTGATCCCCGACCGAGAATCGAACCTTCGGCTGTCCCGCCGGACAATCAGGAGTTCAACGCCTAAACAACTGGTGTATTGTACCCGATCAAAAGACGATGGCTGGTATCCAGCTTATTAGATGATGTTCTCATGATTACTTGGTTCATTTTTCTTACGACAGCTCCACGCAAGTGAGAAAGGCACTGTCTATGACGAAAGTGCTATGGTTGGCCCCAGACGAAGAATTTGGAATGTTGATTTCTGATCCTCGGCCGGGAATCGAGTCGTCGGCAATCCCGCTTGGCATTCAGGAGTCCAAAACCTAAACCACGGATTCATTGCGCAACGTCAAAATACAATACGCAACGTCAACATACAATTCATGCAAGTGTGAAACACGCTGACTACAGTGCGACGAAAGTGCTGTATTGGGCCTCAGACGATGACTGGCACTGGCCTTTGTATGTTCATTGATGACACAATCATGTTTTCGAAGAATTTGGAATGTTGCTTTCTGATCCCCGGTCGGGAATCGAACCGTCGGCAATCCCACCTGGCAATCGGGAGTCCAACACCTAAACCACTTCCCCATTGCACACCGTCAAAAATGATGGTTGGAATCTAGCTTATTATATGCTGTTATCATGATACTTGAAAGCTACAGAAAAATATGAAACGCGCTGGCTACAGTACGACGAACGTGCTTTGGTTACCTTCAGACGACGAAGACTAGCACAGGCCTATGTGTGTATACCGAAGGACGCAATCATATTTTTGAAGAATGTTGATTTCTGATCCCTGGCCAGGAATCAAACGGTCGGCAATCCCACCTGGCAATCAGGGGTCCAACACCTAACCCACTGGCATATTTTACACCGCCAAAAAACGATGGCAGGAATCCAATTGATAAGGTGACATTCTCATGATTACCTGGTTCACTTCCCTTGTGACAGCTACATGAAAGGGTAAAACGCGCTGGCTACAGCACGACGAAAGTGCTGTGATTGGCCACGGACGAACATGGACACGGGGCTGTGCGTGTGCGTGTATGGGGGTGAGAGAGTTAGTTTTTGAGTGTGTGTGAGAAAGGGATCCGTCTTCTCAACGTTGTGAGTACCTACACAATAGGTACTTACCTGAATAGTGTTTACGTACCTGCAAGACTTTCCTTTGTTTCTTCCGTGTCCTGGCTACAAGAAAACAATGCGTTGGGATTTGTCTTCCCGGCGTTTTGAGGACTTCTTTGTCACACTGAACTAAAGAAAATGAACAAGTCCCCATAACGCCACTTAAGCAAGGCTCTCTCTCTCTCTCTCTCTCTCTCTCTCTCTCTCTCTCTCTCTCTCTCTCTCTCTCCATTTCTGTGTGTGTGTGTTTAAGGTTCAAAATTCGCACTGGCACAGACATTTCCTACTGAAATGCTTTTATTCTTGTAATATGCCGCCGAAAAAATATTTTCAGTTACTGAACCTTGACGTCATTCTCGCATTAGACGTGTTGTGAACGACATTTTCTGTAATGAGGTATTTGGTGATGATTATGTGATAAACTACGATTTCGTTCTCTGTTTTAACCCTTTACTCAACGAATCGCCCGCATCCGCCCGCGTAATATGCAAATTCAGCAGTTGAAAAAATATTATTTTTCAAAAAATTTCAACAAAACCATATCATGTGACCCCTCGTTGGAACGAGCTCGTCGAGCTCGATCCAACGAGGAGTCACATGATATGGTTTTGTTGAAATTTTTTGAAAAATGTGAAAAAATCATTTTTAAAATAATAAATTTTGATATCGTCTGCGTTGGGTAAAGGGTTAAATCTCGATGAAGTATAATATCCTCAATTTGAGCCTTGATTTCAAACAATAAGAAATAATTAACCCTTTGCACACTGATGTCAAAATATAAAAACAATTATCATTGCAAACTGTTTCCAAAATGCAGCTAAGAATTTACTCAATTCAGTCTTGTTTGACAGAGCCCGTTGAGCTCTGTCAAACTAGACTGAATTGGTTAAAATCTTAGTTTATTAGGGATAAAATTTGCTGCTTGATATTTCACGATTTTATCATCTGGGTGCAGAAGGTTAATATCCGAAGGGAACAATAGAACTGAGAATATAAATCTGATTCGTTGTGGAAAATTACGGATATCTAATCTAGTATTTTTGAGTGGATACCGAAAATTATCTCACGAGTGACCGAGACAAACACTTATTTTTCGCGAGCGCTTGCGCAAACGAAAGTTACCATTTCTCTCGGCCACTCAAAAACACTAGATTTTCTTTTTATTATACACTTTTTATAAGAATGTAATCTTTCCTGTCTAAAATTCCTCTCGTTTCAACCTTCAATTGATGCATGGAAATAAACAGCTGATGCGCATTGATTCTCAAATATCAAGACAGGGTGGATGGTCCAAGTGAGGGAGCTAATAGAGAACTACTCATTGGAGACCTCGGCCCCAGACAGGGTACAAAAATGGTCATAGAAAGTGTCATGGATGGTAACCTTAATTGGCGAAAGGGGGTCAAATCAAAGAGGTCTTTGGGTGGTCTGCGTGATAAAGAGAAGCCTGGTTTTGAAGAGTACTTTGAATGGCGCCTTCGGAACTGATCGATATCCACTCAAAAACACTAGATTTTCTTTTCGTTATACGTTTTTAGAACAAATTGATCATTTCCATGATAATTTGACTCGTATTCACCTTGAAGTGATTCTTTGAAAGCAGACATTTTGAAAATTTCTATATCTTCACAGTAGGGGATACGATTTCTATCTTTGCGCAATTTTTTCGATAATCTATCGTTTAGCGTATAATTAATGTTACTATTGGCACGTTGGTCACGAATGTAAATCTTGCGTTTGGGCTGATAAACATCAGTCCCATGTCCACTAAGGTAAAAATTCCAAATATTTAAAACAACAATTTTTTCTCACAATGCAACTCAGAATTTAACCATTTTAGGCTTATTTGACAGAATATAATGAGCATTGTCAAACCAAACAAGATTTAGTTGGTTATATATGGGAGTCCGGTGGCTCGGTGGTTACGGCATTGAACTTCAAACCGAAAAGCCAACGATCCGATCCCATCAAGTTGTAACAGCGTTGTGTCCTTAGGCAATTACCTAATCCCGATTGCCCACGTGGGGGCACGGTGTACTAAGGCGTACTGCACGTCAGTGGCACACTTGTCTTCAACCACTGCTAACCCTGTTTGTGCGGAGTGGTTCTCTCCGGGTATCCGGCTTCCTTCTCCCTTAAAACTGTCCGACACGGGATGACCTTGACTGTCGAAACTGTAATTAAACCCGAATAAAAATTGTCATCACACATATATATATATGTGATAAGTTTTCATCATTTTTAGGAATACGCGTTGATGAACACTGATCCTAAAAGGCTCACATATCCCGAGTAAGCTCGAAAATAGCACGTGCAAACTATGGTCTCAACAAAGTAAAAAATATCTACTTATTGTTTTAATTATTGTTTTAATTATTGTACTATTTAACAAGCCATGTCCCTTGTCTACCTCGTTGTATAGAGGTGGGGACGCTACAGAGCTATCAGTGGTTAATTCTCCACCCTACAAGTTTTGATAACTCGCGAATATGGGCCGCAGGAACTGGCGATGGTTTTTTTTTTCGTCCCGTGGGGGTTGGTCTTATTCAACGGTTCACGGACTGGCGGCCAATCGACACCATTTGTAATCAATGTTCGGGGGGTTGATTTGCCCTCTCGTACATTGGTAGCGTTTCTCTCACAAACCGTTTACTATCCACCATAATATTATTCCAAAAGAGGTTCTATCACTAAACCTAATGTGCCAATGATAGAAACTATAGCCCTTACCGTTTAGCCCTTACCGTAAAGCCCTTACCGAATTGTTGCTTAGTGTATTACTTATTGTATTAATTATCGTACTAAACAAAAAAGTCGTATCCTTTGTCTACATCCTTGTAGAGTGGTGAGGGAGGACGCTACAGAGGTATCAGTGGTTGATATGCCCACACGTACATTGGTAGCGTTTCTCTCACAAACTGTTTACTATACCCCATAGTATCTTTCCAAGAAGAGGTTCCATCACTAAACCTAATGAGCCATCAACACAAATCTTGCTGTCAAGAATATACTTTTCGTCAAAAGGGAATGGCAGGAAGACAGCCTCTCAGGCTATGCCATTTCCTTGCAGCGCGTTCAACTATAACCTGTTTTATTGTTATCTTGTATATTCTTATGCTGCAAAATAAATAAATCAATCAAATCAATACCCCCCATGGAGCTCTGAAAACATTATATTACGCCCTCATACATGACCATTTGATATTCGGAATACAAGCATGCGGCAACTCAGGCGCTATAAAAAACAACTGTCATACAAAAGCGATCATTACGAATAAATAATAACAAAAAGTACAATTCTCATACAGATCCCATGTGTAAGGAAAATCAAATACTCAAGGTTGATGATTTGTTTAAACTACATGCAGTACTGTTCGTGTTTGCCTGACAGAAGGGCAGGTTACCAGCCTCTTTCAATGATATATTTAAAGTTTGTGACAATCCATCTGGTAGGACAACCAGGCAGTCTGGCCTCCTATGCATAGGAAAAACACGGACCCAAACTCTGGATAAACTTCCTTTGTACACCTTCACGAAACTATGGAACAGTCTAAACGACAAAACTCGTAATATTAGCGATAGAAGACATACTTAAGAACAACTTAACTTCTACATTCATTTCATCATATTCCAGTTATGTCCGCTGCGATAATCCCTACTACCCTGATTGCACATCGTAAATTTGGAAATTGTCAATACACGTAAGAGTCATGCTTTTCGTCTTCATCTGGAATCTTCGTCTTGTGTAACCTGCAGTGCTTCCTCCCTACAGTTGTGCTATGTAAAATACTATACATGTATGTGCGCAATTAAGAACTTGCAAACAATCTAAACAAATAGACAGATAACCTGTCGCAAACATTTGAGCAGGTGCCTGTCAAGGAGCATTCGCCCTCATTGGTATGGGCTTATTCATTACATTCGTCACTCTGAGGTGATCCAGCCGGATATGGATTAATTCATCACATTCGTCATCCACGATGATCCAGCTGACGTTGACTCCACGCCCAAACATAATGACCTATCTCTTTGTCGCAGTCTAAACGACACGAAATTCAAGATGGGACTTGTTGCCGCTCTCAGGTGTTATGATGAGTAATGGAGGGAGTCCTATAAGCAGGTTGCTTCTTGCCAACATTGAAACACCAATTTTACGCTGGCGTATATGATGGGCCATATCTCTGGCCCCAGGGCGCAGTAGCTCAGTAGATAGAGGTGCAGACTGGAAGCCGAGAGGTCACTGGTTCGAATCCTACCTGCGGCAATAGCATTGTGTCCTTCGGCAAGACACTTCACCCCCCCCCCCCATTGCCCACGTGACGGCACGGTGACGTTGTGTACTAAGGCACACTGCACGTCGATGGTTGCTCGCCGTTGCTCGGTGGTTCTCTGCGGGTACTCAAGCTTCCTCCACTCTTAAAACTGTCATGGTCATGATAAGCCGTTGTGCAGAAATATGTGGCCTTAAACACCAATTAATAAATAAATAAATATCTCTGGCCCCGGAAATGAAATGGTTCTTTCTGCATTCCCCATCATGTATCTCATAACTGGTTCTAAGGTCATTCGTTTGGTCACATTTTGTTTGCAATCCCCCATCTTCCAGGTAGACAGCCAATCTAGCTATACCACTTCCCACTGTATACTACTTATTACATTTGTGCAATATGTCTATTTGCAACCATTTTACGTGTATGTGTACTGTAAATCTGAATCTGACTCAGAATCTATATATACTATTCCAAAAAAGTAGGGAATATTTGATAAAAGTGAGATACACGAAGAAATATATTTATACTTTCATCAAAAAGACAGTTGAGGCATTGAAGTGTGACATCTGGTGAATGATTTCAGCGATAGTTGGGTATCTGACAAACACACATTCCACGCACTGAGCTGTAGAAGATATGGAAGGTCAGTCACAGAATTTTCCACTTTCAGTCCAAGACCTCAATACCTTGTAAATCCTCCTCGGTTAACGAGACAAGCGCGGATCTGACATGGCATACTCCTCACCAAACGTCCAATATCAGCTTGACTTATGTTATTCCATTATTCCTGCAGTGCGGCGACGAGTTCCTAAACATTGGTAGAGAGCTGTTGGCGTTGTCGTACGCGCCTGTCAAGCATATCCCAGACTTGCTCGATTGGTGAAAGGTCTGGACTTAGTGCTGGACAAGGTAGTGTAGTGATGTTCTGCTCCTGGAGGAACTCTGTAGCGACACGGGCCCTGTGTGCTCTTACAGTGTCATCTTGGAAAATGAATCGACGGCCGTGACGTCGGCCAAATGGCACCACATGAGCTGCTAACATGCTGCCACGGTAGTACTGCCCTGTGTCACGCCCTTGGATGACATGTAATGTTGTCCTGCTTGCCATGGTTTTGCCTTCCCACACCATAACCGATCCACCACCAAAACGATCGTGCTGCCTAATGGTTACGTCATGGTATCGTTCGTTTCGCCGCCGCCACACCTGTTTTGCCTGTCGTGGAAGTCGACAGTGAACCTCGATTCATCGGAAAACATGACGTTTCTCCGCCGACGATTGACCCAGCGCAGTCGGGCTCCACACCAATTACGATTGCTGCGATGTGACGTTCAGTCAAACGCGGAATTATTCGAGGTCGTCGAGCGTGTGGGCGATTTCGGATAATCAGATCACTGACTCGCACATCTGTCGCTCGGTGCAGCTGCTCTCCAATTTCTGAGGCACTTTGATGGCGTTTACGTAATGCTGCTTTCGATGAGGCACACTTACAACTCGAAAGACGGGCAAGGCAGTACTTGCATCCTGTTTAAAAACTTTGTAATGTCCAGTACAATGTTGCAATAGAATTTATACAGGAGATAACAGGGACACTGCATTTCCGGCCGGCTATGTTATTTTCCACAGTATACATCTGTGTTTCCATTTAACGTTGTCATCATCATTGTCATCATCATTCTTGTTTACTTCTGTATATATATATGTTTACTGTGAAATAAAGAATCAGTCAATAAATTCTGTGAAGCGGTATCTGAGTTGTGTCCTTGGGAAAGGCACTTAATCCGATTGCTATCGGGCGTGGGGCTGAATATTACTTGCACTTGTTTGAGACATGGATATAGTATTGGACTAAAGGGAATGGCAGGGAGTGAGTCTGATGGCCGCTGTATGTTTCAGACTCACTCCCAATCACCACCATAGCCTCCACCACTGACCAGGACAGTATAATCTATTCCAGACACTATTTGGGTTGGACTTGGTAGAGAGAGATAATGTGGCGAGCTAAACGACAGTTGGTTATCACACGAAGTAATATATTTCTTTATTCCTGTACTTATTTGTTTATGGGTTTCAAGGCCACTTTTGTACACCTATGACCAATCGTGAAGTCTAATCTAGCCAATCGTTTCTGCCTATTATTATAACGGGGGGGGGGGGGGGGGGGGGTAGCATCAGGAAGACGGCCAAACTGGCCATGTTGCCTCCCATCAATGAACCACATGTTAAAAGTGTTCTTTGTGTACAATATTGTTTAAAACCAGGTTCATTGTTGAATAAAGATTGATTAATGTGAGTTAATGGATCAATTAATAGGTCGATCTTGTTTCGAGGAGGCCCGTTGTTAAACCATAACAATCTATACTGAATTTTGGTTTCATAGTTTTTACAGTAGGAAGAACTTCAGCTGTTGTTGTTGGAGTAATATAAAAACGTCTAAGGACGTCTTCGTCCTTATTTTCAGAAAGGATCAACCGTGGACCTCTCGGTTTGAGGTGCAATGCTCTAACCCCTGTACCACTCGGCCCCATTCAAAATGATTAAGAACATTCAAAGGAAGGATGACGCGCTTTAAAAAAGGGTTGATCTCCAGATTTTCAAGACAATACAAATTAGCAGGAAGAACAAATTTCCTCAACCCCCACATCCGGATCTATGCTAATGTAAATTACACTCACCCCCAAATCTAAATCTTTGTTCGTTCAGTAATGCTCCCTCCACGTTTCCATTTACAGAAAAATATATGAACATTCAACTGAAACTATTTTTTTGTCGTCCAAACAGTGAGATACAGAAAACCACCTGTCCTAATGATACTACTTTCAGAAATGCGGCAAACCCGCTGCATATCAGTTTTGCAATAATTGGCTACTCAACCCGAGTACGAAAACAGAAAAGAGCTGCCAGCATCTACCAGTTGGTCGTAATAACATTACTGTGGACTAACTTTCTGAGAATGTTTCCTTTTTATTATCTGAATTCTATTTGGAACTTGTCCTTCAATTATGCTTCAGTGGTCTTGTTTCATATTTGTTGCTTCCTGTCCTGCGTCAACGCCACATGGTATATTTTTGTTTCAAGAAGAAAATATTTGGAGAACATTTTGGAAATTTGCGATAATTTGTACGATATATATTTTGTATCACGGCATAGAGTGGAAAGGTTTAAACAGAAAACACGTTTGTTCGTTTTCATTGCTTGGTTTACAATCGTCATGAATATAGTGATTATATCCACCGCAATCTTTAAAACAACACTAATTGAATTCACAATATGGCCAGTACAAATCTCATCACCGATTTCACCACTGATTAAATGCATAGTGATGTGTGTGCAAAGTTTTGTGACTTTATTCATTGTTTTACCAGTTCTGCTATTCTGTGTCGTTTGCGCGGCATTGACGACATGTTTTCAAACACTGTCCGAAGAATATCGAAAATTAACGACCATCCAAAGAGTTCTGCAGATAGGCCAACTACGAAAAGTGCACCAGTATGCGTGTAACGCGGTGTCTAAATCCGCGGACATGTTCAAAATTTATATTGCTTCGACAATGACCTTTTCAATGTTCATCATCCTCCTCAATGGATACCAGCTGGTCGCCAATAATGAAATATGGAAAGATGTTTCAAGTGTGGTCTCGACTATCATTTGCCTGCTATTTTTCATGGGTCAGTTGATTATCACGGTCCTCGCTGCAGCTACAATCTGTGAAAAGGTATGTATACTACAATAGTTGTTGTTTGTTCTTTTAGGCTGAAACATACTTATAAGGTAATATCATAAGTTACTAGATCTGAAATAGACTTCTTCGGGTGGGGAGTGGATTACCAATAAGAAATTTGGCGGAGACGACTTTTCACCCGGTCATGAGTTAGTATTTTGTGCAAATCATAGGATGACAAAGTTTCCACGTATAAACCATTGCCTAAACATTTTCTCTGAAGATTTGGTAGTTGTTGTTGGAGAAAATCTCGATATATTAAGATTTATCTAACAATCATGCAAATTTTGGCATGAAAACCACGAGAAATGGTACGTATCACATAATGTGTTCCGATTCCGTATCATGTAGACGACCTATTCTGATTCCGTATCATATAGACGGCTCGTTTCCGGTAACGCGATGGGCTATCAAAGCAGGCGCATGAATACATTTTATGTGCGTTTCAGTGATCGACTGAGCTGATCGCTTACAAAACAAAATTCCTTACAGGTAGCAACAGAACTATTAATAGCCAACGACCCCCCCCCCCCCTCCAACCCACAATAAGTAGTAACTGCACAATTCAATATTACACCTACCCGGTTCTTGAGGATGTGCAGACATCGCACACTAGTAAATTCAAGCGGATCATCATAGGAAGTGACACCGAGAGTGGATAATTTGACAACACAAGTTTGAAAATTGCAGTGACCGCGTTACTCATTGTTTGTTAGAATGCACAACAATATAGTTCCATAAAATATGTTGTGTTTTTTTTACTTTTTCTCGCCCAACATTACATGTATGTCCCAAAACTGTATTAATAATTTAAGATTTAATCTGTGTATTTGACAGAATTGTTAGATAATTGAATCATCATGATAATGTGCTTGTCCTGTGATTTGCGACAGATTTTCGGTGGTGTCTAAAATGGGATCACAACTCGCCGACAAAGCCGGCTCGCTGAGATCCCATTCTAGTCAGCACCTCGAGTCTGATACAAATCACGAGACCTGCACATAATAATGATAATCTGTATATATTAAGTACGAAGATAATGGATTACCAGTGTAATCCATTCTCTTCGTACTTCATATATCGAGACGTGTTCATCAGAGTTTTCGTCAATTGAATTTGATTTTATTGCCAATAAGTTATTCGATTGTCGACTAATACAAAAATCGAATTGACTAAATGCCCGACACAAACAAAAAAGCTGTCCGTATTATATCAAAAAGAAAGTATGATGCACACCCCCAACCGCCATTCAAAGATTTCAGAATTCAAAAATTAGAAGATTTATATATATTGCAAATTTTCTTCTGCATGCATGATTGGTATAACCGTAAACTATCCTCTTGCTTCAGTAAAACCTAAATTATATACAAATTCTTCTGGCGTGGTTACAAGATAATCAAGGAAATTCCAAACTCTTCAGTCCAAGAAACACTTTTCCACCACCCCACCCTTCACACATTTCGAATCCCATGGAACCAAGTCTATCATTCAATACAAAATATGTTTACGTCTCAATTCAATGTGATTTTATTGACGAGTTTCTTGATTCTGACCAGTACTCAGTAAATTGTAATAACCCATGGGGTCAGATTGCTCCTAACTTAATACAAAACCGCCGTTAGTATTTTCATTTTCGGCTAACAGATCTTGTCTCTTCTAACTCCAAATGTAGCTTGTTACCACGCGGTTTAAATTGCCTGTATCATATGGCTTGCAGTCAATAATATTCTTTCGGCCTAAAAATGAACTTGCAGGAAGACCTCATTACGGCTTTGTCATATCCGTGCAGTGTATGCCATCGCAGGTTGTTTGTTTTGTATTTTTATACGGTATGTTTACATACTGCAACAGATAACTCTAATTCTAACAACATTCACATATGACATGTTAAGTTTTTGAATTGCTATGCATAAAGTCTACTTTTAGAATCGACATTTTTGATTAACCATAGTGATTTAGTTTAATCAAGCATAGCGCAAAGGGGAAATCTCAGACATGGCATACACTGTGAAATCGTTAATGTGTACGTTTCTTGTAAAGTCAAGACGATTGATGCACCACAAATGGTATTGCCAGTTTTAATAACAAAATCCAACGAGAGTACCATACAGTATTGTGATCGGAAAAGTGGACAGAAAATTACGACCGGATTGGTCAAAATTCTCTGTTCTCTTTCTTCAACAAAAACACTGTCAACTCTCACCTGTCAAAAAAGAAATTTGTACGAATATTAAATTTGAGAGGCTTTGTTCGTTTGTTTTTGTTAATGCTGTCTTGACTTCGCAGTATTTTATTAAGGAAATATCGCGACCTATTTGAAAAAGTGTGATCATAGATTTTTGACCAGCGCAATAGATTGTTTACCAGCGCGATTGTTCCTAACATGCGACACATCAGCCGTTAACAATTTTTTGAGTATCATTTCCTGCAAACAGACCAGGAAAAGTGTAGACGCTTTAGTCTTGACCAACGTTTCCCCCAAACTATTCTTCACACCTGTCGATACCCCTGGAACCAGCCTATTGATCCCTCAAAACAAAATATCTCACTGTACCCATATAAGAGGGTTCTTGTTGAAGAGTTCCTTAACCATTTGAACCGGAAAGGCAGCTTTTCAGTTTCGGGACTGTACGATGACATGAATTCATAAGGTAGATAGTTGTTCGGTGACTTTGTGTGGGTGCCAAATCAAGATTTTCAACGAGCAGCTCTAAGGCTGCCCGTTGAAAATATTGATTGTTTTCCCAAGTAACGAATATAGACTCCACAAGTTGTTGGCTCTGAACTGTCATGGAATAGACCATCTGAGTGCAAATGCTTACGTCTTACTAGTTATCAGTAAATTGCAATAATCCATGGTATCCAGACTGTTCCTAATTTGACACAGAACCACTGTTAGCATTGTCATGAAGATCCCTTTCTGCCTAACAGATCTTGGCTCTCCCAACGCCAACGTGTGAATACTGTACATCGAAATTGTTGCTTATCGTATCCCTTGTCAGATCTCTCCATGACCCCATTGTACAGTGGTCAGTTTTCAAAGGTTAAATCAGCTGATGAAAAAACAAAGAAATTGTTTATTTATTGTTGGTAATGCAGTCGAAATGCATCAATGGACTAATTTATAACGCAGGAACATAAGATCCTAAACAATGCAGAATGACAGATATATTTCTATTGTAGTTGTTATCCCTCTTATAAGTATAAATAACATCATCGAATGAAATATTAATTCAAAATCTGTGTATTAAAAATTAAGCTAGAGATTTTTGTTCCATAAACAAAATGACAGAGATGACCTCAAAGTAATCCCTTGCACACTGATGTCAAAATATCGAAATTTCCAGGCGCTTTTTTGCTTCCAGTAAGGCAAGTTGGAATTTAACAATTTCAGTCTTTTTGATAGAGCTCAACTAACTTTCACTTTTAATGATAAACAAATAAGGATGACACTTAAGAGCACTTAACCTTTTTGAAGGTAGTTGGTAGCACTGATTGGGGTGCTGACCAAAAAACCTATCTTCCTTTTTTATTTGCGCTGCCATTTTCTCCTTTCTGTCAACACTGTTCTGTTTATATATTTTGTTCTTTCAAAGCTCCTTTTAGCCAAGGTAACATCGCAAAACTGACATGACTCGGAAAGTATGTAAATAGGTTTTATTTCTTCCTTTCTTTCTTAGCGAATGTTCATGACCTCTGTAGAAATTGGTCAATACGAATTTCATCTTCTCATAAGACTAAAAGTCCCGCCCTCTGCTTGGACGAGAGCTCGCGTCATTTTCTCTATGTTTGCGGCTCCAGTAACATATGTTACCGTTTGACGTCACCACGCGAAATAGTTGACATGAGTTTGCCCATTTCGGATTTATTCCATCAACATGGTGTCTTGCAAATTACTTACTTTTGTAGATTGTTCACACGTGCAGCAGATGATGTTCCGAATGAAGTGTTGTTTAATTTACAAAACAGTTTACGATTTAAACTGAGCTGGAGTGATTGGTTATGGATAGGGTTTTATTGGAACGAAGACGTCATTGTGATGAATTCAAGGTAACATGGTCTCAGCTTGGCGGCTAAAGTGCGTATATTCAACTGAGACGCTCCGTGTTTCGGTTGAATACAACCCCAATATAACCCCATAGCCGCAGACCTCTGAACATGTTACTATCTGTTCATCACAATAACGTATAATATTTTTACACCAATTAACGAATTCGTGAAAACCAGTGTTCACTGACACCTCTGCACAGTTAGGTGTTTATAATGTTGTCCACTTGTGTTCTGAAAGGATTTGCGTTGCACAAAAATATACATACACAGTTGGAAGGTTTAAATGGAATCAAACTCGAGATGTGGTGACCTATTACGTCGATAGCTTCTAACATTTGCCTCCAAATTTTAGCCGAAGTATAAAATAATAAATCTAGATCGCACAATTGTAAGTAAGTGTA
Organism: Pictodentalium vernedei; assembly: GCA_031216915.1. Lineage (NCBI taxonomy): Eukaryota > Metazoa > Mollusca > Scaphopoda > Dentaliida > Dentaliidae > Pictodentalium > Pictodentalium vernedei. The sequence continues at coordinate 293,498,667 of CM062295.1, read as the reverse complement.
CACTTACAAACTATGTGTGTTTTCTTGCGTAACTTCACACCGCTTTTCTTCATCCACAGTGGTATTGCACTATCAAAAGACAAAGTGCAAACAAGTTGATGTTCCACAAACAAAGCCAAACAACACTTAATCAGTTACTTTTTAATGGATGTTTACTCAAAAAGGTGCCCATTCTATACAAAAAGGGTTGTCACATAAAAGTATTAGAATCAAGGAAACGCTTTTACCGTTTGTCCCCGACAAAAAGCCTGATCAGTACTCAGTGAAGTATTCTGTCAACATTTACAGGCCAATTTGCAATATTAACTACATGCGGTGTTTCACTTTCTTTCTAAGTAGTCATTACCCATTACAACACAAGGAAATATGGTGGATTAATTATGCTTTCCACGAAAGGAAAAATATCTGTAAATAGCAAGCCATTTAGAGCCAACCGACCGATCTTGAAAGTGGGGAGGATGAATCATAGGTTAGAAATTATATATTTAGCTTAATATAGACGAATTTCTTTCACTTTAGGCCCTTGTCTCTATATATTTGTGTGTGTGTGTGCGTGCGTGCGTGCACGCGCGCGCGCGCGCGCGTGTGTGTGTGTGTATGCGTGTGTGTGTATGGGTTTGTCTTACCAACTTGACGAGGTAACTAGACAAAAGAGTTTGCGTGTTTTGCCTTACCGAGGTACAAAAGACAAAAGAAACCCTTTACCTCGGTTGTTTTCCCAGAACTGTACCTGCAAAACGAGGTGGAAACCGTTAGTCCACACAAAGGACAAACAATGGGGTACCTCGGTATGTAGGGTAGACAAGACTGTGTGCGTGTGTGTGTGTGTTTGAGGTTAAAAAATCGCACTGGCACAGACATTTCCTACTGAAACGTTTTTATCTTTTAATATGCCGCCGAAAAAATGCTTTCATTTACCGAACCCTGATGGGTTTCAAACATGACAAAAAATGCATAAAATTGATTTAAACTAAGTGATGAGCATAGGAACTGGTTAAACTGACTGGCAATAACTGATGTTATTCAAAGATGGGCTCAATTTAGTCCTTACCAGGATGTTACGCATGCTTTTATTTTTCTTAAAGGCGATGACAGGTCGAAGATTCAAAGGTTCCTTTAATTTAGCATTGGTTAAATTGAATTCATCTTTTAACATTTTTGCTATTTCGATATTCATTCTGTTGTATGTTAAAGTGAAAGGAATGGTGGACCTCCTTTCGCATTCTCCCTCTGACATGTTCAGAGGGTTTGAAGCGTGTTGATCCTAAAAACGGCACGTTTTTTTTTTCTAAATTCATCCGTTTCTTCTGATGTGTCTTTAATTGGTGGCTGTTCAATCGGATGGATTTCAAAATCGTCCAAAGAATGGCCAGGAAGGTTAAAATGTTGTACTACTGGCACATCAGTATTATGTTTTATATCTTGTTTGTGTCTAGTAGCACGTTCTCAGAGAGGGTTTTGACTTTGATCAACATACTGCTTCCGACAGCGCTTACACGTGATAAGGTAAATAATATTTTGTGAATCACTATGGGGGGGGGGGGGGGGTGGGGGTTACGGATCTGATAATGATTTTTCGTTTTTCGGAGGAAAAGTCCTCTTTCTGATCATGCATAAAAGTATGCAATCTACAACGAGGCTTTTTGCAATTAAATACCGCGCCACTACCATTCTGCAACGGTCTGTTGTGTTCAATTTTCCGTGGTTCGAAATCAGTAGTTTCAGCTGGACTTTCGAGCTTTTTCGGAGTTGGAGATTTCAGGCTACGCAAAAAGCGCAGTGAGTACCCTCTCGCTCTGAGGGCGCGAAATAGAGTAGAACAAGCCTCATTGAAATTTACCTTATCACTTGAATTGCGGTGGAAACGAATGAGCTGTGATTTGATGATACCTTTAAATGTACGTTGAGGATGAAATGATTTTGTGTGCAACAATTGATGTGAACCAGTTGGTTTAAAATATACTTTATAATCTAAATGACGGGACGCCTGAAATTGCTTCCCTTTATACACGGTCACGTCGAGAAAGTCAACAGAACTTTCACTGATAGTAGCTTTTAATTTAATGTTTGGATCATGATTGTTCAAAATTTCTAAAAATTCATCAAAATCTTCTTTTCAATGTTCCTAAATAATAAAATGTCATCTAAATATCTGAGATATACGAGAGGATGCTTTGCACATTTGCTTAAGGCATTTTCCTCCCATTTCTCCGTTACATTAGGACTGAATTTTTTGCCCATAGGACAACCCATTATTTGTAAAAAATATTCTCCATTGAATTGAAAGTCATTACCTTTTCAAGCTCAGCTCTAAAAGATCCAAAATTTGTTCATGCGGGCGTTTTGCATCCGGATATTTTTCAAATGCATTTTTAACCGATTTAACACCTTTTTCAATATCAATGTTCGTATACATACTGTCGATATCCAAAGTAGCCAGAATTGCATTTTTCGATATTTTCGATATTTCAATTTCGAAATTTTTGACAGGAAATCCTGTGTATTTTTAAGATAGCTCGGATGTCTATTTGCTATAGGTTTCAGATGATAATCAGTTAGTTCCGAGATCGCATAAGATTCCGAATTACAATCTGATACAATTGGCCTCCCGGGTGGAGTTACGTCATCCGTTCATGAAGAACGGTCCTTGTGGATCTTTGGAAGGATGTAAAATTGTCTTGTTTGAGCACTGAGCTTAGCTGTTAAATATTTCAATTGTTTTTTGGTTATGTGACCTTCGTCGAGGAGAAATTTTAAGATCTTATTGAGTTTTTCGACATTACTAGGCCAAATAAGTGACGTAACCACACGAACTATTTGAAACGAGTCGTCCGTTTCGTAATTGCTACATCAAAGGAGTGACCAGCAAATCGCTTCATTTTTCTGGATTTTTCACACGTGCATCAAACGGATTTCCGGATGAAGTGTTGCTTAAATTTCAAACCGATTTACGATTTGAACTAAGATGGAATGAGTTCATCTGCTCTATTGATTATTTATCCAGTGCCGTCGTGGGTACACGAGAGGTTTATTTACTAAACCAGTGATCGTTAAAAGTTGCCTTGAACAAGGCAACTTTTTAACGATCACAAGTTTAATAAATAAGCCTCTCGTGTTTCTCGATGTAGGTTTTGGGCTATGGGCAGTATCGTATTGGCATATATACGTTATAGAGATGACTTGACGGTAACATGATCTGAGGTTTGCGGCTCGGAGCGTATGTTCAACCGCGTCTCTTCGCGTCTCAGATGAACATAAGCTCCGAGCTGCAAACCCCAGACCATGTTACCGTCAATTCATCACAAAAACCTATAATGAGTGGAATGTTCCAAACAACTCTGTACTAACCTTGCTTTTACTTAAGTGGCAAGGATAGTACCCAGCTGTTTTAAACATCCCGCTTACGCGTTAATTCAAGTGAACGATTCACCCAAAGGATGAGGCGAAACTACGGGAACATCAAGATGTGAGTAGCAGAGGTAAATGGAACACCAGAGTTTATCATGTATTGTTGGAGGTTCAAACATGACAGTTTTCTTTGCTTCCACCCGTTAGTGCCATGCAGAGGATTTTTGTTTGACAGTTCAATGCCAATTTGATGATATTGCTAATAATTCCACCTTTTGTAAAAATGCACGACTCCGCGGTGCCTGTGGAATGTGTATTCTCTTGTTGAGTTAGCCTCCTCATCCCCTATCTGTAGCTGCAGCGCAAATCTAAATGGCATAAGTATGGTGGTTAAATTCCCCGAAAAGACACCAACGTCCATTTCTTCCAAAACATCAAATTCTAAGCAAAACACATCAGCAAGAAGAACAGGAACAATTGCTGCTGATAGACCCATTGTAGAAAATCAGCGTGGATATTTCTTGCATGTTTTGTCGAGTGCAGTATTTGAGGACGTTAGAAATAATCTGTATTCTCTCTTGAACACTGATCTCTATACAGTTAAATTGCCGGGACGTTATCAAAAAACATCGCAACTCAATCTACCCCCACCCCGCGAAGATGGCGTCAAGTTAATGAACGCGATAACTCCTCCCAGTCAATAACATATAATGACGCGAAAGCCTTTACGTTGTGACTGCAGCCACAGTGTAACAGCTTTCACTGCTTCGTTAAACGTCATGGTGTTTACCTAGCACGAAAACCTAGTTGCATAGTATCAACTTAACAAGCTCAGGGCGTGCTTTGTGTCGATGACAACTAAAATATGTCGAAAATATTCAATTTGTATTGCCGCGAAAAATGTGCACATGGCCAACATGTTCATTTTTCACAGAAATCAAAGTAGGTCCCTTAAAAAACGACTGTCGTTTGTAAGGTGCCGGAAAATTGAAAACCGAAAAAAACATTCTATGAGTTTCAAACCGATTTCGTATGGATCTATGTCCTTTCTCATCCTAAACCCCTACAGGTTATAAAAAATCTCTTGCTTTCTTAATACCAAACCTATTTTGTATTTAGCTGACTCCTTTCTCATCCTAAACTTTCACTGTCTTTAGAAGAATCTCCTGCTTTCTGACCACCAAACCTATGTTGTATTCATCTGCCTCCTTGCTCATTCCAAAGTCCCGATGTCTATAGAAAGAAGAATCTCTTGCTTTGGTTTGAATGATTAACCTCATAGACTGACCTTAAATATCCACTTCAGCTTGTATGCAGCGATTGCATACGTTATCGAATGGTATATATTCCACCAACAGTGTTGCAGTATTTTTGTAGATGCTGTCCACTTATAATTTCACGTTGCAACCATAGAACATTTGACTTGTCAACCATTTTGGTAACTGAATAGAAGGATCTGCACGTAACTGGTAGAGTTCGAAAATTGTTTTGGTTGTCAAAATGTGTTCCCGTGTCTGTACCTTGTATCGATATACGAGAGACACAAACACTCTCCTATTTATTGTATTTAGATGCATCCTATTTAGATGCTTTCTGTTCTGTTAGAATATGGAATACATCCACATAATATGAAGTCTGTACATTGGGGTGCCAGCACTTCGGGATGTAGCCAAAATATGGATTTCGAGTACTCAGCCAATTAGGTTTAACGTTCTTGTAAATGTATGAAAATTCACTTGTAGCTCCCTTTTCAGTTAGTGGTAGGCCCAGCTCAAGTAAGATACCGAACGTAACGATATCTCAGGCCATATAAACATCCCAGACTCTAAAAACTTCACTCTTGAGAAACTACAGCACATCGAAGTCTGTGCGGTGCATCACGTCTCATCACACGGTCACGAAAGTATTTCCTCATTACGTCGACCCTTTTTGGTCACTGGCTTCAGATTCAACAAAAAATTCAATTTAATTTTTTTTCTTATCTTTAAATGCCCCAAATGTTCCCACCACCCTACTTGTCAAATTTGCTTATCGTCACAAGCCACTGACATCTCGTTAGTCATCATATAAATATAATTTGGATCAGCACTCATCTAAATTAAGTTGGGCTGGTGATAGAACGCCGTCGGTTTGTTATAGCTAGCAATCTATAATAACGCAGAAGACACCCCTAGCTGGCGGTGCTGCTGGGGTTTCTTCTCATTTCTGGTCCGCATAGACTCCGCCATTTGGCTTGTCCCGTCCTGGCGGAATTCAAGTTTCATTTTAACGGTAGGTCGAAACTGACTATACTGTCGATTTGGGCCTGTCTCAACCAGAATCTAACCATCACGAGCGAAAGATTATACAGACCTAACGACCACCATTAATGCCTCCAACAGAACCATGAAAAGAGACAGATTATACTTTTCAATGGGGGTTGCGATCTTGTCACAAGAAAATCATCACGAGTACTGGATTATACTGGCCCGAAACCAACAAAAGACATCTTCCCCAGAACTACAGCTGGAATTGACCGAGACGGAGACAGACTATACTTGTCATTGAGGGCTGTTAGCCAGTTCATTCAACAATAACATCACAAGTGGCTGACTATACATGCCTGGAGAACATCAAACTCTGAAGCTTATCCGACGGGGCCGTGAACTGGGTATCGGTGGCCTCCTTTTCATCTTCTTTTTCGCCTTCTGAAAGTGGAGTGGGATGGATTGCAAAGTTGTACACCCAATGTAAAACGTCCACGTGCGTCTGCCAAAGGCGTTCAAAAACCTTTGCTCGTCGAGATGGTCACAGTCCTTTCACCTTTCAACTCCATCCATCCATCCATCCATCCATCCATCCATCCATCCATCCATCCATCCATCCATCCATCCATCCATCCATCCATCCACCCGTCCGTCTGTCCGCCCGTCCGTCCGTCCGTTCGTTCGTCCGTGCGTGCGTTCGTTCGTTCGTTCGTTCGTTCGTTCGTTCGTTCGTTCGTTCGTTCGTTCGTTCGTTCGTTCGTTCACTCATTCAAGACTAAGTACCCATTGTTCTCTCCCAGTACCCATAACTGTCAAACACTCACACCTTAAATTTATCTACACAAAAAGAACAGATGCTGTACAGTAAAGAATAAACCGCAAATTGAACCGAGGTGATTACGCACATCAGTAAAGTAACGTATGAGTTTGAAATGAAAAAGAAACAAAGAAACATGAAAAAAATTGCGAACCATTGAGACCAAAAGTTAGTGGTAGCTAACACAAAAAATAATATAACTTGGTAGCTAGAGCTTTTCGTGAATATTTGAGTGAAAAAAGTAGGACACCATCTTAAGATGAAAGTTATTCAAAAGAAAGTTTTCTTGAATGAAGGGGAGGTTTGTGGCTCAGATATGAAAACCACAGTACTGGGAACATTTGTTCGTTTTAATGCGATTACAGCCGGAGCATCCAGAGAGAACCGCAGAGCAGCGGCAAGTAACTGTCAAACACACCAACTTACTATTCCTGCACAAGCAGTGCTAATAACGGTTGAAGGCAAGTGCACCATCGACGTGCAGTACACCTCAGTACACAGCGCCACCGTGCCCCCTTCCCACGTTGGCAATCGGTATTGTGTCTTGGCCAACGTCACATCTCAAATGTAGCGGGTCAGGATCGAACCGTCGCCTTTCATTTTAAGGGCCACTTTTCACACCAATGGGCTGCATGTGTTGGACGGCGAGGTTGCCCTAATAACAGAGAAGGCCTAGTCGTGGTAGACGATGGTTATAGTTATTTAGTAGTGACGGAAGCCTGAAGTATTGACTACTGGACAGAACAAACAGTTGTGACAGTGGTAAAAAAGTAGCAGTGTTGATAGATGCTAGTAATAATAGTAGCAACATGCAAGGCTAAATGCTGATGTTGCTAGTATAAGTAGTGGGAGAAGTAGTATAAGGCTTTGGATGCATCTGGTAACAATGTAGTCGTAGTTGACTGTAGAAGGTTGAAAATAGCAGTATTATGATATCTTCCAGTGGAAAGCCTCGTAGTAGCAGTGATATAAGAGAGATGAGTCGGTCACAATAGCTATACAAGTTAAAGGCCGTAGTGGTGGAATAAAGTGTGGGTGCCAAGACCTGAGAGAAATCGAAGTGGAGAGATGAACATACCTCAGCCCATCACACTATAATAATACACCTATCGGTTTGTATTGTGCAGGATTGTTCCAAGTTTTCAAGCCACGAGTCAGAGTTTGTAAGAAGAAATTCAATGTTGTTATGGCCTGGAAGTAGCCTGGTCTTCCAATATTCCATCGCCTGTGTTTAAATACTATTAAAGAGAATATTTCATTTGGTCGGAAAAGCGAACTTACGGTTCCCTTTTCCAACCCGATGAAATAGTCCATCCTATTACATTAATTTTCTTTGAATCAACACACAAGACCTGTTTCTCAATCAAGACCTGAGGTTACCGAATCTTTAACACTTTCGCTGCAGACAGAGACAATTGTCACCTATTTTATTATGATTATCGGTCCATTCTGGTATGCGCAGATCAAACATATTATCTGGTTAATTGTTGGAAAGGGCTCAGAGAGCCCGTTCCAACAATTAATCAGATGATAGAGTTTCAAGTATGTCAGAAATTTTATTAAACTTTCTCGCATACAGGCGTGCATAGACGTCCTCCATATATGGATAAAGTGGGCTTTGCAGTTAAAGGGTTAATGACTCTGCCATTGGTATTTGACATGTTTGTTTACTAAATAGCTGTAGGTTTGTGATTACGCCGCGTTGTGTCACCAATTGTGTTTTCATCTCCATGTTTCAACGCGAGTTGAATACTTGTTTAGTGGAATATCTATATACTCTTGTAAGTAAAGTGCCGTCACATTAAATCAACAGGCGCCTACAGAAATTTTCGAAAGGTCCAACAAAAGCATATCATGTGACTCCCTTAATTGAAATAGGCTCAACGAGCTCATTCCAACGAGAGGTCACATGATATGTCTTTTTTTAGATATTCTTCAAAATGTGTTTTTTTAACTGCTCAATTTGTATATTACGTAGGCGGATGCGACCGACTCGTTCGGTGCAGGGTCAATGCATTACTGGTTGATTATTACATGTTAGGTTAAGTTTACTGTTCAATATTAGGCCAAACAGAATTAAATAACTGATTCTCAGGTATTTTGTTTTCAAAAAAAATGAGGGAGGGCGGTTTTTATTTTTATTTTTTTACCTGATGAAATGGTCGTCGATGCCTAAAATCCAGTTGTGAGAGTCTAAAATTAAATACCAGAGCGTCCATATTGATTTCATTGATAATTTCGTTTGTAACAGTGATCATACAACCCAAAATCAATATATAGCAACTAAACTGGAGATCAAGAATAACAAGGAGTTTTTCTAACTGGTTGAGTGCTGAAAGCCACAATCAGGCCTTTCAAAAAATGAAGGTACTAGTGCAAAAGCCAACGTAGTCATTACCCATGTTTCGCATTCAGTCAAACATAAATAATAGTTTGTTTACACAAATTTGTTCTATTACAAATTACTAGAGAGTGACTGTTGACACACTCCAATAATTTGTGATAAAACAATTTTTGATGAACAAATTCAGACCACCAAAACTAATCTAGCTCTCAACCAGTTGAACAAATATTACTTTGTACATACATATGAGAATCGTGTCGCATTTCGTGAAGAGAATAACAGTACTGTATCAATTTATAAGACATATTACATTGCAAATCGAGATGTGATATCGCTAAAATCATAAACTATGATAGATTTATACATTTTGAATTTTTCCTTCAAAATAAATATGACGAAAAGGGGGCCGAAAAAACGAATGCGCCGCTGCCTGAGAATCAAAAGATTAATTTTCTTTAGCCTTACATTACTGGTTGGCATTACATCACAGGTTGTTTATTAAATTGTTGGTCGTTATAAGAACCTTTCATTTGTACGATACCTGCGCTAAGATAGTACATTCCATGATCAGATCAGTATACAAATTCCAGCAGGATGTGCATTCATATTTGAAACGGAAAAACGTACTCACTACGTGTACGTTGCCTATGCCAACGGCAAAATCGATACCCCATTAGAGCCTCTATGGAGGGGATATAAAATCTGAACATGTCTCTCCATTGTTTGAAACCTTAAATTGTTAGGAACTTGCAGTACCACAAAACTCATTTCGCTCAAGTAAAACATTATCCTTTGTATGGTTTCATTGATTTACCAGCAATTGTCACCATTTTCAATGGCGTGACTTTTTACTATCAGTAACATGAAAATATGATAAATCTACGTAAAGTGTCGAGTGATGGACCAATATTGCAAGTCGATTTCTTTATCGATCCGACGCACAGGCAGCATCCTTTTTGAGTTCCCAAATCTCCGTAAAACTTATTAGCCTCTTGTTGGATGTAAGTAAGTAAGTAAGTAAGTAAGTAAGTAAGTAAGTAAGTAAGTAAGTAAGTAAGTAAGTAAGTAAGTAAGTAAGTATTCCTGTGACATGTGCTTATTGCTGCGATCAAGTTGTGATCATTATCCAACTCCCTCTTACCCGCATCGTCTACTTCTACCTCTATCACCTCCTTCCGTAAGTCAGCATCTGTGAGAATGTTATAAGTTATAGGGCGTGTAGCTGTCTGATATATTTCCATACAAGGCCATGACAGTTAATTTCAGGTGAGGCGATGCCGAACCTGATATGGACTCTCAGAGCCTTGTATGGTATTTGCCTCACCTGAAATGAACTCTCATCGCATTGTTGGGAAATGAATCAGCCAGCTGCAAGCTATGTAACATATTTATTATGTCGAAAGTTTATATTTTAGAAATCGGTACTGACAGCACTGCGTTGAGTCATGAACAGTAACTGGCACCGGTATGTATTCATGGTGACAGTAAGCAATCTTCACTGTTCGAAGTGAGATATTTGTTTACAAAATAAAACGTATAGCATATCTGAAATACCCTTACAATATACATGTACTGTCATTACCACCTGAAAAGGGTTAACAGTGCACTTACGAATGTCCAAAAAATCATCTTTAATCTGTTGAGTTAATCTGTAAAGGAAATCTTCGCTTCCGCATAAAAAATCGAGAGACTATAGTCGGTATACAGTCCACAAAACAACAAAGAAGTTTTGGGATTACAAATAATATTTTCTGTCCATTTGTTTGAATATTTAATGTTTTATATCAATAAATACGGGACACTGAAAATATTTTGGTACTAAAATTCTCTTAGTTTGTTTTGATTCAAATTTTGAAAATTCGAAGCGAGTGGAAAGGCATCAGTTTGATCAAATTAGTAATAGCTGCTACTCACCTGATATCAAATAATATCAGGTGAGTTACCTAATACGGCGGAACCCCTAGATGGTATTCCAGCGTTCTGATTGAACAAACAAACTTTGAGGCATAATAAAGTCGATTATCGGTCTTCTGTCATTCCTCTCCCGAGTCCATTTCCCGTTCCACCTAACGCTGAGTAATATCGTGATGTCAGCAGCAAGTAAGGTAGGATTTAATGAAGTTGAGTGGCTGGTACCAAAGCATTTGTCCAGGTCTATAAATGAGGCTAAACTGTTATTTTTTCGAGTATACTACTTTCAACCGTAATAGGTTTAAGAAGTTATATCTTGATGTTTTCTGAATCCATATTAACGAGGTATAAAAATATTCAATTGGTCTTAGCAAGGTAAAGTCAAGCAAACTTATCCAGCACTTTTGAAAATATAGTTAGTAAACCGATAGGTCCAAAAGTAATGAAATTATGCCCATCAAGAACTTAAACTCCTGTATTGCCATTACACTGTTAATCGTGTCTGAAACTATGCTATTGGTTACCACACCATTTAGTTGATTTGGACTTAATTTTTGATTGCTTGACAATATTTTATTTCCAAACAAACAAGATGAAAAGTACCGACAAAAACAAAGATTATACAATAATGACAAAAGTTGTGAATTGGAAAATGGATCCAATAATATGCTGATGCTTATGTCAGCTGTCTCCACCTTTAGAATTAAACGTTGTAATATGGACGACCGAAGATCACTTCTTTATCGTACCCATAAAGTGGTTATCTGTGAAGTGAGGTTGTATTTTCTAATAACAGAGTTTTATGTTTTCTGGATGGAGAATGTTGTAATATGAGATAGAGGTTGGAGTAGATCGACTGGTCGAGGGGATATAGTAGCTATTGTTCTCTTATGGGATGGCCTGGGTGAAATCAGCTGTAATGTCTACACTAAGTAAGAATCGGATTTATCTTGCCTCGTTTTCTAAAATAAAATGTGTGTGCGTTGTCCTGTCACGATCCAACGGGGATTGGCAGAGAGCAATCCCCGCTGTGTCCCAACAGGACAGTAATTTCCTAGCAGGCTCACAGTAGTAACTGACATGCAGTGCCTGAAGAAGAATACCTTAGCGAGTTGACTCACATCACAAGTAGTCGCTAAGATTGATTAGCACCCGGCCAGTTGAAACTGTCTGGCGAAAAGCGCAATCAGCTAGGAATCCAGGCGAGGCTTCCATTTGGATCAGTGATGTTGAGCGATGAATATACTGAACCACTATAATTGTCAACCAAATCTACGAGTTGCCTCAATATATCTATGAAAACAGAGAAAAATGGTACAGTTAGTCTGTACATTGTAATTGACATTGCCGTAAAGAAGACGTTCCACATCAGTGGCGTAAGGCAGTTGTTGTAGTGTGTCCCTTCCTATACCTAAATAAAGATGACACTTAAAGAGATAATGATGAGTTGTTTCGCTCTCCCCACATCCACATAAAGGCGAGCTAGTAAGAAAATTATTGAACAGGTTTGTCATTAAGGTTGCTTCAACCCAGACGAGCTCTACAGTGATATATTTGAGACAGACGTGATTTATGAGCATACAACCATTTTGTGGTCGGAAGTCTATATCTTTATTCGGGTATGAATTGAAGTTTCCGAGAGAACAAGTTTCTCTAATTACAGGGGGTAGATTATTCCAGAGTCTGGTTGTCGACAGTAAGAAGGAATGTTCGCGTGAATCGGTGTAGCAATGTGGGATATTTAAGTTAGCATTATCGCGGAGGGAATATTCGTGGGTAGCGGATGTTAGCGAGGAGACTAAAGATACGGTGGGCTTTCCAACCTGTTTCCGCATATAGTTAGGCTCTACGTGCACTTCGCGTAGCACGAGTGACTATCCGAGCCGCCTCCAGCTGTATTGTTTCCAATTCAGAGCTTTCGTAGTCGTTACAATTATCCCCCAAAAGTGTCAGACCTAATTTTGTTTCCATAATAGAATTTCTGGAGGACTTGCTGTCCTTCAGAAGATGCTATATGAAACCTTACTGTTCATGTAATGTGAATAGAAATTTTGATATCTTGTGCGATGGATAAAGGTCTTTTAAAGAATATAGTTTTGAACGAATAGTCAAACTGACATATGAAAAAGGAGACTTACATTTTCCAGGTTTGATTTGAACAGGGAGGATGTGTTTGTGACTACTCGCAGATTATAGTGGACGTGTACATTTTCACACAAAACGAAAAAAAGATTGTTTTTTAATACCATTACAGACAGTTGTAAATACGTACACCCATCAGCTTCAAAAATGTAAACACAGAGTGTTGCTTACTTCATTAAGCAAATTCGAAGTCTTAGCTCTCTCGGTCTGAAATCTATTCAATTTCTATTTATTCACTCCAACCAAAATGTAATGGTACAAGAGGTACACCATTTAAACAATAAATACATCACAAATAATGACGGCATTACACGGTGTATTAGAACATAAAAAACAAAATAAGGGGTAGAAACATTTATTTATATTTATTTATTGGGGTTTAACGACACTTTCGACAGCCAGAGTCACCCCGTGTCGGACAGTTGTACGGGTGGAGGAAGCCAGAGTACCCTGAGAGAATCACAGAGCAAGGGTGAGCAACTGTCAGACTCCCCAATATACTAACTCCACACAAGCAGGGTTAGCACTGGTTGAAGACAAGTGCACCATCGACGTGCAGTACGCCTTAGTACACAATGCCACCGTGCCCCCACGTGGGCAATTGGGATTAAGTGTCTTGCCCAAGGACACAATGCGGTTGCCGCAGGTGAGATTCGAATCGAGCACCTCTCAGCTTGCAGATCGCATCTCCACCTACTGAGGCACCGCGCTCACGTAGAAACATTTAAGTTTTTGGTATTTTTTGTTTATTTTATCTATATTTGAGTTGGATAGTATAGTGCCAAGTGCAGCTACCAGACGAAAGGACCTTCCCCTGACATGATGAAATAACCAATAATTACTAATGATAAGATGCGTTCTTACACCACCTTGACCCTTTGAACCCGAGAGGCCGTTTTTTCGGGCCAGGAACGTAATACGTCATAATTTCGTCAAGCAAGTGAATGTGTGAGGCAGATCAATCAATATTTTCGACGTGCACCCCCAGGGCTGCACGTTGAAAACATTAATTGGTCTACCCATAAACAACGACCATACACTCTTCCAATTGCTGCCATGGAACTGACATGGAAGATACCACCAGTGTTTAAAGGGTCAGGGGTGTTGGTTGAAAAGGGGGAAAAAGAAGCATTGCCACGCAGCGTTACCGATTACTACCAGTTACTATTTTCTTTTCAACCATAACAGTTGTAATAATATGGAACTCGCAGAATATCAATTCACCAACATAGACCACATTTTTGTTATTGAATATTATGAAATTGAGACTGCCTGAATTAAAGGGTGTTCCGAAGCTAGTCTCAAAAATATGTTTACTCGTCAGATGCACCTGTTTTCGTTTCTTCGAATGTACATAAAACAGAAAACAGTTTTGTCTCCAACTTGTCGACGATGTGTGTCGAGTAAAAGGCACTTTGAAATATTTTGTTCCGCCCTTATGTCAATCTGTAATTTGGTCTCGTTTTCAGTGAAAATCGCGATTTTGTGAGGCAGGTGTTTCTTTTTTTAAATTATCGTATTGTGAATAGACATTTTTAGAACATTTAACTCTCTTCACAGTTTTGTAGGCTGATGGTTAACTACCAATACGACACAGAATCAAACACTTTCTAACAGGAATAGACAGACAAATTAACAAAACGTTTTGAGTAGATAGATGGGTGGTGGACAAAAGCCGGATTAAACGCTACATACAAAAGCCCTACAGGATAAAAGCCCCATGGGCAAAAGCTCCATAAACAGAGGTCCTACAATAATGGCTAAGGTAGAAGAAGCCTAACAAACGAATTTACCATTTTTTTAGAAAAAATGTATTTTTAGCGTTCAAATTACATCACAAAACATATTGATTCATTTTTTTAAACATTATCCAATAAAACATAAACTAAGAAAATAAGACAAAAACGACACAGTAACCCTCAAAACAACGTAATGATTGAAATTAATTTGTGGTAAGAAGTATCAATGAAATATTCTACCTGCAATTAATGATTCTCCAGGTAGAAAATATTACTTAACTGTACTCAAAGTTGAGATTTCAGAATGGATGAATAGCATACTATTAATTTTTAAATATTGTATAACCTGCTGACATTATTGATGAGATGGAAAATAAATTAAGTTGTAACAAAACTTAAAAATATAAGATCTGACATGAAAATCATTTTTAAAACTATGAAATAAAATTTATTTCCTGCTGTAGGGCTCTTGTTAAAATCTATAGAATAAGAACAATATTTTGCTTTGGTTCTACTGATTAACATCGTAGATTGACCTTGAATATTATTCCTCTCAGTAGTGCTATAGCAACTGTACTCATCGTCGAGTGGTAAATATTCTATTGACAGTTTTTGTTGCAGTTTTGCAGATGTGGCTCTCTTATCATTCCACCTTGTAACCACAGAATATTTGACTTATCGAGGGTTAAGTAACGAGAAGGGGTATGTACTTTGACATTAGTAGTAAAAGGTATGCTTTTTGTCCCCATTTGCTGGGCTTTTGCCGCAACCGAAAACTGAAGGTGCACAGGCCTTGAATTGAATCGCATTCTCAAAAGACGTTCAGAAATAAAAGTTCCAGCTCCAGAGATTGAAAGCAGCAGTTATGTCACATAATGGCTAAGAAGATTCTGATGTTTTTTCTTCACAGTTTTTCGACAACTTACGAGGAGTCCCTCACAGTTTTGAGAGGGAGTGTGAGTAGGCGTCCTCACAATAGATTCCTTTTACCCTCATACAGGAAAAATCCGACATGTCTGACATGATGTATTTTGTGGACTTAGGCGAGGATCAAAAACTGGTATGAGGTAATACATCACAGAACTGTTGGATCGATTTATCCGTCATTCATATTTTCCCCACTATTCAAAATGACTTAAGGTACTTACCACCCAACCCCCCCCCCCCCCCCCCTCACCTCCCCTGCCAAATGTAGATAGGCAACCTGTGCACACTTGATAAAAAAATGTATGTTAAACCCGGAGGTCCATTTGCTGAAACATTGCTTGTATTTTTGGTCCATATATACAAAATTTGAAAGTTATAGTTTGGGTGATAACTCCACTCCGCGGGTGATTTAGTCACAATCCACTCTTCACGTACTGTATATCAAATGTTCCACAGTGGCAGTGGAAGAATTGGCGCAAAAAATGTTTTGATATTTCTAAACCCTCTCACACGCACTCTCTCACATGCAGTTCGTTCGAAGAATCAGTGTCACAGGCTGCAACTATCGGGAAAAAAGAATTGCAGTTTTCACAATTATCAAACATTTTATTCCCCACAGCACAGTACCATTTTCCATTACTTTTCTTCTCTGCCATCATATGAGTTAATTAATGGCCTCTCTGTATGAGCGTTTTCACGTGGAAGGAAAATATTTTGGGATTCTCAATATTTTCTAACCATTTCTGTCTATCAAAACTGATAGTATCCTAACTATTGATCAGCTTTGACCCTTCTTTTATGCAGTGACAGAAACGTACGATATTTTAAATTCTCCTAGTTGTGGTTTCGTTTCGTAGTTTTTAAAGATTTTTTTTCAGTTAACCGCATGACTGTATGTTTAAAGAAAGAGACCTACAGAAGGTGACAGTTTTTATGCCGAGTCACTTAGAAGTAAATAAAGAAAAAGATGCCCCATAAATATCCGACATGGAATGGCTGTTCTCTCAGACACTTTTGTTAGAACTGTCCACTTTGTCTTTTTTTAAAACATATTTTATTTCGAAATCAAAATCGTTTGGTAAACAGGCTAATCCTATTTGAATACCTCACCGTTGCATTGTAGAACTTACAAACAATAATGGTGCTTGAACAGATGCAGTGTGGTGGAGCCATCTGTCTTCTGTGATTACTCGACGCATGATGTATTTGTGACTGTATAAACTTATATCTTATCCCATGGGTTGGAGATAGCCTCTACTCAAATCTCTTCATTTCTTCAATGTACTTTTGGAAGGCCACACATACTCTTTGATTAACAGCATTAGGCCAGAATATAACTGATATTGTGTGTTAGATTCTCGATGTTCAGATGGAAAGACTGATGCTGAATACGAAAGTTAGGACATGATGAAGTGCAGTGAGCTGCAACCTCATAATCATTTCCACAAGAACATTTATGGTCATTTGTTAAAAAGCGCTCGAATTTATGAGGATTCAAGTCACTACATCTCATTCTAAGTTTACTATGGAGTATTTGACCTCGTCTACAACCAGCATAGTAATACTCTGAAACCACCCTGTCATCTCTTCGAAGGGAATTTTTCAGAGACTCTAGAGAATCATAGGATCGCACGTCAGTACCCAGGCTGTTCCACAATTTCACGGCCGAAGGCAGAAATGAATCAGAAAAGAGTCTGGTGCGACACTGCATTTCACGCAAGTTATCTGAAGAACGTAATTGGTAAGTTGTGATATCAGTAATCTGTCGGGGTACCAGAAGCGTAAGATACGACGGAGCATTTCCAGATATGAGTCCACTTTGTCAAGGCCCCAGAGAGCCTAAATGGAAATTTCGGACGATTTTCATAAATACTATATAAAAGAAACATCTTTCCCGTATTCTGTTTATCAAATAACTCACATTCTACTAAGAAAACCATATTATCTCTTTACCCTACGCACATGATATTTTTTCCCCCAAATTTTTCAAAAAAAATCTATTCAACCAAATCATGGAACCCCCTCAAGGGAACGAGCTCGTCGAGCTCGTTCCCACGAGGGGTCACATAATATGGTTTGGTTGAAACTTTTAGAATTTACTTTAGTTACAACTGTTCAATTTGTAAATTACGCGGGTGGATGCCCCGATTCGTTTGATAAAGGGTAAAAGTGAACTATTAACAACAGAAAATTTCAACTGCACAAGTCGTCATGGCAGAGACGCTTCACAATTACATGAAATGAAACTTATTCAACAATACCATCTCACAAACAAATGACATTAAAAATTAATGATAACAAAATGAACAGTTGAAAATTGTGGAAGTGAGCATATAGAGGTGCAGTGGATTACATTACGCATAATGTATGTGAGTGAGCACATTGTTTGGAGACATCATAGCCGGATGGCTGTCTTCCTGAGATCTCCATATTACTTACAATAACTCATTGTTGGAGCAGACGTTTTTCTGTTTCTGCAGGCAGGATGTCATGATCGTTTTAAGTGCTGATCACCTAAAAATTCCATATTTAGATTTTTCGCAACTCATTTTAATACATTGCCATTTACGATAGTTTTATCTTACATTCAACATGTATTTTGTCTGTATTAACTCCGCAACTGTCGTGTATTCGACCCCCTGATACAGATGTTTGTATCAGGGGGTCGGATACAAGCAAGTTCCTTTCGCGTGAGTTCCATTTTTTTTCTTTTTGTTCATCCGTACGAATAAATATTTCGTTATATATTCGTCTACATTCTTGACTTATCCCCAATACATTGTAAGATAAAATGATTATTACCATTATGTGGATGTACAAAATATGTATCCGTGTCTCGCTCCGGGTTCTAATTTTGTACATCCACATAATGGTAATAATCTCTATATGTACGATATAATTGACACAGAGGATGAATTTAAAAAAAACTATTATCTTCATAATGCGCTTCAAACAATCAGTGGTCCTCGGGAACCTATTGAAAAAATTACGTTTTGCTTTTTATTTCTCCCAATATACTTCCTCAATAAATTTCAAGTATGAAGCACTGAAGTTTCAAACGACTGTTACCCCTGTGGAACGAGCTCGGCAAGTTCGTTTCATTGAGGGGTCACATGATATGGTTGTGTTGAAATGTTTTTACAATAAGTCTTTTTAACTGCTCATTTTGTGTACTACGTGTGAGGGTGCTGCCTATTCATCGGATAAATGAATAACTAAACTCATATATTTTGTTCCAAACCATAGCTTAAAATCTATCATTAGAATAAGCGCATTCCAATATGGGCCGTAAGGTATGTCTTGGAAGCAAAATTTGAAAATAATAATATGATTTGAATGTCGATTTTTTAACATAGCGTTGATCAGATATGGCTGGTACGTTTGGTATAGTATGAAGTGTAAATAATCGATATCTGGTTTCAAAGTGGCTTACAACTTTGCAAATGGAGATGCAAATGTAGCTCCTCTGCAAAAGTGAACAATTCATTTTACACTTATTGTCAAAGTAGGCAAGTCTCATCTTGTCATTTGACTACCCATTTTAAAATCTGCCAAACTGTTTATTAAAAGCCATTTTATACCAATATCGATCACACCTACACCATTTCCATTAGAGCTTCCGGTGTGCCAAACCAATCATCCCTATACCATAAATACCGGGCTATTAACTATGTTTTGTATTCTCGATGTTTTTGTATAGATAAAATTCATAATTGTACATCACGAATATTATCCTTAGGTCAGTCTGCTAACCCCCTTCAAACAGGACACAAAGAAGCACAGGGAGGCAGCATAAATATTAAATATAAACAAGTAGGAAAAATGGGGTTAACAACTAGGCTAAAAAAATCGCGATTTGGCGTACAGTATTTGGTAGCAAAAAATATCTTCTCGGTAAATCGTTTACCATGAGTTCGTTCACTTTAACGAACGAACGAAATATGTCAGATAAGAGTATTCCCCTCTTTCGAGGAAGTTTCGTTAATGAATTCAGGTTATGGAAAGTCAATACAATCTAACACGATATGGTTTTATTGAATCGTCTTTAAAAATTTGAAAAAATAATGAAAATAGCGAATTCTGAAACCATATCCGTTTGGTAAAGCCTTAAAAAATTGTTTACAAATGTTATCTTGTTGTGTAAGATCCACCGGCCGCATGCCCTGGGTAAGGAAGGGGAGGGCTCCTTGTTCTTTCGTAAGGTGCGAGCTGAAGACCACGGGGATGGTACCCTGGGTGGATGAGGACTTCCGTGGCCCCGGTTTGGCAATCCCCAAAGAGCATATTGTCCAATAAATCACACTACGCCCTTACTGGTAGACAGGTAGGATCAGGCTCGGTTCGATCAATCTGGAGCACCAAAAAAAATGAACGTCACGTCAGGGCATGGAATAGTCGCTAAACTGACCAATTTATTATAATCTCCATCTCTCGTTTATCATTGTACTATTTATGAAAACTTCATTATCCTTTTCACATCATGTTCGCTGCACTGTCCCTTGGATACCAAATTTTTTTGTACAATGATCTAGGTTGATTTCGTCAGATTATAGGACTGGTCTATGATGGCACGGCTGAATGGGTCAATGGTCTAGCGGTATGCGTATGCATCACCCTGGTCGGTGATGCTTTCCATGTTCTCCTGGTGCTGTTTGTTGGATATCCGCAACGTAATGCCCTTGGTTGGGCTCGGAGTAAGGGTGCAGTCATAGAATGAAGAACTATGTACAACATATAACATGGACAAACTACTACTTCTACTACAACTCCACCCCACTCCCCCAGAAACGAGTTCCTGAAATAAAGTTTACTTTTGGGGTTCGACACTCATCTGCTCCCGCATATGGTTCGTACTCCGCAATTAATCTCGTTGCATGCTTTTCTATCTTCCTTGGGATTTCTTGGAAGGTTCAAGATAACTTGTGTTGGAGTGACCACTTTCCAATTGTGTTGGAGAGAATGGTTCCGGCGGACGGTCCAAGGGCGCTCCGGGGAACTTTAAAAACGGCAATCTGGACACTTTCTCAACGCTTTGTTCTGAACGCCTCGCGAGGAAGAAATTGGAAGAATGTGCTGACCAAATACAACATTTTAGTGAGGAATTGATTGACAGTGCAAACACAACGATTCTAAAAATCAAATGCGCTTCACGAAACCGCTCAATAATGATTGCAAACAAGCTATAAAGGATCCCAAGAAAACCCAACGGGAATTTAACTGTTTGAGTGCTAGAAGCCACTATCGGGACTTTAAAGAAAAGAGGTTACCAGTGCAGAAGCCAACGTTTTCCTTGCTTATAAAATAATATTTTGTTTATATACATTTGATTTATCACAAATTATTGGAGAGTGCCCACTGGCACTCTCCAATAATTTGTAATGCAATTTATTTTAAATAACGAATTCAGACCGCCAAAA
This sequence comes from Pictodentalium vernedei, assembly GCA_031216915.1. Lineage (NCBI taxonomy): Eukaryota > Metazoa > Mollusca > Scaphopoda > Dentaliida > Dentaliidae > Pictodentalium > Pictodentalium vernedei. Next base: position 293,477,776 of record CM062295.1, on the reverse strand, counting down.
ATAATCTATCTCTCGGGCAGTTAATAAATTTTATAATTTAATAAACTTCAAATAATTTTGATTTCTACAAACTGAGTATAAGTCGGGCAAAAACAAGACGACTTATAAGACAGAAAAAGAAACGTTCTTGGGAAACTAATTTTCTAAACATAATCAGCACGCAGCCATCTACAAAATTTGGAAAATGATTAAAAAAACAAAATCAAATGTGCAACACCTGGAAGATAATTTGATGGATTACAACGAACCTTTCACTATGGAAGAGTTTAATAACTCTTTGTATAAAGTGAAAGATACTGCCATTGGATCCAATGAAAACACTACTACTTTTAAAATATCTGCCTGAAACTTCACTTGACCTTTTACGATAAATTTTCAGTGACACATGGGTGAGTGCTCAGTTTCCAACTTCCTGGCGAGTAGCAATAATAATTCCCATTCCAAAGTCCGATAAAGATCACTGCAATCCAAAGATTACTGACCTGTTGTATTAAGAAGGTGTCTTCTGTAACGCCATGTAAAAAGATGATCAATGACCGACTTGTCTGGTTTCTGGGATCGAACAATATGCTTGCGATTGTTCAGTGTTGTTTCCGAATCCACAGAAGTACTATGTTTCATTCAGGTTGGCTCGAAACGTTTATAAGAAATGCTTGTACACAGAGAGAACATGTGGACGCCATCTTCTTTGATGTGAAATAGGCATATGAGATAACGTGGAAGATGGTATTTTGAAAGATCTTTTTAACATAGGGTTAAAAGGACGTATGCCTCTTTTTGTAGAAACCATTTTTAAAGGACCGTCAATTTAAAGTGTGTGTTGGTACTACATTATCTGAGCCAGACAGACATGAATTGGGGTTCCCCCAGATTAGTATTCTATTTGCTACCATATTTTTTTTTATCAAAATCAATGGCATTTTTGACGCATTTGAGAATATGGTAGATTATTCATTGTATGTCGATTATTTTGTAATTTGCTATAGCAATAAAAATTTGAATGCTACAGAGCGCAAACTTCAAAACAGAATTCAAAATGGTCTATAGAAGTTCTCGAATACCAAAACAAACTGTATTAATTCTTCTAATCTCCGAAAATATCTCCTCGATCCGGAGTAAAAAATAGATGGGAGCACCATAAAAGTTGTCAAGGAAGTGAAAATCCTGGCTATGTTGTTTGACAATAACCCTGGATTTCTCCTCTCACATAAAACAACTAAAGGTTAAATGTAAAAGGGGCCCTTAACCTTCTGAAAATAGTTGGTAGCACTGATTGGGATGCTGACCACAAAACATTACTCAATCTAAACAGATCCATTGTGAGATCAAAATTAGATTATGGTTGTGTGGCTCACTATACTGCGAGAATATCCTACCTCAAACCACTTTATTTAACCTATAACAGTGGTATCAGAATAGCTTGGGCGCGTTTAGAACATCACACATATATTCGTTACTCTTTGAAGGAAGCGGGATACTATTCACAAAAAGTAGGGGATATTTGATAAAAGTGAGAAGAAATATATTTATATTTTCATCAAAAAGATAGTCGAGACATTGCACTGTGACATCTGATGAATGATTTCAGCGACAGTTGGGTTTCTGACAAGCACACATTCAACGCACCGAGCTACAGAAGACATGGACGGTCAGTCAGAGAATTTACCACATTCAGTCCAAGGCCTCAATACCTTGTAAATCCTCCTCGGTTCGCGCGACAAGCGCGGATCCGACGTGGCATCCTCCTCACCAAACGTCCTATATCAGCTTGACTGATGTTATTCCATTCTTCCTGCAGGACAGCGGCAAGTTCCTGTTGTTGGCGTTGTCGTAGGCGCCTGCCACTCGTATCCCAGACGTGCTCGATTGGTAAAAGGTCTGGAATTAGTGCTGGCCAAGGCAATGTAGGGATGTTCTGCTTCTGGGGGAACTCTGTAATGACACGGGCCCTGTGTGCTCTTGCATTGTTATCTTGGAAAATGAATCGACGGCCATGACATCGCGCAAATGGCATCACATGAGCTTCTGAACATGTTGTGACGGTAATACTGCCCTGTGACACGCCCTTGGGTGAGTATGTAATGCTCTTCTGCTTGTCGCAATTATGCCTCCCCACACCATAACCGATCCACCACCAAAACGATCATGCTGCCTACCGGTTACGTCATGGTTTCGTTCGTTTCGCCGCCGCCACACTCTGTTTCGCCTGTCGTGGAAGTCGAGAGTGAACCTCGATTCATTGGAAAACATGACATTGCTCCACCGACGATAGTCCTAGCGCTGTCGTGCTCCACGCCAATTACGCCTTACTGCGATGTGACGTTCAGTCAAAAGTAGAATTATTCGAGGTCATCGAGCGTACAAATTCCAGCTGTGTAGGCGATTTCGGATAATCTGACCACTGACTCGCACATCTGTCGATCGGTGCAGCTGCTGTCCAATTTCTAAGGCACTTTAATGGCTGTTACGTAATGCTGCGATTCGGATGAAACGACAGTGGTTAGCAGTTGTCGCCCTTGGGCGACATGACCGGCATCTGTCATCAACATTACCTGTCTGACGGTAGCGTGACCACAACCTGCTGATCATCGATCGATTGAGCAACGTTGAGAATTTGAGCCACTGAAGTCTGTCTGTTGCCAGCTTCCAACATGTCAACGGCACGTAAACGTTCGTCGCGTGTCAGTCTTCGCATACCACGAAGTTACGTTTCGTCCAGAAACTATTAATGAACGAGTGTCTACCAAGAAAAGAACGATGAGACCTCCGAAAAAGCCCGTCAAGTACAAATGAAAATTTGAAAACGTACCACACAGACATTAACGCGGCGCTCGTGCGAAAAACCTGCACGAAATTTTCGTGGGCCAGTGATATTCATGATCCACACTATACTTGGTAACATACTGATGTGTCCAATCGCGCGTATCCAATACCATTTTCCTAAAATATCAACATCAGTTTGGATATCCCCTACTTTTTTGAATTGTATATACATGTTTCGAAATCGTTTTCTAACCCATCAAACCTCGCTTATAATTTTGTCGCAGATCCTATGTTTAATATTTAACAGAAATCAGAAACCTATTCCTCCACTGCGAATTAGTCTTAAATCACTTATGAAGTCCGCAACAATTGAAGCAGATTCGATAAATGAGAATCGTTAACCTCATATCCCTCCTTGATATGTAAGGAGACCTACAGTCATTTTGGACATTGCTTCCCCCAAAAGTCCGAGACAAATGAACAATTCAAACAATGATATGCCGAAATAAGTTCTAAATATAGAATATAATTATGCAGGGATCTATACATGTGGATCTAAAGTTGGTGACAGAGTATCATCGGCTGTTGCAACTGGTGATAAAATCACCTCATTTAGCCCTTTACCAAACATGAAAAGCAGACGACACTTGTAAAAAAAATTCTTGAATGACTAATTTTTTTCATTTTTTGTCTCGAAAACATAGGTTATGACCCCTCGTTGGAACGAGCTCGACGAGCTCGTTCCAACGAGGGGTCATAACCTATGTTTTTGAGACAAAAAATGAAAATATTTTGAAAATTAATTGGCGATTTTTGAGAATAGCGCTGGCCGGTTTTGGCCGTTACGTTAGGTAAAGGGTTAAAATACCAAATAAAGGTTCGATGTTCACAGCTGAAGTAACCGCTGTATAAAAGATCCTATAATTCTTACACAATGCCATATGAGCCATACAAATCTTAGACATTCCCTTTTGTTGGCGAGTAATATGTTACCGGAATGTGTACTGTACCAACAAGCTTTGAAAGTGGAACGCATTTTTGTTTACATTGTACAGATTTTAGTCTTGTCAGGGGCAAATATTTTACAGTAAAATCTCTTAGAGATAATGTTTTATCATACAAGCTCACGCGAAAGTCTGTCATTTCTAAAAGAAATCGACCTTTTAATGAATTTTTAAAAAAAGCTTTTACTCTTTTAAACTAGTTTCAAATCCACAGGTTGATTAAAATAATGTTCTTCACTGCACTATTTGCATCATCACTCAGTATTGTCCAAGCTAATTATGTCTTCGTTGTTCTTTTGTAATTATTTCTTGTTTTTGATCAATCACTTTGCTTTATAACTGATAACGACCGGCTTCACGCTGCTAACGATTTCTCGCCACGATATAGCATTAGCTGCTGATGTAACGTTACACACTAATAAATAATAATGAAATCTAGTTGTCTTGGGTAAGGGCTAAATACCACTTAAAACCTTTAATTCCCATAAATTTCATGGACTGGTGACATTCATGATCCACACTAAACTTTGTAACATATTGATGTGTCCAATCACGCGTATCCAATACCATTTTCCTAAAATATCAACATCAGTTAGGATGTCCCCTACTTTTTTTGAATAGCATAATTGAAACTTAATAAGTGAAACTTATGGCGACGATACCTGTCAATATACAGTCAACCGGGTTCAATAATGGACGCAGAGGATAACAAGGGACAAAAGTAAAAAAACAATTCAAGGTTTTAAAGTATGTCTTATAATCTTGTGATATATTTGTTATCAATAATTCACAACACTGAATTAACACTTTACCCAGCATACAGGTTAGCAAAATGTACTATGTTAATTACTGATATTAAAAATTAAAAAAAAATCCTAGAAAACCAGATCATGTGTCCCCCTGATTGGAACGAGCTCGTTCCAATAAGGAGGGGGGGGGGGGGGGGGATCACATGATATGTTTTTTTAAAAATCATTGTTTTTTCAACTCCTCAATTTGTAAATTACGGCCGATTTGTTAGATGAAGGGTTAAACTTTGTTGAATTATAAAGATGTTAATATATAGAATAAATAGGTCCTTGGGTTGGTAATCAGATTTAAACCACGAGTAGGATAAGGACTTTAACCACTCGGCTTAAAACTCTTATTCTACGAGTGTTTTAAATCTGATTACCGGCCCCAGTACGTATTTGTTTTATTTGTCATGCTCTTAATAAACAATCGACTTTGTCACTTAAAATGGATAAAAAACGGCACTTTCTATCGCAAACACACGGATTTGTTTTGTTTACATCTGCTCCGGTGAGCAGTACTACCGGCTGCACGTGAATGCTTCCAGTGATTGACAGCTGGGCACATCGTCAAAGTTGATTGAATTTACCTTGCTTTTTCAGTCAAATTATTATTAACAATTCTTAAATTTTATTTTTAATATTTATTGTAGGTATTTTAAACTTAATAAGTCATTGCACGTAGTAGATAGTACCGCAAAACGTCGTACGTTTGAATGAGAAATCATGAAGTGTGAATGTATCGAAAGTTGGCAAATTGCGTCATGTCAAAGGTCAAGTTGGATGAACTTCCTACTTAAGGTGTAAATGTTTTTAACCGCAGTGGAAGCTTTAGACTGGTAGTGGGGTTGAAAGCTAAAATTTAACCTACAGGCTTTTCACAGGTAGTAATATAGGCGAGCATGGTATAAAAACCCAATCTAGAAAAAAGAAGATAAAACGCTCAGGTGGGTTTTTGCGCAAATGTCATATCTGGTCTAAACTTTGGCTGTGGAGGTCAAATGAATATGGAGTTCCCCATATTAGTACCCTTTTGCACAGTGTTCTGCAGGTGATATCAACAACCAACCTAAGTAACCATATTGTTGTATCACACAACATTTTGATTTCGGGGAATATTGTCAGTTTGGCGGAATGAATAGGGACAATTAGCTGCGGACTTATAAACGAGGGAAAGGGGGTAAACCATTAACCCGCAGAAAAATTGTAGAAATCGAAATTTAAGAGGTGAAACTTATAGCTCCGAAACATTTCAATCTACCCACCAAACGATGTGTGTACTGGATATTCTTGTTTGTTCGATAGAAATATGAAACAACACTTGTGTCTACTTTGCAGATAGTGAATTAAGGGGGTGCGGTGGCGTTGCGGTAACCGGTTTTCGTCAGATCACCGAAGTTAAACAACGTCGAGCCCGGTTAATCCTTGACCGTCTTAGCGATTGATTCGGACTCCCGCGTTGTGTCTTTGGGTAAGGCACTTAACCCTGAATGTGCACATGGGATGGGGACACGATGACGCTGTGTACTAAGCGTACGGCACGACGATGGTGCGCATGTCTTCAACCAATCTGACCCTGCCTGTGCTGCAGTACGGAGTTACGATGTTGGGGACGGACAGCTGCTCGTCGTTGCTCGGTGGTTCTCTCTGGGTACTCCGGCTTCCTCCACTCGTAAAGCTGTCACCGACACGATATGATATTGGCTGTTAAAGTGTCGTTAAACCTTAATAAATAAATAAATAGTGAATTAAGCTGACAAAGAATAATAAACAAACAGTGTACTTTGTGAAGCGTTCAGATGAATCATCCATTAGATGACAGTTTTATGAAATCTTGATGAGACGTTTTCAAACAATATAATGCATGCACTTAATCGATTTCCTTCCGAGTGGACAAATGCGTAACAACAATTCATTGGTTTCTCTTTGTTTTAACTATGGAACCAAGAACATATTTTCTTACCGGCAACATAGTTGTTTAAATGTATAGCATTTTCAGCTGAAAATACTACACATTAAAACAACGATTTTGCTGACAAGAAACATATTTTTGAAAGTTTCAGTATAAATTATACAAGAGTTTCGATATTTGATGTGTTTAATAAACGGGATTGAATTTTACATTTTATACCTGGGACAGACCTTGAACTTGCAGAATATATCTTAAATACTTGGAGAAGTTTGGATTAGCTAATAAGTAGCTTGTTTCTTTGACGCTTTGTGCCAAACTTTCGGCATGCAACGTTTTGCATAATGAGGAGACGAGATATGTAACTCTCCATCAAAACTTTATATAAATTTGAAATTCAGTACCATAAAAATAGTGCTGTAATAAGCATAATCATAATAGTCATGTTATTTATTACACAATGATACAGTCAACGATGCTAGCTCTTGGACTCTTGTAGGACATGTTTGTATCATTACTCTAATGTTAGGGATGAAGAACTAATAATCATCAACACATTCTCAAAACACAACAAAATGTCTGCCAGAGAAAGAGAAGACGGCGAATCGTTCAGAAACTCATTTAAACCACTGCTTTCAAGCTTTTTGGTTATTGGACTTTCAGCTAACCCAGTGAAGAAGACATGTTATTCCTGTTTACGAATAGCTGTGGTGACGTTACTTTGGGTAAGCGTTTTCTGGTGTTTTGGCACATATATTATAGAGTGGAAATTGAATTTATCATTCGAAGCGGCCGCTCAGGTTATGACACATGTATGCACCCTTCAGGCTGCCGTGAATTCTTCATGGATTTTCTTTATTACAAGGAAAGGGTATCTCAGGAATATAATTCAGATTCTGAATAACTTCTATAACACTTATTTTCAATCTTATGAAAGACATTATATCTTTCTAAGGAAATCAAGGATTTTTATTACTGTTACTTGGCTTGTGATCGGCTTCAATCTCGTCCACATTGCATTTGTATTTTTCGGTTCGAACTTGTTTGATTTTCTAATATTACCAGTACATTCTTCTTCTACTTACGCTGTTTCAGCTAAGATACCTGCATTCATTGTTATTATCATTGTGGTGGTGTTTATTAATATTCCGTTTTTGGTATTGTGCGTGACATGTGCCGCACTAAGAACGGCCTTTCAAGCAATGACTGATGATTTTCGAAAACTGCCACATATTGAGAAAATATCAAGAATCGGACAACTTCGTAAAGGTCATCAAAGTGTCTGTAACGCAGTTTCTGTTTCCGAAACCATGTTCAACTTTTACATCGCAGCCAACATCAGCTCGGCAATGACCATCATTCTTGTAAATGGATATCTGCTTGTGTCCAGTAACGATATATGGAAACGTTTTATGACACTATTCACATTTATCTGTTGGACTGTATTTTTCATGGGCACTCTATTAGTTACCATTCTGTCTGCAGCTACAGTAAAAGACAAGGTTTGTATAGGGTTTGGTTTTTGAAAGTCTTTTTTTCAGATTTCACACCCACAGGATATAGGAATAATGCTTGTAAACTACTCGTCGACTTGCGAATGACAAACAAATACTCATTCAACCCGTTGATCTACAAGTGGATTGCTGGAATGCTCATTGGTCACATATAGAAAATTATTATGCCTCAAAGCTAGTTTGTCCAATCAGAACGCTGGAATATCATCTAAGGGTTCCGCCGTATCAAGTAACTCTTCGGATAATAGTGAGTAGCAGCCATTATTATTTTGATCAAATTGACGCATTTCCACAAGCTTCGAATTTGATTTAAAACATTAAATATTTAAAAAATGGACAGAAAATATTATTTGTAGTCCAAAAACTTCTTTGTTGTTTTTACGACTCTATACCGACTTTAGTATATCGATTCTTTTATGCTAAAGCGGACAATGTCTTTACAGTTTACTCAACAGGATAAAAAGTGGTTGCTTAATCATTTCCAGGTGGTAATAAAAGTAAATGTATGTAAGGGTATTTCAGATATGCTTGTAGCGATACGTTTTATTTTGTAAACAAATATCGCATTTCGAACAGCGAAGATTGTTTACTGTCACCATGGATACATACGGGTGCCTGTTACTGTTGATGATTCTGCTCGGAGCTGGCAATAGTGGTTGTTAAAAAAATACACGTCCGGTCGTTCTTTGTTTCTCGTGAAAATAATTTAATCCCTTGATTTACATGGACTTTCGACATAATAAATATGTCACACGGCGTGTTGCTGGCCGATGCATTTCCATACAAGGCTCAGAAAGTTTATATCAGGTGAGGCTTGTATGGAAATGTATCAGTCAGCTACACGCCATGTAACTTATATTGTCCCAATCGCCGTCATCCAAGGGTAAGTGTGGGAGATGCCTTAAATAAAGAATGATAAAAAACACGCGAAAGTATTCAATTTTCTGGCTCTTCGCAGCCGCCGATCGCTTTCCAGTTAATATACTTTGTTATCAATGAACCATTAATATGCTGATGATGAACACACTTACGATTGCCAGTTTTTGTGTTAGGAAAACTCCGTGACGTTGGATGAAGTGAAGCTGTTACGCTGTGACCTCATCCAACGTCATGCGTAGGGAGGAGTTTCGGCATTGATTGACTTCATGCCATCTCATGGTATGGTAGTCTGAGTGGCGACGTATTGGGCTAACATTCCAGCAATCCAGTTGTACAGAGATCGGTGGTCAAAACATATGAAAAAATACTCGTCCAGAAACAACTGAGTTATAATTCATTTCTGTTTTTATTGTTTTCCTCAAGTATACATCACACGAGAAAAACCAAGTACAGAATTTTTTTTTTTTGTGTAAAATAGAACAGATTCAAATATCTGAAACGAGAACATCACGTCCACACAAATAGGTACCAGAGGAAAAAAGAACGACACTGGATACTTTTCACAGCTTTATAGTCCCCTGTTTCAGACCCCAAGAGGAGATGCAAAAGCATTTCCGGACGAAATCTGGGAAACTGTTTTCAAAAGGCGCCCACACCCCGGATGCGGTGAGCGACGCGACAGACTGAAAATCGACGCTAAAGGCGAAAACAGACCGAACGCGTGCGTGCGATTTTTTTCATGTGAATTCGCCCCGGCGGCAAAAAAAAAATTACCGCAGATAAATAAAACAGCGCCACGCAGACCGAGCGACCACACTGAGTGCGATTTTTTCGTGCGGTAAACCGAAAATGGATCTTGTTCTACTTTTTGATGCACGCGGTTCACATCATCATGGCGGACCAAATGGAGAAGATGATAACGGAGGTGCAAAGATTTGAATATCTCTCAAGAACAGAATCAAAGTCTTCGGAATCCACCTGAAAACACTGTCGGAATCTCTCGGGATCCTCCATCAGTTCTTGTATCCAATATTGACGTTCATGTCGGTTTCACGTGAGCATTATGAGCCATATAACATTTTTTTTATCAAAACTGTGGCACGTCTGTCATTGTTCATGCCAAAAAACGGTCTGACGTACGACAAAATTGCTCACGTGGTATGAATTTATTCGCGCTGATTCGGTGTGACTTCAAAATTCGCACGCACTAGAAATATTCACACTTCCGAAAATATTCGCCCGGTAGGAAATTCGCGCGCACGCATACGGTCTGTTTTCGCCTAAAGGCCGTTTCACACGGCGGCCACACGATTTGTGGGTGCGACACGACAAAAAAAAAAAAAAAATAAAAAAAATAAAACGCGCTCAGTAGAAACTATAGTAATTTCATGATTCTGTTCAGAAAGCGCGCGATGCGACAGAGCGATAAAGCGACGATTCGCGAAGTGACTTGTGCAGCGATTTGTGTAACCGTTTTTTGGGTCATCGCCTGGCGACAAACCTTCAGTTGACCAATCAGAGAACTGATAAATGTGGAATCCCCTATTCGTGACATTATACCTGAATGAAAGTGTTCTGACCTCAAGCAAATGGCTAACCGTTGCAAGACCTTCTGTTTTGGTTAATTGGGTGTGTCCAATGTTTTATGTCTTTTTTTTTTGCTTTTGCAGTAAAAGCAACAAAGAAGTTCTTTTTCATCAAAATCCATCGTCAAAATGGAGATTAAAAATGTGTATTCGCGTCCGTGTGTATTGTCCACCCCGTGCTATTTGAACAGCCCATCTGCGCGTAGAATCGCTGCGTTTTTACGCCGCGATAGATCGCCCTGTCCATGTGAAACGGCCTTTAAGGCGAAAACAGACCGCACACGTGAGGGCGATTTTTTTCATGAAATTTCGCACCGACGGTAGTATTATTTGCCGCAAATAATTAAAACACTGTCGCGAAGAATGGGTGACCACACAGCGATATTTTCGTGCGGTGAATCGAAAATGGATCTTGTTCTACCTTTTAACGCTCATACTATCATGTTGGACAAAATGGAGAAGTTGATAACGGAGATGCAAAGTTTTGAATATCAACCCTCTGTGGGGGGTGGGGGGGGGGTGGCAGGAAAAAAAATGCAAATACTGATACTGTGGAGGGTGATAGGTCAAAGAGATTAAATTTCTTTTTTCCCGAGTGCTTGCAAACTTTTTTTGTGCAGTTTCTGGAAAATTTTATATGAAAATCAGTAGCACACCATTAAAGAAGCAATAAAAAAGATAACCAAGGTATCGGGGGGACCTTACCATGGGCTATACTACTACTGAATAGTTATCCTGGCGCATCTGATACTGAATATAATGTATAATGATATACTGAATAATCCAAACTACTAAAACACATCAATAATTTTAATTATCAAACACAAAACCCTAAACACAGGCTATCTTTTAGGGTGTTTTGTTTGACACTGGTTTGATTATTGAAATGACTGAACAATTCATGTAGTAGGTTCAGAGTTAGGTGGATCAAAGATAATTCTGTGAACACTTTCAAATGTGGATGTAATTACAAAATACTGACTTTTACGGTTGCACAGAGATGTGCATTGTACTATTCATCAACAAGTATACAACACAAAAACCTATTCAAAATTAAATTACTGGCTTTTACATATGTCATTATAACAAAAACATTTAACAGGGCTCTACATGAAATTTAAAATGAGTAATGATTTTAAAAACCTCAGTTGGTCATTTAGAACATTGAACTCCTTGCTAAAAAACTTTTTAACCCTTTACCCAACGCAGACGATATCAAAATTTATTATTTTAAAAATCATTTTTTAAAATTTTTCAAACAATTTCAACAAAACAATATCATATGACCCCTCAATGGAACGAGCTCATTGAGCTCGTTCCAATGAGGGGTCACATGATATGGTTTTGTTGAAATATTTTGAAAAATTTAATTTTTTCACTTACTCATTTTGCATATTACACGGGCGGATGAAGGCGATTCGTTAGATAAAGGGTTCAAAAAGTAAATTAAAGTATAGATTTTACAAAAAAAATTTCTCACAATATTTCTATAGAACTATACAAATATGGATACCACTAGAACCGGCTCGAGGGTTTTATTGAGAGATATCTAAGATACTTTTGGCGCTGTTGGCTTATTTTGGTTAAATGTTTGGCCATTTCTGATCATTTCTGGGCATTTCTGACCGCTGTGTGAGCTAAAGGGTTAATACCTCTACCTGGGCTCAACATGACACTGAATCGGAAAATGATTAGGAAACCTTCCACCTAAAAAACTTAAAAACTCAAATGACTCGGCTTACTGCCTTCCACATTTGACTACGTGAAAGGCAGTAAGCCGAGTTTTTTATTTATTTATTTATTTATTTGGGGTTATTATTTTTCAGTGGCTAATCGTGACCGTGGCCGTTTTACGGGTGGAGGACTCCGGAGTACCCGGAGAAACCACCGAGCAACGACAAGCAACTGTCAGCTCCTTAACATTCCAACTCTGTTCAAGCTCCGCTCAAGCAGGGTTACCGCGGTTGAAGACATATGTTCCATCGACGTACAGTACGCCTTAGTACACGGCGTCATCGTGCCCCGATGTCGGCAACCGGGATAAAGTGCCTTGCCCAAGGACACAACGCGGGTCGTCCCGGCCGGGGATCGAACTCGGGACCTCTGGCATAGAAGACCAACAGGCTACCACTGAGCCACCGCGCTCCCGAGTTATTTATTTATATTCATCCGTTTTGGTTCTATCATCTGCAGAAAATAGAAAAGAAAATTAATTTATAAATCGCTGAAACAAATCATTTTAGACATTCAAATTGCTACAATAATCACTTACTATATCCATCAGTCGATATTCTGTACTAGGAGAAAACTGGGAAATAGTTTATAGTGGGCATGGGAAGGCAGAATCGCGTATTTGGGGGGGGGGGGGGGAGGTGTCCGGATAACACCCAAAAAAGGGTAAAATAGAGAAAAAATGCACAGTCGGGGTGGGTGGCTCCTCAAATAGGTTGAAAACAAATAGGCATCAGTGTCTGCAGTTTTTTTCCAGATCCCCCACCGCCCACCCCTTCCCTTATCTATCAAGTTTAAAATCAGTCTTCGGTATCCATCCGAAAATACTGTCGGAATTCCTCGGGATCTTCCCACAACTTTTGGACAAGTCGTCGATGGTATATACTTATTGTCGTTTGTTTATATTGATTCGATCATGATTTCGCAATATTATATGTCGCGACCGGATCGCGATATGATCGCAAAAATGGCCTCATTTACGGTCACAGTACTCTATCGATTATTGTAAGCATGTGGCATACATGTTTTATCACTATCCTTAAACGTATTTAAATTCGTTTTTGTAAAACTTGACGACTAAACAAAACATAACAAGATTCGGACATTAATTGTTCAATTAACCTGTTAATTAAAAACCAGCCCCCAAATCTGTTTCCCACTGCCTCTAGGCACTTCCTTGATTCTTGGTAACGAGCAATTAGCCGACTGACTAAGGCTGCTATTCTTGATATTTATGACTATGAACTGCACCTATACAAAATACGTAAAGAAAAGAAAACACAGTAAATTACCCGGTATTTGTGGAGATGATTGGTTTGAAATATCGGAAAGCTTCTAAGGTAAAATTGTCATAATGCATTTTTGGTTGATCGTGTTAAAAATCGTTTAGAATGGACATATTGAAAGATTTTACAACTGAATTGAAAAGACCTTGCAAAGACGACACTTAACCACACACTATCGAAATAGAAGTCTAAAGTAAATTGTAATTCATCAGTTAAATTCGATCTCGGTGTTCTTTCCGAACTCGTAATTTGACTGGCTGTGAGCCGGTCGGCTCCCGCTCTTATCTCAGGTAAATTTACTCTTACCATGCTCTAATTGCCGGAAGCGGGTCAATTAAAACTTGTCTATATCAACGCAACGCCCGAGCAACGGCGCCAAATCGCTCCTTTCACAGATCGAACATCCCCTGGAGTTGTTTTCTGTAAATTCGATCATGGCAAATAGATCGAGATCGAAAATGACATTTGTTTTATTGTTTTTCTTCAAATAAAACGAGTTTGGAGAATTTTTTCACTTCTAACGATGACATGAATTACAATGGAGATAAACGTCTCTTGTTTCGTTAGACATTCGTTAATTTGACTAAGGAAAACCATTTCTTTATCCTAATTATTTCTCATGCAGCGTGCAAATATACACAAAGTTATAAGGTGTACGATATATACGGTGACGTGAACAACGCTTGAGTCTTTACATAATGTAACGTCCATATTCAGCCAGCCCCACCCCTCCAAAAAGTCGCCAATCGCATATTATTTCTCTTCAATTTTTGCTTCCAACGTGTAGTTCATGACCCCTCATTGGATGGCACGACAAGATCTTTCCAATAATTTGTCATAAGCTATGTTTCGGATGCAAAAAAATGAGTTGTGTTAATTGTTCAGAAAACATTTGTGCGCGTGCTGTCATCTGGTCGTGTTAGGTAATGTGTTAAACAACACTTACAACCAGTGAAAAATCGAAAGTTAACTTCTCAGCTACTGAGTATTTTATTGGATTTCCCATAAAATCAAATCATGGCTGCTATCAAGCAGTCGTGAGTTGATTTAACGGGGAAATCCATAGAGGTTTTTTAAAAAAAGAGATCATTGATAAAGGGGCTTCTCCTCTTTACAGGCGAATATTATGTTTGCAACATCCAGTATCATAACCCTGCCTGTTAAGAGTATTTTTGTCCTGGGCTGGAAGATTCGCCAACAGGGCAAATAGGTGATATGTGAAGCTTAGAGCGCCGATGCATTTCAGTGTAACTACCAGAAGGTATGATTATTGATTATTTAAATATTGGCCTGAGAGAAATATAAAAAAATACAACGAATGCGTTCCATTTCCCGTTGCGGTGCATTAAGCGGAATAATGAAGAAGAATTATACTTTGGGAAGCATCCAGATGAATTACTCATTGGATGGCAGTTCTGTCAAATCTTGATCAGTTTGCAAACTGGGCATTTCAAACACTTTATATAATTCCAGCCGAAAACCTATTCCCCATGTATTTTTAACGATAAGTTAGTCAGACACGTTGATTGTGTTGCAAAGCTTTAAGGTATAGGATGGCTCATGTTGCTGAACCGCTAAACATCTTTATGCTAACAAACGGCTTAACTGACTATGTTTTGTCTTTACCGACCCTGACGACCTATCCGCTTTGAGTCCACGCTGATCCACACTGATCCAGGCAGTTTTATTCGCTTTCTTTTCAACAAGTCACACTTCATTACCTAAAAATTAAGAGATGTCGGAACATGTTATGAAAAATACAGGAACAATTTATTTATTTCAGCAACTCCTGTTTGTCCGAAATGAATGGGAATACAGGAAAACCTGACAAAAGGCTGGCAAATAATAAATGAATAACGCATGGCCTCGGTGGTAGACATATCAACATATCAGCAGTATCAATAATAGAGCACAATAATAAACGACAGTAAACATGTCAACATGTCAGCAGTATAGCACAATGAAAAAGACGCACTCTCACCCCCCCCCCTCTCTCTCTCTCCATCCCAGTACTCGTACATGCACGCTTTTAGGCCACCGAAACAAAGGGCAGGAATATGCCGTTCACCTTCATCAAGCTTTCTACTATTGGCAAATGGGGGTGTGGAAAAGAAAAATATGAATAAACAAAAGACACTATAACATTACAACTACCCCCCCCCCCCCACCAAATGATGGCATAGACTGACCAACCATGCGTATCTTCCACCATGTATGGGTCTAAAGTGGAGGGGTGCACGACATACACAGGCCTTGATGGTATATGCATGTGAATGATTATTACACGGTACTGATTAGTCACTGCGCATGTAGTGTGCTTAATATGTATATAAACACACATGGCATCGACCCGAGTCGGGCTTCCCACCTTATGTCAGAGCAGTAACGCACGAAAGTGGCAAAGCGTTGGAGTCCCCTTACCCAAAAATGAAAGGGAGGAGTTCTCATGTCTGGGACAAGGCGGGAGCTCGGGGATGTCAGGTGACAAACAAACACACATGATTTCATGCACCCACCCAGATTCTCCCCCATCACATACACACAATCACACACTCAAATACGTCAAGTTGACATTATTTTTAGGTAAGAAAAAGAAACATCTGTCTTACGGCCAGCCAAGTAATCCCGTCGTCGTCGGCATCCATGTTTGGCGCAAGCGAAGCTCGATCCCTACATGGAAACCGCCGACAATGGATACACCACACTGGGCCACATACAAGCGGTCCTCTAGCATTGTTAGGACTCTTCTTCCCTGTGTTCTTGATTAACCAATTCGGACTTCCAAACACAATCCAGCAGACAGCAGGTTAATTATTGTTTGCTGATACGTACGTCAAACGAGAACATCTGCGGTCAGCCTAGAGAAAGTTTCAGAATTAAATTGAGGTTTTTAATAACTTAGCAAGGTTTTTAATTATCGTGAGGTTTTCGTTGTTTAATAACATTTGAAGCTTATACATATTGGGGCGGCAATAAAAGTAGTGTCTGATGTTTAAGCACCGTATTTCCTTTAACTTTTCACATACAAGCACGTAGTGATATTCATCACCTATATCACCTATATCACTGTTACAAAGGTCGCACTTTCTTAAAGATTTATCAATAGCTCGCCAACTGCCTATTGCGATTGGCAGTCTATGGTTTTTTAATCAAAATTGAAGAAGTTGGGTAGCAAGGAACTTTGGGAGCTTTTTAAGGTATTCCCCCAAAAGAAATCTTGGCTTTATTAGGGAATAAAACTCATATTTGCTGGAGCTTTTTAAAGTTGCTCTCCAATCTTGTTCATAAATGAGTCATTATAAAATTTCGGCGGAATTTGAGAGAACCCAAAACTCCAAAAGTAAAATTCGTGAAAACTTTTCTTTATTGAAGTTTTATACAGACGAAACATTCTTAAGAAAGAAATAACAAAATCCGAGCTTAATGGTTCTTCCATCATCCCTCTATATGCGCTCAAAACAGACTGGTAACACATACTGTCCATGCCATAACGGAAGTATTCCGAGATAGTTGCTGAACAGATTACTGGTCAATTTTAATATTTCTGTATGTTTATCAATATTCATGGCCCAAACAATTTTAACATGAAAAAGTCAATCAACGTAAATTAGCATTTCTGTCAAAAACCCCCAATAATTTCGCTACTAAGATAAAAGCCTAGTTTGTGGAATCATCTTTCCCCAGCAAAAACACCCCATCACAAGGAAGTTCTCACATTATAAAATGAAAATCCAAGGAATGGCCAGAAATGATCACTGCAAGCTCAACGGGAGAGGGGAAAAACCTGTTGTTACAGTGGGGACGCGTTTTAGTTAAAATATGGAAAACTCGTCTGAAAAGAAGAGCCATATCTGATTTAAAATGATAAAGTCGTCTTTTCGCATATGACACGTTCGTATAGCAAAATTAAAATCAATATTAAAACTCAGTACTTGATTTATTGTCACCTTATCATACCTTCTTTGTTACAGTAAAGATAATCTGTTACCTGACGGACACTTTGATTTCTCAAGGAGTAAACAAGAGGAAAGTAGCGATAAAAGTGTGGACATCATCATATTTATGTGTGAATACACTTCTTTGGAGAAAGAAGTTCGCAGTATTTGAATTTATGACGAACTGTGAACACTGTACATGCGTAAATGAATCTTATCTGT
Organism: Pictodentalium vernedei; assembly: GCA_031216915.1. Classification (NCBI taxonomy): domain Eukaryota; kingdom Metazoa; phylum Mollusca; class Scaphopoda; order Dentaliida; family Dentaliidae; genus Pictodentalium; species Pictodentalium vernedei. The sequence goes on along the minus strand of CM062295.1, from coordinate 293,460,156 downwards.
TACATGATGGACTATGTTAGTCTACTTAAGACAGGTTTGAAGAAAGGTCAAACGACAACTAAAAAATTGAACAATCTTATAATGAATAATGAAGTGTCATATCCAGAAATAGGTGAACTGCTTTTCTTTGTAAAGTTAAGGAGAATTTAAAAGTCAAATTTTGGTGTCACGCGTTTTGCGTGTCACCATACTTAAAGTCTTTTCCCCATATCTTTACACACTCCAGCCGTGAATCTTCCGATCAAAAAAAAAACAAACAAAAAAAACAAACAAAACATCAATTGAACACGTTTTCCTCAAAAGCGACTTTAATTTTGGCACTCTGTAAATAAATATTTCAATATGTTTAAAAAAAAACCTGATGGAAGTAAAACAACAATTCAATTGTATATATAAAATTCAAGCTGGAGTACAAAAAGTTCGTATTTGACTAGGACAGGTGGTAACAACAGATAAAATGGGAAGGAAGTTTTACTGGAATCACGAAAGCACTATACAAAGATGTGCAGATGGTACCTACCCTGGGAAACATCACAACGAAGAGGGCCCCAATGGAGATAGGCCTCAAGCAGTAGTGCATCCTTTCACCGATTCTGTTTGCATTGCACATAAAAGATTTAGGAGGAGAGTTGCAAGCGAAGCGCAGAAGGGGCAAAAGTCGGAGAGACAAATATCTAGGAATTTTCTTTGCTGATGACATGGTTTTATTAGCCGAGAGTGAAGACGGACTTCAAAAACTCTTTATGATAGTAGGAAAGCACGGGGATGGATGACGTCTTGAACTTAACGAAAACAAAAGCTACGTAATACCTGTGTGGCGTAGGGTAGATGAGTCGCGAAGGAAAAGGGTGGGTAAAATCTCCTTTGATGAAGAGGAAAGCAAGGATATAACAGTAGGAGAAACTGGTGGATATGAATACTTGTGTATGAATCGGTGTGTTACAGGGAGAGGCATATACATAAAGCATACAGTTTAATTTAAGATACAGGGAAAAGAATACTCAATCAGTTAAAACTACTGAGAAGAAATAGCTTTAACAAAGTGTTCGTTGGAAAAACTAAGAGAGAAGGTGGGTTGGCCAAGTATAACATACGGAACAGATATGATCCCTCTAAACCAAATGGTAGTGAGGAACTTGGAGATTCTACAAAATGATATGGGCTGGTGGATAACTGGATGAAGTAACACAGCCGAACTGGGAGGGAAACTTGAGTGGATGCTGGTTAAAGATAGAATAGATATGGGAATATTATGCTACGTAAATTACCTGGTAAACCTCCCTAACAGTACTTTGCAAGTTTAAAAATTCATCTAGGGAGTGCCATTTTGGCGAGTGACACGACTCAAACATACTTTTCAACAAAATGACACCACCTTAAGTATTTTTGAATGTTTATTTGCATAAATGTATAGACAATTTTATATATAAATCCAAATGTCATTTATTCACAAGTGCCATTGTCATGATTCAAGTGAAACAAAAAATCAAATTTGGGACACGTAATTTTGTTAAATTCCACTAGAAATCGGATCTGCCGACAAACACAGATGTCACCAATAATGAATGGTTCCTTGATGTTTCTGCGATCGCCCTCAATGCTATGCAATATACGTGCATCGATTTTTCAGGTTCTATTGCATTCTAGACTCTCCTGAGTCAAAGGACACTATTTTATGCCGAAATTTGATAATGACTCAAATATCTTACAATCTTTGCTTTATTGTTAGGTCAAACCACTTTCTATCCATTAGGTACTGATTAATCCATATATCAGACATGACCATATTATTTAAGAGTGAGATGCAGACAGAACGCGATGTGTGTTTGAATCGGTGGGTGTTTTACATAACGGGTTGTAATGGCGTAGTCATATTTCGCGGGAGCCATAGGCGCGAGCGAAATATGATTACGCCATTTCAAGGAGTTATGTAAAACACCCACCGATTCCAACACACATTGCGTTCTGTGTTTATTACACAACCCATGCATTAAAATTCATTTAAATAAACGAATTTTAATTCCGATGTTTATATCCAAAGGTGAAGGGTCTGTTTGTTTTGACTGAAGCGCTACTGATCGAATGAATCGATACAAAATCAAAACAACCTTTTGGGAAACAGTGCATGTTGAAATTCGTATCACTGTTTCTGTTCGGCTGGTGCCCATTCACGGTTAACCAATTGGTGGCTATTACTGTTAGTAAAAATATAAGTACAAATTTGTGCAGATTTGCAAAACAGCTGGGAGAAACATTTTAAAAGAAGTTCGAAGCATGTCAAGATGTACGAAGATTTACCGAAATAAAGTTGACCAATTTAGATATAACGGGATCCACAAAACGAGACGGCTACGGGACGGGGTTAATGTTCTGGTTGGAAATGATTGTTTTTTTTTTAAAAATATAATCTCATTTTTGGTTAACTAATTTTTTGTGAACCGACTTTATTTTGCTTTGGACGTTTCACTTTCACACTACGCGACAGACGGTCGATAATTGTATAACGAAATTTGGAAACTTTTCGAAGCGTAACTAATGACTCGATGGGAAAGGAACTAGTATGAACGATGCTGGGAAAAAAGGTTCCGGCTTGTACATCACCCATTGAATACAGAATCATTTATGTCATAGCGGCCATCTCGTTAAATACAAGGGTTTAAAGTTGAATGGATGTGGAATAAAATGTTAAACATCCACGGACTTGAACAGGTTCCAGAGAAATATCCATTAAATAGGTGGGAATAAAGGAGAACAGATTTTGTAGGTCATGCCTGTGACAAGTTTTGCTCCAAAATGAAGACAACGTAGTTTTATTATAATCTCTGTTGGGCATAAACCTAGCTACCCGAATATAAAGCTATCCCCAGTTGACTTCTTAAGCTTTAGGACAAATTTTAGGATCCATAATTCTTACTTCTCGATACATTAATTAATCATATATTGCCCCATATTTCACAGCCGTATATCATAACTAGGGTAATGGATTTTTTTAAGATTTCTAGAACCACGTCTATTTGTAACTGATTCTGCCTCATTTTATTTATATGAGTAAACATTGCCTTTTTAGCTTCTACACATCTAATGTTTTTTTTTCTTTTCTGAACGGACCTCGTTTAAAAAATGTGACTCCCAGATATTTGTATTCGTTTACAATTTTTATTGGGGTTGATCCTAAGAAACACTTGTCCTAATATCTACCCCCTGTACCGAATTTTACAATCTTTGACTTATATTAACCTGTAATTTCCCTTGGTCGCAGTACTCTTTGAACGCATTGAGCACAATCTGCAGCTCTTTATTGGACCTTTCTAAAATAGCCCAAGAACATTAGGTTTCACTAGGGAAAAAAATCGGAGAAAGCTGATTTTTTCAGGGAATGTTGAGTACATGTCACTGAACGATTAGACAAAAGTCCCCTAAAATCCCAGTTGAGCTTTTTTTTCTACAGCCTTTTTTCGAAAACGCGTTTGAAAAAAATAAAAAAAAATCGCATGAACTTTGTAACCTCGAATTGATCCAACTGTATTTTTTGTTTACGCGTATTTCGAGCTACATAATGTCTAATATACATTTACCTAGAGGAAAATGTGCATTCTGTGACAATTTCGGCGAAAAATTATTGAAAATTCACAAAAAAGTATCGGATTTACGCAAAAAATGACGATTTTCCTAACGGATTTGCCCAAAGGGTCGTAGTACAGAACGGGATGTTAGTTGGACAGACGATAAAAAATCCACCACCATTTGAAGACTTTTATTATTGCTTAGAAAATAGACATTATGGAAGATCCCCTCTGCTTCTGGCCGAGTTCCCCTTTTGGCATAAAATTCGTCAGCATGAGAACTCAACTATTTTCGGGCTTGGGACCGAACAGACACGTCTGTGTCTGGCAGCATTAGATCAATAAATAATATTTACAGAATGTACAAAAATCAATAAATAATATTTACAGAATGTACAAATCAATCAACATGGATTAAGTTACATTGACTATTATCAACGCTATATACAGAAATGACATGACCTATATACATATTATTCATCGAACTCAGAAATTTCCGACAGGACAGTGTTTCTGTGGTTGTTACAAGAATCCGAACTGCAATTGCACAAACCTGAGCAAGAGAGTCCTGCCTTCTTACACCCACACCTTTTTGTACAAGCACTCTTGCAACCACAACTGATCAGATTCAGTAGGTTATCGGGGGCACATGGCTTTGTGGCTGCAGTCGGTACAAGAAGTCCATTGTCTAGCGACCACCCCCAATCCGTCGGAGGAAGCGAAGTGCCCAGCCATTGTTGGACCTGGAGATAACATCTGTAGACATGTTGTTGTGCAGCATCGCTGCTTGGTGGGAGTGAGGCTAGGTCGATGGGTTTATTCAGTTTAGATTTTGCTACATAACGCTTGTAAGTGACATATCTATATTGGTCGAGAGAGGAAACAGTTTTACTCCCGTATAAGATCAGGAGAAGTTGTTCCCCGGCAGCGGCTACTGCACTTGGTGTACTGTCATCCGCCAAAATTGTGTTGACATACTGTTGTGAGTCGCTAGTAACATCGGAGACAATTGTACTGAATACTTTCTTCTTAACAACTCGAAAGAGTGCAGAAGTAGTGTCACAACCACTTATAGAATGTGCTACAAGGAGGTTGCTTCTATGGTCACCCATTTTGGTTGCTATTTCACTAACTGAAACTAGTAAGTTTGGGGTAATGGAATACATCATGTGAATATTACATCCCGGTTGAACTCGAGAGGTAAGAATGACTAACAAGTCTGTGTCTGTTCCCACAACGACAACATTGTTGTCATCTTGAGCGATGTCAAGTGCAGTTTCGGCTATCAGTACATCAGCATCAGCCTCGGCCTGCTTGGACTGAATATTGATAGCAGATAGCTCCTGCATTAGAAGATCGATCAGTTGGGTTTTGTTCTTGGCATTTGCAAGGAAATCGGATTGGGGTGTGGTGGCTGGTAACTCGGGTGAGATATTGATATCAATGGAATACCTGTCTTTAGATCTACGGGCTTGTTCCATGCCCTTTGTCGACATTGTACAAGCATAACCATCAAAAACAACCACGACGTTCGCCCCAAAATGTCTCACTAGATAATTGGAATATGATGTACATATGTCCTTATATGACGACTGTTTAGGCCATACAACTGCCCTCAATAAAAATCCACCATCTACAACAAACAGAGAATGTTCTGGGATTTTAGTTTGCTTGGAACCGTATGTTTTGAGGATCTTACCGAGCGTGCTTTTCTGTGTCTTCCTCATTCCAGCAGAATCAAACAATGCTGGTGGTTTCGGGGCGAGTTCATATTTGAGATACTCTTCCATCTCTGCTTGTGACTGAATAACACATGGGATGCGGTTGAACAGAATTGTGGGGTCAATCACTACCTTACTTCCACGGACTTTGATGCTATTTGCCATCGATGCGAAAGACTTCACAGTGTCAACACGTCGTAGTTTGATGCTGTTGAACGTTTTGCTTACAATATTCGATACGCAACATTCACCAATTTTGCGAACTTGGTCACAGTTCACAGTTTCGTCGGCCACAAGCCTGGTCGCTATAGAGACTAATTGTAGTGGATCTCTATTCTGAAAGGGGGAATGCACTCTGAGCCAGTTCAATAATTTGGTGATATCATTGGCATCAGTCAATTGCGAACTTTGACGGATATCCCGATGTTGTTCGACATGACCAGTGTGAACATGAACAAAATTTTCGAGAGCATTACATATCGGAAGGCAAAGAGGTAGTCCATGTACCCATTTCGCAACAGTGCTATCGGTTATTCCCCTGCCATGTGTGAGACCACCAGGGAGCTTGAACATTCTCATTAAACACTGCTCTATGGTCTGATCAGAATATATCCCGTCCCAGAATTTATCTGAGCGCCTTATGGTAAAGTAACCTTTCTCAGTGAACAACTTCAAATCATCCTGTTGCATTATTTCTGTTAGCTCATTCATCTGCTGCAAATAGAGATGAGAACTTTTTGCGTATGCAAAATGACCACCTGCGTGAAATACTGGAATCATATTGCGAACACAATATGTGTGGAGTTCCCAGTCGCCTGTGCGCTCTGCTCTGAAGAACAACTGGAGAAGACCTATTTGCTCGTAGTATTGTACCCAAAGCTTTCCTGTGCGTCCTACGGACGCATTCTGGAGCAGTTCGTGTAATTTTGACAGTAGATGTTTATGAGTACACATCAAGGGCGTGCACACATTACATGCCAATGCATCTTGAGTGTAGGCGAACACCACATTATGTGATTTAATCGAACATGGAAATTGAAACAATGATGCTATAATACGGTATTTGAATGAGAAAAGTCGATGCCGTTTGAATTTGAGTTTAGGGGTTATGGTTAATATTTCACACGTTTCACCAGTTCATTATGGAATAAATGACTATTGTTATATATCATTATAAAGCCACTGCTTTTCTGCAATTTTTAATATATAATTTAACTCCCAAAGTAGTCGTAGATTTGATTTAATGGACGTTGTGTACCGTTGTGTGTATGAAAACAATAAATTTTTTTTCGTAATTTTGTACATTTTCGTGAATATTTCACCATTGAGTGTGAGGATTGGTACAAAGTTGGCATTTTCTGTTGGGGATATGTATTCTCAATATAATTCAGCACGATATTTATGATTCTCACCCTACTAAGGCGAATAAGAATGAGAAATATGGAGCTGGGTCGAATTTTTTTTTTAATTTTTTTTTTCATCAAAAAAACGCTATAACTAAAAAAGCTCGACTCGGATTCGCGGGGACTTTTCACACTTTATCCGCAATGTGTGTCCCGGAAACATATAAAAAATCAGCTTTCTCCGATTTTTTTCCTTACTTTCTCATTTTTATGTCTAATGTGCCTGGACTAAAAGCTCTGTATCATCTGCATGTAGGATTAGAAGTTGTAGATAGCTTTGTGTATTGGGATGGGGCGAATCCTTTGTTAGTATCCCTGTGCAGTTGTTTTGATATAGGAATGCTTCAAAATCGTTCAAAACATAGCAAATAAAATGGGCGACAGGTTTTCCCCTTGCCTTACACCGACATTACTGGTAAAAAGTTAGATCTTTGGTGTCCTATCATAACGGTTGATTTAATATCGTCTTAAATATTTTTTATCTCACGAAGTATTTTCCCATCAATATGCCCTTGGAATAATTTTGACCAAAGCACCGGTCCCCAGACTGTGTCGACCGACATACGAAAATCTGTAAATGTACAGTAGAGGCTTTCCTTTTTCAATGCCAGCAGTTCTAGGATTGCATTAAGAGAGAAGATATGGCCTAGCGTTGAATAGTCTCGTCTGAACCCTGCTTGGTTTTCAGATAGTAGGTCATTGTCATCAGGAAAGGATGAAATACGTTTACTCAGAATACTTGTGAACAGCTTAGATATGTTACGTACAAGGGTAATTTTTCTGCAGTTGTCAGGATCAAGACTGCAGCCTTTATTTTTGTATATCGGTTCGATGACACCGACTGTCCACTCTGATGGGAGAATAGTGCTTTTCAGGATTAGGTTGAAGAACTTTATATAAATCACATCTAGTTCTGAGAGAATAGTTTTAAATTTTTACCTGACGAATTGTCCGCATCCGCCCGCGTAATATGCAAATTGAGCAGTTGAAAATATTAAATTTTTCAAAATATTTTAACAAAACCATATCATGTGACCCCTCATTGGAACGAGCTCATTGAGCTCGTTCCAATGAGGGGTCACATGATATGGTTTTGTTGAAATTTTTAAAAAAATTAAAAAAATGCTATTTAAAATAATAAATATTTATATCGTCTGCGTTGGGTAAAGGGTTAATATATTCATTTTTTATACCGTGTAGACATTACAATCTATCGGTGTTTGTTTTAAGTGGGGAATCGAAGAAATATATTCTATGCGTTGAAATACTATACAGTTAAACAATCACCGTTGAAATACTATACAGTTAAACAATTGCAGATAAGAAACTAATTTTATAGCTTTCATATGAATTTGAGAGAAGGTTTGCTCAAACAAATTGATGTGTTTTATAAACGGGACAACATTTTGAATTTTATACCAAGGTCAGATCTTGAACCTCTAGAGAAGTATCTTAAATGCTTTGAGAACACTGGATGTGCAACATGGTACTACTTTTTCTCTTCAACCAATGGTGACAAACTCTCTGCATGCAACGTTCATCCCCAATATGGATTGTTTTATTTATTGGGGCTTGACGACACTTTCGACAGCCAGGGTCACCTCGTGTTGGACAGTTTTACGGGTAGAGGAAGCCGGAATACCCAGAGAGAACCACAGAGCAACGGTGATCAACTGTCAAACTCCCACAACGTACTACTTCCGCGCAAGCAGGGTTAGCATTGCTTGAAGACAAGTGATACATCGACGTGCAGTATACCTTAGTACACATCGGCACCGTGCACTCACGTGGGCAATCGGGATGAAGTGCTTTGCCCAAGGAGACAACGCAGTTACCCCTGGCGGGGATCGAACCGTGGACATTTTGCCGTAACCACTGAGCCACCGTGTTCCCTATTTATCCCCATTAACATGGAGAGATGTCTTCATCTCTGTTTCACTAAACATTCCTTTGAAATTCAGCACAAAGATTGAAGTTAATTTAGCAGTGATGTTTCCCCAGGATACACCAGGAAGTGAAGCACTGCTTTTTACTGTGGTAAACAGGCTCTGTTTTAGTGGTAAAATATGACACAGTAACCAATGCTTGGGGGGTGGAAGTCCTCTAATATTGGCAAATTGGATATAAACGATTGGCTGGACTTGACTTTATATCCATGTTGAGGTCACGGTTAGTCATTGTGCAGAAATATGTGACCCTAAACACCAATAAATTAGTTATGTGATGTTACGACAGGTGATAAGTGATTCCATCTATATTTGAATAGAAATGGCTCCAAGAAGAATTAGTATCTAGTTTAATATAAATCTACGGAGTTGGTTTTTGTAATTTTATGGAGCACAATTGTGTATCTATTCTGAGGATAAGATAAAGAATTGACAATCCTTCACAACACAGTAACATTCTTGTTACTGTCAAACACAAGCGGAGTGTGTATATAGAATATACCGATAGTAACTTGGTGTACCAAATGTTCACCATGAATGGTGAACATTTCGTACACCAAGCTACTTTGGGTATATTTTATCTATACCATGATCGTCAGATTAATAAGAGTTTAAATGTTAAATAAATCAATATTCACATGTGCGAATCTGTTTTTGCTCACATGAGCACCGGTAGGCGGTACTTCCGCTGGCAATTTTATCGCCGAAACGAAATAGAAAACGAAACGCGCAAATCGCGGGGCCTTTTTCGTTTTAATAACATAATAACATATTACTTAGAGTTATGGATGCTTTATTAACACGTGACAAGATATGTTTGTTAATTTTTGGTATCTTATGAGGTAAACTTATTTAAAAACGTAATAAATAATTGCCGGTTTCATTTCACTCTTTACGAGTGATAAATGTAGACAAGTTTACATTCAAGGGGAGGTCAGGAAGGTCAACGTGGATGTAGTTCCAATGTAGGTGTAAATTTTAACTATTGAAATCCCATTGCTGGCGTATTTGCCACGGTTGGTGTGTAAAGCTAAAATTTATGTCATAGGCTTTTTATGTATAGTAGAACAGGTAAACATGGTGGAACAAAACGTACACGTCGCCGAGAAATCGTTCACAAACTCACTCAAACGTCTACATTCAAGCTTTTGGATTATTGGATTTTTAGTGGAACCACTAAAGAGGGGATGCTACTTCAATTTTCGAAAAGCTTTGCTGTTATTACTTTGGACAGCGTTGTTTGTGGTATTTCTCCATATATATTATAGAATATATTATAGAATGGAAATGAAATTAATCATTTGAGGCGGCAGAAACAAATATTCACCTTTGAGGCTGCTGGCAATGCTTCATGGATTTTTTAGGCCAAGGGAAGGGTATCTCAGTAATATATTTAAGAGTATTGATATGTTCTATGAAACAAATTTTCCATCTTTTGGAAGACATCTTTTAATGAAAAATAAGAATATGCATTACTGTTACTTGGTTTGTGGTCGTCTTCGTTCTCTCCCATATTGCAGAGGGGTTACTCGATTCGGACTTGTTTGATTTTCGTATACTGCCAGCAGATCATTCATATTCATGTGCGGTTTTAGCTAAGATACCTTCGTTCACTGTTCATTTTGTTGTGGTGGTGTTTGTTATTTTACCGTTTATGTGAATCCGCGCAACCTGTGCCTTCTTGAACTAGGGCTGCACGATATTCCAAACTGAATATCGGTATCAGTATTTAAAAAAATACCGCGGTTTATCTGTATATCGGAAGACTGTTCAGATATCTGAACATACCACAATCGTGACTTCAGCCATCACAGTAGTAGGAATTAGCATGCCTTGGTCATACAACTCGTTTACCCAACGCAGATAATATCAAAATTTATTATTTTAAATATCAGTTTATCAAATTTTTCCATAACTTTTAACAAAACAATATCACGTGACCCCTCATTGGAACGAGCTCGACGAGCTAGTTCCAATGAGGGGTCACATGACGTGGTTTGTGCCCTATCTTGAACACAAGCTTTCAAACACTTAATGATTTTCGAAAACTGACGGATACTGAGAAAATGTGAAGAGTTGAGAAACTTCGGAAAAGTCGTCAGAGCGGTTCTAACGGCAGTGTCTATACCCGAAACCACGTTCAACTTTTACATTGCAGGTAACATCAGCTCATCAATGAGCATGATTCTTGTAAATGGATATGTGCTTGTGTCCTGAACGAGCTATGAAAACGCTCTATTGCACCAATCGCATACACCAGTTGTACTGACTATTTCATAGCCAATCTAATAGTTACCAGTCTGTGTGCAGCTACTATGAACGACAAGGTTTGTATAAGGGTTGGATTTTGAAAGACGTTTATTTTCAGATTTCTAGCCGACGGGACGCCTGAAAAAATGTTTGTAAACTACTCGCCTAATGGACAGGCGTATGACAAAATGTGCTCGTTCAAACACAAATAAGGCGTCCATAAGCATTTGAGTTTGACCACACAAAGTAGATCTTCTGTTTTCAGACCTTGTTTATAAACATACATGTGGGTGATGGTGTTTTAGTTTACTTTATATTTTTCTAATTATTATTTTTTGTACCATCAGAGGCTCATACACTTGGTTTGTTTTATGTTTCTGGCCATGTAATCTACAAAAAAAACTTGGGCAGCGGTAGCGCTATCTGCAATGCTTTACTATTGAATATGGTGCCTTGTTAGGCCACACAAAGTAGATCTTCTGTTTTCAGGACTTGTTTATAAACATACATGCGGGTAATGGTGTTTAAGTTTACTTTATATTTTTGTAATTATTATTTTTGCACCATCAGAGGCTCATATACTTGGTTTGTTTTATGTTTCTGGCCTTGTAATGTACAGAAAAACTTGGGTAACGGTAGCGCTATCTACAATGCTTTATTATTGAAGGTGGGGCCTTGTTTCCCAAAAGAGACGATTTTATTAACTTGGGCAATATACCAGACATGAATCAGAAATATAAATTAATTCTATTTTTGTAAAGTTTGCATTGATAATGAAAAGAGAGCATGCGACAGCCAAAATGATCATGCCCAGAAATAGATTTTTAACTTTTTGTAAGCCAAATAACTCTGTTTTATCCTCTAAAAAGGACAAATTCAACGACATTTTTAAAAATCTCCTCTCCTAAATAATTTTAGAATGCAACGGTCGTTTGAAAGATGTCGAATAAAAACAAAAGAGATAGTTCAGTGATTTAATTTTACTTCCTACACATTTTGAGATGGTATTCGCAATGCTATTGTCGTTTTCTTTTATCTTGATTCAGTCTTGATTTAGCAATATTATATATATGATATCTCAAGACTCTAGGGTAAATGTGTCGCTACCAAATCGCGATCTGATCGAGAAAGAGACCAGTGTTAAAACACCGTAACTGTACCGAGTCTTGTAAGCATGCTGAGTTAAGGTCCCGTCTGCATCCTGCAACGTATGTTGGACGCGCTATTTTAGTTTTTGTTTTTGTAAAACTTGAGAACTGAACAAAAGATAACAAGATATAATTAAACCTTTTTTTCTGTTCATGCATTTTCAGTTAAAATGATTGACTAAAGTATTTTTTTCTATTCATAACACAATCAACCGAAAAACTCATTTAGGCCCGCCCTAAACCACGCCCCAATGTCTGTCTTAAACTTACGTTGCACAGTGTAAATGGAAAAGAACCCCTGCACGCTCATATTGTTTCAACATAAAAGTAATTAATATTTATCTCATCATATTAAAAAGATTTTCAAAATAAAATTAAATAAACAATGAAATCCTTATCATGCTTTTTATTCCATGTTCAGTTTGTTTATACGCAATTATAGATGATCGTCTGCGTTCATCGTTTTACCCAAATCAAACGTAAACAATGGCCGGTCAGGGCCGGTTATAATAATCCACAAACGCAACTCACGCGAACAAAACTTCCCAATTTCCAAATAGCCTGAATGAACTCTTTCTGAGACAAAGTTCAACCAACTTCATGTCATCTGTGTTTATAAACCCAGAACTCCACATTTACAAACTCTGTTTTCAGTTTCTTAGGAAATGATCAAAATCAGAATTAAATTTAACACAGTGTTGCTTTGAATACACCCCCCTGCCGTCAAGTGGAAAAGGAGATTAAAGTTTTGTGTCGGCGTGGCCTATAACGCTCCTTTTAACTTACGCAATTCATTGATCAATAAAATGTACATGTTTTAGTGAAATGTAGCGTTATTTCAAACATAATTTTAGAAAACTATGCCCTTTTATTTAGTTATCACTAGGAAGCATGATGCAACCTGGGTTTTATTTCAACTTCGCAAAGTAGAGAGTGTTTAATTTTATTGCCCCTCAAGTTTAATTATCAGGAATAATCGTTTGTTGTTGTCTATATCTTGAGTTATGAACCCCAAAAAACAATGGCCAAACATAGTGTAAATTGGCTACCGTTTGGCCTTTTTTTTGGGGGGGGGGGGCGTTCATAACTCAAGAAATAGACAGAAACAAACGATAATTCCTTATTTGAATATTGCCTGTTCTGGAAACCTACTTATCTTATAGCCAACCGGTTGATGGGAAACAATTAGTCACATCTGATTTCCACAGTTTATGGATATTCGGACAAGTGTTTTGTCCCCATTTATCTATTTAGAATAGGTTGAATCCATCAACTTTACAGCTCCATGCCGTAACTGATAGCATACTGTCTTTTTCCAAAATAAATGGCACATGTTTATTTTTCAATGCAACTTTTAATGCTTTAAGGAGCTTTGACATACACGTGCCATTTATTTTACACAAGTAAATTTATTTTATAGAAATCAATCAAAAGAATCACGAAGACCACGAAAGTCATATAAGGTTGAGAATTTCTACCAACTAATCCGAGCCAGAATTTCATAATTATGTTTTAAAAAGTGTTTTTCGAAACATAACGTGGTGTTGTGAGAATTTCTGAAAATAATACTGAACATCATTTCATGTTATGGAAATCACTGCTCGATTTTACGTAAGATTCATTCAAAGCTTCACGTCGAAATAGAACTCTTTAAACTTTCACCAGCATATTCAGTGGAATGCTGGAAGAGAGGAACTGTTGCTGTATTTTCTTAATGTGATAAAACAACAAAACAATAACAACAACTGCAATTAACATCGAGAAAGGAAATAAAATAACTGAAGCTGCTTCCAGCAGATAATTGAGTTGAAACAGTTTAAGAGTTTATCATCAGAACGATCAAAATAGTTTCTTGGATTGGCATGGAATGATCATAAATTTAAAAAAAACAAATGAGACTGGAGACTCACGTAATTTGGTCATTTCTATATTGGGTTATTCCATTAGGTCAATGGGTCAGTTCAAAATCATGAGCGTTTTGTATCATTTGTATGCCATTCACTTAAGGTGAGGTGGTATCACAAATTCAAGCTGCCAGTATAACTGACAGGACATATTCGTACTACTGGTAACACCGACAACATGTTTTTAGAGTTACAGTTAACATCAGGTGAATGCTGACTCCATTGAGGTTATTGATGTACAGATCTTGAGGAGAATACTTCGTTTACAACATATATGTCTACATTTGGCTCGTAGTTATGTGAACTGCATCAGCTGAAAATGCCTCACTATTCTCGTAGGAGATTTGAGCATAAAAATATCTGGAGATGTCCTGCTCAATAGTACGGAAAAACCTTAAACCTTTACCCAAATTAACTGCAAAAATCTGCCAGTGCTATTCACAAAAATCACGATTCAATTTTCATTATTTTCTCATTTTGTCTCAAGAACATAGCTTTTGACCCCTCATTGGCACAAGCTTCTGTTCATTTACGGAGTTTCTTTCGCATTGTTCGCTACTCACTTAGAGTAAAACTGTTGATGTTATAGTTTATCAAACAATATTCGAAACAATATTTTCTTGAGCAATTTCTGAATCAGGTAATTCCTTTTCTATCTAAGAGATGGAGTTATTTTTTTTAACTTTTTACTATGGTGCGTTTGAGGTGTCCGGAAAGTACATGTCATTGTGTAATGCGACACAGTTAGAGATCCTTTGAACTTTCACGAAGACAAATGTTGACCCGGCTTTGTATCGCGTCTTTCTCCCGTTAAAAAGGGAGAACAAATATGTGATAAATAGGATCCCAAACTCGTCCCATTGATATCGTTTGTTATGAAACTCGTCCATAAAATTTGATTTATAACACGTTAAAGCTCGTTCCAAATCAAATTTACAAGACGAGTTTCAAAACAAACGATATCAAAGGAGACTTGTCCGAGCTGAAATCCTCTATGAATGTATCACCAAATCAAATCATGCCTGCTTTGGAGCAGCCCTGAATTATTTATATGAGAAATTCAAGAAAATACTCAGCAAACCAAGATTTACCCAACGAGTCGCCTGCATCCGCCCGCATAATTTGCAAATTCAGCAGCTGAAAAAGATATTATTTTTCGAAAAATTTCAACAAAACCATATCATGTGACCCCTCTTTAGAACGAGCTCGTCGAGCTCGTTCCAAAGAGGGGTCACATGATATGCTTTTGTTGACATTTTTTGAAAAAAATTAAAAAATGATATTTAAAATAATAAATTTTGAAATTGTCTGCGTTGGGTACAAAGTAGATAGCAATTACAAAGACCACCAAACGAAGAATTGTGCACCGGAAATTACGAGAGAGATGGGATGGGTAGGACATTTCAATATACAGATGGGAATGGGTAGGGCATTTCAAAATACAAACCAACTCATTAAAACATTTGTCAAAACTAAATACGAATTTGAAATTGACACAAAATATGCCATACGATAGACTGTATCCAATCAGATTCTAGGAAAACATTCTGAAGAATGGACATATCCCACTATCAGGTTTTAGAATGCGGCCGGTAATTACAATATTTGAAAACAAATAACACCATTATAAAACACAGCTCTCATGCGTCCATAATTTTAAACGAAATTGGCAAAAGACTTCGAACACTACAGCGATGACAAACGCGAGCAGAAAATTTCGACCGAAAAGAAAACTTGGAGATTTTATGTCCGGTTTCCTTTCTGCAACATTGTTGACCTCATCTGTCCATAAGTAAATATAAGAACGTTAAATCTGAGATTCTATTCTCGTTCGAATTTCGTGTTGTGGTCTCCATTTCGGAGTATGTTATTTTGGAACTCTTGACCCATTCGTGTAGGTTTATTGCGATCTTGTTGTAAAGAGGCCGATTTTCTGATCACAATACTGTACACACTCTACAACCAGTTGGGTTTAAAAATCAACCCAAATCAACTGGTTTGAGTGAATATGAATCCACTTGTGTGCATATTCACTCAACTAAGTTGATTCGGGTTGATTTTTAAGCCAATTGATTTTAGAGTGTGCATTTGTGTACTACACAAGAAGACAATATGTGTAGTTCATCGAAAGCGCAGACTGTGCACGCAAGTTCTCAGTGTCCACATATTTCAAGCAATATATAGACTTCCACGCCTTTAAAGTTAAGGAGAACACGCTTTCGAAAGAGGAATTACCAGTTTGATTTTGTTCGGTAAGTAAACCCAAGTGGTAGATGAGTTCTCGTAAAAATACCTTTGCTGCGAAATGTAGTGCGCCAACTCGGGAATATTTATGTTTGTTATCAACACTCTCTGTTTCTTCTTCTTGTAATATTACTGCTGTCTCAAGTGCTTCTTGTTGCTCACTTGCAGGGGTTTACCCAACTGACTCAGGATACCATTCTTGATGCGCAATGATCGAATTTATCTGTATAAAAACATCAAGGACAGTTAACCCTTTACCCAACGTAACGGCCAAAACCGGCCAGTGCTATTCTAAAACATTGCCAATTAATTTACATTTTATTTTCATTTTTTGTCTCAAAAACATAGGTTACGACCCCTCTTTGGAACGAGCTCGTCGAGCTCGTTCCAATGAGGGGTCATAACATATGTTTTTGAGACAAAAAAAATGAAAACAATTTAGTTATTCAAGAATTTTGTTTGCAAGTGTTGTCTGCTTTTCATGTGGGGTAAAGGGTTAACATGGTTAGTAGCCCGATATCCTTTGCGATGATTGGTTTAACATTCCGGAAACCTTTAATAAAATAGTGTCATAATGTATGAGTGGTCGATTTTGATATAAAATGGTTTAGAATAATCAGCCTGGAAAGTTTTGAAATCGGTAGTCTAAAGACCACGCAAAGATGACATTTAACTACCATTGCAGAATGTATCCAAATACACATTTAATATAAATTATTTCCTTCCGCAATATTTTCATCGGAATATGCTAAGTTATATGTCAACAGGAAATCGGTGTCCGATATATCTTTTGATCCAACATTGCTTAACGTAAAGGCCATATTAGGCCAGCGCTATATTTAAAAAAAATGCCCTTCAAATCAAATTACTTTTTCAATTTTAAGCTTCAAAACATTGTTTACGACTTTCATTGGAACGAGCTCCGAAGGTTAGTGCAGCACCAAAAATATAATATGGCCTTTGGGTCCAAGTTTGAACTACTTAGACATGTGATAGTATTGTTTCGAGAAGGGCTAGATAGGAAGATATATAGAGGATATGGAATGAGTGTTTTCTCCTCATATAATATTTATGAAACGAGTCTAAGAATTTTCCGTTTTGGCGAACCTCTGGCGAGCCCAAACGGAAAATTCGGACGAGTTTCATAAATATTATTTGAGAAAAACACTCATTTCATATTCTATTTATCATATGACACACACGCAGATTAGCCACTTAATAGGACTTTTTAACCCATCACCCGATTTGAGTTGCAGACGGCACTTGGAAAAAAAAAAACCATCCTCGTATAACTAAAAATGTTCATTTTTTGCTTCCAAAACATAGGTTATGACCCCTCATTGGAACGAGCTCGTCCCAATGAGGGTCATAACCTATGTTTTGGAAGCAAAAAGTGAAAATATATAAAAAAATTAATGGCGTTTTTCTTGTAGGTAAAAGATTAATACACTATAACCCACCCAAAATAGGACAGATAACGTAAATTCTCCCTTCTGAAATTCTGCAAATATCACCCAGTTGTATTTTGTTTAGCCAATCAAATTGTCCAGTTTTGAAATTGACCAATGAAAGCTCCCAACTCTAATTATGCAAATTATGAAAATGTGGCCCAGTTTTATTTTGTTCAGCCAATCAAATTGTCTAGTTTTGAAATTGACCAATGAAATAGTTGGAAGGCCTTATTTGTCACTGATTAATATGCAAACAAAATATCAAATGTTTTAAAGTGAACAAAACGGACGAGTCATATGATAAAACCCAGTATTCCGAAGCCTTCTGAACAATGGCATAGCCATAGAGGCTGGGAGATGTGAAATGTCCCAGACTTTCATGATTTGAAAGGTATTTTGACAGATTTCCACCACATAGAGCATAAAAGATAAAGATATCAGCATCCCGAGAACAGACCAAGTGTTATACCGATCAGATCAGGCCGACCCCCGTTAATAGGTGAAACGTATAGCGTCGACACATGGCAATGCATAGTTGCTGGATTTTCATATTTGTCCGAGAGAAGCATATGTCCCATTTCCTGTTACGCCAGACAGAGTAAATTTAGCTACTGAAGAATAACTGATAAGAATAAAGAAACACGAGTGTTCAGACGAATTCTCCATTAGATGACAGATCTATAAAATCTTGATAAAACGTTTGCTTACTGTGGAATGTTGGCAATTTGTGGAGTTTCCTACCGAAAGTGAATTCACTGAGCATTTTGAATAATGAAGTAAGTCAGACAACAGTGTTGATGTTATAACAACGTTTAACAAAACTGTGGATTATGGTAAGGCCCATGTTTTTGAACGACGAGGCATATTCAAGCTGCGGAGTGGTCATACGCAATATTTGGGAGGCAAAAATTGAAAAAAAATAATGAAACCTGAATGGCGATTTTTTGAAGATGTCTGCCAGGTTTTCAGCCTTACGTAAAGTATTAACAGATTCACTTGCGTGTTTTGAAAAGTGCAGTCACAGATGTATTCATAACAACAATCATTAGCTTCTCGCTATTTTGAGCGTGTAATCGAAGAAATATATTCCGCGTGGTGAAAATGCTATACATTTAAACAATTAAATTTGCTGAAAAGAAAATTATTTTACAGTTGTTATATACATTTCATCGAAGTTTTGATCAAAATACATTAATGTGTTTGAAAGGCGAGAAGGGAGTTTTAATTTATACTTGTCGCAGCCGTTAATTGCAGTTTCCACTTGGAGATGTTTGGATAAGTTCAAATATCGCTGTGCGATTGCATAGGACGGACATTCCACGAGAAGGCGGTATTTGTACTTCTCCATCAACATGTACAATAAGTTTGACATACAGTACAATAAAATATTTTACTAAACAGAAATGGTACAACAGTTTATACATAATGAAATCTGTTCTTGAATATAACGGGCTACAAGAAGCACAATAATTCAGTTATTGATGAGTCAACGATACTGGTTGTTGACTATTAGAGAAGAAGTTTGTGTCGTACGCTGAGAATGATATAAAGAACTTAACCCTTTGAACTCTTGTAGTATCTTCTAACAATGGCAAAAATTAGAAGAGTCCATATTCATTATTTTGGGGGAGTCCAATTAATATTTTCAACATGCAGCCTTGGGGCTGCACGTTGAAAATATTGATTAGTTTTCCTTACCCATTTACTGAGCAGCCACCATACTCAATTAAATTATAAAGTATCATATTCATAGGGCGGAAAACGGCCTCTTGGAATCAAAGGGTTAATACTCTTTCAGCATACAATAATATTCTAGTCATTGGCAAATCATAGCAGAATGTCTAACACAGTAAACGGAGGCAACAAGTCGTTCAGAAACTCACTTCAACCACTGCATTCAAGTTTTTTGGTAATTGGTCTTTCCACTGATCCACCGAAGAGGAGATGTTGTTCCACTTTACGAATAGGTTCACTGACGTTACTTTGGGTATATTTTCTGTGGTTTATTGGCATATATATTATAGAATGGAAATGGAATTTATCATTCGAGGTGCCCGCACAAGTTATGTCCCAAACATGCAGCCTTCAGGCTGCCGTGAATTCTTCATGGATTTTTTTTATTACAAGGAAAGGGCATCTTAAGGATATAATTGAGATTCTTACTAATTTCTATGACACTCATTTTCCATCTTACGGTAGACATTATATTTTCCATAGAAAAGCAATAATATGCATTATTGTTACATGGCTTGTGATCGTCATCAATCTCATCCATTTTGCAGTCTTGTTTTTCAAGTCTGACATGTTTGATTTTCTTATACTGCCAGTAGATGTTTCATCTACATATGCTGTTTTAGCTAGGATACATGCATTCATGGTTAATATCGTTGTGGTGCTGTTTATTAATTTACCGTTTTTGGTATTCTGCGTAACTTGTGCCGCACTGAAGACAGGCTTTCAAACACTAACTGATGATTTTCGAAAACTTTTGCAAACCGAGAAAGTATCAAGAGTCAGGCAACTCCGAAGAAGTCATCAGAAGGTTTGTAACGCAGTGTCGATTTCCGAAACCATGTTCAACTTTTACATTGCAGCCAACATCAGCTCATCAATGAGCATCATTCTTGTAAATGGATATCTGCTTGTGTCCAGCAATGATGCATGGAAACGTTTTATTACACCATTCGCATATATCTGTTGGACTGCATATTTTTTGGTCACTCTTACCGTTATCATAATGTCTGCAGCTACTGTGAAAGACAAGGTAAGTATATGACTTGATCTTTGAAAAACTTTCATTTCCAGTTTTCGCTTCGGCAGGGTGCAAAAAGGATGTTTGCAAACTCCTAACGGACATGTGGCCGCCAATAATGTCTTCGTTCGAACACAAAAACATTCGTCCAGAAATAATTAATATAACTCTGTTTTATACTCTGAAAAGAACTAATACAAATATATTTGAAAGAATCTTCTCTCCTAAATAAATTAAGTGCACAGTGGTCGTTTGAAAGGTGTCGCTAACTCGCTATTAACAGGAAACAAATAGCTCAGTAACATGATTCTATTCCCTACCTCGGGACAATTTTTGCAGATGTTTATACATACAATACTGCGATTACAAAAGCGGACAGACGATTTTAGACAGAACGCGACCCTGTCGTGATCTGAACGACATTCTCTGTCTCCTTTCCTCAACACTATAGAATCTCACTTAGACATACCAGGAATAAAAGATGCTATTTCCGTTTTTATACAATGCTCACCTATGTTACTACCTGTGAAAAGCCGTATGTTAAATTTTAGCTTTTAACTCCACTACTGGTGTAAAGCGTGTACATGTGTACTGCGGTTAAAACGTTTTCCGGGGGAAATCCATTCCAAAACTTTACACCTATAGTAGGAACTACATCCAACTTGACCTTTGACATTACCCAATTTGCCGACTTCGATACATTCACACTTTGCGATGTTTCATTCAAACATATGCTTTTCGGCACTATCTACTATGTGCAATGACTTATTAAGTTTAAAATACCAACAATTAAATATTAAAAATTTTGACGATATGTCTAGTTGTCAATCAAGCATTCACGAGCAGCCGGAAGTACTGCCCACCGGCGCAGATGTAAACTAAACAAACCCATGTGCTCGCTCGTCGGCTAATCGAAAATATTGTTTTTGTCCATTTTAAATGATAAAGTAGATTATTTATTAAGTGCATAGTATAAATAAAACACATAGGTACTAGATCCGGTAATCAGATTTAAACCGCTCGAAGAATAAGAGTTTTAACCACTCGGCAGAGTCTCATGAGTTAAAAACCTTATCCTACTCATGGTTTAAATCTGATTACCGGCCATAGAACCTATTTATTCTATATGTTTATCTCGATTCGGTCATGGTTTCGTGATAGTATAATATTTAAGAAATCTTGTTTGTGTAATTGTGTCGCGACCACATCGCAGTTTTTCGAGAAAGACATAGTTGCACGGTGGCTGTGCTCTAAGGCGTACTGCACGTAGATGATTCTTCTGCCTTCAACCAATGCTAATCCTGCTTGTGTGGAGTTACAGTAGTACGTTGGGGAGTCTGTCATTTGCTCGCCATTGCTCGGTGGTTCTCTCCTGGTTCCTCCATATATAAAACTGTCCGAGACAAGATAAACTAGATCGAGAACGAGACTGCTTTTACGATCACAGTACTGTTTCGATTGTTGGAAGCATGTTTCCTAAAGGTTTTATCACCAATCCTCAACGTATGTTGAATACGTTGTTTTAGTATTCAATTCACTTGTTGTTAACCCTTTACTCAACGTAACGTCCAAAACCGGCCAGCGCTATTCTCAAAAATCGCCAATTAATTTTCATTATTTTTTTCATTTTTTGTCTCAAAAACATAGGTTATGACTCCTCATTGGAACGAGCTCGTCGAGCTCGTTCCAATGAGGGGGTCATAACCTATTTTTTGAGACAAAAAATTAAAAACATTAGCCTAGCCACCATTTATCCATTAACCTGAGGAATCGATTAAACCCATTAATTATTCAGCACTATATCAAATTTGATAACTCATTGTCCTTTTCCCAAAATAAATGACACACACTTGAACATTTCAATAAAACCTTTAATGCTTGAAGACGTTTTGATAAACATATGCAGTTTATGTTATGAAAAATAAATCATTACAACGCCACACTCCAAGAAAGGCACGCCAAGCGAAGAATTTCTCCTGACGTTTGAAATAAAACATGGCGTTGTTGGAATTTCTTGAAACAAAACTGCACATAATTTCATACTTCGGAAAAACCTGATCGCCTTTACAATTATGAAGTATTCTCCAGCACTTTTATGTGAAAAAAACTGTTCTAACTTTACCCATTGATTTAGTAGGTTTCTGGGCGGGCTCAAGCTGTTTCTACGATTTCCCAATGTGAGAAAAAAATCAATAAAATCCCAAAGACAACAAACCTAGGAAAAATGAGTGAAGACTGTGAGAGTTTTTTTTCAATTTTTTATTTTCCCATAATAAGGCAATGTCCAAAAAGTATACAAATTAAGTACAATGTATACATAAACGCATTTCAAGTTTAGTTACCATGTTTGAACTTTACTTTTTTATATATTTTTTTAAAAGGTCAGGGCGAGGGTAGGGGTAATTTGTTACAGTGAGGTGGGATGAGGATAGGAGAGTGTGTGGTTGGCAAGAAAGTGTGGCCACATCGGGAAGCACGACAAGATAAAAACAAGCGAAAGAGGGTTAATGTTCTGGGGAGTGTTATGGTCTTGCCATTTTGCACGGAGAGAGTATTGGCATTAATTCAATGCTAATAACTGCCTTGAGTGTTACTTTTCATCTATCGCTAATCACTTTTAAATTTGTTTTAATGATCTCTCTAAACCATTCTACGACACCTGAGTTTTTTATGCATAAACGCTTTTGGGCCCCAGCAAAAGAACGAAATGGAGTTTTCGTTAGAAGGAATCTATACAGTTATAATTATTTCTTCCAATAGTACTGCTAATAGTATTGGCAGGGTTCTAACCACACTGCTTTGTTTTTGGATGTCGCAAGCACGTTTAGGCAAAACTATTTTTTTATGGAATAGTGTTTTGTTTTCAATTCCAATACTAATGGGGTCGCAGATTTATTAGATATGATTTTCTTTCCCAGAATTGCCTATTGTAAAGCTCGGCTGATTTGATTTTAAACTGGGCTGATATAACTCCTATCTCAGTCAATATGAAGCAAGCTAGAGTTGTCTCCCTTGATACAGTAGTAGGCACAACAAATTTGTTTCCAAAAAAATCGTTCACCGTTATTCGACGAACGGAATCAGGGAAATTGACGTTACCTGGTATAAGGTGGTAGTTTGAAGCCGAGTTTATGTATGATTAGGAATTAATGATGGCAATGAGTAAGAATTAGGAAGATGAAGAAAGAAAAATGTTGTATAGAAAATTCAATGCATTCTAAGATCAAGAATCGTAAGCAGAGATTCATCGAAGCGCAAGAAGATACAGTTCAGCTATCCGAAATTCGTGGCTTCCCCAGTTGGGAAGACGATACTTTCGAATAGCCGAACTGAGAGAAGATGAAATTTAGGCCTTTGTGAAGAGAATAAAAAAAAGAATAACACAGTCAGATAACTGTAACAGATCTGAGAATATTTTTTTAATTATTTGTTTTGGCTGTTAGTTTTATGTGATCCTATATATTATCCCTCTGTAACTTCACATCAGATCTGAATTTACTTCGGCCTGATATCTCGTCCTGTATGAAACTAACCAAGTAATAACCTGTAAGTATAAGTTGAGCGTGTAGCGTGTGTTTATTCGTGTTCCATACCTTATACAACCTTTATTTTGGTGTATAATGTCATTTATAACATGATTACCTCTTCTACTATATATGAAAGGCCTATGACATAAATTTGAGCTTTACACATCAACCGTGGTGAACACGCCAGCAATGGGATTTCAGAAGTTAAAATTTACACCTACAGTGGAACTACATCCAAGGTGACCTTTGGTGACGTCGACTTCAATGCGAACTTGTCTAAATCAATCGCACGTCGCCTCGCGAAGTGTGAAATGAAAGTGGCAATTATTTATTACGTTTTTAAATGAGTTTACCCTATAAAACACCAAAAATTAACATTGTCTCATGTTAATAAAGCACCCATTACTCGAAACAGTATGTTATTAAAATGAAAAAGGCCCTGTTCGTTTCGGTGATAAAACTGACAGCGGAAGTACCGCCCACCGATGCTCATGTAAACAAAAACAAATTCGCACGTCCGTACGGCTGCTGCTCAGTAAAATCGAGAAAAAATAATAGCAACTCTTAATAAACTGATGATCATGGTATAAATAAAATATACCCAAAGTAGCTTGGTGTACCAAATGTTCACCACTCGTGGTGAAGTGGTGTTAACCGCGCGCCTAAGGCTCGCGGTAAACACCACTTCACCACTATTGGTGAACATTTGGTACACCAAGCTACTATGGGTATATTCTATATAAATATGATTATTTGGATTTTGTGGCAATTCAGGGTTGATATTTTCGTTGTAAATTGTGTTTGTATTTCTCCTTATTACTTATGTATCACCTTAAATACAGATTTGTCAACAAGTTACTTTTATACATGTGTTATTCTTTTTGAAGATTGGGAAAAGATTTGTTTTCGGAAAGTGAGAATAATTTAATGGGCAGTTGAAAGTATGTGTCAATGTCGTCATTAGGCTTGCTAAACATTCTTTAAATAACGTTGGGCTATAATTATCAGGGCAACAACATTGCTAATCTGCAGTTACAAATTAAAACAAATAATTCTCTCACAAGTCAAAGCGAGTCCGGAATAATGAAACTTTCGCGAGAGCATTTGTGATTCTGATAGATTACTGTCATTTTTATATAGTAATGTTATGTTCCCGTGATCCCCAGAAAGAAAGCATCTCACTAAGGCCTTAAAAATTAAAAATCTATTTCTCATGCCCTCCTGCATGGTCCTTTTGGCAGCCGTATTCTCTCTTTTCATAACCAATGTAAACTTAAAAAAAACCCATACAAATGAAATGGTCTGATATTTTACCAAAGTTAAGAGAGCAAGAGCATTGCAATGCCTTCTTGCTCTCAAGGGACGAAATACACTACCACCCATGCTATTCTGTAGATTATGAGGCCTAAAACATAAACCAAGAACATGAGCTTTTGATGGTAAAGAAATAATTACAGAAGTAAAAAATAAAATAAACAAGAGGCCCCAGCGGGCCTGAGGGCGCTCACCTTACATGGTAGCCTGAATATAAAAACCAGGGAATTGATTTCAACAAGTTGCATCTGCCCCTCCTTAGAAAAGCTTATACCAAATATCCAAAGATTCAGACCAGTGGATCTAAAAAAAATAATATTTTTAAAGAATATTCCTCATATTGAACTAAGTTATAATTCGGGCTCCCATAGGAAGCCCAAATATGAACCCAGGGACTTAGCTTGAAGAAACTTGAATCTCACCTCCAGTGGGATGCCGTTTTCCAAATATCAAAAGATTCTGACTGGTGGATGTGAAGAAGATTTTTGAAGAATATTCCTCATATTGAATTAAGTTATAATTCAATTCGGGCTTCCACAGGGAGCCCAAATATGAACCCAGGGACTTGGCTTGAACAAACTTGAATCTCACCACCCTAAGGATGCTGCATGCCAAATATCAAAACATTCCGACCGCTGAATCTGAAGAAGAAGATTTTTAAAGAAAAATTCCTCCTATTGAACTAAGTTATAATACGGGCTCCCACAGGGAGCCCAAATATGAACCCAGGGACTTGGCTTCAACAAACTTTAATCTCACACCCCTAAGGATGCTGCATACCAAATATCGAAATATTCCGACTGCTGGATCTGAAGAAGAAGATTTTTAAAGAAAATTCCTCATTTTGAACTAAGTTACAATTCGAGCTCCCACAGTCAGCCCAAATATGAACCTAGGGACATGACTTGAACAAACTTGAATCTCACCCCCCTAAGGATGCTGCATGCCAAATATCAAAACATTCCGACTGCTGAATTTGAAGAAGAAGATTTTTAAAGAAAAAATCCTCATATTGAACTAAGTTATAATTCGGGCTTCCACAGTGAGCCCAAATATGAACCCAGGGACTTGGCTTGAACAAACTTGAATCTCACCTCCCTATGCATGCTGCATACCAAATATCAAAAGATTCTTATTGGTAGATCTGAAGAAGAAGATTTTTAAAGAATATTCCTCATACTGCACTAATTTAAACATTTAGGCTCCCATAGAGAGTCCAAATATGGACCCAGAGAATTGATTTCAATAAACATGTGAAACAAATTCCAAAGATGTTATATGTGAAATTCAAAAGCTTTTGGTGCAGTGGTTTGGGAGAAAAGTAGTGTTAAATGTTTTTCTCATTACCCACTGATTCAGCACTTTTTCAAAAGTCCCAAAAAGTACCCCATGATAAAACCGATAGCAATATTTTTTACCATTCCATTATGTTGGTCCTAAAGAAGCTTCACACCAAATAAGAATTCTCATTGCCGTGTTGTTTTGGAGATATGGGCGTTTTAATTTTTTTCTATTTTTAGCTCTCGCGGTTCCCATGGGGCGATGGGAACAATTTTTTGCATAAATTAAGTACTTATGGCCCAATAAGCCCGCATATCAAATTTGGTTCAAATCTGCCTCTCGGTTTGGAAAATAGAAATTTTCGGCGAGGCGAAAATACTTGCCCCTCCCATAACGAAGGCAAATATAGCTCCTCGAACTTCTCTTGAACAAATTTGAGTCTGCACCTCAAAAGGAAGCTGCACACCAAATATCAAGTCTCTGCTGCTGCTGGTTCATGAGAAAAAGATTTTTTAAGAATTAAGCACTCTTTTTGGGCGTGGCCCTACCGAGGGGCAGGTCAACTTGATTTGAACAATCTTGAATTGACATATGATAAGAAACATGCACAGCAAATTTTGTTGAATTTGGTCCAGCAGTTCGTGAGAAGAAGTCGATAATGGAAAGTTAACGACGGACGACGGACGGAAAATGATCAGTAAAGCTCTTCTTGAGCTTCGCTCAGGTGAGCTAAAAACCGCTCGCCCGCGTGCAATTTTAAAATAATGGCCTGAGAAACAGAAGATCTACTTTGTGGGGCCAAACTTGTAATATAGCGTCGTGCAATTTTCGACCTTTTAATAGTCCGTGAGACCCATTTATTCGCAAGTAGTTACATTTTAATGGACAAATACTAACTTCCATAAATGGTTAGGAAGATATATCTACTACAAGGAAAACCAGGATAGCATAGAATATTTGGAAGCCACCGTCAAGAAAAAAACGCATTTTGTACATCCACCCAACATATAAATTACATCAAATCACCCAAATTAATAAATGCTTGTTTCGCTCTTCACTACTTTTGAACTTTAGTTAAAGACCAATAAAGGAAAGTAATAAGGTATGGAGGTATTTCCACCTGGCTCTTGTGTAAATGAGAAGAAAAAAATCTTGACAAGACTTAGCGTAAAGTACTGAGCACGTTCGTACCAGGCGAGATTTGGTTGGAAGAAAACATATGCGTTCAGAATCAAATTTAGCAACAACTATGTGGTGAATTATCACATGAACTAATCATGAGTTATTAAAAAATTAAAAGTGATAACAATTTATCACCTGCTACCTAATAAGACAGGGTTAAGGCCTAAAAAGTTAAAAATCTGTTTCTCAGGTCCACTCGTATGGTCATTTTGGCTGCCGCATGCTCTCTTTTTATAATCAATGAAAAAAATTAAATGAGTTATGTTTGCTAATTTACACAAGTTGATAAAATTGACAAATTTCTCCCTTGAGCGCATTGCAAAGCCTTCTTGCACTGAAGGGGCGAAAACACCACCACCCTTGCTATTCTGTAGGTTATAAGGCCTAAAACATAAAAGAAATCAAGAACATGAACTTTTTATGGTAAAGAAGTAATTGCAAAAATAAAAAATAAATTAAAAAACCATTGCCCACATGCATTTTTACGAAAATTGGACTGAGAAACAGAAGGTCTACTTTGTGTGGCCTAATTATCTCACAATTAATTTTCGGTATCTATTGATAAAAATCGTCTAAATTTCCACATATCTTTAATTTTCCCATCCTTCTCTTCCACATTATACTTCCCGTGAATCTTATTCTGTTAGACGGATATTTTGTCCATTCTAAAAGAAAGTGTTCAAGGGTCTCCACTACACCGAAGTACCTCATTGGCACTCTTTTTCACTGTCTTTCCCAATTCCCCCCTAAGCTCCAGCGATCGCCACCTCATCTTGAACAGCAGTGATCCCCAAAGGTGCCACCGAAGTACTATTCAAAACAGGGCTTCCCTTTATCGCGCAGCCCACCCAAAGACATCTTTGCTTTGCCCCCTCTCGTAAATTCAAGTCAGAGTCCATGACTCTTTCTCTAACGATTTTTTTCACCCTGTGTTGTTCCCACTTCTGAGTCCGAGATCTCCATTGAGTAGTTCTCTATTAACCCTTTACCTAACATGAAAAGCAGACGATACTTGCAAAATAAATTCTTGAAAAACTAATTTTTTTCATTTTTTGTTTCAAAAACATAGGTTATGACCCCTCTTTGGAACGAGCTCGACCGTTCTGGCCGGTTTATGCCGTTACGTTGGGTAAGGGGTTAACTCCCTCACTTGGTCCATCCACCCTGTCTTTGAGTTTGAATTCCATATATTCCGGAACGCTAGTTTACACCATCGGCTGCCAAGGACATTTACCAAACAGTTAAGATAACAGAGTTTCATTAAGTCTGGCCTGCCCTTGATCATCATCCACCCGAGCTCATCCCTAATTGCTTGTAGTGATGCGCATTACTCGACACCGTTATCCATCGGCATGCATCGTTCTGCAGGGTTTCCAGGCTCTTTAACTGGTTGAGTGCTGGAAGCCACTATCAGGGCTTTCCAAAAAATGAGGATACCAGAGGAAAAGCCAACATTTTCCTTGCTCATTTTTGATATTCAGTCAAACGCAAATAATATTTTGTTTATATAAATTTGTTTTATCACAAATTATTGAAGAGTGCCCCCAGGCACTCTTCAATAATATGTGATAGAACAAATTCCGATCACCAAAAAAATGTTGCCCTCAACCAGTTAAAGCCGTTTGGTTTAGAGGTGTCACTTCCATACCATATGTTATACTTCATACCTATGCTACATTCATGATGTAGCCATGGATGTTGATGAGAGACCCTGAACAACAGATACATGAATGAATCTGTTGAATGGTCAGTCAGATTAAATCATTGGGTTAAGAAAGCTAACCCTCAACACGCTTGTTCTTGTCATTTTATCATCTGTTTCTGATCTCAAAATGAAACACTTGAACTTTTCAACGACGATGTGCCTCAACCCATCCTTTTTATTAACCACCCTCTTCCAGTACACCCTACCAGGCAGTATGATGGATGGAGTTGGATAACTAAATCTTTTTCTACCTCCTAATGCCTATATCGTAACGAGATGATTTAATATGAAACGAAATCATCTAAATTGTCCCCCCCCCCCCCGTGAGAGTGCAGCCAAAACACGACAGAAACCGCATTTGAGAAAATTTCAGAGCTTGATTCTATGCTGGAAATGATCTTGTATGACACGCATGCTAATTGTAATAATGACGATTATTCCATTGCTGTTACACCTGACACTAGTGTGGTTTGTTTTAGTATCAATTATCGGTTCGTTCAAAGAGCTTGGTCAATCGTGCAGTATTACCGAAGCAAAACTGGATTCCATGGAAGGTTTGTCTGTACTTTCAGAAGTGTAAATAAGGGTGTTTGTGTGTGTGAACGCCTCCCTTATACCCTTTTACAATCAGGACATTGTCATCTGAATTGGAGTTGCAGATATCAAGTCGTTCTTGTAAGTAATGATGCACATCCTTACGCAAGTAAATTTGCAAACCAGCACTTACACTCGGTGATCACGATTCATCAACACAGTTTAGTGCTTTAATGTGTCCTCAAAGAGGTAACACCAAAATTATGAAATATTCTCATCAGAAGCAAGAAAATCACAAGTCAGGGAGCGTGACAACAGTTTAACACAACTGACGTGATATACGTGCATTTCCTCTCCACTCTCAAGCTAGTTGTACACATTCCTTCTTAACTGGTTGAGGGCTACATTATTTTTGATGGTCTGAATTTGTTCATCAAAATTTATTTTATCACAAATTATTGAAGAGTGCCCTCAGGCACTCTTCAATAATTTGTGATAATACAAATTTATATAAACAAAATATTATTTGGGTTTGACTGAATATGAAACATGAGCAAGGAAAACGTGGGCTATTGCTCTAGTACCCTCATTTTTTTCAAAGCCCTGATAGTGGCTTCTAGCACTCAACCAGTTAATACTCCGGACTCTAGTCACCACGCGAGTTCAAACTGTTTTTTCACTTCGAATCGCACAATTCAACTAAAAATCGAAACTTAACGCTTTTCCTCACATAACAGCCAAATCCGTGCAGCGCTGTTTAAAATAAATCGCCATTCAAATCTTATTTTTTTCAAGTCCTGCAATTAAGAAACAGTCCATGATCCATTATTCGGAACGAGATAGACGATCTTGTTGCAAATGGATCAGAAGGTGTGTTTTGGGGAAAATAGCAGAAACTGTTAGCTATGCAAGAAACATTTTGCAAGTGGTATCTCTAGTCATGTTAGGTGAAGGGTTATTGTAAGTTATCTCCGCCAACATGTATGGTATATGGAGGTTTAATACCTCGATGTCGGCTTTCAAACACCGAGCCGTTGGCGAGGTGTTCAAATGAGACATCCAAGGATTAAATCTCCATATACTACACATGTTGGCGGAGATAACGTTTTTGTCCCGTTTGAAACACAATAGAAACATTGGGGAGAAAAATTTGTGGACGCGTTTCTCACGCTCCGTAAAAAAGTTGGACCAAATTCGTAAATAACCGTTTTGTTTTTATAAACGCAGAAGATAACCGTTTAGTTACATCCCTTGGGTCGTCAAGGGAACGAGTAAACAGTATTTTGTTTACATATGGTCCCTCGAGTTCCAATGTGTTATATGTGCCTACTGGCACATATAACACATTGGTACTCAGGGGACGAATTTTATTTTAGTTTTCTCAAGTTGTTTCATTTTAATTATTGAACTATTTAATTTATAACGACGTAATATGATCGAATTGTCGGAAATCTGATGATATTTGTTACTATTTTCAGTTTTTTTTTGGTTCGATTTTTATATCGAGGCGAGGAAACGCGGGAAACATTCGTTTAAACCATATACCTCCAATGTTTCGCGTGCGTTTATACCCTGGATGTTACACACTCTCATATACCCTGGATTTTGGGTGCGCCCTTTGCCATGGCTATTTGTTCAATGCATTCTGACCAATCAAAAGACAGAATTTATCGGGATATAGGGACAAACAACATTTAACCCTTTACCTAACGAATGTCTGGGAACCACGCGCGTAATTACAAATTGGGCAATTTAAACAATTAAAATTCAGCATATGTGCCCCCCCCCCCCCCCCCCCCCCCCCCCCATTGGAAAGATCTCGTCGATATATTTTTCTGAAATTCCGTTAAAAGAATGAAAAAAGGTATTTAAAATAATAAATTTTGATATTTTGTGCCTTCTTTAAAGGGTTAATATTTTAATTATTGTTCTGTTTAATTTAAAAAAAAAATTACAAAATCATATCACGTGACCTCTTATTGGAACGAGCTCGTTCCAATGCGGGAGAACATGGTATGTTTTGCGGAAACTTTTTAAAAAATACTTGTTTTTTCAACTACTAAATTTTCAAATATGGAATTGGCCGATTCATTTGGCAAAGAGTTAATAGGTTAAACTTGCAACGCCGATGCATTTCATTATAACTACCAGAATATATTGTTATTGATTATTCGTTTTTGTGCAAGAGAAATGTAAAAAAAACAACATCCGTGTCCAGTTTGTTTTCACTACAGGGACACGGCGCATTAAGCTGAATAATGAAGAAGCAATGCACTTTCGGAAAGCATTCAGATGAATTACTCATTGGATGACAGATTTGAAGTCTTGATAAGTTTCCCAACTGGGCAGTGCAAGCACTTCATGACATTTCCTACAGAAAACAAATTCCCCAATCATTTTTAAGGATACATTAGTTGTACCAGGTTGATGATTATACATAACTGCATTCAACAAAGCGTTGTGGCTTGGAATGGCTCGTGGTGCTGACCCGCTAAACGTATTTATGCCAGCAAACGAATTAACGGGATATGGTTTGTCTTTTACCCTTTACCTAACATGAAAAGCAGACGACACTTTCAAAAAAAATTCTTGAATAACCAATTTGTTTCATTTTTGTATCAAAAACATAGGTTATGACCCTTCATTGGAACGAGCTCCAACGAGTGGTCATAACCTATGTTTTTGAGACAAAAAATGAAAAAATAATGAAAATTAATTAGCGATTTTTGAGAATAGCGCTGCCGGTTTTGGCAGTTACGTTGGGTAAAGGGTTAACAGACTTTGACGACTAATACTCTCTGAGTCAGCACGGTTCGAGACAGATATTTGTTTCATTCATTCTCAATAGATCACACGGCATTGTCATAAAATTAAGAGAAGTACGAACGTGTTACGAAAAATACTGCAAAGGGTGTATATATTACAATCCATCGATTTTTGCTTTGTTTTGATCGAGTAATAGAGTAAATATATTTTGCGCGATGAATATTTTACATTTTAAACATTCGGCGTTATTGGCAAGAAACTAATTTTATATAGCTTTTATTCAGATTTTAGAGACGTTTTGTTCAAATACCTTGAGGCGTTAAACAAATAGGAACATTTTGCGTTTTCTACCTGGGTCAGACCAGAGGCATGCAGAAGAGAATCGGACGTAGTTTGAGAACTTTGGATGTGTGACAAAGTCTCTTTCCTCTCAACCATTTGTGACCAACTCGAAGCATACAACCTACGCCCCAATAACGTAAATTGAAGTGTTCGTCAAACTAAATCGGACTTTGAAATTCAGACAAGGATGGTAACTTAGCAGTGATGTAACAACTATATAACTTGATTGCCGCCACGTCTGCGAACAAGTCATAACTCAGCATGCCCCCCTCCCTATGAAGGTGTCAAATCAATCAACGCGGTAATTCATCTCATTACATTTTGAACATCTGGCATTCCTGGCCCTCTTCCTTGCATTTTTCGCATACAAAATCTTTCGACGTAAATGCAAAAGTCCGTTCTACCTTTCGTTGTAACGTTTCCTTGCAAGGAAGAGTCACACCGGGTTAATTCTACGTGTAGATTGTAGGCATATATTGCAAGTTGTTACGTAATGATGAAATATCAAAAGAAAAAACGTGGAAATAATTATATTTCTTGCAACTCTAGGCCAGTTCATCGATCGTATCTTTCCCCAATTCCTCACCGCGACGATGTCTGGGTTAGGGGCTGTTTACAAAGGTATATCGATATATATATGCATGTGTATATGTATATATATGCACATGTGTTTGTGCTTGTGCATATTGATATGTGTGTGTAATGTGTATGCATGTGTATGTACTGTATAATTCAATCCCGCCCAGATATCTCCGCGGTGCATGTTGGGGAGTGACATGACATCACCGAAACTCAGTCAAGTTGGCTCTGAACCAAGGGGACATACATGAGAGAGAGAGAGAGAGAGAGAGAGGAGGGGGAGGAATGGGGAGGGGGCGAGAGAAAGAGAGAGAGTATGGAATAATTATTTATCAGGCTATTTTGACACGGACATGTGCTGTACAATATATAACTGTTTTTTCTTTGTACCATTGTAACTTGACTCCATGAAAATGGAAATAAGTTAGAAAAGTAAATCATATCATATCTCATCGACGACGATTGATGACGTGAAAGCTGTTACGCTGTGACTGTGGTCACAGCGTAACAGCTTTCACTTCCACCAAACGTGATGGTGTTTACCTGGCACGAAAACTAGTTTCACGGGCTCAACTTTCCAATGCCGGCACTAGTTTGTTGTTAATAATAAGTAAAATATATTGTAAATACATAATTTGTATTGCCGCCAAAAAAGAAGCACATCACAAAATATTCATTTTTAACAGACACGTATATTCTTTAAAACATCGATTGCCGATTGCAAGCCATCAGGAAATTGAACACATTCGAGAAATATTTGTTGTTGAGCACTGTTTATTTATTACTACACGCCCCGCCCCCAAGATGGCGGCGTTTGAGACACTTTTCTGTATGTGAAAAGTGAGCGTCCTAGCAATGCACTTGTATCGAGATCAGTGGTAATAACTGATTTCATCTGCACTTGAACGGAAACAGATCGAGGAAGAAACAGACTACGCTTCTGGTTGTTGTATTATTATGGACCATTGTTTGTGTCACTGTTCTGAAGATAAGATAAATTACTGACAACAAGCGCGATAACAATTTTGTTACTATCAAACTATCGTAAAATGTGTACCACCGTACGCGACGTCGACAAATCGTTCACAAATTCTCTTAAACCTCCATATCACATGAAACGTCGTTAATTTCGACGTAACGACCCATGTCTTATTTCCTGATTATCAACTAGTGTCTAATAGGCGAGTGTATTCTTGTGCGTAGTTCATATGACGTCAATTACGGCAACAGGTACAAGTAAAGCGCATTCATGACGAACTGAGCCATCGAACTGATTGTCGGTTGTTTTGGGAGAATTTAGCGACAATGAATTAAATAAAAAGTGTAAAAAACATTCGAAAATTCATGTGATATACAGAATCTTTATCTCGTGATGTTTGGATATAAGAGTTTTTGAAACTCGTTTGAATCAAGGCTCGTTGTGAATCAAATTCATCAAACTCGTTTCAAAAAATCTTATATCCAAACATTACTCGTTTGAGATCCTCTATATATTAAGCTTGTGGGTTATCGGACTTTCACCGGAACCACTCAAGCAGGGATGTTATCTCACTTATCGATTAGCTTTGATGACATTACTACAGGTACACTTTTTATTGTTTTTCGCCATATATTTGATGGAATGGAAATGGAAATTATCTTTCGAGACGACAGCACAAGTCATATCCCAAACATGCGTTTTTCAGGCTGCCGTCAATGCTTCATGGATTTTTTGGATGACAAGGAAAGGGCATGTCAGAAATATAATTCACATTCTTGAAAAGTGCTATGACACTCACCTTCCATCTTATGGTAAACATTATATCTTTCTAAAGAAAGTAAGAATTTGTATAACTGTTACTGTTGTGATCGTCTTCATCCTCACCCACCTTGCGTTTGTGTTATTCGATACGGATTTGTTTGATTACCTAATCCTACCAGTCGATGCTTCATCTAAATATGCTGTTTTCATTAAGATATGTTTATTCATTGTGGGTATTGTAGTAGTGGTGGTTGTTGTTTTACCCTTTATGATATTCCGCACAACATGTGCAGCATTGAACACAGCTTTTCAAACACTAACTGATGATTTTCGAAAACTGCCATATACTGAGAAAGTGTCGAGAGTCGGACATCTCCGTAAAAGTCATCAAAGGATCTGCAACGCAGTGTCTATTTCCGAAATCATGTTCAGCTTTTACATTGCAGCCAACATCAGTTCATCAATGAGCAGCATTCTTGTGAATGAATATGTGCCTATTTCGAGTAAAGACGTGAAGAAACGTTTTATTACACCATTCGCATTTATCAGTTGGACTGCATATTTCATGGTCACTCTTATAGTTCTCAGTCTGTCTGCAGCTACAATGAAAGACAAGGTTTGTACAACGCTTCTTATTTGAAAGACTTGCTTTTCTAATTATCCCGCTGCAAAACACGCGAGAAATATTTAATCTACTCATCTAGCGAGCAAATGCATGACGATAAGTACTCGTTCAAGCTCCCATCCACACACCTCAAGCCTGTTTAGTCAGTTTTTGTGGGGACTTGTTCTTTCTTTTGTTCTCTGTGACAAACATGTCCCCACAAAATCTGGAAGGCTAACATTAATCGCATTATTTTCTCTACGAGGACACGGAAAAATAGAAGCCAGAAATGAATAAATGTGGATCCGAGATTTGTAATTGATAAAGGTATACTGTTAATGTTTGAATCTGCCCACCACAGACAATGGGACCTCGAATTATTTATAATAAATCGTATAATTGTCGCTCGTAACCCACTTTCCACTGTACACTATCTTGTCCGACTAAATGCTTTTGGGCCTTTTCTGCGACTTCTCCCAGTTATCATGAGCAACCCAAGAACACCCAACGGTCGTGTAATACACCACTGTAAAGCTTATTCATTCCCCTTTCCACTGACACTGGGTACTGCTGGATACATTATGTGAATCAAATTCGAGGGGGTATAACGAAGATGAGTGCTATTGTTTTCGAAAAGCAAGTTGTGTATCTTGTTAATATTTATATACCATTATGGGGGCACGTCAGCATCGATTCAAAAATGCTATCAAATATCAGTTTTCTTTCGATTTCACAGCTTGTGCCGAGTACCTGTGTGTGAAACTTGACGATTACATGAAAGCTTACATGATTTGACTATTTATTGCTCACTTGTCAAACCGTCGACCGGCTGATGTACAACAATTCGCCAAATCTGATTTCCACTGGTAAGGGACGATCGGGCGATTATTTTTCCAATGTCTTGCCACCATTTATCCATTTTCCTCAAACTAGAGTGTGAATCCATAAACTCTACAGCTTCATATTAAAATTGATAGTACAATGTCTTTCGTTCAAAATAAATGATATGTTTGGAAGGTTATTTCAATAAAACGTTTGATATTTCAAAGCGTTTTGACAAACATAAGCAATTCATTTCATAAAAAAAGTAAATTAAAAAATTTACGATGCACCCAAAAACGTCACGACAGACTGAAATTTTCGACCACACAATCTTATTAAAAACGCCTTTTGGATCAATCCAATGCGTCTTTTGAGATTCTTGAAATGCAAAGGCCTTCCGATATAGTCACCGGGACAAAGCAGTAGCCAGAGCGTTATTATTTTTATTCCACACATTTACGAAGAATTCATTTACAATCCCAAATAAAAATAGAGCTATTCTAAGATTTATCAGGTGATTCAGTAGGTTGCGGGGCTGGCTAAAACTGTTGTTGAATTTTCCTAAATGGAACAAAACAATCAATCAAACAAAAATAGCCACTGTTTTTATAATGTCTGGACTATTTCCAAAACAGGACGCCAGGAATTCGTCCCCATGGCCAATTACAAATTCTGACTTTAGAATGTCCGAAACATTATGGAAATACATAGCGAAGTAAATGGAATTATTCATGAGATGAGATTTTCTTTCCGAGAATACTCCATTATCAAGTTCGGCTGATATGGCTTCAAACACCACTGATATGGCGCCGTGCTCAGCTGATTTTAACTCAATTAGAGTTGTCCCCTTGATGCGTTACCAAACGCATCCAATTTGTTTACATGGGAATCGTTCGCCGTTTTTCGTCGAATGCAATCAGGAAAATTGACGTTACCAGGCATAATGGAGTAGTTTGAAGCTGAGTTTTTGTATTTTGAGGATTTAATGATGACAATAAGTAAGGATTAGGTGGAGAAATAGAAGAACGAAGAGAACTGTTGTAGAAAATTCAACGCAAACTAAGACACAGAGTCATAAACGGAAATTCGTCGAAGTGGGAGAAGAGATTCAGCTATCCGAACGTCTCGGCTTCCCCATCGGGGAAGCCGAGACGTTCAGATAGCTGAGCTAGGAGAAGAGGAAGCTTCGGACTTTGTGAAAAGAATGAGAAATTGATAAAGTGATGCCCAAATTCATTTATAGTAATCGTAAAAATCTATTCCCATACAGATGTACGAATACAAATGCATATGTCGCTATGTACTCACTGGAATGTGCCAACTTTATTCAGCAACAGTATTTAGTCTAGCCGAAAAGAAGACCATCCTTGCGTCAGTTATTGAACTTAACTCTTGATTTGATTGCCACTACTGACCGCATTCTGTTGTTTGCGTATTTCTGGCTTAGTGTATTGGCGGATTAAAAACCCAACTCTTCACTTTACCAAACAAATTGGTACAACCGCCCGTGCGCTCCGTGAAACAAGAAAGTGTGGATATGTAATAATTAGAAAAAAACATTCAACCAGGCCCCGCCGTGTGAGCTCCCTCTGTCGCGACCTTGATGAGTTCGCTCCATTGGGGGTTCACATGGTGGGATTTCATTTCATTTCATTAAATTTGCAAAACAATGTATATTATTCAGCAAATGTTCCGCTTGATGTATTTATTTTCCAGTGAAAAATCACTTCTAAAATTTAGAGGGCAACAAAACATACCTGTAACTATCAACTCAGAAAATTGTGGTAAAATTGTGGTAAAACTGCATTTGTTGAACAAGACCATGTGATAGACTGATTGCTTTAATTATTAATTCGTTGAAAGGTGCCCCCACCCCATTGAGTCATTGGGGGACCACTGAAGTTCCTCGGAGCTTTAGTGGGCGCTCTTGTGCACCATGGGACGAGTTGATTTCGGCCCAAGAGTCCTATTCCTGATGTGAGGCTGCAAAATGACAGAATTGTCCATAAGTATTTGTTTCATCATGTTATATTTATATATTTTCTTGATACCTGGAAGCAACAGCCTACTGTGTTTGCCAGCACTTCACGGCACTCTAGTATGGCACAACCCAATACATTTATCCAAGGGATTTGACGTTGGCCCAAATTCAAATTTACTGGACAATGGCTGATGAAATTGTATTTGATGAGATTGAGAATAACTCTTGTTACGATTTTATAAACCTATTTAATGAAACGCTCACTATGGATTCAGACAACACTGCGGTCTCACCTTTTAACGTTGGCAATCACACGTGCAATTATTATTCCCCTCAACAAATCCCCAATCTATTTGCGGCAAACTCCAAATCGTTTTCAATGTTTAATATCAACTGTCGCAGTTTGAATGCTAACTGGGACCAACTGCAAAATTTAATATGTGACTTGCAACCGACCTGTAACCTTCTAGATGTCATTGGTCTTACGGAGGTATTTAGCATCAAAGATAACATCTCATATGAGCTAGAAGGTTACCACTCGCTTATGACACGGACACGACCAGACAACGATGATGGAAGGGGTGGAGTTGGACTAGTTATTAAGGACGACCTTAGCTATCTCAGTTTTTATTCCCCATGTATTTGAGCCCATCTTTGTTGAAATAACATCTAAACATAAATGTATTCTAGGTATTATATATAGACCTAACACTGCCCCGCGAGCAGATTTAGATGAATTTTTGATGAGCCTGTTTCGGCTTGTTGAAAAAATCAATAACGAAAACAAAGTAGCGTACCTTATGGGAGATTTCAACATTGACCTGCTTGGCTTCAATCGCCATCGCAAAACAAATTTGTATGTTGATACGATATTCAGCTATGGCTTCATGCCAACCATTACTAAACCAACAAGAGTAACCGACTCGACAGCGACCATAATCGATCACATCATTTCCAATAACCCAAATAATTATACTTCTGGAATTATTATTACTGATATTAGCTATCATTTTGGAACCTGCGGAAAATCCGATACTGATAATAACAAAGATACCCTCAAAAGATCCTTTAAACAGGAAAATGTTGACCATTTTCGAGCTTCACTATCGGAAAGTGACTTTTCAGATGTTTTGAACGCAACATGTTCCAATAACGCATACAACAACTTTCTTAATACCTTCCAGAGAGCATTTAACCAAGCGTTCCCCCTAAAGATAGTAAAAGTCCCAAAGAAACACGTCAAGCGGGAACCATGGATGAGCTATGGCCTCTTACAATCATCACTGACTAAAAAAATCTATATGCTAAAAAACTCAGATCTCCAAACCCTATTAACACAGAACGATATAAAGCTCACTGTATATTATTTAATCGCCTAAAACGTAAATGTAAAGAAGATTATTATACAACTGCCTTGAATGATAACAAAAATAACCTGAAGAAATCATGGGAACTCTTGAAGAAAGCAATTAACAAATCAGGGGGACTATTGGTCTACCATCCTCGTTTGTCGAAAGTGGGGTTGAATTCACTGATCCCAAAACAATAGCCGACAAATTTAATTCCTTTTTTGTTAATATTTGTATCAAGCTACGAAACGATGCCACTCCATCCTGCCAACATTTTTCCGATTACATAAAAACAAGTTACAGTGACTCCTTTTTTGTTTCCCCCACATGCCAAGCTGAAATATTGCAATGTGTACAGAAAATGCACACCAAAAAGAGTAAAGATTATATTGATGTCTCTAGTAAGTTATTAAAAGAAATCATCACTGAAATTGTTATGCCTCTAACCCACATTATTAACTTATCATTGAATTCTGGCATCGTCCCCACAAAAATGAAGATAGCCAAGGTCACCCCTGTTTATAAATCTGCAAATAAACAATCTTTCAATAACTACAGACCCATCAGTATCCTACCTGCCTTCTCAAAGATCTTAGAAAAACTTATGCAGAGTCGCCTTTCGAGCTATTTAGAAACCCAAAATGTATTTTATCAGTACCAATTTGGTTTTAGGAAGAGACACTCCGCTGTACACCCAGTTCTTCACCTCATCAATGATGTCGCCCGTATGAATGACAAACCGACCAAAGATTGTACTATATCAATTTTTCTCGATTTCTCTAAGGCTTTGGTACTATTGATCACCTCATTCTTCTAAAAAAATTAGAACGTTATGGCATTCGTGGAATAGCTCTTAACTGGTTTAAAGATTACTTAACAGACAGAAAACAGTATGTCCAATACCTTGATATAACTTCTAATGTTGAAGATATACCAGTGGGGGTGCCGCAAGGCTCAGTTCTCGGTCTCCTCCTATTTTTGATATACATTAATGATTTAAACAATTCCACTGTTCTAAACATTTTATCCTTTGCCGATGACACAACAGCACATGCTTCAAATGATAACCTTGATACCCTCTTTGAAAATGCCAACATTGAGTTGCAAAAAGTTAGTGAATGGTGCTCCGCAAATAAACTGATACTGAATGAGAGGAAAACCAACTACATGTTACTTCACCCAAATAGCGATTCATACGGCATTACAAACCGATTATTAACTCTAAATGAAATTGACATTACACCGATTGGGAATGGCTAAGATAAGACAAGTGTTAAATTCCTTGGCATTCATCTTGACGAAAATTTAAACTTCAAGAGTCACATTTCGGCGGTATGCTCAAAGATGGCTTCTGCCATCTATGCAATAAATAGGGCAAAAAAAAATTCTTCCAATAAGTGCCCTCAAAACCCTGTACTTTTCTCTTGTTCACACCCATTTGCTATATGGCATCCATGTCTGGGGACACGCCTCACAAACAAAAAGAGTTTTTAAGTTGCAAAAAAGGCTATACGTATTATCAGTAATAAAAAACATACCTCCCACCGAATTCTCAAATTTAATGATGTTTACACTCTCTCTATCCTTCTATTTATGCATGACTGGGCCAATAATCAACTACCGGAAGGTTTTAATAAATACTTTAAATTATATGAAAATCCTTCGGGCATGGTAACTAGGCAATGTGGCAAGGTATATATAGAAAAACAAAGAACAAAATTCTCAGCCGACCTTCCTATCCACACTTTCCCAAGAGTATGGAATGAAATTGACCGATCCATGCAAACTCTGTCTCGCCAACAATTTAAAAAAATCACAACAGACAACTGCCTTGACCAGTATTGCGATACAGTAAACTGTGATTATCCTGAATGCCCATACTGTGCTGACAACGCCTGATTATTTTAATCCTACACCGGGCGAATGTAATAAAACAGTTGCTGCCCTCTCCAATGGGACGGTGTGGGGAACCATGCAGGGCGGGGAGAATGTCTGCCTCGGCCTTCGGTCCCGGTCGATATAGTTCCTGCGCTCCATGGATCCTCGTATCGATCCGGCGGAGGGGCAGCAATTGTACATATTTACAATCCACAATTTGCTAAACAACAGAATTGGCACAATATTGGCAAGAGTCAAAAGACATAAGAAATAGCATTCTCATCTCATCATTAAATAAAATAAAGGAAAGTTCTTCGCCAAATAGGAAACAAATGGTTAGTCAACGCCTTTGGACTGGCTGGGCGCACAAATGAACGTGCGTTTCGCCATTTGAAAGACTTAAAAAAAAAAAAAAATAAAAGACACTTGGAACTTTCCAAATTTCTGAATTATCAACGTTACCCTTATATACTTCCAACTCGATTTTCCCCAGTTCCTGGGTTCTTATCGTATACTTGTGATTAAGATTTTGCATAATGAAGTGTGTGTGCTGCCAGGTATGAAGTTTATGGTTTCTCAGGGAATACCAGGAAGACAGCCAGATAGGCTATGGTATTCCCTAACAGTGTACACCTCTAAAATCTAAAATATGTTATCTGAATTTATTAGTGTGTGTACTGTTGAATAAATTGAACGGAATTGAATTGAATTGAAACAATAACACTGTCAGAAAACTATAACAGATCTGAGAACAGTTTGCAGTTATTTGTGGGGTTTAATAAGTAAAGATTCAGCTATCCGAACGTCGCGGCTTCCACAGCCACTTGTTGGAATATGGTGTCCTCTAGTCACTTAGGTGAAGAGTTAACTGGCTCAGCGCTTGAAAATCAATATCTGGAATTTATGTAAAACTTTCAGGTGACATAATAAAGATCTCACAGGTGCAGTATCCGATTGTTTTTAGCTAAAGGCAGATAATATTTTTCGATATCGTTTTGTTTTTCCTCCAATGCTAGTGGTAAATAATATTTTGATGATATCCTTTTGTTTTGATAAATTTCATTCAAAATGCCTATCGACACTCTCAATACATTGTGTCATAACAATTGTTATCTGAGAACCAAATATAATTTAACACTCAACAAGTGAGTGGTTTCCTACTTTCTGACCCAACTCTACCTTATGATCGCTTGGTCGACCTAGAGAAGCTAATTCATAAGACAGGACCCAGTCTAAAATATGAAAGAGTAAGAAAGAAAATTCGATTGATGAGTATACAATCTGTCAAAACTGAATTCTTATTTTTCCATCACTAATAATTACACATTTTTAGATAAATGAAAAATTAAAAAGAAATTCTATTTCAACATTTTGTCACGATATATTCGTAGGAAAGCTGGACTAAACACCGGCTACTCAATATCTAGTTGAACCGCAATTCTCGTTATAGAATGTCGATGGTCTTCCCGCCATATTTTGAAAACTGTTCTTTCTTCTCGTTTTAAAAGTTTTAGTTTCTTCTCTCCCATCACAAGGTTCGCCGTTCTTTCGTGGCTCTTTTAAATGTTCATCAGTGTGTACCAAGAATTACTATATAATTCTTAGAGGATATAACTTTGTTTATTTCATATCGGCCGAGATATCAACCCAAGGTGACTACATATCACCGTCGGACCGAAGGTTGAAGACTGATGTGAAGTTTCCAAGGGCTGATATCTCGACCGATATGAGACTAACCAAGTAATAACCTCTTTATTTATTAAACCCCCAAAACAACTGTAAACTGTTCTCAGATCTGTTTCTCATTCTTTCCACAAAAATCCGAAGTTTCCTCTTCTCCTAGCTCTCGAATATTGAAATATTGAAAAGCACGAAGCCTAGTATAACTACCTGTGGCAACCCTGCTTTCGAAAGTTTACATGATAATGTTTCAAAGTGTTTGACGACACGTTGTGCCTTATTCGGTGGTGAAATTCAAGCCATTTTATGGTTTGTCGGAATGCATATTTCTCTAACTTGTTTAAGATATTTTTTATCAAATGAATGCCACAATAGGACATTAGTTGGATCTTCACTTCTGGGTCGACGAAAAATGGGAGTCTCGACGTTTTCAAATCAGTATCATGTCTCTCCAAAACGAGGCTTACGAGACGTCACTGATGTGCTCAAATTTTCGATGTGACAGTTTTACAAACACGAAGTGAATATTTCTATTACAATTACGCTGAACCCCCCCCCCCC
The DNA here is from genome assembly GCA_031216915.1 of Pictodentalium vernedei. Lineage (NCBI taxonomy): Eukaryota > Metazoa > Mollusca > Scaphopoda > Dentaliida > Dentaliidae > Pictodentalium > Pictodentalium vernedei. The sequence goes on along the minus strand of CM062295.1, from coordinate 293,415,928 downwards.
CCCTCCGATCAACTTTCCGCAATTTCCTTTTTGTTCACATTTCCGGTATCGTTTCAATTCTTAACCCTTTACCCAACGAATCGCCCGCTTCCACCCGCGTAATATGTAAATTCAGCATTTGAAAAATATTATTTTTCAAAAAATTTCAACAAAACCATATCATGTGACTCCTCGTTGGAACGGGCTCGTCGAGCTCGTTCCAACGAAGGGTCACATGATGTGGTTTTGCTGAAATGTTTTGAAAAATTTGAAAAAAATTATATTTAATATAATAAATCGTCTGCGTTGGGTAAAGGGTTAACCCTTTGAACCCTGGTGGTATCTTCCACATCAGTTCAATGATAACAATTAGAAGAGTTCATATTCATTATTTTGGTGTAGACCAATTAACATTTTCAATGTGCAGCCTTAGGGCCAGTTAGCTTTTTACCCAAGAGACTAGAGGACACCATATTCCAAGTGAGGGGATACGGATCCTCTCATTGCTTAATTGTAGAAACATAAATTTCATCAAAATGAACCCGTCCTCATAGGCCCCCATGTAACAACTGTTGATTTTCATGGAATTTTATTACTCTACTTTTCAGTTCATTACATTACCTGTAATTACACTAATGTTTTATTTCTGTTATAATACCGGTTCATTATAACACTAATAGTTAATACTACATTATTACATTACTGGTTGATTATAATGATTATAATACTACTAGTTGTTACATAGTGATTTCAGTTACTACACGATTAGCGTATTGTTGCATTATTGTATCTGAACGTTCCGTTATTCATTATAATAGTCCAGGCACATTAGACATAAAAATGAGAAAGTAAGGAAAAAAATCGGAGAAAGCTGATTTTTTTATATGTTTCCGGGACACACATTGCGGATAAAGTGTGAAAAGTCCCCGCGAATCCGAGTTGAGCTTTTTTAGTTATAGCGTTTTTTTGATGAAAAAAAAAAAAAAAAAAAAATTCGACCCAGCTCCATATTTCTCATTCTTATTCGCCTTAGTAGGGTGAGAATCATAAATATCGTGCTGAATTATATTGAGAATACATATCCCCAACAGAAAATGCCAACTTTGTACCCATCCTCACACTCAATGGTGAAATATTCACGAAAATGTACAAAATTATGAAAAATTTTTTTTTGTTTTCATACACACAACGGTACACAACGTCCATTAAATCAAATCTACGACTACTTTGGGAGTTCAATTATATATCAAAAATTGCAGAAAAGCAGTGGCTTTGTAATGATATATAACAATAGTCATTTATTCCATAATGAACTGGTGAAACGTGTGAAATATTAACCATACCCCCTAAACTCAAATTCAAACGGCATCGACTTTTCTCATTCAAATACCGTATTATAGCATCATTGTTTCAATTTCCATGTTCGATTAAATCACATAATGTGGTGTTCGCCTACACTCAAGATGCATTGGCATGTAATGTGTGCACGCCCTTGATGTGTACTCATAAACAAATTTGTATTGTACAGACAACGCTCTTTAATTTGATGCAAAATAGCCTTGAACGACTTTCATCAGGAAACGCTGTTTAATTCCGCATTCCAGGTCTTTATGTACAGACAACGCTCTTTAATTTGATGCAAAATAGCCTTGAACGACTTTCATCAGGAAACGCTGTTTAATTCCGCATTCCAGGTCTGTCCATTGCACAATTTGCTCTGTTCAGTATTGGACACTCCGCATTTGATGCCTAGATATTGAAACCAATGATCCCTTGATAGATATATATGTAATTTTGCCTGTTGTTGATTATTAGAGTCTTGTGTTATTTGTAGAACTGATCAGTTATGTTGTTGGCATATCACTTAGCGTTACCTGTTGATACCTTACGGTGACAACGAAGCAGGTCCGCACATTGATATCTGTTCTGTGGTATTGTACTTGAGTTTATTGTGTCTATCATCTTTTTTCTGTTGTGACTTTGGCAATGGATAAATGTATCAAATGTAACGATGAGTTGACCGGCTCGTCCGGAATAACTACACTTGGTGAGCGGGGTATAGAAAAGTTGGTTGCTGTAAGCGTCGAACTTGGCGATAATCTTTTTGCAGGTTCGAAGAAACCCACAGTTGGTGAGAAAATTCACAAATTCTGCTACAAGAATTATACACGGGAAAGTTCTGTAAGAAAAAGTAAGAGAATGTCTCTAGATGCAGCTGAATCTGACGAAGCTGGTCCATCTATGACAAAAAAATTGCGCTCTGATCAAGATGCTTTCAATTTTAAACTCCATTGTCTGTTCTGTGGAGAATCCGCCGACAAACAAACTCATATACCCGTTCAACGTAGAAGAGAAGTCCACACCGTTGAAACATTGACTTTTGTTGATAGTATCATAACCCGTTGTTTGAAACGTAGTGATGAATGGGGTGAGTCTGTACTTACTCGGATCGGTCGTGCTATCGATCTAGTGGCCGAGGAAGGTCGGCATCACCATGATTGCTGGACAGGATTTGTCAGAGATAAGCCTGAGCGAACTCTTTCACGGGGTAGGCCTGTTGCAGACAAGAAAGCACTTGCATTCCATGAATTGTGTACCTTTATGGAGAACAGCGATGAGTGTCAGTTTTCCTTGAGCGAAATGGCAGAGACGTTTGAATCGTATCTTGGTGACGAAGTCGGTTACACAATTAAACATCTTAAAACCAAACTGCTTGAGCATTTCGGTAGTAGAATCTCTATTACAACACTGGGGTCCCTGAAAAATGTTGTCACATTCAGAGATTCATCAGACAAAATACTATATGATTCGTGGTACTCAGACAAATGTACCAATGAAACTGATGAACGTATGCGCATCGTCAAGAAAGCATCGGCTATAGTCCGCGATGATATTCGGTCAGCCATTTACGAGTGTGACGTTTATCCCAAACCCGATTCGTTATCTGTATCTAGTGATCTACTACCCGATACACTCCAAACCTTGTTACAAGGGATTGTTGCTCCGTCGCAGCGTGGGCAAAACATCCAAGCCAACCAAAGACGCGTGACAGCCATAGGTCAGTCTCTAATAAGTTCTTGTCGGCCCCGTTCATTCTTGTCACCAGTATTATTGTCGGTAGCAGTTTACATACATAGGAAATTCGCATCTCGGGAATTGATCGACATTCTGAATGGACTAATGTTCTCTTCTAGCTACCGGGAAGTTCAACAATACGTTCATTCTGTCATGATAAGCAAAGGTCCGTCGCCTAGACTTGCGAACTTCACACAATTCGTTTTCGATAACGCCGATTGTAATGTGCGCACGCTAGATGGCAAGAATACTTTCCATAGTATGGGAGGCATCGCCTGTATAACTCCAAGCAGAGATCACACAGAAGAGTCTCCGATAAAACGACTAACTGGTGATCATTCGAATATTGGCTCTGGTGAATTCGGGTACATCCCTTTGAAAGGTTACAGTAAACCAAGCAAATCGGGTCTTGACGAAATTGTGATGAAGGATTTATCAACTTTGGGTGAATCTGATCCGAAAAATTTGAAACTCGCAAAAACAGTCGACAGTCTTTGGTCTTTGACGCATGTACTGGGAGTACCTTGCCCATCTTGGGCTGGATATATGCACATTGTCACATCATCAGATGATTATGAAACAAGTGATGTCGAGATACTTCCCTTTATTAAGTTTGATCCATCCAACCCGAGCACAATTTACACTGCTCTCATGTTTGCACAAACTGAATGTGAGAAACAGGGACTGAACGTTTGTCCAGTGACGTTTGACCAACCACTTTATATCAAAGCAGTGGAGATTGTGTCTTCGTCAGATAAGTTGACAAAAGTTTTCGTTAGACTCGGCGGCTTCCATATGATTATGTCATATTTAGGGGCAATTGGTTCGATCATGGCTGGTAGCGGCTTGGATGAACTTTGGGGGACTGTTTATGCTGGTGGGTCAATCCATCATTTGATCAGTGGTCATGCATATTCAAGAGCAGTTCGTGCCCATTTGCTAACACAAATTGCCATTACAAAACTTGTGTTTGAAGAAAGCCGAACACTAGATAACATAGACTGCACAGAAGTCAATGAAATATTCTGTGGACTTGCCAAAGGTGACTGTACAACAGCTGACGCTGTCAATCAAGAAAGTGTCAACCATCTGCTGTCAAAATTACACGAACTGCTCCAGAATGCGTCCGTAGGACGCACAGGAAAGCTTTGGGTACAATACTACGAGCAAATAGGTCTTCTCCAGTTGTTCTTGAGAGCAGAGCGCACAGGCGACTGGGAACTCCACACATATTGTGTTCGCAATATGATTCCAGTATTTCACGCAGGTGGTCATTTTGTATACGCAAAAAGTTCTCATCTCTATTTGCAACAGATGAATGAGCTAACAGAAATAATGCAACAGGATGATTTGAAGGTGTTCACTGAGAAAGGTTACTTTACCATAAGGCGCTCAGATAAATTCTGGGACGGGATATATTCTGATCAGACCATAGAGCAGTGTTTAATGAGAATGTTCAAGCTCCCTGGTGGTCTCACACATGGCAGGGGAATAACCGATAGCACTGTTGCGAAATGGGTACATGGACTACCTCTTTGCCTTCCGATATGTAATGCTCTCGAAAATTTTGTTCATGTTCACACTGGTCATGGCGAACAACATCGGGATCTCCGTCAAAGTTCACAATTGACTGATGCCAATGATATCACCAAATTATTGAACTGGCTCAGAGTGCATTCCCCCTTTCAGAATAGAGATCCACTACAATTAGTCTCTATAGCGACCGGGCTTGTGGCCGACGAAACTGTGAACTGTGACCAAGTTCGCAAAATTGGTGAATGTTGCGTATCGAATGTTGTAAGCAAAACGTTCAACAGCATCAAACTACGACGTGTTGACACTGTGAAGTCTTTCGCATCGATGGCAAATAGCATCAAAGTCCGTGGAAGTAAGGTAGGGATTGACCCCACAATTCTGTTCAACCGCATCACATGTGTTATTCAGTCACAAGCAGAGATGGAAGAGTATCTCAAATATGAACTCGCCCCGAAACCACCAGCATTGTTTGATTCTGCTGGAATGAGGAAGACACAGAAAAGCACGCTCGGTAAGATCCTCAAAACATACGGTTCCGAGCAAACTAAAATCCCAGAACATTCTCTGTTTGTTGTAGATGGTGGATTTTTATTGAGGGCAGTTGTATGGCCTAAACAGTCGTCATATAAGGACATATGTACATCATATTCCAATTATCTAGTGAGACATTTTGGGGCGAACGTCGTGGTTGTTTTTGATGGTTATGCTTGTACAATGTCGACAAAGGGCATGGAACAAGCCCGTAGATCTAAAGACAGGTATTCCATTGATATCAATATCTCACCGGAGTTACCAGCCACCACACCCCAATCCGATTTCCTTGCAAATGCCAAGAACAAAACCCAACTGATCGATCTTCTAATGCAGGAGCTATCTGCTATCAATATTCAGTCCAAGCAGGCCGAGGCTGATGCTGATGTACTGATAGCCGAAACTGCACTTGACATCGCTCAAGATGACAACAATGTTGTCGTTGTGGGAACAGACACAGACTTGTTAGTCATTCTTACCTCTCGAGTTCAACCGGGATGTAATATTCACATGATGTATTCCATTACCCCAAACTTACTAGTTTCAGTTAGTGAAATAGCAACCAAAATGGGTGACCATAGAAGCAACCTCCTTGTAGCACATTCTATAAGTGGTTGTGACACTACTTCTGCACTCTTTCGAGTTGGTAAGAAGAAAGTATTCAGTACAATTGTCTCCGATGTTACTAACGACTCACAACAGTATGTCAACACAATTTTGGCGGATGACAGTACACCAAGTGCAGTAGCCGCTGCCGGGGAACAACTTCTCCTGATCTTATACGGGAGTAAAACTGTTTCCTCTCTCGACCAATATAGATATGTCACTTACAAGCGTTATGTAGCAAAATTTAAACTGAATAAACCCATCGACCTAGCCTCACTCCCACCAAGCAGCGATGCTGCACAACAACATGTCTACAGATGTTATCTCCAGGTCCAACAATGGCTGAGCACTTCGCTTCCTCCGACGGATTGGGGGTGGTCGCTAGACAATGGACTTCTTGTACCGACTGCAGCCACAAAGCCATGTGCCCCCGATAACCAACTGAATCTGATCAGTTGTGGTTGCAAGAGTGCTTGTACAAAAAGGTGTGGGTGTAAGAAGGCAGCACTCTCTTGCTCAGGTTTGTGTAATTGCATTTCGGATTCTTGTAACAACCACAGTCGGAAATTTCTGAGTTCGATGAATAATATGTATATAGGTCATGTCATTTCTGTATATAGCGTTGATAATAGTCAATGTAACTTAATCCATGTTGATTGATTTGTACATTCTGTAAATATTATTTATTGATTTTGTACATTTTGTAAATATTATTTATTGATCTAATGCTGCCAGACACAGACGTGTCTGTTCGGTCCCAAGCCCGAAAATAGTTGAGTTCTCATGCTGACGAATTTTATGCCAAAAGGGGAACTCGGCCAGAAGCAGAGGGGGTCTTCCATAATGTCTATTTTGTAAGCAATGATAAAAGTCTTCAAATGGTGGTGGATTTTTTATCGTCTGTCCAACTAACATCCCGTTCTGTACTACGACCCTTTGGGCAAATCCGTTAGGAAAATCGTCATTTTTTGCGTAAATCCGATACTTTTTTGTGAATTTTCAATAATTTTTCGCAGAAATTGTCACAGAATGCACATTTTCCTCTAGGTAAATGTATATTAGACATTATGTAGCTCGAAATACGCGTAAACAAAAAATACAGTTGGATCAATTCGAGGTTACAAAGTTCGTGCAATTTTTTTTTATTTTTTTCAAACGCGTTTTCGAAAAAAGGCTGTAGAAAAAAAAAGCTCAACTGGGATTTTAGGGAACTTTTGTCTAATCGTTCAGTGACATGTACTCGACATTCCCTGAAAAAAATCAGCTTTCTCCGATTTTTTTCCTAGTGAAACCTAATGTTCTTGGGCTATAAAAGAAAACCTGGGGCACAACAACTCTCGATTTAAATAATTTGTACGTTGAATAACTGAATTAGCTTCCCGTATGTTTATGGGGAGATCAAACCTATATTTAGTAGCACTTGGAAAAAATAACATCTGACCTCAAGGAGTAGACAAATTTCTATTAAAGTGAAGGTTGCAATTGTGAGAAACAGACGATAGTTAACTGGATAAATATTTTGACACAAATTGATAGTACATTTTGAGGTACCACTTTAATTAATGTTTTCCCCTTGAGTGCTATGTGGTTCTCAACCAGTTTCTGCATCGAGCAGTTCACCGACCAACGCTTCGCGTCACACCAGTAACAATTCTCGCAGTTTCTAACTGAATTTATTTCGTGAACTTCACTTCAAGACAAGGTGCAATTGTTCCACACTGTGTCAAAGTATTCTAAGATAGGATGTATAAACGCAATTTCGGTCTTTTTCCAGTTTCCAGGGAACTGCGATCAAGAGACATCTTATGTTACCGAAGGAATACGATTTGTTTCTATATTTTAGAAGGCACATCGGTGTCAGTGTGATTTTGCCGTAAACATACATTATTAAGGACCTTAGGGCTGCACGTTGCAAATATCAATTAGTCTACTCCACACATTCACTTAGCAGCTGTATTAAAAGATGAAACTATGACGTATCATGTTCCTGCTCTGGAAAAACGGCCTCTCGGATTTAAAGGGGTAAATATCTTCTGACATATAATAAACAAATTATGACAACAGTCAATCGAGATGAGTTGCCATAATCCGTCTCCTTGAAAAAACAAAATCAGTCAGATCGAAGACGACACCTAGGGCGTCTTGTTTGATCTGACTGATCCGATCTCGTCAACTCGATGCAATAAGACGACCAAAATGTTTATTTTATGACCCACAATTACTGTGTATTTTTTGTTTGTTTACTCCTCCCTTGGTATTAACGCCGCTGTTAGCAAACAATTTAACCATGTAACCCATCGCATTTTTTTGTTGTTGAAAATTTCGACACCAAATTGAAAATATCGATCAATGTCAATTACCAGAATTATACAATCAACAGGAATTGAGTCATTTTTCTGTCTTCAAAGGATATACTGAGCAGTTTTTCTATTGTATCAAACAAGACATAAAAGATTAAATGCATTTACTTGATATAGTGATGCCAAAATTGTCTATACGTGTAGAGAAGTCAGATGTCATCAGAGACATTCTTCAACAGATTCTTCATTAAACTAACGCGGTCACAATTTGCCATAATGCATCAATATACAACTTTAAACACTAATAAATAAATAAATAAATAAATAAATAAATAAATAAATAAATAAATAAATAAATTCAATTGACATGGGTTTACTCTATAACTAATTAACAGGGGTATTCAATTAAGAAATATACAATTAAGTAGGCTTCAGTCTACCATTTGATTCGTTCTGTAGAGGACACCGACTTGTGATAGACGAATTCTCATCAAATACCTGTGTGTGCTACCATATAATATATGCCGCCCCGAGGATTTCATCTTTGCTTTCAATTATGTACGTGTTGTTTCTGTTTATACTATTTATGTTGCCTCTTAGCGCTTCCGCGTGTCTTGCTAACGTTGACGATTAAGACTAGAAGAAATGAATAGGAAGTCGAATAAAAATACAAAATATCGAAAACAACGTAACAGAAATTAAGAGTAAACCAATAAATATAGAATTCGTGGTGAACATTTGGTACACCAATCTGCTTTGGGTATATTTTATTTATACTATGATCGTCAGTTTAATAAGAGTTTAAATGTTAAATAAATCAATATTCACACGTGCGAAATGATTTTGTTTACATGAGCACCGTGGAGCGGTACTTCCGCTGACAATTTTATCGCCGAAACGAATTAGAAAATGAAACGCGCAAATTACGGGGCCTTTTTCATTTTAATAACATACTAGTTCGAGTTACGGACGATTTATAACATGAGACAACGTATGTTTGTTAACTTTTGGTATCTTATGAGATAAACTTATTTAAAACGTAATAAATTATTACCAGGTTTCATTTCACTTTTCACGAGGCGACGAGTGATAAATTTAGACCAGTTTGCAGTCAAGGCGAGGTCACCAAAGGTCAGCGTGGATGAAGTTCCACTACAGGTGCAGATTTTAACTATTGAAATCCCATTGCTGGAGTGTTCACCACGGTTGGTGTGTAAAGCTAACATTTATGTCATAGGCTTTTTATGTATAGTAGAGTAGGTAATCATGGTATAAAAGAACACATATTTCGGTGACAAACTCGTCAACGAATGTACTAGGGGTAACAAATTCAAACTATGCGAATAAGCACAAATATAAACATATCCTACAATTTTAATGCCCAATCCTGAATAGGAATACGATTTCTGTGTTTGGGATTCACAAATCAATTATTTGTTTTGTATTAGTAAAGGTATCCGTTTTCCATGCCAATTACACTGGCAGGCCAAAAGCGACGCTATCCCGTTTTGAGTTCCTTACGCCAAACTTTGATATGATAGTTCACAGGAATCTCGTTTTGTCACTGAATGAACTGAATGCCGAAGAGAAACTCGAAAGTTTCTGTTACACCTGTAAATCTCTGCGCTCTTTCAACAGAACTATTTTTCTGCTGTGCGTTCCAACCAAAACGCACCAAAAGCTTGATTAAAGTTCATGAGCAAATTCACGTCATAGATATCACCGGAGATAACCACTCATCACATATTTTGGGAATCTGATTGGTTGCTTGTCACAGAGTTTTTGGAGCTGTTGTGGGATGCTTGTATGCCCTCTTAATGCTTCTTTTGTTCTTACTTGCGAGTGGCTAAAAGACCGACCAGAGATAATTTTCTTAATGTTTTGTGAGAGATTTCACCTCTATAAAAACATCAATAATAGTAAACAAAGTTAATGGCTCGGTATTTATGGAGGTGATTGGTTTGACATAACGGAAAGCTTTCAAGGCAAAACTATCGCACTGCGTGTGCGGTCAATTATGATATAAAATGGTTTTTAATGGACAGATACAAAGGTTTTTTATAAGGGGGTAGCTAAATGACCATGCAAGTACGACACTTAACCACAGCGTTTCCAAATACGAATCTAAAGTAAATAATTTCCCCTCCACTGCAGAGGGTACACATTTCCATCGCCATTTCCAAAGTTGTGAACCAAAGTGAATCGTTGTCTGATATATCCGGTGACGTGAACAACACTTGATTCTTTACCTTACATTATACTAATTGCCATATCTGAACAGCGTTGTTTTTAAAACATTGCCAATCAATATTTATTTTTCGCCTCCAAAGCATACTTCTTCACCCCACTCGGGAAGAAACGCGACAAGCTAGTACCAATGATGGGTCATAAGCTATATTTCAGAGGCAGAAGAGATAAAATTGTTAGGCGTTCACAAACCTTTTGTGTGCGTCGCGTTCACTAGTCGCGTTCACCAGTCGTGATAATGAAGAGATTAAACCGGGGGGTTGCTAAAGGGGGTGGGGGGGTGGGGGTTAGGGGCTGACAACCCCCAATAAGTCGAAACATTTTAATTGGGATATCGATTCACTCTTGTTAGTAATTATTTTCTTGCGCCCAAGACAACATTTGATACTTGGAATATTGTCACATAACAGTCGGCCATACAAAATGGAGGTATTTATTTATTTATTTAGTGGTGTTTAAGGTCACATACTTATGCACAATGGCTAATCGTGACCGTGACAGTTTTACGGGCGGAGGAAGCCGGAGTACCCGGAGAGAACCACCGAGCAACGACGAGCAGCTGTCAGCTCTCCAACATCGTAACTCTGAACTCTGCCCCGCAGCACAGGCAGGGTTAGATTGGTTGAAGAAATGCGCACCATCGACGTTAAGTACGCCTCAGTACACAGCGTCATCGTGCCCCTGTGTAGGCAATCGGGGTGAAGTGTCTTGCCCAAGGACACAACGCGGTTGCCGCAGGTGGGATTCGAACCGAGGACCTCTCGCCTTGCAGCCTGCACCTCTACCAATTGAGCCACCGCGCCCCAAAATGGAGGTCAGTTAAACCCAATTCGGGCTATTGGGGGCCCATAATGACCAATTTGGAGTACCGCTGCGGCAGGTGTTAAATAAAATGTTGAGTCACGACATCTGCATGAATATTTTATTTATTTACTAATAAATTTCCAAGAACACTACGAAGTCTTAAGTTTTTGAAATATAATCCCAACTGACCAATATTCCAACTACATGATCAAGGCATGCCTTCGACGAAGGCATGCCTTGATGATGTATTTGAAATATTAGTCAGTCGGGACTTATCCATCACTGTTCGGACAAACCCGTTTTACGCCCCCCCCCCCCCCATCGGTAATCTTTGAGACGCCCCACACTTAGCCAACACTTAAAAGCATTACGACCTTCAGAAAGCTGCAACAATCGAAACTTAATGGGTGAAACTAACAGCGTCGATGTATTTCTATGGAACTACCAGAATGTATGGTTATTGATTATTCATCTTTGTCCTATAGAAATATGAAACAAACGTTTGAGTAAAGCATGCTTATACTTCGTGACAGGGTACATTAAGCTGAATAATGAGGAAACAGTGAACCTTGGAAAGCATTCAAATGGCATTCCCAATAGTCTTGAAAGTTTGCCGACTTGCAGTGGAAAGCACTTCAATGAAATTTCCTACCGAAAAACATCACCAGGCATTTTACTAATAAGTTAGGCGGGCAACGTTGCTGACTTTATAACAGTCTTCAACAACGCCTCGCTGTATGGAATGGCTCTTTGACATGAGGCGTAAACATATTCAACCTTCCAAACAGATTAACAGAATACATTTTGCCTTCAACTGAACCTGACAACCCAGAGTCTTTCAGTCAGCAAGCAGTTTCTCTCACTTCTTTTAATAAATTGCGCGACATTGTCATAACATTGAGAGATATACGAACATGTTATGAAATCAACAGTAACGGGTCAATGTTGCCGATAAAAAGAACTAATTTTCTATAGTTTTTATATAAATTACGAAGAAGTTTTGATCGAATATACTAGTACATTGGGACGTCTCTCATTTTGCACCTACAGAGGATATGGTAGATTGTGGAAAAATCTAAAGTACTCAGAACTCTAGATGAGAAACAAATCGTTTTTCTCTTTAACCACTTGTGACAAACTCACAGGAAACAACGTTCATCCTACCGAGGTTTTGTGGTCTGCTCTTCTACATCCAATTTAGTATGACTTTGAGTGGGCACGGTGGCTTATTGGTTACAGCATTGAACTTCAAGCCGAAAGGTCCATGGTTCGATCCCCGCCAGGGATGACTACGTTGTCTCCTTGGGCAAGGCATTTAACCCTTTACCCAACGAATAGCCAGCATCCGCCCGCGTATTATGCAAATCCGCAGCTGAAAAATATTATATTTCGAAAAATTTCAACCAAACCATATCATGTGACCCCTCCTTGGAACGAGCTCGACGAGCTCGTTCCAAGGAGGGGTCACATGATATGGTTTGGTTGAAATTGTTTGAAAAAATTAAAAAAATAACATTTAAAATAATAAATTTTGAAATCGTCTGCGTTGGGTAAAGGTTTAATCAAGATTGCCCAAATGGGGCGCGGTGGCACTGTGTACTAAGGCGTGCTGCTCGTCAATGTTGCACTTGTCTTCAACTAATGCAAACCCTGCTTATGTGGAGTTGGGACGTTGCTCGGAGGTTCTTTCTAGGTACTCCAGCTTCATCCACCCGTAAAAAGTGTTATTAAATCCCAACAAATAAAAAAAAATAAGTATGCCATTCAAATTCAACTGAAGGAAAGAAGTGAACTTAGTAGCAGTGATGTTACGAGAGGGGATAAGTAATTCCATGTATTCTTGAACCAGAAATGCTACAATTAGAATCAACATCTAGTTTATTTGTAGATTATGATGCTGGTTCTTGCCGTGTCGTAGTACATTTTGTGTCACTATTCTGAGTAAGAAAATCACTGACAATTCTTCACAACACGATAACATTTCCGTCGCCATAAAATGATGCAGAATGTGTACAAGGCAACGCAACGCCAACAAATTGTTCAAGTACTCACTTAAACCTTTACATTCAAGCTTTAGAGTTATCTGACTTTCGGAGGAACCACTCAATAAAGGACGTTACTTCACAGATCAAATAGCTATGCTAACATTCACGTGGACATACTTTTTGTGGTATTTCACCATATATATTATAGAATTGAAATGGAATTTATCATTAAAGGCGACTGCTCAGATCACAACCTAAATATGCACCTTTCAAACTGCCGTGAATGTTTCATGTATTTGTTTTATGACAGGGAAAGGCAGAGGCGGCGAAAGCTCCAAAAAGTGGGGCGGGAGTCATACCTTTTTGGGTACCGCAAGAGTGTTGGATGGAAAATAGCTTTTCTTAGGTGTGTGTGGGGGGGGGGGGGGGGGGAGGGGGAGGTGTAATGTGGTGGGGCGGTGTATTCATGCAAAATATATAAATTTATACACGCCATCCCTCACAATTGTTCCCACTCTATTTAAGACACTATCATCAGAGACCTAAACCTCAATCCAACCTCAAACTTATTGTCATTATTTTGCGATAATGGATATCGACCGGTCAATATTGAATCGTGTGGCATCAGCTGCCTTCGTGTGGCATCGGCTGTCTTCGGGTGTTACCTAAATCTGTGGTAACTTTCGAAGACAGGGGATGCTACACGAAGACAGCTGATGCCACACGATTCAAAGAATTGGTGGAAAAGTGGGGAGGGGTCACGTGCCCCCTGTGCCCCCACCCCCGGCTTCGACGCCCCGAAGAAAAGGGTGTCTCAGAAACATAATTCACACAACGAATAAGTTCTATGGTGCTCATTTTCTATTTTATCGAAGACATTATATCTCTGAGAGAAAAGCAAGAATTTGTATTACTGTTACTTGGTTTGTAATCGTCTTCGTTCTCACTGCAATGCAGGGTGTGTTTCGATTCGTACTGGTTTGATTTTCTAATGCTACCTGTAGATGCTTCATCAACATTTACTGTTTATGTTGAAATAGTTGCATTCAGAGTTCGTAGCGTTGTGGTGGTATTGTTGTTCCAACACAAATGGATAATTTTAGAAAACTCCCACATACTGAGAAAGTGTCGAGAGTCTGACATCTCCGAAAAAATTCATCAGAGAGCCGGCAACGCTGTGTCTATTTCCGAAACCATGTTCAGTTTTTACATTGCAGCCAAGATCAGCTCATCAATGGTCATCATTCTTATATATGTGCTTGTGTCCATTAAAGACGTATACAAACATTTCATTACACGCCTGTTCTATGTTATCCCCATCTACAACAAGACTAAATAATGCGGAAAATGAAAATCTGTTCCGCACATATGTGTGGAACGGAAATCGTTGACGGTCTGTTTTTAAATAGAAGCGAAAGTTCACTGGCATTTTCTACAAATCGTGTAACGCAATTAAAATTTGATTTACGCAAAAAATGACGATTTTCCTAACGGATTTGCCCAAAGGGTCGAAGTACAGAACGGGATGTTAGTTGGACAGACGATAAAAAATCCACCACCATTTGAAGACTTTTATCATTGCTTACAAAATAGACATTATGGAAGACCCCCTCTGCTTCTGGCCGAGTTCCCCTTTTGGCATAAAATTCGTCAGCATGAGAACTCAACTATTTTCGGGCTTGGGACCGAACAGACACGTCTGTGTCTGGCAGCTAGCGATAGCTAAAAATCGTCCCTCGAGTTCCAATGTGTTCTATGTGCCAGTTGGCACCTAGAACACATTCGAACTCAGGGGACGAAATAGTAACACAGTTTCTCCTCGCAAATTAGGTTGGCGATAAAATGTGATAAAATGTGTTCTTTTTGTTGATGATTGTCAAATGAATTGCTGACGGTCCTTCCAATAAATGTTTTTATAGACCTGAAGGCGTGTAATAAAAACAAAACGACATACGCGTGTGAATGGGTTAATCGATATAGCACTTGTGCCATATCGATTAATCAGTTCACACGCGTTTGTCGTCCTGTGTATTTATTACACCGTATGCACGCATCAGCTGGTCAAAGACATGGTTTATGTAATGCTTACTTTTTAACCCGTTTACAACGCACACGATATCAAAAAATATCATTTTCATTATTGTCGTTTAATGTTTTTAACAAAACCACATCATGAGACCCCTGTGTGGAACGATCCCGACAAGATCGTCCCAATGAGTGGTCACATGATATGTTTTTTTTTTTAAATTTAAAATAAAATATATATTCTTTCAACTGCTTATTTTTAAAATTGCGGGGGCGAATGCGGCCAATTCTTTTTATTTTCATATTTCAGCCATCACGCGCGAGAAAAAATTTAAGCTGCTCGTTCTGCAAATATGACAAAAATCTTCGTTCAAACATGAAAACCACTCGTCCAAAAACAATTGATTCTAAAACTCTATTTTATAGTTTTACATTTGAAAGACTTTTTTCTCCTAAATAAAGGAAGAATACAACGGTCGTTTGTAGCAACAGATTTTGTTACGACAACCACTTTTAGTTACAGCTCACCACATTTGTTACAACAATCGTCAGTTTTTGTTACATCTCATCATTTTTATTACACAATCAACCATTTTTGTTTCAAAATGAGCTCACCACATTTGTTTAAAGTTACAACTATCATCAACATCGCCAGCTTTTGTTACAATTTTCAGTTGGTGTGAAAATGTAACAATCACGTCAAGATAAACTTCCGTATCATCTGATCGCAGTAATGTCATTTACAATTGGAAAAGAATCAAAACAACTTTTAACATTTGAATGAGCTTCCCTTGGAAACACACGTGCCCAAATGGTTCGTATACAGTCTCTTTCTCTCTCCCTCTCCCAAACTGAGTTTATAGGTGTCCTCCTCCGCCCAGCCCCAGATTATACACGGCCTCCCCACAGCCCAGTTTCATAATCCGGTTTACGCCGCCACTTGGTGTGTGTGTGTGTGTGGACTGGTCTTGCATTTGTTGTGAGCATCTAAACAATAGTTTTTAGGTCCTCGCAATGTTTTTCCTTTGTTCTCGCCATGTCCCCACAAATCAAACAATGCAATCGGTGGGTTTAAAAGACATGTGAGGACTTGCTTGTCATTGTTTGTCATTGTTTGTCCCTGATAACAAAAGAAAAAATAACAAGTCCCCACAACGTATGCAAAACACGCTTGTGTGTGTGTGTATGTGTGTGTGTGTGTATGTGAGAGAGAGAGAGAGAGAGAGAGAGAGAGAGAGAGAGAGAGAGAGAGAGAGAGAGAGAGATTTGGGTGCGTGTGTTTCAAAAATAGTTTATTCAAATGCAGAACATTTCCCATGTGAAAAGCCTTGACCATTTACCATTTGTGAACAAAATACTTCGATTAAAGGTGATCCGAAGTTTTTCTTGACGCCATTAACTTCATTTTCTCATCTACTGGAAACGGGAACAAAAGCTGACGATGCTGTTGATTGTTGTAACTTGTGGCAACAAATTTTATGAGCTTATTTTGCGTCAAAACTGGTTGATGTTATAACAAAAATGATGAGCTGTAACAAAAGCTGGCGATTGTTGTAGCACTTGTAGAGAATTGTAACAAAAGTGGTTGTTGTAGCAAAATGTTTCATACAGTCGTTTGAAAAATGTCGCTTTTGAAACAAAAATAGATAGTTCAGCGACATCATTTTACTAAATACTTCCGGACAATTCTACCAGTAGTTCATGAGTACAGTAATCATACTAAATAATTTTAAAGCCTAAATTCCGTCTAAGGGAGCTATTTGCCTCTGAGGAGAGCAAGGATGGCGTTAAACTACACGTTATTGATGAATCACTTTGTGATATAAATAAGCTTTCATTCAGGCTTTAATGGTGTGTTGATATTCCTCTCGGACTTTAGATTCCTTGGTAGGGAATATCAAAGAGTCGGACTGCGACAATAAAGCCCTATCGCCTGTTAAGGCAAGTTTAGGAGTCCGCTGAAACATGCTGTGTCAGTCAGATGAAATGGGGGTTTCTGCGCCGCACGTTTGTTGTTATCAGCTCTGGCAAATATGGCGGCGCAATGTTGTTAATGCACTTGAAAGTAATAAGGCTAATTTTGTATTGTATTCTCTTCTCTGTTGAATAAGAACACCGTGGAGATCCTTTCCTTGAAAATCGGAGTTATTATGGGTGGGATTGGAAAATCGGACAGAAAATGTCTACCGGATCACGACACAGCCGCAATCCGGTAGGCATTCTCTGTCCGCTTTCTCCAAAACTGTTTAGAATCTCATTTGTAGAAAAAGAAGCAGATAATATTGTCGTGTGTTTTGATTCGATCATGATTTCTCAATATTAATTTTATGTAATCTGGCCCCACTGATGTATATGTGTCGAGATCATATCGCGATCTGATCGAGAAAGAGACCGAGAAAGAGAGAGTGAACTATTTTATCATCACCTTTCAGGGTATGTTGAAAGCGTTGCCTTGGTATTTTTTAATTGTTATGAAACTTACAAGATTTGGCCATTTTCCGTTCAGGAAAGTTACTCGTCCGACCGCCGACCGGTTTATGTGAAACAATCCTCCAAATTTGATTTTTACTGGTTATGAACGATCGGACGAGTTTGTTTAAAGTTACAACCATCATCAACATCGCCAGCTTTTGTTACAATTTTCAGTTGGTGTGAAAATGTAACAATCACGTCAAGATAAACTTCCGTATCATCTGATCGTGGTAATGTCATTTACAATTGGAAAGGAATCAACACTTTTCACATGGCAACTTTTTAACATTTGAATGAGCTTCCCTTGGAAAACCACGTGCCCAAATGGTTCGTATACTCTCTCTCGTTCTCTCTCCCTCACGCACACATACTAACCAGAGCCCGGGGGCGTAACCTGGATTATGTAATTGGAAAGTTGGTGAGGCCATATGGAATCTAAAAGTTGAGTGCGGGAGGGGTTCAAACCTAGCCTACATGAATTGTCACAATTTATCCATAAACTTAAAATCAGATATCATCTATCAACTTTAAAACTCCATGTTATAATGGATAGCCATTTGTCTTGATCCATAAAAATGACACATGTGAGGAAGGTTATTTAAATAAACCGTCTGATTCTTCATAAAGATCACACCCAAAGAATGTATTTTATAAGAGTGCATCAAACAGACAGTCAAGTCACCATCACCAATAAACGCACGCCAGGCTGAGAATTTCTACCAACAAACACCAGCCAGGATTTCATAATCAGTTTTTAAAATAATCTTCTCGAAACAAAATACGGCTATGTTTGGAGATTCTTGAAACAAAACTAAATATTATGCCAAATCATGGAAGTCACTGCTCCCTTTACGAAGGATTCACCCAGGGCTTCATTTTATGAAAATAGAACTGTTCTAAATTTCAAAAGTAGATTCAGTAGGTTTCTGGACAGGCTGAACGGTTCTTACATTGTCCTTGCGTGTTGAAAATATGAAGAAAAACTCTTTATTGACATACACTCAGCATTACCGGATTTATGTTCAGTGTTCTGAGAAAAACACTAAGTCGTTCTCAGGAAAAGGAATCAAGGGGCAATTCATTACCTCGCACGATTCTTGATGCTTCACCGGATTTAATCCTGAACGTCAGAGAAACACATTTCTCATGTTTTTTATGCCCACCGCTACTTTTATGCGAAATCAGTGTTAAGTTATCACTGCCTGTCTTTCCGAGAGGACAGCGGTTAGTCCATAGAAATGATCATGCGTACACATTCTGCAAGAAACCTTTAGTTATCTTCGACAGAATATTTTTAGATTTTACATCTCCACTTGACACAAGCGCCTGAGGTTTGATTTGTAAATATTTTCGCATGCCGTTTCACAGTTATAGCCACTGATTGTGCAAACCTTTACTGTTTTTGGTTTCCACGAGATAACTTTCGAACCTCTAGTAGAATGGTTTTACATTTGACAGGTCTTCTTTATCCCTTTACCTAACACGCAAAGCAGACGACACCTGCAAACAACATTCTTGAATACCTATATTTTTTCATTTTTGCGTCAAAAACATAGCTTATGATCCCTCTTTGGAACGAGCTCAACGAGCTCGTTCCAATGAGGGGTCATAAGCTATATTTTTTAGATAAAAATGAAATAATAACAAAAATTGAATAGTGAGTTTTGCTAATAGCGCTGGCTTGTTTTGTCAGTTACATCGGTTAAAGGGTTCAATTACAAAACGAAGTCCATTTTCGTGTTTCTTGTGTATCCTATTTCATGTTTAAGACACGTGATTGTTATTTTGCCTTCTCTAATACTTTGAGTATAATTTATGCATTGTGTCATGGAGAATGCATTTTGATAAAGAGAGGAGCTCCGCCAGAACCCAAATGTCCAAATGCTTCCACCCACTTTCTTCTGTCCTATCATATAAATGATTTCAGCTGGAGTCTCTCAACTTTGATATGACTCTGAAGCAATTAACACGCCATTTAACGTACTTGATACTTGCATTAAGTTCAGTAAATAGTATGAATTTTCCCAGGTTGAGAAAACCATATCAACAAACGAGGAAAATGTCATGATCTTTTTTGTCAGAATACTAGCACAATTCCTAATTCCGGGTCATGATTGGAGAAATAACCACTTGAAGGAATGGTGGAGTGTGTTTGTTCTGCAAATATCAGTTTAGACATAAATATTGCAAAAAAAGAAGACGTATGAAGACAAGACAAGTGTGCAGAAGTAGGAGGGACATGGCACGGATACACCAGCCTTGGTACTAATTTGGTAGGATCTATGAAAGATTTAGGTGGCATTGCAGTTTTTTCCTGCTCTGTTGTTTACCCTTGGTTAAAATAACCGTACAAAATATTCTTTCTATTGAAAATTATTTTTGAGAACCCAAATTACCACTGTTTTTCTTTTTAAAAACGCAGATTCTCTCCCATCTCCCTTTCCTAAAATCTAGCTTGGTAAAAATTATGTACTTATTAGGTTTACAAAAATAATTCTTTGTTAATTTCGATAATAAGCGCTTGCATGTTGAAATGATCCTCTGAGTGCAACAAAGCGTCATCAACAATGTTCTGGATGAGGTCATCCAGGTGCCTATGTCACGGTTTCGTGCGCTTCTATAAACTTGGAAATCAATAAGATTTGTTCTGCCATTTCCCGTGTACCACATCCACACAGGGGTGTAACAGAGATATAATTTTCGAAGAGGTTGAGATGTAAATTGCTACATGATAAACGTAATCTACACTGCTGTATCTAAACTTTTTTGTTTTAAAAGAAATTTTGTAGCACAGGATTTTGTATCGATTTAAGTAATTCGTGAGTTTGAAAATTGAATTACCTTCTCGTATGTTTATGGGGAATCACTCCATAATTTAGTAGTGCTTGCAGAAATGACCACTGATTCATCTGACAAAGAACAATAAGCAGATCTGTATTTTGGAGTACTACTTTAGTTTGCGCATTCACCTTCGAGTTTTATGTGCAGTCTCTGCATAGAGCGGATCTCTACCAACACCTCACTTCGCACCGGCAACAATCCCCGCTGTTTTTAACTGAATCTAATCAGTAGTTTAGCTTTGGGACATTGTGCAATTCTTCCAGCATATTCAATGGTAGAACGCATAAAAGCAATGTAAGTATTTTCAAGGCTTATCAAATGAAGATATATCTTCTGTTTGCGATTGACTGCTAAACGTTTCCATGTTTTACGAGGCTATATTGTAATTCGATTTTATCGTGAACCTATATTATTGAGAGTTCTCCCAAAAGGATTACTTACGGTGATCGGCGTCGACGTCAGTGTTATGTGCTTTTACATGTTGAGGGGAGGTAGCTTGACAGTACGGCCGCCGTGGATTGGTCACTCTCCATAGACGCAATAATATTAGATTCCAAACAATAATTTTTCGAATAATCATAGAAAATTTAAGTAATGAAGCACCGGGTACAGCCCAGTGCTTCATTAATTAAAATAGTGCTGATGATAATTAAACGCATGCGTGGACATCAAGGCCCATGCGTGGATTACGACCAGTCCACGGCGGCTGTTCTATAGCAGTTTTACGGGAAATTGGTAAGCTTTCAGTTTGCTGAGGGGGTAAAATGGACAAGGCATATTTTAGAGCAATGTTCAACTTTTTAAGATATCATTATTCAGAAGACCTACAGCCTGCCTCGGATATTCTTTGAGACATAGACGAACGTTTCATCAAATACATTGTCAACGCTATCGCTTTTGTAGATAATGAAAAGCAAGAAGCATAGTGTACATCCTTGTTGTGGTACCCCAGCTCCTCTGTTGCCATGTTGATGTTTCAGAGTGTTTGACGACACGTTGCTGCCTTTTAATGTGGTAAATTCAAGCCATTTTTTTAAAGTTTGGCCGTAATGCTAATTTTCTCTAGTTTTTGCAATAATGCATCTCATCACATCACTGCAAGAAATAGCCTCTGGTTCCCACTTGTAGTTTGCTAACCCTGGCTCATCAATATTTCTAAATCCATATCACACCTGTTCCAAATGAGGCTTACTTGACGCCAGAGACGCGCGCAGATTTCGCGACATCAGCTTTACAAAGGCGAAGTGAAAATGCGAATGGCTTTGCACTAAAGAATCTGGACAAACTTTCCTTTTTCTTTAAATTTCAGGTGATGCATTGAAATTTCATATATCCACTGCTGTGTGATAAATAAGCTATCATAAAAGTCAATCGATTTGATTTGTCATATTTGGCTTTCGCGTCTGGTTTGATAAACCTGATCTTGTGTCGTCAACTTCAAGGAATACGAGGACACAGATCAATTGACTGTTGTAATAATGCTTTATATACCAAACCTAATTAACCCTTTACCTAACCTGAAAAGCAGACGACACTTGCAAAAATAATTCTTGAATAACTAATTTTTTTCATTTTTTGTCTCAAAAACATAGGTTATTACCCCTCGTTGGAACGAGCTCGACGAGCTCGTTCCAACGAGGGGTTATAACCTATGTTTTTGAGACAAAAAATGAAAAAAATAAGGAAAATTAATTGACGATTTTTGAGAATAGCGCTGGCCGGTTTTGGCCGTTACGTTGGGTAAAGGGTTAAAGGGTTTAGTGACGCCACAGAAGGTAAATGATGTTACAGATTTGAGGGAGCCAGATAGTAACAGATGACAGAACCGAGGGGTAGAACAGAAATAATGCTTGGAAGAATTAACCATAGCAATAATTACATTAATTAATGAATAATAAATTTGTTATAACGTATGGTGGGAGTATCAGCTTTCCTGTTACTCAAGATGCCCAACAAAAGTGGAGTATGTGGCACTTTATTGAATTATATAGGAACAACTTCACTATTGGTCGTTGATTTCTGTCGCCCGTACCTTACCCGACATGATTCAACTTGAATAACGTGCGTGAAAAAAAATATAACTTTATGCAGTCTGTTTACATTCTTGCTTGACACTGTTTTGTGTCGAAGCATTTAATTCTCGTTATAAAATCACTCAGATGCGTAAGGACCAAACAGGTGCCTTCTTACACGACGTTATTAGACACAGGCTGGATTCCACGCGTGGTGTACATATCACTATCGTCAATGTCTGTATTGTATGAGGTAACAACGAATACACCTACCTCTCGTGGTATAAATTTCTTTATTACCCTTTTAAAATTATACAAGCTTCCAACGGGGTGTACAAAGTTGAACGGGGTGTATGAGCATATCACGCGACAGCTAAAAGGGATGTACAGACATTCTATGGCACACTTCGCCGAGTTCCCCTTCACCCATCGCCTCAAACATTTTCGTCAATAATAATAAACATTTAGACTCACAAACAAAATGAGAACAATATTGTTTCATAAGAATATTAAAAAAACGTGACATAAAACATGTGTGCATACCCCCAATGCCCGATTTTATTATCAAGAAGAGGGATTCTGCTGTAGTGTTTCTACACTACGGATCCGTTGTAGTTTTGGGAAACATACAATCTATCTCCTTATATGAATTGTTTCTTCAGTGAAACGCATTGAATCACTTGTACAAATTTGAATATAGTGTCTCCGAATCTCACACATCGCACCACTGTATCGAATAAAACACTTATAAAGTCAACTTGTGGCCCACAATAATAACAACGCGTCATTTCACATCGTCCTTGAGTTGCAGTCCCCCAGATGATTGAGTTCAATCGAAGGGAAATAACTTCAAATCGTCCTTGAACTAAAGAAACATGTGTTTCTTTAAGTTTCTCTTTATTACTTTTATCAAGGTTTTCGTCATCGGAATACCGTTTGGGGATTATATATATACAAAACTCAACACACTAAATGGCCAGGGTAATACATTCGTCAAACGGTGTTTCAGCAGTGTGTACGGGAGTGTACTACCCTTCTGAGATTCGTATTTCCTTCGACTTTCAGCTTCAGGAAATACGGACCTCAGAAGGGTAGTATAGTGGAAACTCGAATGCATTTACTCTGAACAATCTGGATAAACTTTCTTTTATATTTATTTTATGTTTGAATTTGAGGTGATGCATTCAAATTTCAAATACCCACTGCCGTATGATAAATAGGCTATCACAACAGTCCCTCGATCTGAGTTGTCATATTTCGCCTCCGCGTCTGGTTTGATAATCCTGATCTGGTGTCGTCAACTTCACGGAATACGAGGACACAGATCAACTGACTGTTGTAATAATGCTTTATAAGAAAACTTATTAAAGGGTTTAGTGAAATCATAGAATTAAAATGATGTTACAGATTTAGGGAGCCGGATAGGAACGGAATCTTTTGACCTAAACCAAGATTGCAATTGTATCAGCAGAGCCTTTATCTCACTAAAGAAACTTCAAGATACATTTTGAGATTCGTATTTCCTTTCGCTTTCAGCCTCAGAAAATACGGATCTCAGAAGGGTAGTGCAGTCCCACACACCCTACTGAAACAACATAATATATTAAATATTCAAGCTTTTCAAGTAATATTTAGATTTCCCATTCTCTCAAAGTTAAATTCACCGACAAACGTTTCAAGTTTAAGGGAAGATAGCTGCGTGGAAACGCGTTTTGATTTAGGGTAATTTTCAAACTAGTAAAATTGGACTTTTTTTTAAAAGTAAACCGACACGTGGTAGATGAAAACTCGTAAAATTACTTTCTCTACCAAATACTTCAAATCAACTCGCGTATTTTTAACCATGTCTATTTTTATGTATCATTTCCGTTACCTCTTAGTGTTTGTTTTTGTATCTTGCATTCGATATAGATGATGATGATGTCTTTCCACCAGTATTGAATGGTACACCAAATAGTCAGAATATTTTGAAAAAGGAAAAAAAAAACCAAAACCGAAAGAAACAATTAATAAAGAAAAAAATAAACAAATAAGGAGTTAAATAAAAATACAAAACACGGAATATAACATACTACAAATTACGAACAGACCACAGATAAAGAGACCGCTCGGTGACAAACTTGTCAACATATGTACAAAGCGTGGAGTAACAATTTCAAAACATGTGAGTATATACAAAAACAGATATACTATAATTGTAATTTATCAAATACTGAGCAGAAGTATCGAATTACCGTGCTTTAAATGTACAATTTATTTTTTTATCTTACAACAAGAACGCATTTATCCCAATACACGTAAAAACGTCTATACAAAATACAAATCAGTATTGAGGGTAGCAACAGCACGTGCTATCATTCGATTTAGAAAGAAGACGCTTTTTACCAGCACTCAAATGACATCGAGTTATTACACATCTCGAGTATACAGTAATTATTACCACTTACCGGACACTCTCTAGTGTATTAACAGCCCGCCGAACACTTCCGGACATGGGTGATAATAGTAATAACATGGTTTTGTCGGACGTCCCGTTTTATTAACGGCCCTTGAGGTCTGAATAACAGCCCCGCGGATTATTAACGCCAATCGACTGTCTCAGATCGGTAATAAACCCTCGGGCTGTTATTTATTCCTCTTGGGCCGTTAATAAACCGTAATGCCGTCCAAACACATGTTATTGTTATATTAAATGATAAATAAAGTACCAGCTCAATGAAATGAATTAGACTTGATTAATTTTTCGCTATAATGATATTTGTTTTATCAGCTTACGACGCGTTGAGCATGGAAAATAAAATAAAGAAACGCCCGGCTGAAACACAACTTTTAACTTCAGCGGTTGCAGTATTAGTAAAACAAGGAATAGGAAAGAATTACGTCATGCACAACGCAAAATCGCAATACCATGACGTCCTGATCTTAATTCATAAAAAATCAATTCACAAACGCTGAATAATTGTCGAAACAGACGCTGATAAAAACTGTACCCAGTCCCTTCATTATGCGAACACGTCAAGACAGGGAGGACTATTGTATATTGTAAGATAAATTGGTTATTACCGCCATGTGTGAATCTTAGATGGTGTATTAAAGTCTCGATCTCACCTCTTGGTCATGTATCGACTCATCCCAACGGACTGGTCGATATATATAGAATATACCCTTAGTAGCTTGGTGTACCAAATGTTCACCACGAGTGGTGAAGTGGTGTTAACCGCGAGCCTTTGGCGAACGGTTAACACCACTTATCCACGAGTGGTGAACATTTGGTACACCAAGCTACTTTGGGTATATTTTATTTATACCATGATCGTCAGATTATTAAGAGTTGCTATTATTTTTTCTCGATTTTACCGAGCAGCAGACGTACATATGTGCGAATCTGTTTTTGTTTACATATGAGTATCGGCAGGCGGAACTTCCGCTGTCAATTTTAACACCGAAACGAAATGGAAAAAGAAACGTTTTTTTTTTCATTTTAATAACATAATAACATACTATTTCGAGTTATGGATGCTTTATTAACATGAGACAGTGCATGTTTGTTAATTTTTGGTGTATTATGAGGTAAACTCATTTAAAAAACGTAATAAATAATTGCCACTTTCATTTCACTCTTCGTGAGGCGACGTGCGATAAAGTTAGGCAAATTCGCATTCAAGTCGACGTGACCAAAGGTCAACTTTAACTGGTAAAGTGCTGGAAGCCCATATTTGGGCTTTATTCTGAAGTGCAGGTACTGCAACATAAAGGCTTCAAATTCAGTGGCTGTGCTTCATATCGTCTTTAAAGTGATATTATTTAGTCTGTTAAGATTTGCCTTGTTACAATTTATTGGAGAGTGCCCACAGGCACTCTCCTATAAATTGTAACAAGGCAAAGACATGTGACCAAATTTTGTTGGCCAAATAAAATTTAGCACTCTACCAGTTAATGTTGTTCCACTGTAGGTGTAAAGTTTAACTACTGAAATCCCATTGTTGGCGTGTTCACTACAGTTGGTGTGTAAAGCTAAAATTTATGACATAGGCTTTTCATATATAGTAGAATAGGTAATCATGGTGTAAATGCCCAGAGACGAGGTCTCGACTTCAATACACCATCTCCGAAACCCACTTGGTGGTAATAACCTATATGCAGCAGAAAGGGAATCCGTTATTCATATCAATGACACACACATCGCATGCATGAGTTCCCACAAAGAGACCGTACACATATTCCATTTCTTTACACTATCCGTTAATATGATTGTTCACAGCAACCGCGTTTTGCAAATGGAGGATCTGAATTCCGAAGGCAAGTTTCAAATACAATATATCCGTGAGCGTGATATTTAAGAGGGATCGAAGCGCCCGAGATTCGGTTACACCTATAAATCTCTTCATGCCTTAACATCGCTATTTTACTATGGTGCGTACCAAATAAAACGCGTCAAAGGATTGACTAGAGTTTCGGAGTCCACTCAGCGATAACGACGTTTATACCCTATGCAAAAAACAGGTTAGACTTATTTTAACTGGAGATAAAACAATGTGACATCCTCACCCCTAACGAACAACGTATCTGCGTTCACAACGCCATCTTAATGCGGCAAGTCAGACGCACGTGGAAGAGGAAACAATTTCGCTGGCAATGTACCTCTGCTAACAAGAGATAACAATCTGACTATATATAAAGTGAGTAATATGGAATTTGTGCCCCCTGAGCAACAACTGCGAAACTGATCCTGAATTCTACTTTACCTTTTGGCCCGTCAGTAAATCAAGGAAATGAAAATTTATCAGACCTGCTTCTCAGATCTAACAGAAGATAGCCACCCATCTCATATTTTTATAATCTGATTTATCTGGTATTTAGAGCTGGTCAGTGAAGCTTTTTATAATCTCTTTGTTTCTCGTTCCATAGATTTAATCTTTGTTTTTTAAAGAGGGTATTGGGTTTTTTAAAAACATCAAATATAAGTATCTGTTAAAAGGGCCTTTTGTGGGATTATTTTGATAATAGTATGCGAAAATACTGAAAATACTGAAATGCCCTCTTGATCTCTAATAGATTCTCCAAAAAGTGTACCAAGGGTGGTGTTTTCGTGTTGCGCATCTCTCCTGTTACCGCACACTTTTCCTGTGTGCATGTCTGATTATTCATGTGTCATGCACATAGAACACATTGGAACTCAGGATACGAAATAGTAACACGGGTTCCCCTCGCAAATTTGGTTGGCGATAAAATGTATTGTTTTTGTTGATAGTTGTCAAATGAATTGCTGAGTGTCCTTCTAATAGTTGTTTTTACAGACGTGAAGGCGTGTAATAAACACAAAACGACACATCCGTGTGAATGGGTTAATCGATGTGGCACGAGTGCCAGCGAGGAAGGATTGTGTGTCGTCCTGTGTATATGTATGTATTCTACTTTTGACTCTATCGGTAACAGTAGGAACACTTCCTCGTAGGGCAAAAGTTCGGAGCCCTTTATAGCCACGAACCTTATACATTTACCTGGGATTCCGAGTTTTCGTCTCAGATACATCACACTTGATGTAAAACAGTCGTAAACAATCTAAACATAGTGAGATAGTGGAATGACTTTTCTCATGAAAATAGGAAATTGGAACATTCATGTTTTGCCAATTTACATTATGTAATAAGCCTAAAGACCACGTAAAGCACCAACGCGCCCTGTACAGTGACAACATCATCCTGTTGTACTGTCGAAAGCCCATAAATTTTATTGTTTAGAGTTATTTCTTGAAGAAAATTCTGATGGACAATAAATATTCACTTAAGCTCGCCTGAGCGAAGGTCCATCCTGCGTGAACTTTAGATTTTCGAATTCTCCACGGAAACCACGAGAGCAAATTTGACCAAATTTGAAATGCTTGTACCTTATCATATGTCAACGCCACTCTTTACATAAATTGCCACGCCCATGGCGGTACATCACAAAGAGAATAACTGTGTTAGCACTCCAACAAATCCAAAATGTCGTATTCTCCAGAACCACAAGTCATAATTTTTCAACAGTTGTTGTACAGCATCCTTATGAAGGCCAGGTTCCCATTAGCTCACATCAAGGCCCTGTGTATTTAGTTTCCCATGGGATACCGAATTTTAACTTACTATTGAGAAATATTCTTTAAAAACCTTCTTCTTCAGATCTGCCACTCGGAGTCTTCTTATATTTGGTATACAGCATATTATTATTCGAAACATATTCAATTTTGTTCAGACGGAGTCCCTGAGCCTATATTTAGGTTTCTTACGAGAGCCCAAACTTCAATCTAGTGCAATATGGAGTATATTTAAAAAAAAAGTGTTCTTATTCATAACCACCAGTTAGAGTCTTACGCTATTTGATTTTCTGAATACTTTTTTTTGGAGGTGGGGGGGGGGGGGGGGGGGGGGGGGAGTGGGGCAGATTCAAGCGTGTTTAACTCAAGTGCCTGTGTTCAGGTTTGCACTCTGTAGTGTTTTCTGGCGATAGCTGCCGAGTATGACCTTAAATACGCCTACAAACAACTTTTGTGGGTGACCGATTTGGTCGACTTTGGACCTCTTCTTTTAAAAAGTCCCCGGACAAAAAGATCAAGAATAGCAAAACAAAGTTAATAGCCTGGTATTTATGGAAACGATTGGTTTGACATACTTTTGAGGTAAAAATATCTGTCTGCGTGCTTTGTCGATTACGACAAAAATGGTTTGTTATTAACAGATTGAAGGTCAGTCAAGGTCAAGCCAGAAAATAAGCAGACTATCTCCTGCAAAATGAGGTCCCCAGAGAGCGAATTTGGTGATGCTACCCTGCACAGCAGGGTAGCATCACTAAATTTACTCTCTGCGAACCTCAGTCTGAATCAGGGCCTCAAAACTAAACAGAAAGAGGTACCCAGAGGATAAATTGGACCACTGTATGGGATAGCATCATCAAATTCGCCTACTGGGGACCTCATTCTGCAAATGTCAGACTGCTTATTTTCTGGCCTGGTCAAGGGCCATGCAACGACGACACTTAACCACAACGTACCCGTGTGCAACTTTGACGAGAACGCTCGTTTCGTTCGCGCGGTGGTTACGCAAATTTAAATCTTCGCGAACGAATGACCAGTTAGCAAAATATTGCATCTTGAATGGTAAAGTCTGTGTAACTTAACTGGTAGAGTGCTAACTTTTTTCTCAGCTTCAAGATTTCAAACACGTGTTTGCCTTGTTACAATTTATGGGAGAGTGCCTATGGTCGGTCCCTAACATCGTTGGTTTGATGACGTTTTCGGACAAGTCTGCTGATCACAGAATGACTAGAGCTAAGTTGTCCTCCTATAGCTTTGAATGACATGATTGTGGCATGCATGTCAACGATTTGCCATCTTAGGGCCTCTGACAGTCTCCCCCTTGCCATGTCAACATTTACTGATAAAAGAAGTGACAAATTTTCTTGTTTTATACCCAGATATTGCATGTGGATGAGAGTGTTTCTTGTAACATTCGTGGGAAGGATGCTTCACCAGCAGCATTAAGGAGTTAATAGGTGAAACTTTTAGCGTTGATTCATTTCAGTGTAATTACGGGAGTATGTGGTTATTGATTAGTCGTGTTTGTCAGTGAGAAATATTAAAAGAACACTCACGTGTCGTTTACGTACACTATGAATAGAGGACAGTGCATTAAGAAGCAGTGCAGTTTGGGATGCTTTCAAAGGAATTACTCATTGGTTGAGAGATCTATGAAATCTTGAGAAATTTTCTAACTAGGCGGTGAAAGCACATCATGACATCTCCTACCAAAACAAATCAACCAAGCCTTTTAATGATAAATTAGCTGAACAACATTGTATAACTGTGATTGTTTTACTGTGTTCAACAAAGCTTCGATATGGAATGACGCATCGGGCTAGATCGCTAAACGCATTCATGCTAGCGAACGGATTAACAGAATATGACCTGTGCGATCGTGTTACAAAAATACAGCAACGGGTGTACATATATATATTACAATATCTGCTTTTGTTATTTTGAGTGAGCAATCGAGGTAATATATTTTTCGCGTTGAAAATGCAACGACTTTGAACACTCAGACTCTAAACACTTTAAATTTTTATAATTTTTATATAAATTTCAGAGAAGTTTCGATCAAATACATTGATGTGTTACATAGTCAGAGGAACCTTTTGCATTTTGAACCTGCTGACAGAAAAAAAATCTTTCGAAATTTTTGAAGTTTAGAATGTCTCTTCAACTATTTGTGACAAACCCGAAGCATACAATGTTCACCCCACATTACTAAGAATGTAAGCTGTTGGCTTTTGTATTGTTATATCAAGCGTTTCTCTCACTATTCTGAGGTTGAGAAAACGAACTTGATCATCTTTTACAACACGATAACATTCTCTTCATTATCAAACTATAGAAGAATGTGTACCACAAAACGCGACGCCAACAATTCATTCCGAAACTCACTTAAACCTCTACATTCAAGCCTTTGGCTTATCGGACTTTCTGAGGAACCAACCGAGAGGGGATGTTATCTCACTTTTCGAGTAGCTTTACTGTTATTACTGTGGGCACAGTTTTTGTGGTATTTCGTCATATATATTCTGGAATGGAAATGGAATTTATCATTCGAAGCGACCGCACAGGTCATGTCCCAAACTTGCACCTTTCAAGCCGCCGTCAATGCTTCATGGACTTTTTGGGTGACAAGAAAAGGGCATCTCAGAAATATAATTCAGATTCTTGAAATGTTCTATGACTCTCATTTTCCATCTTATGGTAGACATTATATCTTTATGAGGAAAGCAAGAATTTTTATAACTGTTACTTGGATTGTGACCATCTTCATCCTCATCCACGTTGCAGTGGTGTTATTCCATTCTGAATTGTTTGATTATCTACTACTACCAATAGATGCCTCATCTTCATATGCTGTTTTAGTTAAGATATTTTCATTCATTGTTACTACCGTTGTGGTGGTATATATTGTTTTACCGTTTATGGTATTCGGCACAATTTGTGCCGCGTTGAAGACAGGCTTTCAGACAGTGATTGATGATTTTCGAAAATTGCCACAGACTGACAAGGTATCAAGAGTACGACATCTCCGTAAAAATCACCAAACTATTTGCAACGCTGTTTCTATTTCCAAAACCTTGTGGAGCTTTTTCATTGCAGTCAACATCAGCTCATCAATGACCATCATTCTTGTAAATGGATTCCTGCTTGTTTCTAATAACGACATCTGGAGACAGTTTCTTACGTCATTTGCATTCATCAGTTGGACTGCATATTTCCTGACCGATATATTAGTCCTAATTCTGTCTGCAGCTACTGTGAACGACATGGTTTGTAGAATTTTTGTAGTTTTTAGAACCGAGTGAATATATACATAAACGGACGGACGGACGGACGGACGGACGGACGGACGGACGGACGGACGGACGCACGCACGCACGCACGCACGCACGCACGCACGCACGCACGCACGCACGCACTGATTTATGTTGACAAAAGAATAGCATGTTGAGCTCAATGGCAGTCGCATTTGTGGCGCTGTGGTAGAATGATACAAGATAAAATATTCTGTTTTTGCTTGTGTGAATTCCCCTTTGGTACTTCAGCAAATATGTTAAAGTCAGATACCGAATACCAAACCGATGCCATGGTATACCCCACTAAGAATATCGAAACCGACACCGACCTTAAAATATCAATACCTCCCTTCTCTAATGTTCCAGCTTCCCTGCTTCAGGTTTTATTTCAGAAATCACACAAACGCAGCTACCATCGGCCGATAGAACATGAAAAGAAACGTTCTAATATTATAATAATGTTTGAAAACAAATACAAATTAATTTTATTTTACAGCACATTTTACTTATCATTGACAGAAAACAAGTGCCAAGGTTTGCACGTTAATACAGTGTTATTAATTTTCGTACTTGGTAAACACCAAGACGTTTGATGGTGTAAAAGCTGTTTCGCTTCATCGTAAGAACCTTCGCGTCACCAATCATAATGGATTAGGAGCAGTTATTGCATTGATCAACATGATGCCATCGTAGGGGAGAGTGTGAGTAGTGATGTCTTTCGCTGATGTTCCAACAATGCAGTTATGGAGAGATCAAAACATGGGACGTATTTTCTCCAAACAGTCTACATGAAAATGCTGTTTTGCATTCCGCAGCGCGAAGATCAACTGCGATATTCTTCCGATTCTCTCTTACAAAAAAAATCATGAGAGCTCGTCAGTGCGGCATTGAGATGTCGAGCGCGTAAGTGCGGCATTGAGATTTGTTAGTATCCAAGACATTGTCAAAGGGTTGACAGTATATTCTGGGCACACACCGTCCTACTGTGGGTGGTTTTATTCAACCCATGCAGTGGTTGCAATATGTAGCATTCACACTCCAATTAAGTGACCATTAACGCCATAGACGAAATATGAGGCCAACAATGGTGACATTTTGATTTTACGGTTGGCTGGATCATAAGGTAGCTGGCTGACTAGGCGAGATGAGATTGTTCTGTTTGTATATGTATAGCTAATCTACGGTTTTCGTGGCGTATTAATAAGATTCAAATAACAAATTATGCTGGAAGACTTAGTTACCGTCAGTTTGCTTCATTTGTTAAACTGTGTTACATTTAGATATACACCAGCGGGAAACCTTATAAACTTTCTGAAGGTCTAAAAATGAACCGATGTCGATACTCGGGGATAGCCGCGCGGCACGAGCACTCACGGTGGCTTGATTTGTGTTGTGGAAAACGAACGGTGGACTCTTGACATGACCTAACCGACTTGAAAAAGTACAGAAACAATCAGGCAATGATTTGCACCATCGAGTAACGCCAGGAGTGAATTTTACACCCGTCTTAGATAAATTCAGCAACAGGGGGTACTGTCCATTCTAGTATATCGGCATGGTGGGCATAGCTCAACAGACATTTGTTAGGTAGGTTTCAATGCACTATAGTAAAAAAACAACAGGCCTCGAAAATGATGTGTAAGATGTAACTTATTTTCAAATGTCAGAAGAGTATGTGCGCACACCATGCAAGTTTGTGGTATAGATTATGGCACCAGCAGGGACTTTTATTGATATGCGTGCATTCGAATTCAAAACATTGCTAAAGCTAGCCGGATGGAACTGATAGTTGTTTTGGTCAGTTTAGACAATCTGAAGAAAAGGGGACAAAATCACTTAGTGCATCTTCTCTTCTTACTTTTGGGAGGTTATCAGCAGTTTAAGGGTCATATTTCTGATATATATATTGACATATTTCTAACACATAAAATTATGAAGAATAGAAAATATATTTAACATCCGGCATTAATGGAGGTAATGGTTTTGACACACAGGAAGGCTTTTAATGTCACAATGCTTATTTGTTCGATTTTGATATAAAATACTACGCACCCAAATACAAATCTAAAATAAAGTCCCCACCAAGTAAATCTTCTGATTCTCAGGCCATTTTTTTGTAAAATTGCATTTGGGCGGGCGTTTGATTTATTTTTGTAATTATTTCTTTGTCATCAAAAGTCCATGTTTGTTTCATGTTTTAGGCTCCATAGACTATATACAGAATAGCATGACTGTTGGTGGTTTCGTCCCTTGAGCGCAAGAAGGCTTTGCAATGCTAAAGCATTGCAAACCCTTCTTGCCCTCAAGGAGGAAATTCATCAATTTTATTAACCGGGGTAAAATATCAGTCATAAACCATAACGTAATGTTCATATCCGACCAACTCTTTTTAAAATAATTACCGTTCAAATATTTTACTTCGAAATAGTGTCTCCAAAGAATAATTCATAACCCCTCATTCTGATCGAGTCCGACGATGTCGTTGCAATGATGGGTATCTTAACCACCAATGTAATATGACCAGGAATGTAATAAACTTATTACATTCGGCGTTGTATCTGATAGTTAACGAATGTAATCAACTGATTGGACAGTTAACGCAACCACGAATGTAATGAACTTATTGGTTTGACGTTGTGGTGGACAGACATCGCAGCTACGAATGTAAGAAACTTAATATGAGTCGACACTCGATGGAGATTCAAAATAAGGGTCAAGGTCACAGAGGTCACCTAGGGGTCATCAAGTGCATTTTTCATAATTGCTGGAAATCACATTTTTTGACCCCCTAAAACATTCCTGACGTACACACATACATTTTGACGTTCAAAAGTGGGCGTGGCCAAAAATTTTTGAAAGTGGTTCACGCCTATATCTCAGGTGTGGTATGACGTATGGACCTGAGACCAACACCAAATGAATCGACGACACTTGATGGAGATTCAAAATATGGGTCAAAGTCACGGAGGTCACCAGGGGTCATTGAGTGCATTTTCATAATTGCTTGGAAATCACATTTTTTGACACCCCAAAGCATTCCTGAGGTTCATACATGCATTTTTACGTTTAAAATGTCGGCGTGGCCAAAATTTTTGAAAGTGGGTCACGCCCATATCTCAGGCGTGGTATAACGTATGGACCTGGGACCAACACCAAATGAGACGACACTTGATGGGGATTCAAAATGTGGGTCAAGGTCACGGAGGTCACCTAGGGGTCATTGAGTGCATTTTTCATAATTGTAGCAAATCACATTTTTGACCCCCCAAAGCATTGCTGAGGTCCATACATGCATTTTCATGTTAAAAAAGTGGGCATGGCCAAACTTTTTGAAAGTGGGTTACGCTCATATCTCAAGCGTGGTATGATAAATGGACCTGGAACTATCTCGAAATGAGCCGACACTTGATGGAGATCCAAAATATGGGTAAAGGTCAAGGAGGTCACATAAGGGTCATTGAGTGCATTTTTTTCAGAATTGCAGGAAATCATATTTTTGGACCCCCTAATGCATTCCCAAAGTTCATACATGCATTTTTTACACAAAAAGTGGGCATGGTCAACATTTTTGAAAGTGGGTCACACTCATATCTCAAGTATGGTATGATGCATAGACCTGGGACCCACAACAAATGAGTCGACACTCGATAGAGGTTCAACATATGGGTCAAGGTCACCGAGGTCACCTATGGGTCATTGAGTGCATTTTTTATAATTGCTGGAAATCACTTTTTTGATCCCATATTTCATCACTCAAATTAGTGTGCAGAGCCAAAAATTTCGGATTCGTGTATCGAACCCTTTGAATGCTGGTCACATATATGCCTTTTCTGGTTTCTTATAAAAAATTGTTCTGATTCCAGAATGAATATCTGTAAATACTATTAACGAAAATCCATTTCTGATTTGTTTAAAAATATTTTACTCCTGACAATAAGCCTCCATGAATTCTCTTTCTGGATAGTTTATTCCTGATACTTTAACCCTTTTCTGTTTCTCTAGTTACAATTGTGGTTGCAGTGACTGTCTAACTCAACGTCTGATGTAATAAGTTTATTTTATTCGTGATAGTATTACATTCGTGCTTCTTACCGATGGGCCAGAAGCTCCGATTCGAAGGCAAAGGAGAAAATGTTAGTTGTGCAAGTGGCGTTTCAAGCCGTGTTAGGTGAAGCGTTACATAACACTTAAAACCATTACAATCTTCAGAAATCTGTAAAAAAAGTGAACCTTATCGCGCTGATGCATTTCAATGTAACAACAAGAAATTATAGTAAGGCCGCACAACGCAGATCTTCTGTTAATCAGGCCATTGTTTGTAAAATTGCATGTGGGTGGACGGCTTTTTGTTTATTTTTTTATATTTTGGTAATTATTTCTTTGCCATCAAAAGTTCATGTTCTTGGTTTGGTTTATATTTTAGGCCTCACAATCTAAAGAATAGCATGAATGGTGGTGTATTTCATCCCTTGAGTGCAAGAATGCTTTGCAATGCTAAAGCATTGCAAAGCCCTTTTGCACGCAAGGGACAAATTTATCAACTTAATTTATTTAATTATTTGTTGGTGCTTAAGGTCACATACTTATGCACAATGGCTAATGACAGTTTTATGGGTGAAGGAAGTCGGAGTACCCGGAGAGAACCACCGAGCATCGACGAGCAACTGTCAGCTCCTCAACATTCTAACTCTGTTCAGGCTCCGCCCAAGCAGGGTTACAGCGGTTGAAGACATGCAGTACGCCTTAGTACACGGCGTCATCGTGCCCAAGGACACAACGCGGGTCGTCCCGGACGGGGATCCAACTCGGGACCTCTACCATAGAATTCCAACAGTCTTCCACTGAGAAACCGCGCTCCCATCAACTTAATTAACGAGGGTAAAAATGTAAACATAAACCGTTTAATTTTTATTTCTTTAAGTTTAGATTGGTTATAAACAAAGAGCATGCGGCAACCAAAAGGACCAGGCCGGAGGGCCTGAGAAACAGGTTTTTAATTTTTTAGGCCTTTTTGATTGTTTTTGTTTGCATGAAATGAAAAAAAACGAAAAAAACAAACAGCAGATGTATTTTGTTTACTGATACACTGGGGGCACATTTCACTGATATAAACACCGTAGCCCCAGTGTCCTATTATTATGAATTATTACTTTAACCCTTTACCCATCGCTAAGAATATCAAAATTGATTGTTATAATTACTATTGTTTTAATTTTTTCAAAAACATTTCACCAAAACCATATCGATGAGCTCGTTCCAATGAGGGGTCACATGATATGGTTTTGTTGAAAAATTTTTTATAAATATTTTTTCAACTGCTCAATTTGCAAATTACGCGGGCGAATACGGGCGATTCGTTAGGTACGGGTTAATTGGACTTTGTAAGAACTTCGCTGAAGCGTCCTACAAACAAATGGTTCAAAAAACATTTGTAATGGTAAGTTAGTCAGACAACGTTGATAATTTTAGAACTGTGTCCAACAAAGCTTCAAGATATGGACTGGCGTATGGCACTGAGCTTCTATAATAATAAATAATACCGATATTAATATTGATTTCTGTTTTTTTGTGTTTTTTGTTCTGTTAAAACCTGCAGCCATGATATCAGGAGGATTAGTCAGAAATATTCTCGCCTGGATACTGGGTGGAGTAATGTTGAAAAATATTGGAAAATGAACTTCTGTAAGGAGACACAACGCTTTCAGACATGGAGTCGGCTACAATTACACTTGCTTATTCGTCCAACTCCTTCCTAGTGTATTCTACTTTTGACTCTATCGGTAACAGTAGGAACACTTCCTCGTAGGGCAAAAGTTCGGAGCCCTTCATAGCCACGAACCTTATACATTTACCTAGGATTCCGAGTTTTCGACTCAGATACACCACACTTGAAGTAAAACAGTCGTAAACAATCTAAACATAGTGAGATAGTGAAATGACTTTTCTCATGAAAATAGGAAATTGGAACATTCATGTTTTGCCAATTTACATTATGTAATAAACCTAAAGACCACGTGGAAGCACCAACGCGCCATGAACAGAGACAACATCATCCTGTTGTACTGTCAAAAGCCTATAAATTCTATTGTTTAGAGTTATTTCTTGAAGAAAATTCTGATGGACAATAAATATTCACTTTTAGCTCGCCTGAGCAAAGGTCCATCCTGCGTGAACTTTAGATTTTCGAATTCTCCTCGGAAACCACGAGAGCAAATTTGACCAAATTTGAAATGCTTGTACCTTATCATATGTCAATGCCACTTTTTACATAAATTTCCACGCCCATTGCGGTACATCACAAAGAGAATAACTGTGTTAGCACTCCAACAAATCCAAAAAGTCGTATTCTCCAGAACCACAAGTCATAATTTTTCAACAGTTGTTGTACAGCATCCTTATGAAGGCCAGGTTCCCATTAGCTCACATCAAGGCCCTGTGTATTTAGTTCCCCATGGGATACCGAATTTTAACTTACTATTGAAAAATATTCTTTAAAAACCTTCTTCTTCAGATCTGCCACTCGGAGTCTTCTTATATTTGGTATACAGCATATTATTATTCGTAACATATTCAATTTTGTTCAGACGGAGTCCCTGAGCCTATATTTGGATTTCTTACGTGAGCCCAAACTTCAATCTAGTGCAATATGGAGTATATTTTAAAAAAATGTTCTTATTCATAACCACCAGTTAGAGTCTTACGCTATTTGATTTTCTGAATACTTTTTTTGGAGGGGGGGGGGCAGATTTAAGCGTGTTTAACTCAAGTGCCTGTGTTCAGGTTTGCACTCTGTAGTGTTATCTGGCGATAGCTGCCGAGTATGACCTTAACTACTCCTATAACAACAACTTTTGTGGGTGACCGATTTGGTCGACTTTGCACCTCTTCTTTTAAAAAGTCCCTGGACAAAAAGATCAAGAATAGAAAACAAAGTTAATAGCCCGGTATTTATGGAAACGATTGGTTTGACATACTTTTGAGGTAAAAATATCTGTCTGTGTGCTTTGTCGATTACGACAAAAATGGTTTGTTATGAACAGATTGAAGGTCAGTCAAGGGCAAGCCAGACAATAAGCAGACTGTCACCTGCACAATGAGGTCCCCAGAGAGTGAATTTACT
This sequence comes from Pictodentalium vernedei, assembly GCA_031216915.1. Taxonomy (NCBI): domain Eukaryota; kingdom Metazoa; phylum Mollusca; class Scaphopoda; order Dentaliida; family Dentaliidae; genus Pictodentalium; species Pictodentalium vernedei. The sequence goes on along the minus strand of CM062295.1, from coordinate 293,377,032 downwards.
AAATTTACTCTCTGCGAACCTCAATCTGAATCAGGGCCTCAAAACTAAACAGAAAGAGGTACCCAGAGGATAAAATGGACCACTGTATGGGATAGCATCATCCAATTCACCTACTGGGGACCTCATTCTGCAAATGTCAGACTGCTTATTTTCTGGCCTGGTCAAGGGCCATGCAACGACTACACTTAACCACAACGTACCCATGTGCAAATTTGACGAGAACGCTCGTTTCGTTCGCGTGGTGGTTACGCAAATTTAAATCTTCGCGAACGGATGACCAGTTAGCAAAATATTGCATCTTGAATGGTAAAGTCTGTGTAACTTAACTGGTAGAGTGCTAACTTTTCTCAGCTTCAAGATTTCTCACACGTGTTTGCCTTGTTACAATTTATGGGAGAGTGCCTATGGCTGGTCCCTAACATCGTTGGTTTGATGACGTTTTCGGACAAGTCTGCTGATCACAGAATGACTAGAGCTAAGTTGTCCTCCTATAGCTTTGAATGACATGATTGTGGCATGCATGTCAACGATTTGCCATCTTAGGGCCTCTGACAGTCTCCCCCTTGCCATGTCAACATTTACTGATAAAAGAAGTGACAAATTTTCTTGTTTTATACCCAGATATTGCATGTGGATGAGAGTGTTTCTTGTAACATTCGTGGGAAGGATGCTTCACCAGCAGCATTAAGGAGTTAATATGTGAAACTTTTAGCGTTGATTCATTTCAGTGTAATTACGGGAGTATGGGGTTATTGATTAGTTGCGCTTGTCCGAGAGAAATATTAAAAGAACACTCGCGTGTCGTTTGCTTACACTATGAATGGAGGACAGTGCATTAAGAAGCAGTGCAGTTTGGGATGCTTTCAAAGGAATTACTCATTGGTTGAGAGATCTATGAAATCTTGAGAAATTGTCTAACTGGGCGATGCAAGCGCATCATGGCATTTCCTACCAAAACAAACCAACCAAGCCTTTCAATGATAAATTAGCTGAACAACATTGTATAACTGTGATTGTTTACTGTGTTCAACAAAGCTTCGAGGTATGGAATGACGCATCGGGCTTGATCGCTAAACGCATTTGTGCTAGCGAACGGAATATGAGCTGTGCGAACGTGTTACGAAAAATACAGCAACGGGTGTACATATTACAATATCTGCTTTTCTTATTTTGAGTGAGCAATCGAGGTAATATATTTTTCGCGCTGAAAATGCAACGACTTAAGCACTCAGACTTTAAACACTTTAAACAAATTTTATAATTTTTATATAAATTTCAGAGAAGTTTCAATCAAATACATTGATGTGTTACATAATCAGAGGAACGTTTTGCATTTTGAGCATGCTGACAGAAAAAAAAAATCTTTCGAAATTTTTGAAGTTTAGAATGTAACAAAGTCTTTTGTCTCTCCAACTATTTGTGACAAACCCTAAGCATACAATGTTCACCCCACAATACTAAGAATCTAAGCTGTTGGCTTTTGTATTGCTATATAAAGCGTTTCTCTCACTATTCTGAGGTTGAAAAAACGTACTTGATCATCTTTTCAACACGATAACATTCTCTTCATTATCAAACTATAGAAGAATGTGTGCCACAAGACGCGACGCCGACAAATCATTCAGAAACTCACTTATACCTCTACATTCAAGCCTTTGGCTTATCGGACTTTCAGAGGAACCACCCAAGAGGGGATGTTACCTCACTTTTCGGGTAGCTTTACTGTTATTGCTGTGGGCACAGTTTTTGTGGTATTTCGTCATATATATTCTGGAATGGAAATGGAATAAATCATTCGAAGCGACCGCACAGGTCATGTCTCAAACTTGCACCTTTCAAGCCGCCGTCAATGCTTCATGGACTTTTTGGGTGACAAGAAAAGGGCATCTCAAAAATATAATTCAGATTCTTGAAATGTTCTACGACTCTCATTTTCCATCTTATGGTAGACATTTTATCTTTCTGAGGAAAGCAAGAATTTGTTTAACTGTTACTTGGATTGTGATCGTCTTCATCCTAATCCACGTAGCGGTGGTGTTATTCCATTCTGAATTGTTCGATTATCTGCTACTACCAATAGATGCCTCATCTTCATATGCGGTTTTAGTTAAGATATTTTCATTCATTGTTAAAACCGTTGTGGTGGTATATACTGTTTTACCGTTTATGGTATTTGGCACAATTTGTGCCGTTTTGAAGACAGGCTTTCAGACACTGATTGATGATTTTCGAAAATTGCCACAGACTGACAAGGTATCAAGAGTACGACATCTCCGTAAAAATCACCAAACTATTTGCAACGCTGTTTCTATTTCCAAAACCTTGTGGAGCTTTTACATTGCAGTCAACATCAGCTCATCAATGACCATCATTCTTGTAAATGGATACCTGCTCGTTTCTAATAACGACATCTGGAAACAGTTTTTTACGCCATTTGCATACATCAGTTGGACTGCATATTTCCTGACCAATATATTGGTCCTAATTCTGTCTGCAGCTACTGTGAACGACAAGGTTTGTAGAATTTTTGTACTTTTTAGATTCCCCGACTGTAAAGCACTGGAAAAAAGTTCAAACAACTGATCGAGTGAATATATACATTAACGGACGGACGGACGGACGGACGGGTGGGCAGCGGCTGGCGGGCTGTCAGGCGTTCGGGCGGGCTTGTGGGCTATCTTGCGGGCTATCTTGTGGGCGGGCGGAGGACTGACGGACGGACGGACGGACGGACGCACGCACGCACGCGCGGACGCACGCACGCACGATTTATGCTGGCAAAGGAATAGCATATTGAGCTCGTTCGCAGTCGCATTTGTGGCGCTGTGGTAGAATGATACAAGATAAAATATTCTGTATTTTGCTTGTGTGAATTCCCCTTTGGTACTATCAGCAAATATGTTAAAGTCAGATACCGAATACCGAACCGATACCGTGGTATACCCCACTAAGAATATCGAAACCGACACCGACCCCAAAATATCAATACCTCCCTTCTCTAATGTTGAACGCGTTTTTTTAGAATTTAGTTTCAGTTTTTGTAAAACGTATGACTAAACAAAGGATAACAAGATTTGCACATTTACTCTTCCGGAAATCTACCTGTCCCACACACGACCTGTTGATGTGAAACATTTTGCAACCTTTGATTTCCCAGGTCGATCAAATGAGTGTTTTTTTTCCAAATCTTGTCCCCTGTATCCCGTTACCCAAAAAATAATTTGAATCCATCAATACTGGACCGTCGTGCCAATATTAATAGAACATTTTTTTTTTCAAAATAAATGACATGTTTAGAAAATTATTTCAATAAAACTTTTAGTGTTTGAAGTGTTTTGACAAACATATACAATTTATTTTCTACAAGCAAATTAAAACAATCAGTATACAAGAAAGTCACATCAGATAATGTAATTATCACATAATTATCAACAAATAGCTCAGTACGGAAAATATCGTTCACACCACGCCCAACACTGGAATGACGCCAAAAGTCAATTTCGACAGAGAAACGTTGTATGGTGGTTTCTGAAGTAGAAATGAATAAATCTTATCTTATTTTCCATTAACCCTTTGAAACGAGACCACTTTTTCGGTCCAGGAACATGATAAGGCATTTTCATTAAGTATATATTCATTTATTTATTTATTGGTGTTTAAGGTCACATACTTATAATTGTGTCCGTGACAGTTTTACGGGTGGAGGAAGCCGGAGTACTCGGAGGGTACCACCGAGCATCGACTGGCATCTGTCAGCTCCTCAACATTCTAACTCTGTTCAAGCACCGCTCAAGCAGGGTTACAGCGAATGAAGAAATGTGCACCATCAACGTGCAGTACCCCTTAGTACACGGAGTCATCATGCCCACGTGTAGGCAACCATGATAAAGCGCCTTGCCGAAGGACACAACGAACGGGGATAGAACTCGGAACCTCTGGCATAGAAGTCCAACAGTCTACCACTGAGCCACCGCGCTCCCAAAACTTCGTTGAGTAGGATGGATGCTCAGTGCGTGTGTGGGTAGACCAATCAATATTTTCAACGCGCAGCCCCAAGGCTGCGCGTTGAAAACATTAATTGTTCTACCCCAGCATAATGAATATGGCCTCTTTCAATTGCTGCCTTGTGGCTCAGTTGATTGAGGTGCAGGCGGCTGCAAACCGAGAGGTCCTTGGTTCGAAAACCACCTGCGACAACCGCATTGTGTCCTTAGGCAAGGCACTTCACCCCCATCGCCCACGTAGGGGCATGGCGAAGTTGTGTACTAAGGCGTTCTGCACGTCGATGGTGCACTTGTCTTCAACCAATGCTAATCCCACTTGTGTAGAGTTAGTATGTTGGACAGACTGACAGTTGTTCGCCTTGCTCAGTGGTTCTCTCCGGGTTCTCCGGCTTCCTCCACACATAAAGCTATCCGACCCTGGCTGTCGAAAGTGTTGTTAAACCCTAATAAATAAATAAATAAATAAATAAATAAATAAATAAATAAATTGCTGCCTGTGAACTGACATGGAAGATATCACCAATGTTTAAAGAGTTAATTGTGAACCTAATACAAATAGCAGACGATTTTTGCATAAAACATTTCCCGAATAACTGAATAGATTTATTTTCGTCTCGAAACATAGCATATGTTTTTTATTGGAACTATGGGAACTACTTTTTCAAGGCAAAAAATGGAAAAAAATATAAATTGGGCTGGCGATTTTAGTGACCAGCGCTAGCCAGTTTTAGTACTTACGTTAGGTAAAAGGTTAAATTACACATCATGTGATAAAAAAGAATCTCAAATTCGTTACGATTTGACATGAAATTGCTTGACCTCATTCACTAAAATCAACCTGAGACTCGTTAAACCTCGGCTCAGACCGATTTTAATGAAGTTGGTACAGAAAGTTCATATGAAATCGCGACTCGTTAAAGATCCTCTGTTTGTAAAAGGATTATTTTTACGCCACGTCAGATTGATATTTTCTATCCACAAATCATTATCGCAAATTCACAATCAGTTTAAAAATATATTTTTGGAAACAAAACATCGTGTTACTGGAAATTCTTTAAACTTAGCTGAAAACAGTTTAACCCTTTACCCAACGTAACGGCCAAAACAGGGCAGCGCTATTCTCAAAAATCGCCAATTAATTTTCTTTATTTTTTCATTTTTTGTCTCAAGAACATAGGTTATGACCTCTCGTTGGAACGAACTCGTCGAGCTCGTTCCAACAACGGGTTATAACCTATGTTTTTTGAGATAAAAAATTAGTTATTCAAGAATTTTATTTGCAAGTGTCGTCTGCTTTTCATGTTATGTTAAGGGTTAATGTGATGTAAAATAATTTTTCGCCTCTACGAATAATTCTTACACAGCTTGATATGGGAATGGGGATGTTCTAACGTCGACCAGGAGATTCAGAACGTTAGCGGGCTGGTTGAAACACTATTACTGAATTTTCATAATATGACAAAAAAGCAACTCAAAAGAAAAAAGAACTGCCGCGTTCCGCTTTTGAAATATATCTAATGTGTTTTTATTATGCCTCACCTCTGTCGCATCAGCCGTGATTGGTTAATTTGACCTCTTCTAAAAGCCATAGTACTGGAGGTTTGAACAAAACACGGGTACTATCGTACGTTCTTCCCTGGACACATGAAAATAAAGAAAATGTAAGATACACTTCCATTGATCAGCGTCGATTACGCACGTGCTGATTGGAATTTCTCAACACCAAACGATGGCGCCGTGTCTGTTTAACTTTTTTCGTCACCGATAGACACAAACTTACCGACAAATATGTCATCTTGAGTGGGTGCGTTTTCAATTTTAACTGCAAACAATTAATTCAAAACAATCCGAAATATTAAAAACTCACGTGGTGTTCACCTTTAGTGAATTATGAATGTGACTTCAAGTTCAATCAATTATATTTACACAAGTTTAGTATTACCAGTGTTCCTCAACCTCACTAAGTCTTCGCCTCAGGTCCAAATGAATTGTTTCACTCTTAATTCTAGCAACTGTCGTCATCCACGAAGAATTTATATTCCATTTGTCCACTTATCACACAAGCATTAATTATGAATTATAACACGAACAGCATGATGCAGTTGTAAACACCGACATTTGGTGAAAAAGAAACTTCCAAAGCGACGGCACTTGCAACAAGTCAGTGATCTGGAAACTCCTAAAGAGACGTCATTCGTTCGAAATGACTTCACCAAAAACATGTGTTTGGATTCGACTACATTGTTATTACAAGATTGATGGCATGTTGCAGTTAACGCTTAACAATGAAAGCTATTTTTTGTTCGGCAAAATACAAAAATTAGAACGTTTCTTTTCATGTTTTATCAGTCGATAGTACCTGAGTTTGGGCGATTTCTGAAATAAAACCATCAGCAGCTTCCCTGCTTCAGGTTTTATTTCAGAAATCACCCAAACTCAGGTACTATCGACCGGATGGAACATGAAAAGAAACGTTCTAATATTATGATAAAGTTTGGAAACAAATACAAATTAATTTTATTTTACAGCACATTTTACTTATCATTGACAGAAAACAGATGCTGAGGTCGGCAGTTAATACAGTGTTATTAATTTTCGTACTAGGTAAACACCAAGACGTTTGATGGTGTGAACGCTGTTTCGCCACATCGTAAGAACCTTCTCTCCACCAAGCATAATAGATTGGGAGCAGTTATTGCCTTGATCAACATGATACCATCGTAGGGGAGACAGTGTTAGTGGCGATATCTTTCGCTGATGTTCCAGCAATGCAGTTATGGAGAGATCAAAACATGGGTCGTATTTTCTTCAAATAGTCTACATGAAAATGTTGTTTTGTATTCCGCCGTGCGCAGATCAACTGCAATATTCTTCCGCTTCTCTCTTACAAAAAATCATGAGCGCGCATCAGTGCGGCATTGAGATGTCTAGCGCGTCAGTGCGGCATTGATATTTGTTAGTATCCAAGACATTCTCAAAGTGTTGGCAGTATATTCTGGGCGCACACCGTCCTACTGTGGGTAGTTTTATTCCACCCATGCAGTGGTTGCAATATGTAGCATTCACACTCCAATTAAGTGACCATTAACGCCACAGACGAAATATGAGGCCAACAATGGTGGCATTTTGATTTTACTGTTGGCTGAATAATAAGGCAGCCGGCTGACAAGCTGAGATGAGTTTGTTCTATTTATATATCTATAGCTAATCTACGGTCTTTGTGGCGTATTAATAATATCCAAATAACAAATTATGCTGGAAGAATTGGTTACCGTCAGTTTGTTTAGTTTGTTAAACTGTATTACATTTAGATATACACCAGCTGGAAACCTTATAAACTTTCAGACGATGTAAAAATGAACCGGTGTTGATAATCGGGGACAGCCGCGCGGCACGAGCACCCACGGTAGCTTGATTTGTGTTGTGGAAAAAGAACGGTAGGCTCCTGACATGACCTAATATAGGCTATGGCACCAGCAGAGACTTTCATTCATATGCGTGCATTCGAATTCAAAACATTGCTACGGCTAGCCGGATGGAACTGATAGTTGTTTTGGTCAGTTTAGACAATCAGAAGAAAAAGGGACAAAATCACTTAGTGCATCTTCACTTCTTACTTTTGGGAGGTTATCAGCAGTTTAAGGGTCATATTTCTGATATATATTGACATATTTCTAACACATAAAATTATGAAGAATAGAAAATATATTTAACATCCGGCATTAATGAAGGTAATGGTTTGACACACAGGAAGGCTTTTAATGTCACAATGCTTGTTTGTTCGATTTTGATATAAAATACTTTTTATAACAGGCAAACTGGAAAATTTTAAAACGGATAGTTAAATGACTGTGCTAAGAAGACACTTAATTACTTTTACAGAACGCACCCAAATACAAATCTAAAATAAGGCCCCCACAAAGTAGATCTTCTGATTCTCAGGGCATTTTTTGTAAAATTGCATTTGGGCGGGCGTTTGATTTATTTTATTTATTTTTGTAATTATTTCTTTGTCATCAAAAGTCCATGTTTGTTTCATGTTTTAGGCCCCATAGACTGTATACAGAATAGCATGACTGTTGGTGGTTTCGTCCCTTGAGCGCAAGAAGGTTTTGCAATGCTAAAGCATTGCAAACCCTTCTAACCCTCAAGGAGGAAATTCATCAATTTTATTAACCGGGGTAAAATATCAGTCATAAACCATTTCGTTTTTATTTTTTTAAGGTCGCATTGATTATAAAAAGAGAGCATGCAGAAGCCAAATGGACCACGCGCGAGGTCCTGGGAAAGAGATTTTAAACATTTTTAGGCCTAACATATTCCCTTTCCTGAGGGTCAATTTTAATATTAAATGATAACAAAGAACTGAGAAAACGTAAAGTGTGTTTGAGCTTCGCAAACACAGACAAGAAAAATCTGAGCAAACGCCAATGTCTGCATGTGCTTAGCACACACAGACAAATAACATTATAAAACTAATCTATCCTTCGAATACAACATTCAACCTAGCAAATCAGGAACATGAAGTTTTGATGGCCAAGAAATAATTACAAAATATAAAATAAAATAAAAAGCCCCCCACCCACATGCAATTTAATAAAAATGGCATGAGAAACAGAAGATCTGCTTTGTGGGACCTTATTGTCTATTTATATAAACACAAAAAATTTAATTCTCGTTTGGAGATTACGCAGATGCGTAACGACTAAACGGGTGCCTTCTTACACGGCGTTATTAGACTTAGGCCGGATTCCACGCGTGATGTACACATCACTCTCGTCAATGCCTGTATTCTATCAGGTAATACACTCACCAAATACACCCACCACTCGTGGTATACAAGCTTCCTGATTGATCAGTAACCAATGCATCCGGTACGGTACATTTAAATCCAACGGTGTGTACGAAGTTCATCGGGGGTGTATGAGAATACCACGTGGCAGCTAAAAGGGATGTACAGGCATTCTATTGCACACTTCGCCGATTTCCCTTTCACTCATCACCTTTAACATTTTCGTCAGTAATAATAAACATTCAGACTCACAAACAAAATGACAACCATGTTTGTTCATAAGAATATTAAAAAAAAACGTGACATAATACGTGTGCATACCCCCAATGCCCGATTGTATTGTCAATAAGAGGGATTCTGCTGTGGTGTTTCTACACTACAGATCCGTTATAGTTTCAGGAAACATGCAATCTATCTCCTTAAATGAATTGTCTCTTCAGTGAAACTTATTAACCCTTTACCTAACATGAAAAGCAGACGGCACTTGCAAAAAAAATTCTTGAATAACTATTTTTTTTTCATTTTTTGTCTCAAAAACATAGGTTATGACCCCTCGTTGGAACGAGCTCGACGAGCTCGTTCCAACGAGGGGTCATAACCTATGTTTTTGAGACAAAAAATGAAAATATTTTGAAAATTAATTGGCGATTTTTGAGAATAGCGCTGGCCGGTTTTGGCCGTTACGTTGGGTAAAGGGTTAAATCACTTGTGCAAGTTTGAATATAGTGTCTTCGATTTTCACTAAACGCACTTCTATATCGCATAAAAAACTTATAAAGTCAACTTGTGTCCCACAATAATAAAGACGCGTCATTTCCCATTGTGTTGTTTCAATTGCAGTCCCTCAAATGTTTGCGTTCAATAGAAGGGAAATAGCTCCAAATCGTTCTTGAACTAAAGAAGATATGTTTCTATTAGTTTCTCTAATTATTACTTTTATCAGTGTTTTCATCACCGGAATACCGTTTGGGGATTATTTATATAAAAACTCGACACACTGAATGGAGCAGGGTTATAAATTCGTCACACGGTGTTTCAGCGGGGTGTATGGGACTGTACTACCGTTCTGATATTCGTATTTCCTTAGGCTTTCAGCTTCTGGGAAAATGGTTCTCGTGCCATATCGATTAACCCATTCAAACAACTGTGTCGTTCTGCGTATATGTATACCATCGAATGCGGGCGTGTCTTTTGCTTTAGAATCTGAATTTATCAGCAAGATAACAAATCTGGGACATCTATAGTAAATTGGCATCCGTGTTACCAACATGGCTCCTCATGTTACGACCTTTATCAAAATATGAATAAGAACGGGATATAGAACAACAGCCCAGAGACCATTTGATTAACAAGCAAATAATTCAAGATGACAACAGAACAACCATAATACCGATATTGATATTGATTTCTGTTTTTTTCGTTCTGTTGTTAAAACCTGTAGTCATGATATCAGGGGTATTAGATATAAATATACTCGCCTGGATGGTGGGGAGGGTAATGTTGAGAAATATTGGAAAATCAACTTCTTTTGTAAGGAGACATAACCCTTTCAGCAACAATTACACTTGCTTATTCTTCCAACTCCACCACAGTGTATTCTGCTTTTAACTATACCGTTAAGAGTGGGGACACTTCTTCGTATGGCAGAAGTGCTGGGTCCACCATAGCCACGGACATTATACATTTACCAAGAATTCCGAGTTTGCGACTCAGATACACCACACTTGCAAAACAGCCATAAACAATGGAAACATTGTGAAATATGTGACAGTGGAATGATATTTCTCATGAAAATAGGAAATTGGGAGATAAATGTTTTGGCAGTTTACATCATTTAATAAGCGTTAATACCACGGGAAAGCATCAACGCAACCTGTACAGAGACAACTTCATCCTGTTGTACTGTCGAAAGCTTATCAATTTTATTGTTTAGAGTTTGTTCTTGAAAAAAAATCAGATGGAGAATAAATATTCACTTTTTGCTCACCTGAGCGAAGGTCCATCCTGCGTGACCTTTAAATTTCTGTTCTTTAGAATTATTCTCGGAAACCACAGGAGCAAATTCGACCAAACTGGATATGCGAGTTTTAACTTGCTATTGAGAAATATTCTTTAAAAAACCTTCTTCTTCAGATCTACCACTCGGAGTCTTCTGATATTTGGTAAAGGGAATATTATTATTGGAAACATAATCAAGTTTGTTCAAATGAAGTCCCTGCGTCCATATTTGGGTTTCTTATGTGAGCTCAAACTTTAATTCAGTGCAATATGGGGTATATTTTTTAATAATGTTCTTATTCATAACCACAAGTTAGAATCTTACGATATTTGGTTTTCTGAATACTTTGGGAGTGGGGGGGGGGGGGGGGTAGATTCAAGCTTGTTTAACTCAAGTGCCTGTGTTCAGTTTTGCACTCTGTAGTGTTAACTAGCTATAGCTGCCGAGTATTACCTTAAATACTCCTACAAACAACTTTTTCGGGTGACCGATTAGGTCAACTTTGGACCTCTTCTTTTAAAAAAGTCCCTGGACAAAAGCAGCTGAGAACAGAAAACAAAGTTAGTAGCCGGGTATTTATGGTGATGATTGGCTTAACATACTTTAGAGGTAAAACTATCTGTGTTCTTTGTCGATTACGTCAATAATGGTTTGTAATGAACAGACTGAAGGTCAATTAAGGGCTATGCATAGTCGACACTTAACCACAAAGGTCCCGAATACAGGCCTAAAGTAAACGTTCCCCCATATGAAGGTAAGTATTTCCATCGGCATTTCTTGTAAGCCCAAATGAAATCGATGTCCGATATATTCGACAACGTGAAGTTGACTACCTATCGTAACGGCCATAACTGGCCAGCGTTATCCCCCTCCCCCATCACCAATAAAGAGAAATCGCCAATCAAATATTATCTGTCATCATAATTTGCCCCCAACGCGTAGTTCGTGATCACTTATTGGCACCACCTCGTCGAGATCGTTCCAGTAATGGTTCGAATGGTATATCTCGAAATAAGTATAAAAAACTATAGCTTTGCAAGTGGCGTCTTCTAATGATGTTGACTGGAGAGCTGGATAAACATTAGAAAAGTCGAAACTTAACTCTTAACACACTGATTTTTTTTTTAAAAAAAAAAACATTTTCATCAAATTTTGTCATGGCTGCTGCAAAGCAGCCATGACTAGATTTGAAAAAATATCACTAAATGTTTGTGCAAGAAATCATTAGTCAAAAGTCAGTTCTATCAGGTCAAGTAGTGGTGTTCCTTTGGTTAAATGTCCCCAAACTATGTCTATTTAGAGGCGAGAGTTGCCCCGTCTTGCACAGGGATGTCCCCCAGCAGCATTAAGAAGTTAATAGGTAAAACTTTAAGCGTTGATTCATTTCAATGTAATTACCGGAGTGTGTGGTTATTGATTAGTCGTGTTTGTCCGAGAGAAATATAAAAAAAAAACATTCGCGCGTCACGTTTGCTTACACTACGAATAGAATACAGTGCATTAAGAAGCAGTGCAGTTTGGGATGCTTTCAGAGGAATTACTCATTGGTTGAGAGATCTATGAATTTTTTAGACTTTTTCTTATCCGGCAGTGCAAGCACGTCATGACATTTCCCATCGAAACAAATTAACCAAGCAATTCAAGGACACGGATAAATCAGTTGAACAACATCGTATAACTGTGATTGTATAACTGTGTTCAACAAAGCTTCGAGGTATGGGATGGAGCATCGGGCTGGATCACTAAAACACATTTATGCTAGCGAACGGATTAATAGAATATGAGCTGTGCGAATGTGTTACGAAAAATACAGCAACGTTTGTACATATTACAATATCCACTTTTGTTGTTTTGCGTGAGCAATCGAGGTAATATATTTTTCGCGCTGAAAATGCAACGACTTTAAACACTCAGACTTTAAACATTTTAAACAAATTTTATACTTTTTGTATAAATGTCAGAGAAGTTTCGATCAAATACATTGATGTGTTAAATAAACAGAACATTTTGCATTTTGAACCTGCTTACAGAAAAAAATCTTTCGAACTTTTTGAAGTTTAGAATACAACAAAGTCTTCTGTCTCTTCAACTATTTGTGACAATCTCTAAGCATACAATGTTCACCCGACAACACTAAGAATCAACATCTGAGTTAGTGTTAGTCGGAGCTGGTGGCTTTTGTATTGAGATATAAAGGGGTTCTTTAACTATATCGTGGTTGCGAAACAGAACTTGACCATCTTTCAACAACACGATAACATGGTCATCATCATCAAACTATAGAAGAATGTGTACCACAAAACGCGACGCCAACAATTCATTCCGAAACTCACTTAAACCTCTAAATTCATGCCTTTGGCTTATCGGACTTTCAGTGGAACCATCCAAGAGGGGATGTTACCTCACTTTTCGAGTAGCTTTACTGTCAATACTGTGGGCACAGTTTTTGTGTTATTTCGCCCTATATATTCTGGAACGGAAATGGAATTTATCGTTCGAAGCGACCGCACAGGTCATGTCCCAAACTTGCACCTTTCAAGCCGCCGTCAATGCTTCATGGACTTTTTGGGTGACAAGAAAAGGGCATCTCAGAAATATTATTCAGACTTTTGAAATGTTCTATGACTCTCATTTTCCGTCTAATGGTAGACATTATATCTTTATGAGGAAAGCAAGAATTTTTATAACTGTTACTTGGATTGTGACCGTCTTCATCCTCATCCACATTGCAGTGGTGTTATTCGATTCTGAATTGTTTGATTATCTCCTACTACCAATAGATGCCTCATCTTCATATGCTGTTTTAGTTAAGATATTTTCAATCATTGTTCATATCGTTGTGATCGTGTATGTCATTTTACCGTTTATGGTATTCGGCACAATTTGTGCCGTGTCGACGATAGGCTTTCAAACTCTGATTGATGATTTTCGACAACTGCCACAGACTGAGAAAGGGTCAAAAGTGGGGCATCTCCGTAAAAGTCACCAAACAATTTGCAACGCTGTGTCTATTTCTGAAACCATGTCCAGCTTTTACATTGCAGTTTGCATCAGAAACGACTTGTGGAAACATTTTATTACGCCATTCGCATATATCAGCTGGACAGCATATTTCCTGTCCACTATATTTGTCCTAATTCTGTCTGCAGCTACTGTGTACGACAAGGTTTGTAAATGTCATATTTGTTAAGCGACTTGCCTTTTTATATTGCACGCACGCACGCACGCACGCACGCACGCACGCACGCACGCACGCACGCACGCACGCACGCACGCACGCACGCACGCACGCACGCACGCACGCACGCACGCACGCACGCACGCACGCAACATAATCTAACAAGCTGGATTCCAGCCATATTTTTTGACCGTGTGCAATGGTTCAGTAGGTCAGTGTTGGACTCTTAATTGCCAGTCGGGATTGCCAACGGCCGAATCTCGGTCGGGGATCAGAAATCAACAATCCAAATTCTTCGAAAACGTGATTGTGTCCTTCAAAATACAAGCGCACGTCCCCGTGCCTGTGTTCGTCTGAGGCCAAGCACAGCTCCTTCGTTGTACTGTAGCCAGCGTGTTTCACACTTCCAAAAAGCTCCCGTAAGGAAAGTGGACAATGTTATCATGATCACATCATCTAATAAACTGGATTCCAGCCATCATTTTTGAAGTTGTGCAGTGGTCCAGTGGTTTAGGTGTTGAACTCTTGATTGCCAGGTGGGGTTGCTGACGGTTCGATTCCCGGCTGGGGATCAGAAACTAATATTCCAAAGTCTTAATTTCGCAATATTGTATTTTCGAAATCTCGTCCCAATTGTGTAAATGCTTCGCGACCAGGTCGCAATCTAATCACGAAAGAGACCGCTTTTACGATCACAGTGCCGTACTGATTGTTGTAAGCATGTTGCGTAAAGGTTTTTATCAGCATTCTTAAACGCATGTTGAATAGAGATCGGCACTATCCCGGAAAAGCGGAACCAATACTGTGAACGACAAGGTTTGTAAAAGTCATAGTTTTTGAGCGACTTGCTTTTTTTATATTGCACGCAGGCAGGCAGGCAGGCAGGCAGGCAGGCAGGCCAGGCAGGCAGGCAGGCAGGCACGCACGCACGCACGCACGCACGCACGCACACACGCACGCACGCACGCACGCACGCGCATTGCTGACTGCTGATTCCCGGCTGGGGATCAGAAACCAACATCCCAAATTCTTCGAAAACATGATTGTCCGAGGCATTGCTTGTATATTTGTGGATCACCGTAGAAACAGAGGGTCATTCTCCTGGTAACAATTCCACTCCACGGGTAATATAGTATTTTTTGTCGATATCCGTAGAATTGGAGGGTGATTCTCTTGGTAATAACTCCAATCCGCAGGTACTCTGGTGGGGATTCACTCTTATACTGTATGTATATATGCATATGTGTACTTTTGCTGTGGAAATGAGTATGCCAAAGCAGCATAAAGCTTCTAAAAATAGATCACATATATTCGTCCTGTGCCCCTACCCCTCACTATTCCCCTTGTGTATCAAGACTTAGTTCATTTAAAGTCAGTAACATATTCATATAGTTTGGGCAAAACTTGACTTTATACTTATGTTGTTTCACGTTATAGCTCAAATGTTAACCGTGACATTGAACACCAATAAATAAATTATGTGCTGGATCAAATAAATTGGTGTGTATTTTTTCTGTAGGGACTAGAAGTGCGTAACAGCAGACTAACGCATCGACGGAAATAGACCAAATGTATTCCTGTTGCCCTACCAACACCCCCAACAACCCCCCCCCCCCCCCCCCCTAACGCTTATCAGGGCGAATTCGTAGAGTTAATTCTGATGATGTGTCGTGGGCTATGCTTTGGTGCTCTGTATCATGATTCGTACAAGTAACTATAACACTTGTCTTTATTCCTGTTGCCCTACCACCACCCCCCCCCCCCCCCCCCCACACACACACACACGCCGCAGTCCAGTCGTGTCATGTGAAGGGTCAGATTCAGAGTTGACGATTATTGAAGATTGACAGTATGAAACAATGTATATCAGCCATTCGGATGTATTGCTTCCCCATTTGTTCATTCAAAGGATGGCGGACGACGCTTATCAGGGCGAATTCGTAGAGTTAATTCTGATGATGTGTCGTGGGCTATGCTTTCGTGTTCTGTATCATGATCCGTACATGTAATTATAACATTTGTCCTTATTTCTGTTGCCCTACCCAACACGCCCCCACCCCACACGCCGCAGTCACGTGAAGGGTCAAAGTCAGAGTTGCCGATTATTGAAGATTGACAGTATTAAACGATGTATCTCAGCCATTCGGGTGTATTGCTTCTCCATTTGTACATTCAAAGGATTACGGACGACGCTTATCAGGGCGAATTCGTAGAATTAATTCTGATGATGTGTCGTGGGCTATGCTTTGGTGCTCTGTATCATGATTCGTACATGTAACTATAACGTTTGTCTCTATTCCTGTTGCCCTACCAATACCCCCCCCCCCCCCCCCCCCCCCCCCACACACACACACACACGCCGCAGTCCAGTCGTTTCATTTGAAAGGTCAGATTCAGAGTTGACGATTATTGAAGGTTGACAGTATGAAACAATGTATATCAGCCATTCGGATGTATTGCTTCCCCATTTGTTCATTCAAAGGATGGCGGACGACGCTTATCAGGGCGAATACGTAGTGTTAATTCTGATGATGTGTCGTGGGCTATGCTTTCGTGTTCTGTATCATGATCCGTACATGTAATTATAACATTTGTCCTTATTCCTGTTGCCCTACCAACACGCCCCCACCCCACACGCCACAGTCACGTGAAGGGTCAAAGTCAGAGTTGCCGATTATTGAAGATTGACAGTATTAAACGATGTATCTCAGCCATTCGGATGTATTGCTTCTCCATTTGTACATTCAAAGGATTACGGACGACGCTTATCAGGGCGAAGTCGTAGAGTTAATTCTGATGATGTGTCGTGGACTATGCTTTGGTGCTCTGTATCATGATTTGTACATGTAATTATAACATTTGTCTTTATTCCTGATTCCCTACGAACATGCCCCCCCCCCCCCCCCCCCCCACACACACACACACACACAAACACGCCGCTGTCCAGTCGTGTCATTTGAAGGGTCAGATTCAGAGTTGACGATTATTGAAGATTGACAGTATGAAACAATGTATATCAGCCATTCGGATGTATTGCTTCCCCATTTGTTCATTCAAAGGATGGCGGACGACGCTTATCAGGGCGAATTCGTAGAGTTAATTCTGATGATGTGTCGTTGGCTATGCTTAGTGTTCTGTATCATGATTCGTACATGTAATTATAACATTTGTCTTTATTCCTGATGCCCTACGAACATGCCCCCCCCCCTCCCACACACACACACACACACGCCGCAGTCCAGTCGTGTCATGTGAAGGGTCAAAGTCAGAGTTGCCGATTATTGAAGACTGACAGTATTAAACGATGTATCTCAGCCACTCGGATGTATTGCTTCTCCATTTGTTCATTCAAAGGATGGCGGACGACGCTTATCAGGGCGAATTCGTAGAGTTAATTCTGATGATGTGTCGTGGGCTATGCTTTGGTGATCTGTATCATGATTCGTACATGTAATTATAATATTTTTTTTTAAATACCCTTAACCTGTAGCTAAACAATACATGTATACCTGCCGCGGTTAACCTAACACCTTCCGCCAACACTTACCTATTAAAATCTCTCAGTAAAAGGTGACCATGAATCGTCCATGCAACCATTAGGATTAACTGTTGTAGATACTGAATATTTTGCAAGTGGAAACCATTAGGATTTGTTTTGGAAAGTGATTCCTAATGGCAATGCAATAATAACCAGATGTACAACCAGAGTACAAAGAAAGTCAATCCGCCACTTTTGAATAACTCAAAATTCAACTTTTATTTTTTTATTTTCTTTATGCATTGCTTTTCTTCAATTTGTGCTGTGCAACATTGTACCAACAAATGCCATTTTCCAGCGTTTTAGTTATTACTCTATTGCAAAATAATTTATTTTCTTTCTTTATGATTCTTCAGGTCTCTCTCGTGGATATGTGCCTCGGTGTTGCTGATGGTTTGTTTGTACATCATGGCGGGTAGTATTAATCTGGACGAGATCCAGGCTGAACCTCACTACGACTTTAGTTATCTGATGAATGACAAGACTGACTTATCAAACACAGATACTGATTCCCCATCCATGTACAGTATTACTGACTGTAAATATCTCCTTCCTAGTGAGTTTCATTCAGAGCTTACAGATATGCACGAATCCTTTTGAGCATTTCATATCAATTGCCAAAGTCTTAATGCGCATTGGGATCCCCTTCATCACTTGTTATCTGAACTGAACAGCAATGGAAATACATTTGATGTAATTGGTGTCACAGAGGTTTTTCAGATCCCCTCCAATATATCTTATACTCTAGAAGGATACCATCCTCTATTAAAACACACCAGACCCACTGATGATGATGGCCGAGGTGGGGTTGGACTATTTGTAAAAAAGGATTCGAACTTCAGTGCCCGACAAGACCTTTCTATTTTTTTCCGCTTGTGTTTGAGTCAATCTTTCTACAATTAAAGGAAAATAATTTATCGAGAATTATTGGAGTAATATATCGACCAAATACAGCCCCCCAAAGCAGACATAGAGCTGTTCCAATCAAAGATTAATTACATAACTGACATTCTCAACAAGGAAAAGAAAACATCATTAATTATGGGCGACTTTAATATTGACCTTTTGAAAGTGGCTTCACACCCCAAAACAGATAAGTTTATTGATTTAATGTTTAGTGAGGGATTTATGCCGGTCATCACTAAACCAACTAGAGTGACCGATCATTTTGCGACGCTTATAGACGACATTTTTTCGAACAAAATAACAAACTCATTCAAATCCGGTATAATTCTCACCGATATATCTGATCACTTTGGAATTTTCTATGTCGAATTATCTAATACGCCAATAGATAGCACAAAACCAGTTGTGTCCAGAAAAATAAATTCCACGAGTATCGAACACTTCAAAGTATTGCTGTCCCAATGTGATTTTTCAACGGTTATGGAATCCAACTGTCCGAATGCTGCATATGAACACTTTGTAAACATTTACCTGGATGCGTTTGAATCCGCATTCCCAATGCAAAGCCACAAACAAAATAAGAAATACACAAAGCGACAGCCTTGGATGACGAAAGGTCTTCTAATCTCATCCAATAACAAGACTAAATTTTTCATTAAAAAAATTAAGAGTCCCACAGAATTTAATGTCAGGAACTACAAAAATTACTGTCGGCTTTTTAACAGAATTAAAAAACAAAGCAAATCAATGTACTATGAAAAGGTTCTCCTAGAAAATAAAAGTAATATGCGAAGAACATGGCAAATTATGAATAACGCTATAAATAAAAGTAAAAATAAATGCAGATTGCCCTCTTTTTTTAATCTGGGTGACAAAAAGATAAACTCACCCAATGAAATCCCACACGAATTCAATAATTTTTTTGCAAGCATTGGAAATGAGACTTCAAAACGAATAACTACCCCCCGAAAATCTTTCTCTGAATTCATGAAATCTCCATTGCTAGATAATATGTTCGTGTTACCAACGTCGTCTTTTGAAATTATTGATATCGTAGCCAAAATGAAGTCTAAAACAAGTCAGGACTGTGAGAATATTACATCCAGTATACTTAAATAATCGATAGACCCGATTACCAGCCCACTCGCTCATATTATGAACATCTCATTCAGCCAAGGAATAGTCCCCGACAGAATGAAAATTGCAAAGATAATTCCAATCTTTAAATCAGGCGATGAAAATAATTTCACAAATTATAGGCCAATAAGTATTCTGCCTGTCTTCTCAAAGATCTTAGAAAAGCTCATGTTTGTCGGACTGATGAAGTTTCTGAATAAATTTGATATTCTCTATCACCACCAATATGGTTTCAGGAAGCATCACAGCACATTACATCCAGCTATGCAGTTGTTTAAACACATAGCCGTGGAAAATAACAAAGTCAGTAAGGACGCCACTTTAGCTCTCTTTCTAGACCTGTCAAAAGCTTTTGATACAATCAGTCACGATATCCTTCTTAAAAAACTAGAACATTATGGAATAAGAGGGAATGTTTTAAGTTGGTTCAAAAGTTACCTGATGAACAGGAATCAGTATGTTACTTTTGGTGACAGTAAATCCAATCTAACCGAACTGACATGTGGAGTTCCACAAGGTTCAATATTAGGTCCTATCCTATTTCTTATATACATAAATGACATAAGTAATTCAACTTCGCTGAATCGTTTGTCGTTTGCAGATGATACATCTGCATACAAGTCTGGAGCAAAGATAAACCCCCTAGTCTCAGATTTCAATGAGGAACTTCAAAATATATCTGACTGGTGTGCCGCTAACCACTTATTATTGAACGAAGCGAAAACGAAATACATGTTATTTAATCCAGGCCAAAGAGAAAGGAATATTACTCATCAGAATGTTTTTTATAAACAATCGAGTCATAAGTAAAGTTGGTAAAGGAGAAAATGAGAAGTCCTTAAAGTTTCTTGGTATAAATATTGATGAAAATCTATCGTGCAACGCACATATATCTCAAATTTGTAAGAAAGTTGGACTTGCCAATTACGCTCTTAATAAAGTTAAAAAATTTCTCCCTCATAAAGTTATGAAAACATTGTATTTCACATTGATACAGAGTCACTTAATCTACGGAATTCCTTTATGGGGTGCGTCCAAAGTCTGTGATCGTCTTTACAAACTGCAGAAGCGAGCTTTACGAATAATAAATAATAAGGAATACAATGCCCACACTGACCCTCTATTTATCAAAGATAGTATACTGAAGTTAGAAGACTTATACAAATTACACGCCACATTATTCCTGTTTGACTGGCACCATGGGAACCTTCCGGGCTCATTTGCAAATTTCTTCTCGATCGTAAATAATCAAGCGAATGTAAACACTCGCCAGACAGGTCTCGTACGCAGACACAAAACCAGAACAAATGTCCTTGATAAATTACCGGTTTTTGAACTTCCAAAACTGTGGAATGACTTAGAAAGGGACATTAGAAAAATAGAGAATAGGAATGAATTCAAGAAAAAGTTAACAGCAACGCTTCTCGCCTCTTATTCTGAAGATGTCTCCTGTTCGAACCCTTGTTGTCCAGATTGTCTCACCTAACCTATGTGGCACATGAACCGATTAAGTAGGCAGCTTTCATTCTCCATCTCAGGAACATGGCTGTGTGCCCTCATTGGGACGAGCTCAACGAGCTCGCTCCGGTGAGGGGTCATGGCATGCGGCTTTGAGACGGGAAGTGGAAGTGTAATAAAATGTGAATGGTGATTTCCGTGTGCGGTGGGTTTTGTTCTTTGCGTTGGATAAAGGATTAACAATAAATCAGGTGTTGACTCTAAAAGCTGTCTGGTATTCTCCTCCACGTCGCCTCTAATTCAGCCTCCACCAATCACTGCGTAGGTCTATGTATTGTTCCGTTACATTCAAGGTAACTGGAGGATTGTGTCGGCAGAATCAAGAGAGCGACATTTTGCAGATGCTAACCATCAGCGGCACTATGAGCGCATGTCGGAGTATGACCACGTCAAGGCAGAGTATGGAATCCACAATGTTGCAATTATTTATCCCTTTTTTCCCTACTTATTGTTATCTTTCTTTCTTTTCTTTTCTTCTCTCTTTCACAGGGAAAGGTAGGAAGACAGCCATTATGGCTATGCCTTTCCCTGCCAGTATACAATTATTTTGGAAAATGTGCAATGCGTAAAATGTTTTGGTGGAAATGTTTATATTACAATTACAATATGTAAACTTTGTATCATTTTCGTATACTGGCAAATAAAAATATCAATCAATCCAATACTTGTACTTACAGAAAAGCGAAAATCAAACGACCATTAATCGTCAAAAAGCGAGCTATCAACTTATCTCCCTCTGCCCAATTATTTTTTGTCGGAAGTGCGCACGTGCCGTCGGCGAAAACAAAAAGGCAGAAATCATATAAATTTAAACTTCGAGGGAGTTAATAGAGTTACACAGGTTGAACTATAAGCTCTAGCGCTTGACATGACCTGAGCAAGTTGAAAAGTCCAGAAACAACCAGTCAATGATTTGCGACATCGTGTAATGTCAGGAATGAATTTTAGACCCCACTTGGATAAATTCAATAACATGGGGTGCTATCCTTTCTAGTATATCGGCATCCTGGGCAAAGCTCAACAGACATTTGTTAGTCAGGTTTCAATGCACTGCGATAGGAAAAAACAGCAGGTGTGGAACATGATGTGTAAGATGTAACTTATGTTTACATAACAGGAGAGTCTGTGTGCACGCTTTGTGAGTTTGTGGTATAGGTTACGCATCAACTGAGACTCGTATTGATATAAGTTCATTCAAATTCAAAACATTGCTACGGCTAGCCGGCTGGAACTGATAACTGTTTTGGTCAATTTGGACAATCAGAGGAAAAAGGGACAAAATCACTTAGTGCATCTATACGTCTTACTTTTGAGAGGCTATGAGATGTTTAAGGGTCATATTTCTGATATATATTGATAGATTTCTAACACACAAATTATCAAGTATAGAAAATATTTAAAACAGCCGGTAGTGATGGGGGTAATGGTTTGACACATCGGAAAGCTTTTAATGCAAAGTTGTCACAATGCTTGTTTGTTCGATTTTAACATAAAAAACTTTTCCTAATAGACAGACTGGAAAATTTAAAACATGTATTTAAATGATCGTGCTAAGAAGGCGTTTAACCACTTTTACAGTACGCACTCAAATACAAATTTAAAATAAACCCCCCGCAGAGTAGATCTTCTGATTCTCAGGCCAATTTTTGTAAAATAGCACATGGGCGGGCGGTTTTATATAACAAACTATGCTGGAAAACTCATTTACCGTTACTTTATTTAGATTGTTAAACTGTGTTAAAGATAGATATACACCAGCTAGAAACCAAATAAACTTTCGGAAGATCTAACCATAAACCGGTGTCGATACTCGGGGATATCCGCTCGGCACGAGCACCCCCGGTAGTTTGATTTGGGCTGTGAAAATTGAACGGTAAGTTAACATCGCTGCTTATAGACTGATAAAGTGCAGCACATTGGTTCGTGTAGTTGATGTTTTGGGTCGTATTGGCGTGGAACTCTATTGCACGTCATATCGTCGCCTGAGTGCTAGAATGTTCTATGTCCCCTATGGGACATAGAACACTCTAGCACTCAGCCGACGATATCCAATACTTGGACTTGTAGAAAAGCGAAAATCAAACGACCATTAATCGTCAAAAAAACGAGCTATCGACTTATATCCCACTCCCAATTATTTTTTGTCGGAACTGTGCACGGGCCGTCGGCGAAAACAAAAAGGCAGAAATCATATAAATTTAAACTTCGAGGGAGTTAATAGAGTTACACAGGTTGAACTATTATCTCTAGCGCTTGACATGACCTAACCAAGTTGAAAAGTACAGAAACTGTCAGTCAATGATTTGCGACATCGTGTAATGCAAGGAAAGAATTTTAGACCCCACTTGGATAAATTCAGTAACATGGGGTGCTATCCATTCTAGTATATCGGCATCGTGGGCATAGCTCAACAAACATTTGTTAGACAGGTTTCAATGCACTGCGATAAGAAAAAAACAGCAGGTCTTGAACATGATGAGTAAGATGTAACTTATGTTTACATAACAGGAGAGTCTGTCTGCACGCTTTGTGGGTTTTCGGTATATGTTATGCACAAACTGAGACTCGTATTGATATAAGTTCATTCAAAATCAAAACATTGCTACGGCTAGCCGGCTGGAACTGATAATGGTTTTGGCCAGTTTAGACAATCAGAAGAAAATGGGACAAAAGCACATAGTTCATCTTCACTTCTTACTTTTGAGAGGTTATCAGCTATTTAACCCTTTACCTAACGTAACGGCCAAAACCGGCCAGCGCTATTCTCAAAAATCGCCAATTAATTTGCATTATTGTTTTCATTTTTTGTCTCAAAAACATAGGTTATGACCCCTCGTTAGAACGAGCTCGTCGAGCTCGTTCCAACGAGGGGTCATAACCTATGCTTTTGAGACAAAAAATGAAAAAAAATAGTAATTCAAGAATTATTTTTGCAAGTGTCGTCTGCTTTTCATGTTTGGTAAAGGGTTAAGGGTCATATTTCAGATATATATTGATAGATTCTAACACATAAAAATATCAAGAAATAGAAAATATTTATAACAGCCGGTATTAATGGAGGTAATGGTTTGATACATCGGAAAGCTTTTAAGGCAAAATTGTCACAATGCTTGTTTGTTCTATTTTGAAATAAAATACTTTTAAAAAAAGACAGACTTGAAAATTTGAAACGTGTATTTAAATGACCGTGCTACGAAGGTATTTAACCACTTTTATAGTACGCACCCAAATACAAATTTAAAATAAAGCCCCCGCAGAGTAGATCTTCTGATTCTCAGGCCAATTTTTGTAAAATTGCACATGGGCGAGGGGTTTTATTATTTTATTTTTGTAATTATTTCTTTGTCATCAAAAGTCCATGTTTGATTCATGTTTCAAGCCCCATAGCCTGCAGAATAGCATGGATGTTGGTGTTTTTCGTCCCCCGAGTGCAAGGAGGCTTTGCAATGCTAAAGAAATGCAATATCTTCTTGCACTCCAGGGTGAAATTTATCAATTTTATTAACTTGGGTAAAATATCAGACATAAACCATTTTATTTTTATTTTTTAAGCTTACATTGATTATAAAAATAGAGCATGCCGAAGCCAAAAGGACCACGCGGGAGGTCATGAGAAACGGATTTTAGCTTTTTTTAGGCCTAACGTATTCCCTTTTCTAGAATGTCACTATTTTCAAAGGCATTTCCAAAGTCGTTAGCCAAAAGGAAATTGGTGTCAGATATATCCGTTGACGCTTTATCTAACGTAATGTTCATATCCGACCAGCGCTTTTTATAATAACCGCCGTTCAAATATTTTGTTTCCAAATTGCGCCTCCAAAGAATAATTCATGACTCTCCATACTGGATGAGCCCAACGATTTAGTTGCAATGATGGGTGTTATAACCACTAATTTAATACGACCAGAAATGTAATAAACTTATTACATTCGACGTTGTGTCGGATAGTTAACGCAGCCACGAATGTATTCAACTTGTTGGACAGTCAACGCAACCACTTATGTAATAAACTTATTAATTCGACTTTGTGTTACACAGGCATCGCAGCCACTATTGTAAGTAACTTACTATACTAGGTGTTATGTTCTCTAGTCATTCGATCCACGAATGTAATAAACCTATTATTTTTCACTTATTTTCTTGTCACAAAGTTGATTCTTCAGACCAGACATTCGCACACATAGACTAATCGTCCCCTGAGTTCCAATGTGTTCTTTGTGCCGACTAATGGGATGTAATAACATTATAAAACCAACTAGCTGCTGGATGTGACGTAAAAAGCAAACAAATATTAAAGTTTGTGTGAAATGTTTGGTCTGAAGAACGAACTTTGGGACGAGAAAATAAGTGATAAATAATAAATTTATCACTTTTGTGACTGGGTTGACTTGAGAACACTACGGCCTGTATAATAAGTTTATTACAATTGTGGTGGCAGTGACAGTTCAACTCAACGTCCAATGTAATACATTTATTACATTCGTGGTAGTATTACATTCGTGCTTCTTACAGATGGGCCAGAAGCTTTGCACTGACGTTTTCTTCCGTGCTAGGTAAAGCGATGCACAACACATAAAACCACTACAAGCTTCAGAAATTTGTTAAAAAGTGAAGCGTATGGCGCTGATACATTTGAATGTAATTACAAGAAATTATGCTCATGCCCCACAAAGCAGATCTTCTGTTTCTCAGGCCATTTTTTGTTAAATTGCATGCGGATGAGCGTTTTTTTTTTAATTTATAATTTTGTAATTATTTCTGTGCCATCAAAAGTTCATGTTCTTGGTTTGTTTTATGTTTTAGGCCTCACAATCTACATAATAGCATGAGTGGTGGTGTATTTCGTCCCTTAAGTGCAAAAAGGCTTTGCAATGCTAAAGCATTGCTATTTTTTCACGAGAGGTGGTCTCACGCCATTAGAAATCCCCCAAACCATAAAGCATTACAAACCCTTTTTGCACTCAAGGGACAAATTTGTCAATTTTATTAACGTGGGTAATAATATTAGACATAAACCATTTAACTTTTATTTTTTTAAGCTTGCATTGGTTATAAACAGAGAGCTTGTGGCAATGGAAAGGACCAAGAGGGAGGGCCTGACAAATCAATTTTTAACCTTTTAAGGCCTTATTGAATGTTTGTGTTTGATCGAGAGAAATAAAAAAAAAACAAAAAACAAAAAACCCGTGAACGCAGTGTACCGTGGAAAGCGTTCAGATGAATTATTATTTTAACTGGACTGTGTAGTGTCCTACACAAAAAACAAATGGTTTAAAAAGCATATGTAATGAAAAATTAGTCAGAAAACCATGATAATTTTAGAACTGTGTTCAAGAAAGTTTCAAGATATGGACTGGCGAATGGAACTGCACTTCAGAACATATTCAGGCCTGCAAAGGGGTTAACATATGCAAAAGGGTTAACTTATGTTCGGACAGTTTTTTTCGCATTCTTTTCAACAAATCAAACCGCATTGTCAATCAAATTAAGAGATGTTCGGACGGGTTATGAAAGTTACTCTATTGGGTGTCGACATTACAATCTGGTTTTGTTTATTTTTGTTTGAGTTAGGAATCTGCCTGACGAAATACTAAAACACACATCATTGCCGAGAATATAACGGAACACAACGAGGGTTGAGTAAGCGGGACTGGAATCAATGACTCGCGTTGGTGTTTTTCCGGTTCTTCCCGACACTGTACACCGGAATTGTGTTCTGTATTTATACCATGATTAAACTTGAATAAGTGAATGAAGCTGAAGAAAAATATCACCTTCGGCGGTCTGTTTACATTCTTGGTTGACACTGTTGTTGTATCGAAATATTTCATTCACATCATAGCTTATCTCAGATGCGTAACGACCAACAGATGCGTTCTTACATGACGTTCTTACTCTTAGGCCGCCTCCCACGCGTGGTGTATCTAGCACATTTCTCAATGTCTGTATTGTTTCTGGTAACGTTGAATATACACAACAATCGGCATATAAGAAACTAACATTAGTCCTAAAAAGTTAAAAATATATTTCGCAAGCCCTCCTGCATGGTCCCGTTGACTGCCGCGTGCTCTCTTTTTGTAACCAAAGCAAACTTAAAAAAATAAAAATTAAATGGTTTATGTCTGTTTTTTTCCTACGTTAATAAAATCGATAAATTAATCCATAGAGAGCAACAAGGCTTTGCAATGCTATAGCACTGCAAAGCCTTCTTGCACTCAAGGGACGCAATACACAACCAGTGCTGCTTTTCTGTAGATTGTGAGGCCTAAAACATAATGCAAACCAGGAACATGAAGTTTTGATGGCCAAGAAAGAATTACCAAATATAAAATAAAATAAAAGCCGACCTCTCGCATGCAATTTAATAAAAATGTCGACTTTTGTTGTTTTGAGTGAGCAATCGAGGTAAAGATCTGCTTTAATTCATTTTAAATTTCTTACCTGTGGCAGACCGTGAACTTGCAGAACAATGCTTATGCACTTATGTTTAACAAATAATACTAGCGAACAGATTAACAGAATATGAGCGGTGCTGACGTGTTATGAAAAATACAGCAACGTGTGTGCTTATTACAATGTCGACTTTTGTTGTTTTGAGTGAGCAATCGAGGTAAAGATCTGCTTTGTGGAACCTTATTGTCTATTTATATAAACTCAAGAGAAATTTCCATAATCGGGAATTCATTTTAAATTTTTTACCTGTGGCAGACCGTGAACTTGCAGAACAATGCTTATGCACTTATGTTTAACAAATAATCTGTCCTTCGAATACAACGTTCACTCTAACAAGTTGAAGGGATGTGTTCATCCCCGGCGAATTTTGTCTCCAGTGAAATTCAATACAAGGATAAGGAGTGAAAATTGAATTGGTTAGGTTTGCAGTTATCTTTTTTGAAAAAAGTGCAGCCTAAACTGTTTTTATTAATCTAGGTTTTTGTATTGTTATGGAACATGCTTGTGTCGCACTTCTGGAGATGAGATGTTGAACTGGCAATCCTTCAAAATAACATTCCCGTCTCTATTAATTGTACGATAGCAGAATGCGTACCACCCTACTGGACACCGACAAAGCGCACAAAAATCATTAAACCTCTTCATTCAAGCTTTTGGGTTATCGGACTTTGAGGGAAACCGCTCACGAGGGGATGGTCCTTCACATTTCGAATAGTTTTGCGGACATTACTTTGGGCACAACTTTCGCAATATGGATTATTGAATGTAAATGAGACGACCGCTCAAGTCAAGACGCAAACATGCACTCTTCAGGCTACCGTGAGTGCTTGAAGAATCTTGTATCAGAAGAAAAGGATATCTCTGGAATATAATTCGCATTGTGGATAAGTTCTCCAGCACTCATTTTTAATCTTATGGTAGACATTATATATTTTTGATGAAAGCAAGAATTTATATTTCAGATACTTGGTTTCTGATCGTCTTCGCTATCACTCGCCGTACATTTGTATTTTTCGGCTCGAACTTGTTTGTTTTTCTACAACTACTAGATGCTTCATCAGCATATGCTATTTTAGCTAAGGTACCTGCAATCGTTGCATTCATCGTTAATATTATTGTGGTTGTGTTTATTAATCCTTTACCCAACGTAACGGCCAAAACCGGCCGTCGCTATTCTCAAAAATCGCCAATTAATTTTCATTATTTTTTCATCTTTTTGTCTCAAAAACATAGGTTATAACCTCTCGTTGGAACGTGCTCGTCGAGCTCGTTCCAATGAGGGGTCATAATCTATGTTTTTGAGACAAAAATTAGTTATTCAAGAATTTCTTTGCAAGTGTCGTCTGCTTTTCACGTTATGTAAAGGCTTAATGTACCATTTTGGTATTCAGCGTAACATGTGTCGCACTGAGAACGGGCTTTCAAACACTAACTGATGATTTTCGAAAACTGTCACATACTGAGAAAGTATCAAGAATCGGACAACTCTGTAAGTTCAACGGGGTGTATGAGAATACCACGTGACAGCTAAAAGTGGTATACATATATTCTATTGCACACTTCACCGATTTCCATTTCACTCTTCGCCGCAAACATTTTCGTCAATAATAATAAACATTCAGACTCATAAACAAAATGACAACAATATTGGTTCATAAGAATAGTAAAGAAAACGTGACATAAAACGTGTGCATACCCCCACTGCCCGATTTTATTGTCAAGAAGAGGGACTCTGCTTTGGTGCTTCTACACTACAGATCCGTTGTAGTTTCAGGAAACATGCAATCTCTCTCCTTATATGAATTGTCTCTTCAGTGAAATTTATTAAATCCCTTGTACAAGTTTGAATATAATTTCTCCGATTCTCACCAAACGCACGACTGTATCGCATAAAACACTTATAAAGTCAACTTGTGTCCCACAATAATGATGAGGCATCATTTCACATTGTTCTTCAATTGTAGACCCCCAAATGTTTGCGTTCAATAGAAGGGAAATAACTCCAAATCGTTCTTGAACTAAAGAAGATATGTTTCTGTAAGTTTCTCTAATTTTTACTTTTATCAATGTTTTCATCACCGTAATAACGTTTGGGGATTATTTATATAAAAACTCGACACACTGACTGGAGCAGGGTAATAAATCGGTTACACGGTGTTTCAGTGAGGTGTTTGGGACTGTACTACCCTTCTCAGATTCGTATTTCCTTCGGCTTTCAGCTTCTGGAAATACGAACCTCTCATTTTATCCTTCCGCGCTGGCTCTCGTGCCATGTCGATTAACCCATTCACACGACTGTGTCGTTCTGTGTATATGTACACCATCGAATGAGGGCGTGTCTTTTGCTTCAGAATCTGAATTTATCAGCAAGATAACAAATCTGGGCTTTCTGTAGTAAATTGTCACCCATTTACCGACATGGCTCCTCCTGTTACGACCTTTCTCAAAATATGATAAAAACGGGATATAGAGCAATAGCCCAGAAACCATTTGATTAACAAGCAAATAATTCAAGATGACAACAGAACAGCCATTATACCGATATTGATATTGCTTTCTGTTTTTTCGTATTTTTTCGTTCTCTTGTCAAAACCCGTAGTCATGATATCAGGAGTATAAGTGAGAAATATACTCTCCTGGATGGTGGGGAGGGTAATGTTAAAAAATATTGAAAAATCAACTTCTTCTGTAAGGAGACACAACGCTTTCAGCCACAATTACACTTGCTTATTCGTTCAACTTCACCAAAGTGTATTCTACTTTTAACTCTAACGGTAACAGTAGGGACACTTCCTCGTAGGGCAAAAGTTCTAAGTCCACCATAGCCACGGACCTTACACATTTACCAAGAATTCCGAGTTTGCGACTCAGATACACTACACTTGATGCAAAACAGTCTTAAACAATCGAAATATTCTGAAATATGTGACAGTGAAATTGCATTTATCATGAAAATAGGAAATTGGAAGATAAATGTTTTGCCAGTTTACATCATTTAATAAGCCCAAAGACCACGGGAAAGCTTGAACTCAACCTGTACAGAGACAAAATCACCCTGTTGTACTGTCGAAAGCTTATAATTTTATTGTTTATAGTATTTTCTTAAAAAATCTGATGGACAATAAATATTCTCTTTTTGCTGACCTGAGCGAAGGCCGATCCTACATGGACTTTAAATTTCTCTTCTTTAGAATTCTTCTCGGAAACCATGGGACCAAACTTGATATACGTACACCTTTTATGTCAATACCACTATTTTACATAAATTACCACGCCCACGAGGGTACCCCACAAGGAGAATAACCCTGTTAGCACTCCAACAAACGCAAACAAATCATCTTCTCCAGAACCACCCATAATTATTTTTCAATAGTTATTATACAACATCCTGGTTCGAATCCCACCTGAGGCAACCGCGTTGTGTTCTTGGGCAAGACACTGAATCCTGACTGCCCATGTGGGGGGAAGGTGACGTTGTGTACTAGGGCGTCGTGCACGTCGATGGTGCACTTGTCTTCAGCCAATGCGTACTCTGTTTGTGTGGAGTTAGTTCGTTGGGGAGATTGACAGTGGCTCGCTGTTGCTCGGTGGTTCTCTCCGGGTACTCCGACTTCCTTCACCCGTGAAACTCTCCGACACGAGGTGACCCTGGCTGTCGAAAGTGTCGTTAAACACCAATAAATAATAAATAAATAAATAAATAAATAAATAAATAAATAAATAAATAAATAAATAAATAAATAAATAACAGCAGCCTTCTGGAGGCCAGATTCAAATCTTTGCCCTGGGTATTTGATGTTCCCCACGGGAGACCGAATTTGAACTTACTACTGAGAAGTATTCTTTAAAAAACCTTCTTCTTCAGATCTACCACCCGGAGTCTTCTGATATTTGTATAGAGAATACTATTATTGGAAACATAATCAAGTTTCTTCAAATGAAGTCCCTGAGTCCATATTTTGGGTTTCTTATGTGCGCCCAAAATTTAATTTAGTGCAATATATATGGGGTATAGTTTTTAAAAATATTCTTATTCATAATCACCAGTTAGAATCTTACGATATTTGGTTTTCTGAATACTTTGGGAGAGGGATGGGGCAGATTCAAGAATGTTTAACTCAAGTGCCTGTGTTCAGATTTGGGCTCTGTAGTGTTAACAAGCGAGAGCTGCCGCGTATGACCTTAAATACTCCTATAAACAACTTTTTCTTGTGACCGATTAGGGCAACTTTGGACCTCTTCTTTTAAAAAAAGTTCCTGGACAAAAACGCCAAGAACAGAAAACAAAGTTAGTAGCCGGGTATTTATGGAGATGATTGGTTTGACACACATTTGAGGTAAAAGTATCTGCGTGATTTGTCGATTACGTCAATAATGGTTTGTAATGAACAGATTGAAGGTCAATCAAGGGCCATGCAAAGACGATACTTAACCACAACGTTCCCGAATACATGCCTAAAGTAAACGATCCTCCATATGAAGGTAAATATTTCCGTTGGCATTTCTTGTAAACCCAAATGAAATCGATGTCCCATATATTCGACAACGTGAAGTTGCCTAACGTAACAGCCATATCCGGCCAGCATTACCCCCCCCCCCCCCCACCACCACCACCACCAAGAAAAGGAAATCGCCAATCAAATGTTATTTGTCTTCAAAATTTGTCTCCAACGCTTAGTTCGTGATCACTTATTGGCATCACCTCGTCAAGATCGTCCAATAATGTTTCAAATGGTGTATCTCGAAATAAGAAGTGTCAAGTATTACAAAAAATTATAGCTTTGAGAGTGGCGTCTTCTAATCGTGTTGAGTGAAGAGCTGGATAAATATTAGAAAAGTCGAAACTTAACTCTTAACCCACTGAGTATTTTTTAAATATTTTCCTCAAATCTTGTCATGGCTGCTTACAGCAGCCATGACTAGATTTGAAAAGAATTCACAAAAGTTTTGTCCAAGAAATCATAACTCAAAAGTCAGTTCTATCAGTTCATTTAGCGGGGTTCCTTTGGTTAAATGTCCGCAAACTATGTCTATTTTAGAGAAGAGAGTTGCCCCGTCTGGCACAGGAATGTCCACCAGCAGTATCAAGCAGTTAACAGGTAAAACGTTTAGCGCTGATTCATTTCAGTGTAATTACCGAAGTGTGTGATTATTGATTAGTCGTGTTTGTCCGAGAGAAATATAAAAAAACATTCGCGTGTCGCGGTTGCTTACACAACGAATGGAGCGCAGTGCATCAAGAGGCAGTGCAGTTTGGGATGCTTTTCAGAGGAATTACTCATTGGATGAATGATCTGTGAAAATTTTAGAAACTTTCTTTCTGAGCAGTGCAAGCACTTCATGACATGTCCCAAGGAAACAAATTAACCAAGCACTTCAGTTATAAATTAGTTGAACAACCTCGTATAACTGTGATTGTATAACTGTGCTCAACAAAGCTTCGTGGTATGGAATGGCGCATCGGGCTGGGTCGCTAAACGCATTTATGCTAGCAAACGGATTAACAGAATATGAGCTGTGCTAACGTGTTACGAAAAATACAGCAACATGTGTACTTATTACAATGTCGACTTTTGTTGTTTTGAGTGAGCAATCGAGGTAAAGATCTGCTTTGTGGGACCTTATTGTCTATTTATATAAACTCAAGAGAAATTTCCATAATCGGGAATTCATTTTAAATTTTTTACCTGTGGCAGACCGTATACTTTTTGTATAAATTTCAGAGAAGTTTCGATCAAATGTATTGATGTGTTTAATAAACAGGAGAACATTTTGCATTTTGAACCTGCTTACAGAAAAAAATCTTTCGAACTTTATGAAGTTTAGAATGCAACAAAGTCTTTTGTCTCTTCAGCTATTTGTGACAAACTCTAAGCATACAATGTTGACACTGACAACACTAAGAATCAACATTTGAGTTAGCGTTAGTCTGTGCTGTTGGGTTTTGTATTGTTATATAAAGCGTTTCTCTCACTATTCTGTGGTTGAATCAAGAACTTGACCATCTTTCAACAACTCGATAAGATTCTCATCATCATCAAACTATAGAAGAATGTGTACCACAATACGGGACGCCAACAAATCATTCAGAAACTCACTTAAACCTCTACATTCAAGCCTTTGGCTTATCGGACTTTCAGAGGAACCACCCAAGAGGGGATGTTACATCACTTTTCGAGTAGCTTTACTGTTATTACTGTGGGCACATTTTTTGTGGTATTTCGTCATATATATTCTGGAATGGAAATGGAATTTATCATTTGAAGCGGCCGCACTGGTCATGTCCCAAACTTGCACCTTTCAAGCTGCCGTCAATGCTTCATGGACTTTTTGGGTGACAAGGAAAGGGCATCTCAGAAATATAATTCAGATTCTTGAAATGTTCTATGACTCTCATTTTCCATCTTATGGTAGACATTATATCTTTATGAGGAAAGCAAGAATTTGTGTAACTGTTACTTGGATTGTGACCATCTTCATCCTCATCCACATTGCAGTGGTGTTATTCGATTCTGAATTGTTTGATTATCTGGTACTACCAATAGATGCCTCATCTTCATATGCTGTTTTAGTTAAGATATTTTCAATCATTGTTCATATCGTTGTGGTCGTGTATGTTGCTTTACCGTTCATGTTATTCTGCACAATTTGTGCCGCGTCTAGAACAGGCTTTCAAACACTGATTGATGATTTTCGACAACTGCCACAGACTGATAAAGTGTCAAGAGTAAAGCATCTCCGTAAAAGTCACCAAACAATTTGCAACGCTGTGTCTGTTTCTGAAACCACGTTCAGCTTTTACATTGCAGTCTGCATCAGTTCATCAATGAGCATCATTCTTGTAAATGGATACATGCTTGTTTCCAGTAACGACTTGTGGAAACAGTTTATTACGCCATTCGCATATATCAGTTGGACTGCATATTTCCTGTCCACTATATTAGTCTTAGTTCTGTCTGCAGCGACTGTGAACGACAAGGTTTGTAGAAGTGATAGTTTTTGAGCGACCTGCTTTTTTAGACTGCACGCACGCACGCACGCACGCACGCACGCACGCACGCACGCACGCACGCACGCACGCACGCACCATAATCTAATAAGCTGGATTCCAGTTATCATTTTTGACCGTGTTCAATGGTCCTGTTGTTTAGTGTTGGACTCCTAATTGCCGGTTGCGATTGCCGCCGGTTCGAATCCCTGTCGGGGATTAGAAGTCAACTTTCCAAATTCTTCGAAAACGTGACTGTGTCCTTCAAAATACTCGCACACATCCCCGTTCCAGTGATCGTCCGTGGCCAAGCACAGCCCCTTCGTTGTACTGTAGCCAGCGCGTTTCACACTTCCATGTAGCTGCCGTAAGGAAGGTGGACCAGGTAATCATGAGAAAATCATCTAATAAACCGGTTTCTAGCCATCGTTTTTGACGTTGTGCAGTGGTTTAGGTGTTGAACTCTTGATTGCCAGGTGGGATTGCTGACGGTTCGATTCCCGGCTGGGGATCAGAAAGCAACATTCCAAGTTCTTCGAAAACATGATTGTGTCCTTCAATACACACACAGACATCCTCACTAATCCTCACACACACACAACAAAACACTCATCCAGACACAGCAAAGTTGTAACTCTATTGTATACACTTAAAATAACAAATACGAAGATTTTTTTTATGGAACCTGCTCCCTAAAATAAACGTGTCGCCATCAAAACAAAGCAGTTGTTCAGTAGCATGATTTCATTTAATATCCCAGGCCATTATGATGCTCTTTGTACATAACTGTTGAGAGATATTTCAGGTGGATCGCGACTGGCTCGCGATTCTGCCAAACTTCTGTGTTCGCTTTACTATCTATAACACTTCAGAATCTCATCTGTGGAACAATAAATACGAGGCAATGACATCATATTATATTCTAGGACAGAACATTACTCCGGAAGAGTACGGGTGACTGGAATTAACGACCCGAGTTGGAGTCTTCTCAATTTCACGAGTGCCGACTGACTCCTACAAGGATCGTTGATTCCTGTCACCCATACTCTACCCGAGTTGTGCTCTGTATTATACCACGATTAAACTTGAATGAAGTGAATAAAGATGATATTTTTGAAAAACAAGTATCAGTTGCGTTCTGATATGAGATTGTACCCGATATTGTATCAGATAACATTGAATACACACAGCAGTCGTGGCATAATTTTGTTTATCTTGCTTAGGTCTTAATTTTGCAATATTATATTTACGAAAGCTCGTCCCAATGGTGTAAATGCTTCGCGACCAGGGCGCTATCTCATCAAGAAAGAGACCGCCTTTACGATCACAGTGCCGTATCGATTGTTGTAAGCATGTTGCGCGAAGAATTTTATCAGCATTCTTAAAGTTATGTTGAATAGAGATGGGCACTATCCCGGCAAAACAGAACCGATACCGATCTCATGGGGGTACCGAAAAACCGAACCGAACTAGCCATTGAATACCGAAAATGTCTGAATTTTCAAATTTTCTTTCATTTGCTACTTATAAGGCCTTGTTGAGGTTTGTTAGCAGTTGAAGGGTTCAATTTCATGAAAAAAGTAACTGATTTTCTTTTCAATTCTGTTAACCCTTAGGGGCCTGGTAAATTGTTCTGAATTCCCACAAGATTTCAATTTGTAGGCCTACATGTCCAGTTGCTTAGCAGTGATTTCTAGTCAAGCATTGACTGCCTTAATGTGGTAGAATGATATAAGGAGAACTTATTCTGCGTTTTGCCCGGGTGAATTCCCCTTTGGTACTATAAGCAAATATATCGAATATCGAACCGATACCGTGGTTTAGCCCCCTAAGAATACCGAAACTGACACCGAACCCAAAATATCAATACCGCCCATCCCTAAGGTTGAACGCGTTTTTTAGAATTTAGTTTTAGTTTTTGTAAAACGTGTGGACTAAACAAAGGATAACAGTATAAGCACGTTTTCTGTCCCCTGAAACCTACCTGTCCCACCGTCGACCTCTTGATGTGAAACAATTTGCATCCTCTGATTTCCCAGCTCGATCAGACCAGTCATTGTCTCAAGTCTTGTCACGTATATTTTGAAACCATCAATTCTAGATCTTCAATCCAAAATGGATCGAACATTTTTTTTTCAAAATAAATGACAAATGTTTAGAAAATTATTTCAATAAATCTTTTTATGTTTGAAGTGTTTTGACAAACATATACAATTTATTTTCTAAAAGAAAATTAAAACAATCAGTTTTCAACAAGAAAGTCGCGTTAGATTTATATTTTGTCACATAATCATCACCAAATAGCTCATTACGGAAGATATCGTTCACAACATGTCTAACACGGGAATGACGCCATAAGTCAATTTGGTGGACATGGAAGCGTTGTGAGTGAGTTGGTTTCGGAAGTAGAAATGAATTAATCGTCTCTTATTTTCCGTTAACCTTGTGAACCCAGAGGCCGTTTTTCCGATCCAGGAACATGATATGGCATAATTTCATTAAGTAGGATTTGTGCTAAGTGCATGAGTGGTGAAGACCTATCAATATTTTCAACGCGCAACCCCAAGCCTGCACGTTGAAAATATTAATTGTTCTACTCCCCAGACAATGAATTTGGCCTCTTCCAATTGCTGCCATTGAACTGACATGG
This sequence comes from Pictodentalium vernedei, assembly GCA_031216915.1. NCBI lineage: Eukaryota > Metazoa > Mollusca > Scaphopoda > Dentaliida > Dentaliidae > Pictodentalium > Pictodentalium vernedei. The sequence continues at coordinate 293,339,869 of CM062295.1, read as the reverse complement.
ACGATACGACCAATTATCCAACTAACACAAATAGCAGACGACATTTGCATAAAACATTTCCCGAATAACTAAATATATTCATTTTTGTCTCGAAACAACATATGTCCATTATTGGAACGAGCTGGTTCCAGTGGGTGGACATAAACTATTTTGTCAAGGCAAAAATTGAAAACAAAAATATAAATTGGTCTGGCGATTTTAATGACCAGCGCCAGCTAGCTTTAGTTTTCACGTTAGGTGGAAGGTTAAAAGGTTAAATTAAATTACACATTATGTGTTAAAAAGAACCTTAAATTCGTCACGATTTGACATGAAATTTCTTAACCTCGTTCACTGAGCCTCGTTATCCCTTTACCGACATGTAACATGAAAAGCAGACGACACGACACTTGAAACAAAAAATTTTGAATAACTATTTTTTTCATTTTTTAAGTTAAAAACATAGTTTATAATCCCTCATTGGAACGAGCTCGACGAGCTCGTTCCAATGAGAGGTCATCAGCTATGTTTTTGAGATACCAAATGAAAAAATAATGAAAACTAATTGACGATTTTTGAGAATAGCGCTGGCCCGTTTTGGACGTTACGTTGGGTAAAGGGTTAAATCTCAGACCGATTTTAATGAAGTCGGTACAGAAATTTCATATGAAATCGCGACGCATTAGAGATCATCTATTTATAAAAGCATTATCAATACACCAACTAAGCCACATCAGACTGATATTTTCTATCCATAAATCCTGGCCACAAATTCATAATAAAAATACATTTTTGGAAACAAAACATTGTTTTGTTGGAAATTCTCGAATCTTTGCAGAACATAATTCAATGTCATGTAAAATAATTGTTCGCCTTTACGAATAATTCTTACACAGCTTCATATGGAAATGGGGCTGTTCTAACGTCGACCAGGAGATTCAGTAAGTTACCGTGCTTGTTGAAGCAGCTACTGAATTTTCATAATATGATACAAAGCACCTCAAGAGAAAAAAGAACGTCGAGTTTGAAATATATATAATGTGTTTATAATGTTTGGAATTCGAAACAAATACAAATTAATTTTATTTTACAGAGCACATTTTACTTATCATTGACAAAAAACAAGTGCCGAGGTTTGCAAGGTAATGCAGTGTTATTCATTTTCGTACTAGGAAAGCACTAAGACGCTTGATGATGTGCAGTCTCTTACGCTACAGCGTAAGAGCCTTCGCGTCACCAAACCTCATGGATAGAGAGGAGTTATCGCATTGATTGACATGATGCCATCGTAGGGAGACAGTTTGAGTGGCGACGTCTTTCGCTGACGTTCCAGCAATATAGTTGTGGGGAGTTCAGTACATGGGACACATCTTCTCGAAAAGATCTATAGGAAAATGTTGTTTTGTATTCCGCTGTGCGAAGATCAGTTGCTATATTCTTCCGCTTCTCAATTACAAAAGCCACGCGAACCAGCCCGAGTCAGTGCGACATTGAGATTTGTGAGTATCCAAGACATTCTCAAAGCGCCGGTACTATCACGTGGATACACGCCATCTTTCTGTGGGAGGTTTTATTTCACTCGTGCAGTGATTGAAATATGCAGTATTCACACTCCAATTAAATGACCACTGACGCCACAGACGAATACGAGGCCAACAATGATCCTCACGTGGATGAGGTCCTCGTTTCGCGGCGTCACTGACATTGTCAAGTGAACAGGGTAGATATCGTCTAGGAAAAGTAGATGAGTTTGCAAATTAATCGGGACATACACAGAACGACACACGAGTGTGAATGGGTTAATCGATATGGCACGAGTGCCAGCACGAAAGGATAGAACGAGAGGCCGTAGGCCTCCAGTTTTATTCTTCCGTGATGGCGCAAATGCCATATCGATTAACGCATTCACACGCGTGTCGTTCTGTGTTTATTACACGCCTTCACGCCAAAAAACCCCCAATTATTAGAAGGGCACTCATCAATTCATTTGACAACTATCAACAGAGAGAACACATTTTTATCGCCATCCAAATTTGCGAGGGGGCCCCGTGTTGCTATTTCGTCCCCTGAATCCCAGTGTGATCTATGTGCCTACTGGCAACATATTGGAACTCAGTGGAAGATTTTTAGCTATCGCTAGTGATTCAAATTGCAATTGCGGTGCACGATTTGTAGACATTTTAGTGAAATTTCGTTTCTTTTTAAAAATAGTCCGTCAACTTTCTCCGTTCATGTGCGGAACAGATTTTCATTTTCCGCATGGTTTAGTGTTCCTATATATGTGGATTTTATAGAACAGGCGTGTAATAAAAGCAAAATTGACATGGTCTGGTACACGGGCCGATTATGGGATATCAGATCATCAATTACCTCACCAGTGATTACAACCTTAGATGCAAGGTAATTATTTATTTATTGGGGTTTACCGACACTTTCGACAGCCAGGGTCACCTCGTGTCGGAAGATGCAGATGAAGATGTTCTATCGATATTGAAATTGATCTTGGTCAGTGTTCTTAGTCATAGCTGAAAGGAAGTGGGAAGAGGCACGTTAGACCTCGAAGCCGTGACATTTTGAATTTATGGCTGGCTGGATCATATGATGGTTGGGTAACTAGCTGAGATGGGTTTGTTCCATGTGTATATCTATCGCAAATCTGTGGCCTTCATGGCGTATTTATAATGTCCAAATAACAAATTATGCTGGAAACCTCATTTACCGTTACTTTATTTAGATTGTTAAACTGTGTTAAAGTTAGATATACACCAGCTAGAAACCAAATACACTTTCGGAAGATCTAACCATAAACCGGTGTCGATACTCGGGGATACCCGCTCGGCACGAGCACCCCTGTTAGCTTGATTTGGGCTGTGAAAATCGTACGGTAAGTTAACATCGCTGCATATAGACTGATAAAGTGCAGCACATTGCTTCGTGTATTTGATGTTTTGGGTCGTATTGGCGTGTAACTCTATTGCACGTCATATTGTCGCCCGAGTGCTAGAATGTTCTATGTCCCCTATGGGACATAGAACATTCTAGCACTCAGCCAACGATATCCAATACTTGTACTTACAGAAAAGCGAAAATCAAACAACCATTAATCGTCAAAAAAACGAGCTATCAACTTATCTCCCTCTCCCCAATTATTTTTTGTCGGAACTGCGCCCGTGCCGTCGGCGAAAACAAAAAGGCAGAAATCATATAAATTTAAACTTCGAGGAAGTTAATAGAGTTACACAGGTTGAACTATAAGCTCTAGCGCTTGACATGACCTAAGCAAGTTGAAAAGAACAGAAACAATCAGTCAATGATTTGCGACATCGTGTAATGCCAGGAATGAATTTTAGACCTCACTTGGATAAATTCAGTAACATGGGGGTGCTATCCATTCTAGTATATCGGCATCGTGGGCATAGCTCAACAAACATTTGTTAGACAGGTTTCAATGCACTGCGATAAGAAAAAACAGCAAGTGTGGAACATGATGTGTAAGATGTAACTTATGTTTACATAACAGGAGAGTTTGTCTGCACGCTTTGTGAGTTTGAGGTATAGGTTATGCACCAACTGAGACTCGTATTGATATAAGTTCATTCAAATTCAAAACATTGCTACGGCTAGCCTGCTGGAACTGATAAATGTTTTGGTCAGTTTGGACAATCAGAAGAAAAAGGGACAAAATCACTTAGTGCATCTTTACGTCTTACTTTTGAGAGGTTATGAGATGTTTAAGGGTCATATTTCTGATATATATTGACAGATTTCTAACACACAAAATATCAAGTATAGAAAATATTTATAACAGCCGGTATTAATGGGGGTAATGGTTTGACACATCGGAAAGCTTTTAAGGCAAAGTTGTCACAATGCTTGTTTGTTCGATTTTAACATAAAATACTTTTCATAATAGACAGACTGGGAAATTTAAAACGTGTATTTAAATGATCGTGCTAAGAAGGCATTTAACCATTTTTACAGTACACACCCAAATACAAATTTAAAATAAAGCCCCCGCAAAGTAGACCTTCTGATTTTCAGGCCAGTTTTTGTAAAATTGCACCTGGGGGAGGGGTTTAATTATTTTATTTCTGTAAGTATTTCTTTGTCATCAAAAGTCCATGTTTGTTTCACGTTTTAGGTCCCATAGCCTGCAGAATAGCATGGATGTTGGTGTTTTTCGTCCCTTGAGTGCAAGGAGGCTTTGCAATGTTAATGAATTGCAAATCCTCCTTGCACTCCAGGGCGGAATTTATCAATTTTATTAACTTGGGTAAAATAACCATTTAATTTTTATTTTTTTAAGTTTGCATTGATTATAAAATTAGAGCATGCCGAAGCCAAAAGGACCGCGCGGGAGGTCATGAGAAACATAATTTTAGCTTTTTTAGGCCTAACGTATTCCCTTTTCTAGAGGGTCAATATTTTCAATGGCATTTCCAAAGTCGTTAGACAAAAGGAAATCGCTGTCAGATATATCCATTGACGCTTTATCTAACGTAATGTTCATATCCGACCAGCGATTTTTAGAATAACCACCGTTGAAATATTTTGTTTCCAAATTGTGCCTCCAAAGAATAATTCATGACTCTCCATACTGAATGAGCCCGACGATTTAGTTGCAATGATGGGTGTTATAACCACCAATGTAATACGACCAGGTATGTAATAAACTTATTACATTAGACGTTGTGTCGGATAGTTAACGCAGCCACGAATGTATTCAACTTCTTGGACAGTCAACGCAACCACGAATGTAATAAACTTATTAATTCAACGTTGTGTCACACAGACATCGCAGCCACTATTGTAAGTAACTTACTATACTAGGCGTTGTATTCTCTAGTCAATCCATCCACGAATGTAATAAACTTATTATTTTTCACTTATTTTCTTGTCACAAAGTTGATTCTTCAGAGTCAGATATTCGCACACAAGGGCTAATCGTCCCCTGAGTTCTAATGTGTTCTATGTGCCTACTTACTAAGGGGATGTAATTACATTATAAAACCAACTAGCTGCTGGATGTGGCGTGAAAAGCAAACAAATATTAAATTTGTGTGAAATGTTTGGTCTGAAGAACGAACTTTGGGACGAGAAATTAAGTGATAAATAATAAATTTATCACATTTGTGATTGGGTTGACTTGAGAACACTACGGCCTGTATAATAAGTTTATTACAATTGTGGTGGCAGTGACTGTTCAACTCAATGTCTAATGTAATAAGTTTATTACATTCGTGGTAGTATTACATCCGTGCTTCTAAAGGCAACGAGAAAAATGTTAGTTGCGCAAGTGACGTTTTCATGAGTTAGGTAAAGCGATACACAACACTTAAATCCACTACAAGCTTCAAAAATTTGTTAAAAAGTGAAATTATGTTTATGCCTCTCTAAACAGATCTTCTGTTTCTCAGGCCAATCGTTCTGTTAAATTGCATCCGGGTGGGCGTTTTTTTTTAATTTATATTTTTATAATTATTTTATATTCCTCACGATCTACAGAATACCATGAGTGGTGGTGTATTTCGTCCCTTAACCCTTTACCCAACGTAACGGCCAAAACCGGCCAGCGCTATTCTCAAAAATCGCATATTAATTTTCAAAATATTTTCATTTTTGTCCCAAAAACATAGGTTATGACCCCTCGTTGGAACGAGCTCGTCGAGCTCGTTCCAACGAGGGGTCATAACCTATGTTTTTGAGACAAAAAATGAAAAAAATTAGTTATTCAAGAATTTTTTTTGCAAGTGTCGTCTGCTTTTCATGTTAGGTAAAGGGTTAAGTGCAAAAAGGCTTTGCAATGCTAAAGCAGTGTTATGTTTTCACGAGAGGTGTTCTCACGCTATTAGAAATCCTCCAAACAATAAAGCATTACAAAGCCTTTTTGCACCATAAACCATTTAACTTTTATTTTTTTTAAACTTGTATTGGTTATAAACGGAGAGCTTGTGGCAATGAAAAGGACTAAGCGGGAAGGCCTGACAAACCGATTTTTAACCTTTTAAGGCCTTATTGGTTGTTTTTGTTTGATCGAGAGAAATAAAAGCACCCAAACAACCAGTGAACGAAGTGTACTGTGGAAAGCGTTCAGATGAATTATTATTTTAACTGGACTGTGTAGTGTCCTACCCAAAAAACAAATGGTTCAAAAAGCATATGTAATGGTAAATTAGTCAGAAAACCTTGATAATTTTAGAACTGTATTCAAGAAAGTTTCAAGATATCGACTGGCGAATGGCACTGAACGTCTGAACATATTCAAGCTTGCAAAAGGGTTAACATATGCAAAAGGGTTAACTTATGTTCCGACAGTTTTTTTTCGCATTCTTTTCAACAAATCAAGCCGCATTGTCAATCAAATTAAGAGATGTTCGGACGGGTTATGAAAGTTACTCTATTGGGTGTTGACATTACAATCTGGTTTTGTTTGTTTTTTTTTTTAATTAGGAATCTGCCTGATGAAATACTAAAACACACATCATTGCTGAGAATATAACGGAACACAACGAGGGATGAGTACGGGGGACTGGAATCAATGACTCGAGGAAGTGTTTTTCCGGTTCTTCCCGGCACTGTACACCGGAATTGTGTTCTGTATTTATACCATGATTAAACTTGAATAAGTGACTGAAGCTGAGAAAAATATCACCTTAGGCGGTCTGTTTACATTCTTACTTGACACTGTTGTTGTATCGAAATATTTCATTCACATCATAGCTTATCTCCGATGCGTAACGACCAACAGATGCATTCTTACATGACGTTCTTACTCTTAGGCCGCCTCCCACGCGTGGTGTATCTAGCACATTTCTCAATGTCTGTATTGTTTCTGGTAACGTTGAATATACACAACAATCGGCATATAAGAAACTAACATAGGCCTAAAAAGTTAAAAATATGTTTCTCAGGCCCCCCCGCATGGTCATTTTGACTGCCGCGTGCTCTCCTTTTGTAACCAAAGCAAACTTAAAAAAAATAAAAATTAAATGGTTTATATCTGTTTTTTTTTTCCCACGTTAATAAAATTGATAAATTTATCCCTAGAGAGCAACAAGGCTTTGCAATGCTATAGCATTGCAAAGCCTACTTGCACTCAAGGAACGCAATACACAACCAGTGCTGTTATTCTGTCGATTGTGAGGCCTAAAACATAAAGAGAAACCAGGAACATGAAGTTTTGATGGCCAAGAAAGAATTACAGAATATAAAATAAAATAAAAAGCCCACCTCCCGCATGCAATTTAAGAAAAATGGTTTGAAAAACAGTAGATTTGCTCTGTGGGGCCTTATTATCTATTTATACAAACTCAAGAAAAGTTTCCATAAACCTGAATTCATTTCAAATTTTTTACCCGCTACAGATCGTGAACTTGCAGAACAATGCTTATGAACTTATGTTTAACGAATAATCTGTCATTCGAATACAACGTTCAACCTAACAAGTTGAAGGGATGTGTTCATCCCGGCGAATTTTGTCTCCAATAAAATTCAATACAAGTATAAGGAGTGAGGATTGAATTAGTTAAGTTTGCAGTTGCGTTCTTTTGAAAAAGGTGCAGCCTAAATCCTCGTCCTTCCCATGGTTAATATTAATCAACGTTGCAGGTTTTTGCATTGTTATGGAACATGCTTGTGTCACTATTCTGGAGATGAGATTAATTACTGAAATTCCTTCAAAATACGATAACATTCCCGTCTCTATTAATTATACGATAGCAAAATGTGTACCACCGTACAGGACACCGACAAAGCGTACAAAAGATCCTTAAACCCCCCAGATTCAAGCTTTTGGGTTATCGGACTTTGAGCGGACCACTCACGAGGGGATGGTCCTTCACATTTCGAATAGTTTTGCTGACATCACTTTGGGCACAATTTTTAAGGCTTTTCGCCATATGGATAATTGAATGTAAATGAGACGACCGCTCAAGTCATGACGCAAAAATGCACTCTTCAGGTTACCGTGAATGCGTCGGTAATTTTGTATAAGAAGAAAAGGATATTTCTGGAATATAATTCAGATACTGGATAAGTTCTCCAGCACTCATTTTTAATCTTATGGTAGACATTATATATTTTTGATGAAAGCAAGAATTTATACTTCAATTACTTGGTTTCTGATCTTCTTCGCTGTCACTCGCCGTACATTTGTATTTTTAGGTCCGAACTTGTTTGGTTTTCTTGTTCTACCAGCTGATGCTTCATCTACGCTATTTTAGTTAAGATACCTGCATTCGTTGCATTCATCGTTAATATCTTTGTGGTTGTGTTTATTAATTTACCACTTTCGGTATTCAGCGTAACATGTGTCGCAATGAGAACGGACTTTCAAACACCAACTGATGATTTTTGAAAACTGCTACATATTGAGAAAGTACCAAGAATCGGACAACTCTGTAAAAGTCACCAGAGGGTCTGTAACGCAGTGTCTGTTTAATAAACTAGTTCAGCTTTTACATTGCTGCCAACATCAGCTCGGCAATGAGTACCATTCTTGTAAATGGGCATACAGTCACGAACATTGGAAACGTTTTACGACAACATTTATCTGCTGGGGTACATATTTCGTGGCGACTCTGTTAGTTACTATTCTGCAACTACTGTGAAAGACGAGGTTTGTGTAAAGCTATGTTTTTGAAACACTCTGATTTTCACATGTCGTTAATGTTTAGTAATAACGAATCATGGTAAATTATCAATATTCAGTTTTTTCAGTTCCTGTCACGATTGAGATAATCTGTACACCAACTCAAAAACGTATGGTTAACGTTTTTATGCTACACCAAAATGTTTTCGGAAGCGTATTGTAGCCGATTTGTCCGTGTTTTGTTCGTTCGTTTGTATTTTCGTCCGTTCGACTGTTCCAATATTGTCCTCTCCATAAAAATTTAATTTTCGTTATAAAATCACTCAGATGGGTAACGATTAAACAAATGCCTTCTAGCGCAACGTTATTAGACATAGGCCGGATTTCAAGCGTGATGTACATATCACTCTCGCCAATCTCTGTATTGTATCAGGTAAGAATGAATACACCCACCACACGTGGTATAAATTTCTTTATTACCCTTTTTAAATTATACAAGCTTCCTGATTGATCAATAACCAATGCATCCAGTACGGTACATTTAAATCCAACGGGGTGTACGAAGTTCAACGGGGTGTATGAGAATATCACGTGACAGCTAAAAGGGATGTACAGACATTCTATTGCACACTTCGCTGATTTCCCTTTCACTCATCACCTCTAACATTTTCGTCAATAATAATAAACATTCAGACTCACAAACAAAATGACAACAATATTGGTTCATAAGAATATTTAAAAAAAACGTGACATAAAACATGTTTGTGTACCTCCAATGTCCAATTTTACTCCCAAGAAGAGGGATTCTGAAGTGGTGTTTATACACAACAGATCTGTTGTAGTTTCGGGAAACATGCAACCTATCTCGTTATATGAATTGTCTCTTCAGTGAAACTTATTGAATGACTTGTACAAGTTTGAATATAGTGGCTCCGATTCTCACAAAACGCACTACTGTATCGCATAAACACTTATAAAGTCAACGTGTGTGCCACAGGAATAACGAAGCGTCATTTCCCATTGTGCTTCAATTGCAATCCCCCAAATGTTTGAGTTCAGTAGAAGGGAAATAACTCCAAATCGTTCTTGAACTGAAGAAGATATGTTTCTGTTAGTTTCTCTAATTATTACTTTTATCAATGTTTTCATCACCGGAATAACGTTTGGGGATTATTTATATAAAAACTCGACACACTGAATGGAGCAGGGTTATAAATTCGTTACACTTTGTTTCAGCGCGGTGTATGGGACTGTACTACCCTTCTGAGATTCATATTCGTATTTCCTTCGGCTTTCAGTTTCTGGAAATACGGACCTCTCGTTTTATCCTTCCGCGCTGGCACTCGTACCATATCGATTAATCTATTCACACGACTGTGTACATGTATACCATCGAATGAGGGCGTGTCTTTTGTTTTAGAATCTGAATTATTTATCAGCAAGATAACAAATCTGGGCCATCTATAGTAAATTGTCACCCATGTTACCGACGTGGCTCCTCCTGTTACGACCTTTCTCAAAATATGATTAAGAACGGGATATAGAGGAATAGCCCAGAAGCCATTTGATTGACAAGCAAATAATTCAAGATGACAACACAACAGCCATAATACCGATACTGATATTGATTTCTGTTTTTTTTCGGGTTTTTTCGTTCTCTTGTTAAAACCTGTAGTCATGATATCAGGAGTATTAATTTAGAAATATACTCGCCTGGATGGTGGGTACGATAATGTTGAAAAATATTGGAAATCAACCTCTTCTGTAAGGAGACACAACGCTTTCGGCGATTGAGTGGAATCGGCTACAACTGCACTTGCTTATTCGTCCAACTCCATCATATTGCATTCTACTTCTTATTCTATCGGTAAAAGTAGAGACACTTCCGCGTAGAGCAAAAGTTTTGAGCCCTCCACAGCCACGGACCTTAAACTTTTACCCAGGATTCCGATCTTTTGACACACACATGATGCAAAACATTCGTAAACTATTGAAACATTGTGAAATATGTGATAGTAGAATGATATGTCTCAAGTAAATAGGAAATTGGATCATAAATGTTTTGCCAATTTACATCACTTGATAAGCCTAAAGACCATGGGGAAGCATCAACGCGATCTGTACAGAGACGACTTCTTCGTGTGTACTATTGAAAGCTTATAAATTTTATTGTTTAGAGTTTTTTCTTGAAAAAAAACTAAGATGGACAATAAATATTCACTTTTAGCTCACCCGAAAGAAGGTCCATCCTACGTGTGCTTTAAATTTCTCTTCTTTAGAATTCTGCTCGGAAACCACGAGAGAAAATTCGATCGAATTTGATATGCATATACCTTATATGTCAATGCCACTTTTTACATAAATTGCCACGCCCACGGGGGTACCCCACAAGGAGAATAACTCTGTTAGCCCTCCAAGAAATGAAAAAAATCGTCTTCTCCAGCACCACCAATCATAATTTGTCAATAGTTGTTATACAGCATCCTTATGAAGGTCAGATTCAACTTAGCTTAGATCAAGTATCTGGGTATTTGGATCCCCATTAGAGACAGAATTTTTTTTAACTTACTATTGAGAACTATTCTTAAAAAAAACGTTTTTCTTCAATCTACCACTCATAGTCTTCTGATATTTGGAATACATGTCATAAAGCGTCTACTGTGGGGAAAATTAGCTCACTCAAAGCGCTTAACTTTATACATTTATTCACATTTAGCGGCGGAATAACCAACCCTACTTCTTTCTCAGTCGGTATAGCCAGACTGTTGAATTCAGGAAATAAATATATTTTATAGTAAAACAGTTATTCATAACAACGGTTACTTTTTACATAAATTCTAAACAATAATTAAACCCTTTTGGGGAACAGGACTTGTTACTAGGTAGCTTGTACTATTATAGAAGGACAATTGCAGATTACCAGCTTATGTATACATGCTAATATACTCTTCAACAATACAAACTCTGATATTACTGCTTAATCACCAAAACAATTAGCACCTGGGTTTTCATAACAATTTTAGAAAAGCATCTTGGAATTTTGTTCTTTTGAATTTCACTTCAATACCAGCCTATGATATACAGCACATTATTATTGGAAACATATTCAAGTTTGTTCAAATGAAGTCCCTGAGTCCATATTTGGGTTTCTTATGTGAGCCCAAACTTTAATTCAGTGCAGTATGGGGTATATTTTGGAAAAAAATGTTCTTATTCTTAACCACCAGTTAGACTCTAACGATATTTGGTTTTCTGAATACCTTTTGTTTGGTGGTGGAGGGGGAGGGGAGGGCAGATTCAAGTTTGTTTAACTTGAGAGCCAGTGTCCAGGTTTGCGCTCTGTAGTGCTAACTAGCTACGTCTACCGAGTATGACTTTAAATACTCCTATAAACAACTTTCCCGGGCGACTTTTGGGTCTCTTCTTTTAAAAGCTCTCTGGGCAAAAGCATCACGAACAGAAAACGAAGTTAGTAGCCGGGTATTTTGGGGGATGATTGGTTTGACATACCGTAAACCGGGGTGTATAGGGACTGCGGTGTGAATAGGGACAGTAAACTGAAAAGTTGTTTCATGTTTTGTAAACATGCCTAGATATATATTTTTTATTCTTTATGTATTATTTACGGATGGGTCTATGACTGAAGAAAACTCATCAAGATAGAATAATAGTTTTGACACATATCAAGTGTAGTGATAGAGCCAAGAACAAGGGACGTAATTTCTGAAAAATTTTGGAAGGGGCGAAAACTTTGTATGTCCAGAGCTAAGTGTAGCAGATATGGGCTCCTGCAACATTTGATATCTCAACCCCAGGTGTCACAAAGGTAAATTTCCGATATCAATGAATTCCTGCATTACGTTGTTCTAATATGAGTTTTTTCTATTTATCAAGTGTTTGTTGAAATTTTCGAGGGGTGAATAGGGACAGACATGCCGCGAAACTATAAACCAAAGCTGGGTGGAAAAATCTATCGTAAGCCCGACAAAGATGCTTTGAATGCTGCATTAGCTGCCGTGAAGGGGGGTATGTCATTTCGAAAGGCCGAGAAAAAGTTTAATATCCCCAAAACTGTTCTATACAGACATAAAAAATGTCCAGAGACTCGAAAACAGGGTGGGCAGACTGAACTGGATAAAGCTACTGAAGATCACTTAGTTAAGAGGTTGAAGACTTCAGCAGAGTGAGGCTATCCTATGGATCAGTATGACGTCAGAATAATTGTGAAAGGCTATCTGGATCGGCGTGGCATAACATTAAAAAAATTTAAAAACAATATGCCGAGTGGGGATTGGGTGCGTTCATTCCTGAAAAGGAATAAAGATGAAATAGCACAAAGAATGTGCCAGAACATAAAACGGTCAAGGGCCGGGGTTTCACCAGAAACAGTTAATGACTATTTTGACAATCTGTCTGAAACACTAAAGGATGTACCAATCCAAGCCCCCCTCCTTGCTCAATGTTGACTTATTGTGAATCTAGTCTGCCAAAATATCAGTTCATTTTGCCTTATCATTGTTCAATTTGTTTTTTAAAAGCCTGTAAAAAGTCCCTATTATCCCCAAGCAAGGATAGAAAACAGACAGCTATATGAATGGCAGACTGTCCCTTTTCACCCCACAACGAGGGGTGAATAGGGACAGCTGTTTATTAAAAAAATATATACTTAAATAATCAACAGAAACTAAAACTATTGATGGATCTCAAGTATCACATCGGGGTCATAGTTCAGTATTAGGAAAACCCCAAATTTTGTATCCTAACATAGTTTAAAAATATATAAATGTTCAAAAATGTCCCAAAACACCCCGGTTTACGGTATCTGTCGATTACGGCAAAAGGGTTGTTGATGAACAGATTGAAGGTCAATCAGGGGCCATGCAAAGACGACACTTAACCACAACGTACCCGAATACATGTCTAAAGTAAACGGTCCCCCATATAAAGGGTATACATAGAACGACACACACGTGGCGTTCTGTGTTTATTACATGCCTTCACATCTATAAAAACAGTTATTAGAAGGACATTCAGCAATTCATTTAACAACTATCAACAAAAGCAACACATTTTATCGCCTAGCAAGTTTGCGAGGGATACCCGTGTTACTATTTCGTCCCCTGAGTTCCAATATGTTCTATGTGCCTACTGGCACATAGAACACATTGGAACTCAGGAAATGATTTTCAGCTATCGCTAGCGATTCAAATTGTAATTGCGTTGCACGATTTGTATAAAACTCCAATGAAATTTCGCTTCCAATTAAAAATAGTCCCTCAACGATTTCCGTTCAGCACATATTTGCGGAACAGATTTTTATTATCCACATGGCTTAGTGTTGCTGTAGATGGGGATTTCATAGAACAGGCGTATAATAAAAATATTTCCGTCGGCATTTCTTGTAAGCCAAAATGAAATCGATGTCCGATTGCTATATCCTGCAGCTTTACCCCACCACCACCAAGAAAAACAAATCGCCAATCAAATATTATTTGCCTTCAAAATTTACCTCCATCGCGTAGTTTGTTATCACCTATTGGCACCACTTCGTTGAGGTCGTTCCAATAACGGTTCAAATGGTGTATCTCGAAATAAGAAGTGTCAAGTATTACAAAAAATTATAGCTTTGCGAATGGCGTCTTTTAATCGTCTTGAGTGAAGAGCTGGATAAACATTAGAAAAATTGAAACTTAACTCTTAACCCACTGGGTATTTTTTAAATATTTTCATCAAATCTTATCATGGCTGCTGTAAAGCAGCCATAACTAAATTTGAAAAAAAAACTTTTACGAAAGGTTTGTCCACGAAAGCATTAGCCAAAAAGTCAGTTCTATCAGTTCAGTCAGTGGGGGCTCCTTTGGTTAAATGTCCCCAAACTATGCCTATTTTAGAGGTGTGAGTTGCCCTGTCTTGCACAGGAATGTCCACCAGCAGCATCAAGGAGTTAATAAGTAAGACTTTTAGCGTTGATTCATTTCAATGTAATTGTCGGAGTGTGTGGTTATTGCTTAGTCTTGTTTGTTCGAGCGAAATATTAAGCGAACACTCGCGTGTCGCGTTTGCTAATACTACGAATGGAACACAGTGCTTTAAGAAGCAGTGCAGTTTGGGAAGCTTTCAGAGAAATTACTCATTGGTTGAGAGATCTATGAAATCTTCTTGACATTTCATACCGAAACAAATTAACTAAGCATTTCAATGATAAATTAGTTGAACAACATTGTATAACTGTGATTGTATAACTGTGTTCAACAAAGGATCGAGGTATGGAATGGTGTATCGGGCTGGATCGCAAAACGCATTTATGCTAGCGGACGGAGTAACAGAATATGAACTGTGCGAATGTGTTACGAAAAATACACCAACGTGTGTACATATTACAATATCGGCTTTTGTTGTTTTGAGTGAGCAATCGAGGTAATATATATTTATGCGCTGAAAATGCAACGACTTTAAACACTCGGTATTACTGGTAACAAACAAATTCTATACTTTTTTAATAAATTTCAGGCAAGTTTCGATCAAATACATTTATGTGTTTAATAAACAGGAGAACATTTTGCATTTTGAACCTGGGTCAGACCTTGAACTTACCGAAAAATATTACGAGCATGGTGAACGCTAGAAAGTAATGAAGTTTTTTTCTCTTCAACTCTTTGTGATAGACTTTAAGCATACAGTGTTCACCCCACAACACTAAGAAACAACATCTAGTTTCGTGTTAGTCTAAGCTGTTGACTCTTGTATTGTTGTATAACACATTCTGTCGCTATTGGGAGGTTGAGATAAAGACATCATCTTTCACAAAACCATAACATTCTCGCCACTATCAAACTATACCAGAATGTGTACCACAATACGCGACGCCGACAAATCATTCAGAAACGCACTTAAACCTCTACATTCAAGCCTTTGGCTTATCGGACTTTCAGAGGAACCACCAAAAATGGGATACTACCTCTTTTTTCGAGTAACATTTCTGTCATTACTCTGGGCACAGTTACTGTGGTTCTTCGCCATATATATTCTAGAATGGAAATGTAATTTAACATTCGAAGCGACCGCACAGGTCATGTCCCAAACTTGCACCTTTCAAGCCGCCGTCAATGCTTCATGGACTTTTTGGGTGACAAGAAAAGGGCATCTCAGAAATATAATTCAGATTCTTGAAATGTTCTACGACACTCATTTTCCGTCTCATGGTAGACATTATATCTTTCTGAGGAAAGCAAGAATTTGTATAACTATTACTTGGATTGTTATCGTCTCTGTCCTCACCCACATTGCAGTGGTGTTTTTCGATTCTGAATTGTTTGATTATCTGCTACTGCCAATAGATGCCTCATCATCATATGCTGTCTTAGTTAAGATATTTTCAATCATTGTTCATATCATTGTGATCGTGTATGTCATTTTACCGTTTATGGTATTCGGCACAATTTGTTCTGCGTTGACGACAGGCTTTCAAACACTGATTGATGATTTTCGACAACTGCCACAGATTGAGAAAGTGTCAAGGGTAGGGCATCTCCATAAAAATCACCAAAATATTTGCAACGCTGTTTCTATTTCCAAAACCATGTGGAGCTTTTACATTGCAGTCAACATCAGCTCATCAATGACCATCATTCTTGTAAATGGATACCTGCTTGTTTCTAATAACGACATCTGGAAACAGTTTCTTACGCCCTTTGCTTACATCAGTTGGATTGCATATTTCCTGATCCATATATTAGTCCCAATTCTGTCTGCAGCTACTGTGAACGACAAGGTTTGTAGAATTTTTGTAGTTTTTAGATTCCCCGCCTGGAACGCACGGGAAAAAAGTTTAAACAACTCATCGAGTGAATACAAACATGACATTAAGTACTCGTTGACGCACGCACGCACGCACGCACGCACGCACGCACGCACGCACGCACGCACGCACGCACGCACGCACGCGTTACCCAAAGACTATTTTGAATCCATCAATTCTAGACCTTCGTGCCCAAATTGATAGAAAATTGTTTTCTCAAAATAAATGACAAATGTTTAGAAAGTTATTTCAATAGAACTTTTATTGTTTGAATATTTTTGACACACATATATATAATTTATTTTCTAAAAGTCAATTAAAACAATCACTCTACAAGAAAGCCACACTGGAATGACGCCAAAAGTAAATTTCGACAGAGAAACGTTGTGAGTAAGTTGTTTTCCGAAGTAGAAATGAATTATTCCTATCTTATTTTCCATTAGCCATTTGGACCCGAGAAGCAACTTTTCTGACCCAGAAACATGATACGTCATGATTTAATTAGGATGGATGCTAAGTGCGTGTATGGGGTAGACCAATCAATATTTTCAACGCACAGCCCCAAGGCTGCACGTTGAAATATTAATTGTTCTACCCCAAAATAATGAATATGGCCTATTTCAATTGCTGACATTGAACTGACATGGAAGATACCACCTGCGTTTAAAGGGTTTAAAGGGTTAACTGTCGACCGAATACAAATAGCAGACGACATTTGCATAAAACATTTCCTGAATAATTAAATATATTCATTTTTTGTCTCGAAACATAGCATATGTCCCTTATTGGAACTATTTTTTAGGGCAAAAATTGAAAACAAATGGGCTGGCGATTTTAGTGACCAGCCCTAGCCAGTTTTAGTCTTTACGTTAGGTGTTAGGTTAAAAGATTAAATTACAGATTTTGTGATAAAAAAAAATGTCAAATTCGTCACGATGTGACATGAAATTTTTTAACCTCGTTCACTAAAATCGATCTGAGCCTCATTAAATCTCAGACCGATTTTTGTGAAGTCGGTACAGATATTTCATATGAACTCGCGACGCATTAGAGATCATCTATTTATAAAAATGGTTATCTATACACCAGCTTAGTTACGTCAGATTGATATTTTTTCTGTCCAAAATTCCTAACCAAACATTCATAATCAGTTTAAAAATACATTTTTTGAAACAAACCACAGTGTTGTTTGAAATTCTCGAAACTTGGCTGAACACAATTTAATGTGATGTAAATTAATTGTTCGCTTTTACGAATAATTCTCACACAGCTTCAAATGGAAATGGGGTTGTTCTAACGTCGACCAGGAGATTCAGTATGTTACCGGCTGGTTGAAATACTATTACTGAATTTTCATAATATGATAAAAAGCAACTCAAACGAAAAAAGAACTGTCGCGTTTGAAATATATCTAATGTGTTTATAATGTTTGGAATTCGAAACAAATTAATTTTATTTTACAGCAAATTTTACTTATCATTGACAGAAAACAAGTGCCGAGGTTTGCAAGGTAATACAGTGTCATTAATTTTCGTACTAGGTAAACACCAGGACGTTTAATGATGTACAAGCTCTTACGTTACAGCGTAAGAGCCTTTGCGTCAGCAAACGTCATGGATCGGGAGGGGTTATCACATTGATTGACATGATGCCATCATAGGGAGACAGTTTGAGTGGCGACGTCTTTCGCTGACGTTCCAGCAATCCAGTTGTGGGGAATTCAGAACATGGGACTCATCTTCTCGAAATGATCTACAGGAAAATGTTGTTTTGCATTCCGCCGTGCGCAGATTAGCTGCTATATTCTTCCGCTTCTCAGTTACAAAAGCCACGCGAACCAGCCCAAGTCAGTGCGGCATTGAGACTTGTGAGTATCCAAGACATTCTCAAAACGATGGTAGTATCATGTGGATACACGCCATCTTTCTGTGGGAGGTTTTATTCCACTCGTGCAGTGACTTCAATATGCATATGCAGTGTTCGGAC
Organism: Pictodentalium vernedei; assembly: GCA_031216915.1. Lineage (NCBI taxonomy): Eukaryota > Metazoa > Mollusca > Scaphopoda > Dentaliida > Dentaliidae > Pictodentalium > Pictodentalium vernedei. Next base: position 293,321,516 of record CM062295.1, on the reverse strand, counting down.
TCCAATTAAGTGACCACTGACGCCACAGACGAAATACGAGGCCAACAATGATCCTCACATGGCCGAGGTTCTCGTTTCGCGGCGTCATTGATCATTGTAAACTCAAACTGGGTAGATATCGTCTTGGTAAAGTACTTGAGTTTGCAAATTGATTGGGACATACACAGAAAGACAAACGCATGTAAATGGGTTAATTGATATGGCGCGAGTGCCTGTGCGAAAGGACAGAACGAGAGGCCTCGAGTTTTATTCTTCCGGGATGGCGCAAATGCCATATCGATTAACCCATTCACACACGCGTGTCATTCTGTGTTTATTTCACGCCTTCACGTCAAAAAACACAATTATTAGAAGGACACTCAGCAATTCATTTGACAACTATAAACACAGAGAACACATTCTACCGCCAACCAAATTTGCGAGGGGGTCCCGTTGTGCTATTTCGACCCCTGAATTCCCGTGTGTTGTGTTTTATGTGCCTACTGGCACATAGAACATATTGGAACTCAGAGGACGATTTTTAGCTATCGCTAGTGATTCAAAATGCATTTGCGGTGCACGATTTAGAGAAATTTTCGTGAAATTTCGCTTCTTTATAAAAATAGTCAGTCAACAATTTCCGTTCCGCACATATGTGCTTAACAGATTTCCATTTTCCCCATGGTTTAGTGTTGCTATAGATGGTCTGGTACACGGGCCGATTATGGTATATCGGATCATCAATTACCTCACTAGTGATTACAACCTTAGATGCAAGGTATTTTTTTATTTATTGGGGTTTATCGCCACTTTCGACAGCCAGGGTCACCTTGTGTCGGAAGATGCACTCGAAGATGTTCTATTGATATTGAAATTGATTTCCAAGTCTTAGTTACAGTTGGAAGGAAGTGGGGGGGGGGGGGCACGGGGGTGAGGGGGGGGGGGCACATTAGACCTAGGAGCCGTGACATTTTGAATTTACGGCTGGATTGATCATATGGTAGCTGGATACCCGGCTGAGATGGGTTTGTCCCATTTGTATATCTGTCGCAAATCTGTGGTCACCATGGCGTATTAATAATATCCAAATAAAACATTATGCTAAAAACCTTATTTACCGTTACTTTATTTAGTTTGTTAAACTGTGTTAAAGTTAGATATACACCAGCTAGAAACCAAATAATCTTTCAGAAGATCTAACCATAAACCGGTGTCGATACTCGGGGATAGCCGGTCGGCACGAGCACCCCCGGTAGCTTGATTTGGGTTGTGAAAGTCGTACGGTAAGTTAACATCGCTGCATATAGACTGATAAAGTGCAGCACATTGGTTCGTGTATTTGATGTTTTGGGTCGTATTGGCGTGTAACTCTGAAAATCGAAAGACCATTAATCGTCAAAAAACGAGCTATCAGCTTATCTCCCTCTCCCCAATTATTTGTTGTCGGAACTGCGCACGTGCCGTCGGCGAAAACAAAAAGGAAAAATCCTATAAATGTAAACTTTGAGGGAGTTAATAGAGTGACACAGGTTCAAATATAAGCTCTAGCGCTTGACATGACCGAACCAAGTTGAAAAGTACAGAAACAATGAGTCAATGATTTGCGACATCGTGGAACGCCAGGAATGAATTTTACACCCCACTTGGATAAATTCAGTAACATGGGGTGCTATCCAATCTAGTATATCGGCATCGTGGGCATAGCTCAACAGACATTTGTTAGACAGGTTTCAATGCACCGCGATAAGAAAAAATAGCTCTGTGAAACATGATGTGTAAGATGTAACTTACGTTTACATAACAGGAGAGTCTGTAAGCACCCATTGCGAGTTTGCAGTATAGGTTATGCACCAACTGAGACTCATTTTTATATGAGTTCATTCAAATTCAAAACATTGCTACGGCTAGCCGACTGGAACTGATAATTGTTTTGGACAATTTACAAAATGAGAAGAAAAAAGGACAAAATCACTTAGTACATCTTACTTTTGAGAGGTCATCAGCTGTTTAAGGGTCATTATTTCTAATATATATTGATAGATTTCTAACACATAAAATATCAAGAATAGAAAATATTTATAACAGCCGGTATTAATGGAGGTAATGGTTTGAAACATCGGAAAGCTTTTAAGACAAAATTGCCACAATGCTTGTTTATTCGATTTTGACATAAAATACTTTTTATAATAGACAGACTGGAAAATTTAAAACGTGTACTTAAATGACCGTGTTAAGAAGGCATTTAACCACTTTTACCGTACGCACCCAAATACAAATTTAAAATAAGGCCCTCACAAAGTAGATCTTCTTATTCTCGGCCAATATTTGTGAAATTGAATATGGGCGGGCGTTTTTTTTTATTTTATTTTTTATTTTTGTAATTATTTCTTTGCCATCAAAAGTCCATGTTTGTTTCACGTTTTAGGCCCCATAGCCTACAGAATAGAATGGATGTTGGTGTTTTTCGTCCCTTGAGTGCAAGAAGGTTTTGAAATGCCGAAGCATTGCAATGGCTTCTTGCACTCAAGGGCAACATTTATCAATTTCATTAACTTTTATAAAATATCAGGCATAAACCATTTTATTTTTATTTTTTAAAGTATGAATTAATTATAAAAATAGGAGCATGCCGAAGCCAAAAGGACCACGCGGGTGGTCCTGAGAAACAGATTTTAAACTTTTTTAGTCCTGATGTATTCCTTTTTCTCGAGTATCAATATTTTCAATGGCATTTCCAAAGTCGTTAGCCAAAAGGAAATTGGTGTCAGATATATCCGTTGACGCTTTATCTAATACAATGTTCATATCCGACCAGTGCTTCCAATATTTTGTTTCCAAATTGTGGCTCCAAAGAATAATTCATGACCCTCCATACTGAACGAGCCCGACAATTTCGTTGCAATGATGTGTGTTATAACCACAAATGCAATACGACCGCAGATGTAATGTAATACACGTATTGCATTCGCGGTTGTGTTGGATAGTTAACTCAACCACGAATGTAATCAACTTATTGGACAGTCAACACAACCAGGAATGTAATAAACTTATTGAAAGTCAACGCAACCACGAATGTAATCAACTTATTGGACAGTCAACGCAACCACGAATGTAATAAACTTATTGGACAGTCAAACGGAGCCGCGAATGCAATAAACTCCTTAATTCGACGTTGTGTTAGACAGATAGATAGATATTTTTTATTCAGCAGCACCGTGTTACAGAATATCTTGATACATTTTATAGTATTTGATAACATAAACGTACTGCAATGAGATGACATAGCCACGAGGACTGTCTTCCTGCCATTCCCATCTGATTGAGACAAATATCAAACAATCCTGACGACAGACGGCGCCTACATAAGTAAGTATCCAATATGGCATGGTAGTTAATTAACCCTTTGAACACCAGAGGTCGCTTCACCGGCCCAGGGACATGGCACGTCATACTTCCATTAAGTAGGATGCCTGCTATGTTAAGGGTGGGGTAGACCAATCAATATTTTCAACGTACAGCCCCAAGGCTGCACGTTGAAAATATTGATCGGTCTACCCCAAAATAATGATTATGGACTCTTCTAATTGCTGCATATGAACTGACATGGAAGTTACGACCAGGGTTCAAAAGGTTAAGACAATTGTTCCAGACAATTCGGTATTCAATACTCATAGTCAAACCATCATAAATCAAGTATGTGAACGGGTGTTATTGTTTCCACAGTACGTATAGGGTGTACACCTACTAGCTCGCGACAGGGCAGATCCCCAGGCCGCGACAGAGCAGTCCACATATAGTCCCAGGGGAACAAAGCACAGGGAGCACCCGTAACCCTTTGTCCCATGGACCACCTGGCTCGGTCAGACAGGCATTGGAACGACAACTCTGAGGCATCTCATGTGCCTGTCTAATAAACTATATATATTCCCAAATGGAAATCTACCTCACTGGGATCGGACAGTACTCCACCCACCACGCTCTATACTTGACTTTGACAGACATCGCAGACACGAATGTAATAAACTTACTATAGCAGTTGTTGTGTTCTCTAGTCAATCCATCCACGAATGGAATAAAATTATTATTCTTCACTTATTTTCTTGTCACAAATTTGGTTCATCAGACCAGACATTTCACACGAATTTTAATAATAACTAATAACAAAGAACTGAAAAAACTGAGAAAAAGCTAAAGTATGTTTGAGACTAAAGAGATCTGAGCAAACGCCAAAGTCTGGATGTCCTTCGCACACACAGACCTATAACATTATAAAACTAAACTAACTGCTGGATGTGACGTGAAAAGCAAACATGTATTAAAGTTCGTGTTAAATGTTTGGTCTGAAGAGCGAACGTTATGACAAGAAAGTAAGTGATAAATAATAAATTTATCACATTTGTGGCTCGGTTGACTGCAGAACACCACGGCCTGCATAATACGTTTATTACAATTGTGGTTGCAGTGACTGTCCAACTCAACGGCGAATGTAATACGTTTATTACACCCGTGGTAGTATTACATTCGTGCTTGTTACAACTGGGTCAGAAGCTATTTTTCTAAGGCAAACGAGAAAACATGTTAGTTGTGCAAGTGGCGTTTTCATCCGTGTTAGGTAAAGCGATACACACCACTTAAAACCACTACAACCTTTAGAAATTTGTTAAAAAGTGACATTTATAGCTCTGATGCAGTTCAATGTAACAAGAAGAAATTATGGTTAGGCCCCACAAAGCAGATCTTCTGTTTTTCATGTCATTTTTTTGTAAAATTTCATGTGGGTGCGCGGCTTTTATTTTATTTTATATTTTAGTAATTATTTCTGTGCCATCAAAAGTTCATGTTCTTGGTTTGTTTTGTGTTTTAGGCCTCACAATCTACAGAATAGCATTAAGTGGTGGTGTATTTCGTCCCTTCTGTGCAAGAAGGCTTTGCAATTCTAAAGCACTGCAAAGCCTTGTTGCACTCAAGGGACAACTTTATCAATGTTATTAACGTGGGAAAAAATCAGACGTAAACCATTTAATTTTTTTTTACGTTTGCATTGGTTATAAACAGAGATCATGCGGCAGCCAAAAGGACTAAGCAGGAGTCCCCGAGAAACACATTTTTAACTTTTTTAGGCCTTTTTGGTTGTTTGTGTTTGATCGAGAGAAATAAAACAAACAATCGATTAATCATTTAACACTGTCCAGAAGAGTTTTACCATTTGCGCATTGATAGATATGACTGTTACCAGAGATCCTTCCTCAAATTCTTTAAGACTAATAGATGCACACGACTTCGAAATAAGAAGAATGAGTCTAAGATTTGATATACATCAACTTGCTGTTACTTGAAAATGTATGTATCGGCGTTGATATATTAAATTGCAGCAGAAAATTAGTTAATACCGCGCACATATTCTCGTGTTATTATCAAACTAATAATCAAACTGGTCTCATCCCTCGGTGAAGTGTCGATTGACATATACAAATCAGACATTGCCGGATGATTATTCATACGACAGATAAAATTAACTTCATTAAGACCATATTCACAGGAATACAAACCCCAACATCAATGGGAATAATATGGCAAATTCAGCTTCTTGAGAAGCCACGCACGTTCAGAGTGTGTCTAAGCAGGAAGCAAAACAAAAAATCAACAACAAACAAAAAAATATAAATAAATAAAAAAAGAAACAGAGACATGGTATAACAAGGTAATGAGGAATAGGTCCGATGCCACCTTCCCCTTGACACTGGGTCAAAGGCAAAACGGGCCACTGACGCTATGTCTATTGTCTGCAGCTTCTTTAGAGCACGGTGCGGTGTGGCGCCTTTAATGTTTGATGTAATGTTAAACCCTTCATTCCGGTGTGCATATTTTTTTGGCGCGAAAAACTTTTTGGCAGTGGTCGAACTGATGATACAATGGAGAATAAATTAGTAGTGAGGATATGTAATAATTTAATCCTACAACTATACAGAGCTGTTGGATTAAATTATTACTGAACATCCCATGGCAAGCAGGGTGGATTCTTCCACTTCACCACTGGCAGTATTGCAAAAAGCTATACCGTAGGTACTGAAAGGGTTTAAATGAGAGATTGGTTGGAGTACAATGTCAGTAAATCAGTCCGCTGAGCATTCGGGAAACATGTTCGACCGAATTATCCCCATTTCAGCTTTGTGTTTGATCTTTCTTATCGTCAGGCAAACATTATATGTCTCTGATGTACGATTTGTCCAAAGTGTTTTGTTTTCATTCAAATGCGTCTTAGAACCTTAATGTTAGGGAAGTCAAACATATAAGCCAAAATAAGGTGAAACTCGGACTACATGTAAAAGTATGTCTGTGACACAAATTACTGCCCTTATGTAGCTACTAGTGGAGATAGCATAGATCCTTTGCATATAGGGTGTGATGCAGAACCCGTTCCATCCCAACTTTATAGTGAGAATGATCAATATACATTATTTCTTGCATATGTTGTGTTGTCATGTTGTGCACGCTGATGTGAGCATTAACCCTTTACCTAACATGAAAAGCAGACGACACTTGCAAAAAAAATTCTTGAATAACTAATTTTTTTCATTTTTTGTCTCAAAAACATAGGTTATGACCCCTCGTTGGAACGAGCTCGTTCCAATGAGGGGTCATAACCTATGCTTTTGAGACAAAAAATGAAAAAATAAAGAAAATTAATTGGCGATTTTTGAGAATCGCGCTGGCCGGTTTTGGCCGTTACGTTGGGTAAAGGGTTAAATGTTTAGTTACATGACGTGCGAGAGGATGTCACAACATATGAACAGATGTGCGGTTGTATTTTAAGAGGAAGAATGGGTGTTTTCTGTTTCTTGCCAGGTGTAAATGACTTCCTAACAGCGGGGCGGAGGTACAAATGTTCACTTTGTTCTGGATTTAGTTCGATAAAATATAATAATTACCCGCGATCCAACTCGTTCCAGTGTATTGTTAGCCTGATTTAGAATTAGAATTCCATATTTCAAAAGAGAGAAATCGAAAGTGTAATACATTGTGAATTGCTACGTTGCATATTGTACAACCAAATAACTGAACAGAATCTACAATGAAATGTGACGGAAAGTGTCACAGATATGTGTACATGTTTGATACATCCATTTATTTCTTTACAAAGTGTGATTTATTGGGATTTCCCGGTTTGATTATAAACGATAACTTCACAAGTGAATTATGCAATCAGCAATTGTGTCATGTATCCGTGCGCGCAAACGAAGACGATTTGTCGTGGATGTAATGGGGACTTCATTGTTTTTTAGCTCTTTACCTAATGTGAAAAGCAGACGACACTTGTAAAACAAAATTCTTGAATAGCTACTATTTTCATTTTTTTGTCTCAAAAATATAGGTTATGACCCCTCATTGGAACGAGCTCGACGAGGTCTTTCCAATGAGGGGTCATAACCTATGTTTTAGAGACAAAAAATGAAAAAATAATGAAAATTAATTGGCGATTTTTGAGAATAGCGCTGGCCGTTACGTTAGGTAAAGGGTCAAATAATATAATTATCGTTAATAATGAAAAGTAATAAACAGAGTAATCGCTTGACTGGACTGGTTACATGAAATAATTCATTCGAGGCGAGGGACTATATAGTAAAACACTCGTGCGTATTCGCGCACTCGTGTTTGTACATCGTCCCTCACCTCTCATGAATTATTTCACGTAACCAGTCCAGTCAAGCGATTACTCTCTATTTATATACTTTAGTAGAGTCTATGACATTGGTTAACGAATTCCCACTTTCTACGAACCATCTATTTGAAAACATGAGCGGAATCGTTCATAAACATACGCTGTACAATGTTGACCATGCTTTAAAAAACTTTATTCCTTCACCTAACACGAAAGGCAGACGACCCTTGCAAACAGAATTATTGAATAATTGTTTTTTCACTTTTTGCGTAAAAAACATAGCTTATGATGAGGGGTCATATGCTATGTTTTTGAGATAAAAAAAAAATGAAAAAAATAATGACAATTGAAGGGTTTTTGGTGATTAACGTTGGACGGTTTGGTCGTTACGCTAGGTATAGGGTTAATGCCCACATCTCTTACAAATTCCATGCATTCCATTTTGTCTCAAACTGAAAAGCAGAGTGCTCTATTTGTGTTGAGAAGGAACGAAATTAGTTGGACAAAAATATATCTATGGAGGTAAAACAGAAACGGCCTTGCTCCTCGAATGTTAATTGACCAAAAGCAAGCTGACGGTGAACTATAGAATATTATTAAAATCCAAGTGCTGGATATATTAAGTTAATGTTGTCGTCTAGCTAACAACCTAAGATCCTACGCTTGGATTAATTACCTACCGAGTTGGCATGTCTGTGTGGATTTATTTGGTTAGTTATTTCAAACAAAGGGATGTCAAAAGAAAGATCTGAAGACCCATCTGCCTCAGATGTTGCCCTCTAGATAAAAATACTCCAGAAGCGGGGAACCTTAGAATGATGTCTGGTAGAAAACACATTGCTAGAACTCTATTCTAACACCTCTTCTCAATTTGCCTAATCACAGACATGTGCATGTAAAATCAGGATTTACAATGACATTTATCAAGTTCTGGGAATGAGTCTATTTTGACAAAATTGCAGATTTCTTCATGCTTTGCTAGAGTTTCTCTAGACCACAAAATAGATGGTTTTGATTATATACTTTCTGTACACATGTCCAGTTTTATGAATTGGAAAAGCTGTGAAAAAATCCCAGATAAATAGATCATATGTTTTGGTTGGAAAACCCCCACCTTGCAGTTTTGATTGTGGGATACCATTCATACCGCTTCAACAGGATGGTGTACGCAGAATCTCAACTGATAGTTATGCGGGGACCGTAATATTAATACACTTTATCATTTTTATCATAATGAGGAGAATACTGAAAGGCATTTGTTACTAATTTTTTAACCTTTTACCCCAACATGAATTGAAGACGATACTTGCAAAAAAAATTATCGAACTAACAATTTTCATTTTTGCTTCAAATCATGGATTATGATATGACCAAAGGGTCCGCCTGCTAAGTGGAACCGCGCGTTACTTCCACCGGGGGAATCGCTCACTTAGGTATCTATACAGGTGTTAGCAGTTTCTGATAAATTACTGTCCAGGGAGATGCCGGAGAAGAACTGATGAGTATATGTAGTATTCAGTTTATAGTATTTAGTTGTGATAACACGTTCTAGTTACATAGTTATTAGTTAACAGTTTTAAGTGTATTAGTGAGCCTGTGTTATTAAATGGTCAGTTGTTATTATTGCGGGTTAGAAGCACTGTTAGCAGAAATTGTAGGTGATAAAGTAATCTAAAAGGTGAATTTTAATATTAAAGATAATTCCCCATAATTTGGTAGGCGCAACGGGATAAATACGCGCATGAGCGGTTGAGTGAAAGATTGCGTGATTTCTTATCAGTAGTTGCAGCTTCGACCTTTCTCTACGAATATAAATTTGGGAAACAATTTAGTTTTAGATAATATTTTAGTACTTGTTTTCGGTGGGATTCAGTGACTAGTCACAAAACTCATTTCAATTGTGTTTGGGATTATTTATTTAGGATTTGTTGGCTATTTGTAAATAAGAGTATAGAAGATTTATAGATATAAATTGTTGGATTGTTAATAGTCTTTATCTTATTAATGAAGAAGCCCTGAGTACCCTAGAGTTTGATGAAACCTCAGCTCCCGCCAAGAAATTAGCCCGTGTTAGTTCATCACCGTTGAAAGCAATTGATTGAAGCGCAGCGCTACTCTGTGGCTTGTGAATAAACAATTGCGATCTACAGGAGTGAGCTATTGAAAATCTCCCGTCTCCGGTGAAAGAGTATCCAGGTCCCCAGTAAAATTGATCACTCCCAGCCTTGGCCCTCCGCTGACAAGCGCCCTCTGACAAATAAATATTCACTCGCCCCGAGACGTTGCCACGGCGGCGTTCCAGGGAACAGTAATTTCTATTTATCAGAAAGTGCTAACACCTGTACAGATACCTAATTGAGCGATTCCCCGGTGGAAGTAACGCGTGGTTCCACTTAGCAGGCGGACCCTTTGGTCATAATGACTCGCAACCCCACATTAGAACGACCGTAAACAGCTCGCTCCGATCTGGGGGCATTAGATATGTGTTTGTTGAAAAATTTAAAAAAAAATAATAAAATTTGTACCTCGACTTTTTGTGAGCAGCGCTGTCGGTTATAATGGTTACGTTACGTGCAGGGATCAAAATATTTACGAAAGGATTGAAGCCATGAACATTTACTCATGTCCGGTAATTCAGTTTACATCAAATAGCTACGCCGTTTACTCTATTAGCAAAAGGCCGCCCGAGGTAATAACTTAATGCGAAGTTTGAAACGTTTTAATTCACCTTCCCCCTTGTGTCCACGAACTTCCAATACCTGTTAAATAAACTCAGGCTGTGGTTTGAATGATTTACTTTGTTACTTTAAATATTTATCCTTTCACCAACGGATGTGTAGATTGCGTTCACCGAAGATCGGTAAATAATCCATTAGTAGTTCCTGCGAATTTCTAGCTTGACTTTACTACAACGTGACGAACGCAACGCGTGTTTGAAGATATGTGCGCTTGGATCTATTTTGACACTGCACACTTTGAAATACATACATGGATACATAAATTTTTGCATGAAGGAAATTTTGCGATTTTTGAGCAGTTGGTGAAGGGAGTGACACTTGGTTAAAGGATCAGCCAAATTTACTCCGGCAGATCTATAGAACTGTAGAACGGAATTATTAATGACGCTTTCTGTCCGTTAGCTATCGAGAAGCCCTTGTGTGGAAGGGTTAATCAAATAAATAAACAATACTCGTTGGTTATCAATCAGCTTATAAGAGGAAAATGATCCTCAGACATTGCGATTTAGAAATAAAAAAAAAAAAGATTTCCATACATCTGTGGAAGGTCTCGTTCATTGCTCTAACTTTTTGCTCCGGTTTGTATGCTCCGGAAACCCTTACATGCAAGGGTTGGGCGGTGAGGCTGCCATTTATTAGTTTAACGCCTTTGTAGTTATTTGCATTATTAAGCAGTAATTTGCATTAATCCGTCTGTTTGCATTCTCGAAAAAAACTTGACTAAAGACTTGGTTTGCACTTCTTAAAAGGCGATTTAACTGTTTTTAAGTAGACATTTTGAAACCAGCTTCACGTTATCGATCCACAGATGAAAAGTATCTCTACTAATGTCTCCTGAACACAGGATGGGAGTCCTCGAGTAAACGAGTACAAACATGAAAATTTATATAAAAAAATGAATCTGAACTTTTACTTGGTACTTTAAAAATATTTTCGTCAGATGAAGCTTCAAATGTTCCTGGTGTTATTAAAGGCGGTTATTTTTGTTGGTTCTATACATTTTATTACACGCCTGTTCTTTGTAATCCCCATCTACAGCAACACCAACCCGTGCTGAAAATGAAAATCTGTTCTGCACACATGTGCAGAACGGAAATCGTTGACAGACTATTTTTAAATAGAAGCGAAATTTCACTGGAATTTTCTACAAATCGTGCAACGCAATTAAAATCTTCATCGATAGCGATATCAGAAAATCGTCCCCTGAACTCCAATGTGTCCTATGTGCTAGTAGGCACATAGAACACATTGGAGCTCAGGGGACGAAATAGCAACATGGGTTCCCCTCGGAAACTTGGTTGGCGATAAAATGGGTTGTTTTTGTTAATAGTTGTCAAATGAATTGCTGAGTGTCCTTCTAATAATTGTTTTTACAGACATGAAGGCGTGTAGTAAACACAGAACGACACACGTGCGTGAATGGGTTAATCGATATGGCACTTGTGCCATCGCGGAAGGATAAACTCGAGGCCTGCTGCATCTCGTTCTATCCTTCCGCGCTGCTACTCGTGCCATATCGATTAACCCATTCACGCACCAGTGTCGTTCTGTGTTTGTAATCGATCTTTACAAATCACATTCTGTCTTCTTGCTAAAATGGTGCAAACATTGATTCTTCTGAAAAAATGTCAGAGTACTCATTGCTTCTAACGTTGGCTACCTGATGCATGTATTAAATGTAAAAGTCTTTGATTTTATATATTTGTGTTTTGACAACGAGTGGTTGATTTTCAAATTAAATAAAACAAAGAGGTCAATTAAGGAATTAATAGAATATTTTTTTATCACACACCTAGTAATATATAAAACACGGGGTTTCCACTGTTCTTCCTGTACGATAAAAATAAAGTTGTATTGCACATGCGGTGATACAAAACAGGTTTGATTTCGTTTCCAACGTAAGAATGAAGTCGTCTAAATAAATCACGTCAATCATTGGTCGAATGCACCGGGTCGAGATCGCTTGGAAATTTCAAGTTTCTAATTTAGATTTGTTTACCCGGAATATTTAAACAATCAGCTTCGAGTGAACAATTTCCAAAATAAAAATAACATTCTGACTGCTTTTTCCTTGACAAACAATTTCCATAACTGGTGATATTATGATGGAGTGTGCTAAACGTATTAGCTATTTAAAAACATTTCGTAGTGTTATTCCCCGCAGTTTAGTCAATATTTGAAGTTCGATCATCGTGACCGTGACACTGATCGATGTCAGTTGGTTTTGACCAATTGAATGCCGTAAAAATTAAAAAGCAAAGTAGGGTTGGCACCCCGCCAACTAACAGTGATATCTTGTTGGCAACGAGGAAAACTCGGCAATTATCCACTAAAAAGGGGCTTTTAGTTCAATTTCCGTGTAGAGTGCATGTTACATGGGATGCGTGTGATAATTACAGAACTGCACATACTCGGCTTCAGCTCTCGAGATATCCTGGGCCCAAGCAATATCGTGCGATAATTCTTAACCAATTAAAACGTATGTGCGGTTCTGTATATTTATAGGCTTTGTCTCTAACCGGATGGACGTTCGGTATTCGCATTCGTATTTTTTGTATTTAACGTGGCTGCTTTTGTAGCACTAATTTTTAAACTAACCCAATCTGCAGAAGAGTATTTCTTTACGTTCATGTAAAGGTGCAAAAAACGCATGATGCGCCGACCATCCTAATGCCGATTGCGAAAATACCTATTAGCTAGGTGGCGCTGTTAGCTTTCCTCGGCGGTAGGGCAAAACGATATCATTTTCAACAGAAATTAGCACTTCCCAGCATCGCCGCTTCTAGCATTGTTAACCTCTCTGTGCACTAATGTGAACCTGCAACTTTGCCCAATAATGCAATGGAAATTAAACAAATTCAATCGTGTTTGACAGAGTGCATTAAGCTCTGTCACACAATTGGTTAATTGGTTAAATTCATAGATGCATGATGAGAAGAATTTGCAACCTGTTATCATGACATTTGACATCAGTGTGTAGCGGTTAATATCTATCGGACATTTCATAAATCACTCCTCGGATCGAATGAGGATGCAACCCTCCCTAAATTGGAAAAGAAAGCGGTCATCAACTGATTTTTCTAAGTAGCAAGCAACTATTACCCTTCATGTTGCTGTTGTATGTATATCTTCCAAGATTTCCTGCATAAAACATTTCTGTCAAGTTTGTAAATGTCCCGACAAATAATATTGTACCCCGTATCTACGCCCCTGTATTGGCTCGGAATGCTATGATCAGTCACTTTTAAAGGATATAACTCTGCGTATATTACCGAAACGCGAATCGAAGCATTTAATGCGTTGTTTTATGTTCTTGTGGAAATGATTATGAGGATGCAGCTCACTTCATCTCATCGTGTCCTAACTTTCGCATCCAGCGTCAGTCTTTCCATCTAAATATCGAGCACCTAACACACAATATCAGTTATATTCTGTACGGTAATCCAGCGTGGCCTAATGCAGTTAATCAAAGAGTATCTGTGGCCTTCCAAAAGTACATTGCAGAAACAAAGAGATTTGAGTAGAGGCATCTCCAACCCATGGTATAAGATTTAATTGGTACAGTCGCAAATGCATAATGCATCAAGTAATCACAGAAGACAGCTGGCTCCGCGCAATGCACCTGTTCAAGCACCATTATTGTCTTAAGTTCTACAATGTAACGGTGAGGTATTCAAATAGGCCTAGCCTGTTTACCAAACCATTTTGATTTCGAAATAAAATATGTTTGAAAAAAAATGAGTTGTTTATACTTTCACCTACTAGTTTGAAGACAAAGGGAAGAGTTCATCACTTTGTTGACTCGAGCGGTGATCATTAATAGATCAGTGTGATATAAATTTGCCTTAAAATAATATGGGCCTTCAGGTAACTTTGTAAGCTCTCGGCCCCCAGCCTAATTCCGTAAGGAATCCGATGCTGTTGGTGACTGTTTGTTTAGCCACTTTTCCTTGTATCTGCGTGTAGACTACCATTGATTTAATGTGCTATCCCTTTACTCACAAAGATATACCGATATTCTGTCGTGCTCCATCTTTAGAGATTCCAGTTAATATATATATATTTTTCACTGAAAACATCAAGATATTGACATAATTGGTGGAACTACACTGTGTAACCATAACAGCCACGTTCAAATATCACACTGATATATTAATGATTAATGTATATTAATGTTGTATCACGTCGAGTTGAGGAGGTCAGATCGCACTGCGGCAGCTCGTTTGATCCAGCGATCTGACCTCAACTCGACGTGATGCGACGACCCAGATCACTTCACTGTAGCGATAAAAAGGTTTTTTTGTATGACTTATAGTTCAGCATCGCATGTCAACGATAGCATTAACAATTCCTCCACCCTTTTTGGGGTAAATTGGATTGAAGTAAAAAGGAACTATTTTTGTTTACACTTATTTTTGTAACAGATGCACACTTTCGGGGACTCCCCCGATGCGCATGAATACGATATATCCTGAATACGATAAAAAAAAAAAACCCGGACCGCCGTTCTAGCGCACCCATTCCAGTTCGGAGTAAAGTACTCTCTGCGACCGGAAAAGCTAATTATGTGAATTCGAACGCACCCGTAAATAGTCGATCATTCTATAGTGCTATGGAATTGGATTCCACACTGTGGATTTCCCGAGGACCAGGAAACGTTTGTCAAACAATAGTTATATTTAGTTAAATTACATAGTCATGTAATAAACGGTGTTGCAGGGACGGGTGCCTGGTGCAGAACATGATATGTTGGAAGATCTCCTTTTTGAACTAACTAACTTACTCTTCTGGTAACCATTACCTTACTCGTGCTGACTACAATTGTTCATTCGCGAGATACTTTGCAACGCTACGCTTCAATTAATCGTTATTGACGGAAATGAACTAATACCCCCTTGGCTATGAGCGGAGCAAGTTAAGCTTGGCTAGACTCTCTGGTCATTCAGGGTTTCTTCGTTAAAATAAAAATCTTGAAAGATGAGTCAACAATTAATATGTACAACCAATTACTGTGTCCATGTCTAGAATCTAGCATTTCTTTAAATTATCCAAATTAATAAAACACACTGTAAAAACGTGATCACAACACGTAATAACAATTTGATCTTCGTTCAATCCGTCTCCCAAACTAGCATTCGTAGAGAAATACTGAAGCCAAATTTAAAGATCTAGAAACTTCTGTATGCCAAATAAATTAATCTGTTATTCATCCTTTCATTTACCTGCACTTGCTGAATTATGTGAAGCCGCGTTTATTACTAAAACTCGTTGCTTGATTTAACCATCCTCCACTAACTGTTACGTGATTCAGGCTCTTGACAGTGTATTATAAGTTACGGGATGTTTAGAGATCGGATATGGTGTCATGTGAGGCGAAGTGAGAGCAATATTTAGCCGATCCTAATACTGATCTCACTTCACCTCACATGACACCAAATCCGACTACTAAACATCTCGTAACGTATTTATTATGTCAGCGAACAAAATCCAGTTTGTCCCTTCAATTACTTGTGAAAATGTAAACAAGCAGACGGAAGTTTACAATGTAAGGGGAGCAACTCTATCTAGGAATCGTGTCGTGCTGAAGTGATTATCGATCGGTACGATTAACCTGCTTGTTGGGCGTTTTTCAATTTGCATTGAGCTATCGGTTGGGGTTGTCGATCGAAATAAGTTCCTCAATTTGGGACACATATACACAGATTATTTCTTTTTCGTTCAAGTGAGTTTAATGAAATTTTAATCACATTCAACAGACGATTCAGAACGTTTGCTGTAAGATTGCCATTTTTGAGACAAGACGGTTGTATTTTATTTTTAAAAATAATATGGTAGACACACACCTAATATTGATTTCATATGGAGTCATCGATTATGTCATCATCGACCTGATATGGCTCCATAGGTCGCCACCATTTATCCACGCTGATTGGTTGACCCCACGGGCTGACATGCCTCAAAGTTTGTTTGTCCAATCAGAACGTTGGAGTACCTTCTAATATCATTTGATATCAGATGTGTAGCAGTCATTACTATTTTGATCAAATTGATTGCATTTCCACTCGTTTCGAATTTTCAGAAATTGAAATAAAACAAATTAAGAGAATTTAAGTTCTAAAAATATGTTAAAGGTACCGTATTTATTTTTTGAAACATTAAATTTTCAAACAAGGACAGAATATATTATTTGTATTTGCAAAACTGGCAAAAGTTCTTTTTATTACGACAATATAGTATACCGACCAGGCCTATAGACTATCATTTTTTATGCCGAAGCGAAGATTTTCTTTACAGTTAACTTAACAAATTAAAAGTGATTTTTCGAACATTTAAAAATGCTTTGTTAAGCCTCTTCAAGAGATAATGACAGTAAATGTACATAAGGTTATTTCAGTTATGACTGTGGCGATTTATTTGTAAACAAATATCGCACTTCAAACAGCGAAGATTGTTTACTGTCGGCTTCGCCTCACCTGATATGAACTCTCATCCCCTTGCATGGAAATGTATCATCAGCCAGCTACATGCCATGTAACTTATAATATCGCTATATAGGGTATCCGACCCTTGCCTGCAGAAAATGTTGTTAAACTGTAGTAAAAACACAGACTAACTATCTAATATAAACGCTATCACTATAAGATAATATTACTATAATATACTAAATACTCAGCATGAATCTCCCGGCTTCCTCACAGCCCATACGACTTGAATAGGAATTCCTGTTGGCCAATAGCTGCATTATAACACATGCACCTCATAAATATACGACACTATTTTTAGATCCATCTTTTATCACGATCCTTTCCCATTTCTTCCTCATCTTATTAACTGGTTGAGGGCTAGATTATTTTTGTTGATCTTAAATTCTTATTTAAAATTAAGCCCTGATAGTGGCTTCTAGCACTCAACCAGTTAAATAGATGTGAAGCACCTTATATAGGTAACTATTTTTCATTGTTTCTTTTGGCAATGAAAAATATCTATCGGGTTAACTCCTTACATGCTACTGGTGGATATTCCTGCCCAGGATAGGATTTTCCCTGCCGCAGGAGTAAGTATATTTTGGGCACATTTAATCAAATCCCCTCCCCCATCTGTAAATTGCATGGATGTTTTCACCAATTATTTCTGAGTTAAATGTAAATGAATGCTTGATTCTTAACAGCAACCATGACTAGATTTGATAAAAAATATCTTGACAATACTGAGAGGGTTAAGAGTTAATGCCGACTTTAAAAAGGTGCTAATTTACAATAGGCTTATCAAGGCTTGTTCCGACAAATGGCAGGCGGTTGTGTTGAACACGCTCTGATTAGAAAACTTATCTGCTCAACGCATGGTTGACAAATCGTTGAACAGAGCTTCCTCGGTTAGAATTCCCGAGCCAACTGATTATCGCGTGTCTTGAAATATCATTAATTTGTACTAACCTTGTTAAAAAGCTTCCTAGATTGATTCCAACGTGGTATGCTATTAGGCATGCACCCTTTGTAATACGTACGTCGGTCACAGACACAGAAAAAAGTACAGCATATACAAATACGGTATTCTTAGCCGATAAGTCGTCCTTAACGCGAGCCCAAACATATAGCGCAGGTAACAGTAAAAGTTGGTTGGAACAGGAAACAGTAGTAGCAGGAAATAGGTAGTGTATGAGCAGGTGACCACTGTTGCCAACAAAGATAGCGCCCGCAAGAACTTGAAGGCGTAGATGAGGTCTGAAGTGAAGTGGTCCTCAAAATTCAAATTACGTTAGGGCAAAAAGTGAATGTTTTTTCACCAGTGTTCACGCAGCAGGGAGCAAATGGTGTCAATGGCACTAAAATCGTTTGGGACCAAACAAATACTGCGTTTGACACCAAAAGTGCGTGTCAAAAATATACTTTTTGCAGGTCTTAAAGGCTTTGTGGTTTGTTATTTCAATGCTTCGTAGACTGTGCTGTCAGACGACATGGGCGAGACAGAACCAAGTAATCATGTCTCCCCCTAAGGTCCAACTGACTTCATAGTTTATCTAGTTGATCAGATTCTTATCAAAACATTTCTGTGTTACTTCATTTTTTGGATCTTACTTAACCCTTGTAATGCCACGCCTACTTTAATAATATATGGAGGACCTCTATGTACGCCTGTATGCGAGAAAATTTAATAAAAGTTATGACATACTTTAAACTCTATCATCTGATTAATTGTTGGAAAGGGCTCTCTGAGCCCCTTCCAACAATTAATCTGATGATGGGTTTGATCTGCGCATACCAGAACATAAGATAATCATCATAAAATAGGTGACAAAAATTGCTTTCGGCAGCGAAAGTATTAATCTTTTTTTATAATCCTCCTGGAAGGTAATAGATTATTTGCCAGTAGTTTATTTGGAGTGAATAAATAGTGAGTAAATAATAATCATGAAATTATTTTAATGGGTTAATAATTGCTTCTTACTTTTTATTATCTCTATATTTCTCATTTGTGTTTTTACAGCTAAAATACTTAAAACAGCCAGAGAATACTAAATTAAAAAGTACTTCGAGTGCAGGAAGGTGTCACTTGCAGTGCTTTAGCATTTCAGATGGCGCCTTCTTGCACTCAAAGGACAATGCATAATTAATTTCTTCTCATTTACAATCAGATTCCATTTGGCACGTGAATCTTTCATTTGGCACCAAAACTTCATTTGGCGCCGAAAAACAATTCCACTTTGCACCAAAAACTTTGGACCAGCATGAACATTGATTTTTTTTTAAAAAAAAGGTTATGTTTTGATGTGCTGATGTGCCTAAGAAGGATGAACCATTGTGATTACACAGACTTCCAGACTGACCAGCACGCCACTGTCTGCTACCAAATACACTGCGTCAGCTGACAAATGTTTCAATTTTGTTGATGATCCTGCAATTAGTGCAATTGCTACTTCTCTTTGTAATCTTCCTGCAGCCTCTTAGTGTTTCTTTGTTATTTCCCGGCGAAGAGTTACCCTATCGCATAGGGATTATACTCGGATGCATAGTGATAAATTCCATTTATATAACAACGCTTGGAATGAAAAAAAATAGATAATAAATGTTTTTTTGTGCCGATAAGTGTTCAACACACCAGGAAGCTTTTAACATAACGGCGTCATAATGTGTGTTAAACAGATTTTGCTGTACGATTGTTTATGATAGATATATTGACAGATTGACATATTTAAAACAAGTAGTAAAATGCCCAACCGTAGATAATGGCCATATCTGGACAGAGCTATTCACAAAAAATTGCTATTCAAATTTTGTTTTCATATTTTGTTATCAAAATATAGCTTATTATCCCTCACTGGAGTAAGATCGTTGGCCATACGATATATTATTTTTCCAGGCAAAATATCAAATGTCTTAGTAATTCAGGAATTGTGTTTTGTAAGTGTCCTCTACTGGTCGTTTTATGTGAATGGTCTGGCATTATTACAGGTCGTATTCAAATGAGGAAGGGAGCGCCGTGGATCAGTGGTTACGGCATTGGACTTGAAACCTAAAGATCCACGGCTCGCTTCCCTCCAGGGGCTAATTGCGTTGTGTCCACGGGCAAGGCACTTAATCCTGATTGCCCACGTGGGGGAACGGTGGCGCGGTGTACTAAGGCGTACTGCACGTCGATGGTGCAGTCTTCAACCAATGCTTACCCTGTTTGTGCAGAGTTAGTACGTCGGGGAGATTGGCAGTAGCTCGCCGTTGCTAGGTGGTTCTTTCCGGGTACTCCGGCTTCCTCCGCCTGTAAAACTGTCCGACACGAGGTGGTCACAGCAGTCGAACGTGTCGTTAAACTCCAATAAATAAATAAGAGGAAGTAACATACAGCTTTCTCTTTTGTAAGGACTCATCAGTTTGTACAAAGGTCTATAGCAAACCGAAATGCAGCAGAACGGGTACATTAGATTTCGAAAACATGTGTTTCCCATGAGAGTTACTCGTTTTTCATTGGCGAAACACTGATACATTGAAATGTAACTATCAGAATATATATCTGAATATATCGGTTGGTTATTGTGTCCAGTTAGCAAGATACTATCAAGACAGCTGATACACTCTACCACTACTAACCTACTGTTTGCTAAGGTAATAAATACTATTAGTTACCCCGTGTCTGATCACGTGGTACGGGTTTTTACCTACCCGAAGCCAGCCGTATCCCATGAGGCCTTCGGCCTGAATATATCGGTTGGTTATTGTGTCCAGTTAGCAAGATACTATCAAGACAGCTGACACACTCTACCACTACTAACCTACTGTTTGCTAAGGTAATAAATACTATTAGTTACCCCGTGTCTGATCACGTGGTACGGGTTTTTACCTACCCGAAGCCAGCCGTATCCCATGAGGCTGGCTTCGGGTAGGTAAAAACCCGTACCACGTGATCAGACACGGGGTAACGAATTTATCTATTGACTTTCCGTTTTAGAAGTACAGTCTATTTCATGTGTGAACACACACAGCATGAGATCTTTTATCTTCCATTGTTGAGCCATACAGGTTTCCGTGGAATTTTTGTGCAAGAGTTTTTTTGAAAATATGCCGATATGACTAGTATAAAAAAAATTATTATGTATGGACAATTTGTAGATTTCGGAACGAGGCTTCCACTGGGTATGGGAAATTTGTCAGTGGCTGGACGGACGTATCGTGGGTTTCAATGAATATGGTCTCATACCACGTATCTATCAACCAATCAAATCAAAAAATTCACTTTAGTCAATAGATAAAAGTTCTTACCCTTACCACTGCTGAGTCTTATCAGTCCTACACTCCTCATCTTCTACTACTTCTAACATCTGTACCCTATTATATTGATGTCCACCCGAACACGGCTACAAAGCAGTAACCTCCGATAACTATCCAGCAATACTTCCTCGCCATGCCATAGGTTTCCTCCAATTCCCAGTAGAAATTATAGGTTATCTCTTATTAAGGATATTGCAATCCATTTAGAAATAAAAGAGAAAAGTAATTTCTATGAATCTGTGGAGTCCATTTCCTAGCTTTCCCCATTCCCCCGGTCTGTTTGCTCCGGACACACTTAACGCTTTGAACCCGAGATACCGCTATTCCTGTACAGTAACATGATACGCCATATTTTCATTGCAGGTTGGCTGCTAACTTAGTGTGGGATAGACCAATCAATATTTTCAAAGTGCAGCCCCATGATTGCACGTTGAAAATATTAATTGGTTAACTCCAAATAATAAATATGGGCTCTTTCAATTGCTTCCATTGAACTTACATGGCAGATACAACCGGAGTTCTAAAAAGTAAATGGAAGGGCTTGAAGGGGAAGCTGTCGGGAGGAATTGTACTAATATTTACTCGTTTGATGCATCTACAGTTCCTATTTGTAACCATTGATATTTCTTTCGCCTGTTTGTACAAAGTATTCTAAAAAAAACTTGACCAAAGGCTAGGCACGCCGTAAGAGTGATATGAACTTTTTTTTCTCTTTAAGTTGACATTTTCAGGACAACTTCATGTTATCGAACCACACATGAATATGAACGTTCACTTGGTATTTTAAAAATACTTTTTGTCAGATGAAGCATCAGCTATATTTGGTATTATTAACCTTTTGAACCCTGGTGGTATCTGCCATATTAGTTCAATTACATCAACTGGAAGAGTCCATGTTCATTATTTAGGGGTAGACCAATTAATATTTTCAACGTCCAGCCTTGGAGCTGCACGATGAAAATATTGATTGGTCTACCACACACATGCACTTACCATCTATCCTATTTAATGAAATTATGACGTATCATGTTCCCGGCCGGAAAACACCGCTGGGGTTCAAAGAGTTATAAACTTTTATTTTCGGTAGATTCTGGAGTCTATGTTTACAGATAACATTCTGCCTTTTCGCTAAAAATTATGGGGACATTTATCCTTCCAAACATCATTAATTTGTCAGAGGGCACTTCGCTACAAAACGTTGGCGATCTGAAAGGTGTATTAAGTGTTAACGTTTTTGAATTTGGCAAAACGAGTGGTTGATTGCCAGAGTAGATAAAACCGTACAGTCAATTTAAGGAAAACCGTACGGGCAATTTATTAACCTTGTCTTCACCACGATGGATGTTCGGTATTAACACTTCAGGTATTTAATTTCAGGCCTACTAAGAGGAACAGGATTCGCTGCCTTGAAAGGTAGCACATTGGCAAGTTATCGCCCGTTGAGCCTTTATCCAACGTAACTGCCAAACCGTCCAGCCCTATTTACAGAACTCACAATTGTTTTCTTTTTTTTGTCTCAATAAATAGCTTCTGACCCCTCATCGGAACGGGCTCGTTCCAATGAGGTGTCATAAGCTATGTTTTGGACACAAAAATGAAAAAAATGAGTTTTTCAAGAATTTTATTTGCAAGTGTCTTCTGCCTTCGTATTAGGTAAAGGGTAACAGACAGTGACAGGTAGAGCCCTCGAAGCTTCGAAATTAGATTCGATTCGAAATCGTGACGGTGTTTCGATTGGAATCGGCCTGATTCGGAAATTTACGAATCGGTAATATGTTCTCGAAATCTTCCCAAGTGTCTCGTCTCCTTTTAAACTCTTCTTCTATCATCAGGTCACCGCTTCCGAAACTTCTTTGATTCCGTTTTTGGAACACCCCCCTTTTTTATTGAATTTCCCAAAGAGATGAACAGCCGTTAATACTTAAGCTGCAGAAAGCGACTGTTGTCACCTATTTTATGATGATTATCTGCACGTTCTGGTATGAGGAGATCAAACCTACCATCTGATTAATTGTTGAAAAGGGCTCACCGAGCCCTTTCCAACAATTAATCAGATGATAGAGTTTCAAGTATATCATAAATTTTATTAAACTTCCTCGCATACAGACGTACATAGAGATCCTCTATATATGGCTAAAGTGGACGTGGCAGTAAAAGGGTTAACTACAAAACGTGAGTGGAGAATGCCAACATTTACTATACTCCACGGTTATAAGAAGGTGCAATATCTAGAAATTGAACAGTGGGAAGATTCGATTCAATTCGAAATGCTGTGCCTAATTCGATTTGAGATTTGTATGGACTAAACATTTCGGATTCGCAGTGACCAAGTGGCAGGGTAACTTGCTCAACTGACTTTGTGTGAAAGCCGATCCACTTGACATATATATCCCAGTTCAGCCCTGACGTTCCTTTACTTAGCCAAGAATATGGTTATAAATATATATCAAAACTCCTTCCTGATCAGGCTGATTAAGTAAGTAAGTAATAAGTTTATTTAACAATACACCATCAATTTTACAAGAAAACATTTTACAAGGGTTATTGAACATCAAAATGGTATATTGTTCGGGGAGACCATAGCCATGTTGGCTGTCTTCCTGTTGTCCTCGTAAAATATTAACAGAATAATAACATTCGAATGGAGTGTAAATTTACAGAAATGGTATACGGCTGGCACTGTCCTTGACTATTCGGTCTGGTCTACGAGAAGGAGACCACGAATCGATAATAGATGCTATAACGTGATTTGTACGGGGTGGGTAAGACTTGCGATATCTGTTATTGTCTTTTGTTAATGACTACCAAGTGAAAATTACAAAGATTATATATTCATTGCTGCTTAAGATCGCCTTACTGCTACAATGGCTAATTGTGGTTGCAAAATCGCATAAGAACAAGTTCGTCTAATCACTCATGTCCATGCTGCTTGTTACAACTGATTTGCACCTCAGGCGTTAGTAGTCGGATCCTATTCAACCCTATAATGTGGGGTTGATAGTTGTAGTTGATCGATTCGAGGTCAGTTTGGATGAGATAACAGATAGAATCACTATATAAGTCCGGGTATTTATTTTATATTCATTTATTGGTGTTTAAGGTAACTGTTCTACATTTATGGCTAATTGTGACCGCAACATGGGTATGAAATCAAGTTTACCAATCGTTCATACACATACTGTTTGATTTAGGGAATTTGTACCCCGAACGTTAGGAGAAGAGTCTGAGTGAGGTGGCCAATTGCCAAATAACTGTAATTCATATTACTGAGCGTTTGGTCTGCAGTCTGGACACAATGATACGTGCAGAAAACGGAAGAACTATAGCACTGTAAGCAGTTATTGACAAACTGTTTCTTAAAAATATGTCTAGAAGGTAAGGTTTGGAGGCTCGGATCAATTTCTTTCCAAATTTTTGGAAAATTATGTTTGGGTAGTTTAACAGAAAATTGGGTACGGGCCTTCGATATCTGTAACTGTCCAGCTTGTCTTGTTTGACGACCGGGTACCGAATGAATGCTGAAAAAGTTTTTGAACGATTCGGTTTTCATTTATCCAATCATACACGAAAAGGGAAGCACTTAATTTATAAAGGTCGTTGAATTTCAATATGTTGTTTTCCTTAAATAAGGGGTCTGTGTGACTGTTGAACTTTTTACGGCTGATTATTCGCATTGCACGTTTTTGTAGAAAAATGATTTTGCTATTGGATGCCAAATGACCCCAGATTTGGATTGCATAGAGCAAATGACTGTGGACCAAAGAGTAGTACAAAGATTTCAAAGCTCTTTTAGGGAGAATGTTTTTAACCTTATTCAAACAGTAAATGGCACTCGACATCTTAGTACATATCGATGATATGTGGCATTTAAAATTTAGATTTTCATTAAGGTATATCCCAAGGAACTGAACTGCATTATCCTGCAGAAAGTTATCTACGACGTGAAGTCAGTTATTGTTGAGGAGAATGTTAAGCCTATCAGCTTTGTGGGGGCTATTTATGGGTGCAATAGAATATATTTACACTTGTTGCCGTTAACCTGGAGCTTGTTGCAACAGCACCAGTTAAACAATTTATGTAATTCAGTGTTTACGTCTTTTCCAAAATTTTCATATCATGACCAGCAGTAAACGGGGTTGTGTCGACAACAAATGATAACAAGTTAAGCTTCGTACAGCATCGCATATCATTTACATAAAATAAAAATAAGAGCGGCCCCAATACAGACCCCTGGGGTACGCCACACGTTACTTTTCGGGTCGGAGAGCAGTGCGACTTATAGTCTACATATTGTAGTCTATTTGAAAGATAACTATGAAACCATAATTGACCTATTCCTCTTATACCGTAGAAATCTAGTTTGTTCAATAAAATTTCATGGCTTATTGAATCGAATGCCTTAGATAGATCTATGAAAACTGCTACAGTTGAATCTTTGGAGGGCTTATCGTTGCTTTCGGCAACAAACTTCAGAAGATGCATTATGGGATGATATGAAGAGTGTCTCTTTCGCGGAAGCAGTATTGATGTTCGTATAGAATACTGAAGTCACTTAAAAAAGTATGAAAGTCTCTTGTACATTAATTTTTCCATGATTTTCGAGAAGGCAGGTAATATGCTTATCGGTCTGTAGTTTCCAACTTCACATAAATTACCTCCTTTAAAGATTGGTATTACTCTTGCTATTTTTCGTTTATCGGGGACCTGGCCTAGAAGGAATGATAAACTGAAAATATGGACCAATGGTTTGGCAACTTCGGAAATAGTCCATTTCATAATTTTGGTGGACAGGTTACAGTAATCGGTACTCACTTTTCCTTTTAGTTTTTTGGCCGTTAAAATTATTTCCTGCTCGGTTGTTGGAGATAAGAAAAAAAATTCCGAGTGGTTCCCATTCAAGAAGTCGCCAAATGTTTTGTCTGAAGTAGGAACCTGGTTATTGATAGTCTGTCATATTTCTGAGAAACTGTCGTTAAAACACGTGGCGATTTCGTCCGGGTCTGTGATTTCAACATTATGGTGTGATATGCCAGGAGGAAGTGTAGCCGTAGATTTAGATTTGTTAATTATACTACGAAGTATTTGTCAGATTTTTTTCACGCAGTGTTTGTTGGATTCAATTACTTTATTAAAATGCGCTGCTTTACTCCGTCTTTTCACTTGGTTGAATGCAGCAGAGAACGATTTATATTTATTAATATTAATTTCTGTTGTTTTTTTCAGCTTTAGCAGGTCAAGTTTGTTTTTAGTCAAGGATGATTTTAAGAGACCCCTCATCATCCATGCTTGCACTTTATGAACTTTTTAAGTTGTTCCACGCGGAAATGCCGATTCAAATGCGCCATTGTAAATATTAATGAAGGATTCGTATGCAGCATTTGCATTGGTGCAGCTATAGACTGAAACAAAGTTAGCGTCTCGTAACAGTGTTTCAAATAAATTCATATTTTCTCTGTGAAAAAATCGTCTAAGCGGAGGTAATGGTTTGCTAACCCTGTTTTCATCTTCTTGAATAAGAAATGTGGCAAAGTGGTCAGATACATCAGTAATAATAATTCCAGCATGGTAAACAGCTGCGAGATTATTAGAATAGATGAGGTCAATCAAGGTTGCCGAATGCTCAGTTATTCTTGTAGGTTTAGTAATTACTGGCATAAAACCGTTACTGATCATTGAATCTATAAATGAGTTTGTTTTGCTGTGACTGTTAAAGTTGAGCAAATCAATGTCGAAATCGCCAACCAGGAGAACTTTGCTGTGTTTCAGGTTGGCTTTTTCAAGAATGTCGTTCATAGATGACAGAATTACGACAGTGTCCGCTTGTGTCTGGGTCTGTAAATGCATCCTACTATATATGAATTTTTCTTCCCAGGGTTGATCTCGACAAAAGATGGTTTCAATGACATGAGGAATGAAGATTGCTATGACGGGTCTCGGTTTGAAGGTTACTTTCTCCGAAACAAAAATACCGGCACCCCCTCCCCTGCTGTCGTGGGGGGCTTGGGCGGGTTTTGAACAGCAGTGGGTGATAGCTTTTTAATTTGTAATTCAGCTGTTTATGAATTTTAAATATTTCACAGAGTCCTATAATGTCAAAAATATTCTCACCTTCCTGAATATCGGATAGAAAACTTGTAAAAGAATCTCAGTTGGCGTTGTGGCTTCTACAGTTGAGGCTGAGAAGAGTTGTATTTTTCCCTCGTTTATGAAAATTATGCTTAAAGTTGGCTGGGGAAAAGTAATCGCAAGAATGGCCGTGCAAAGAGAAGGGCGACCCTTGATTTTCTTCCTGCATATTATTGATTGTGTGGTTGTACTTGGAAGCGAAATTTGTGTTCGCATGCGCCGAGTGTAAATGCACTCTCTAACTGACTTACGCCTTCTGTGGTTTCAATATTGCTCTGTCCCACTTTGAGTCCTGGGCAATGGGGTATCTCACATCTGTGAAATTCTAGATTGACAGTTGTGTTCCTGCTGTTCGTTGCGGTTTGAATTGTATATTTGAATAGGTCTGCAGTATTTGTGGTCCCGTTTTGACTTTGATGTCGGTTGCAGTCGGGTAAGGATCACAGTGCTATCGCATTCTATTGCATTCTCTAGCTCCCAGTCGCGGGTCACTGAGGTAGCTGATGGCAGTGTAAGAATTCTGGAACGTGAAGTCTGATGTGCTTAATGTTTCAGCTCTCATATGTTTTCCGAAAAATTAAATTACAAATATCTACACATACAATGTGCTGGACGAGGTAATGTTGCTGGCATTCTTTGTTCTTTTGAGAGTCAAGTCCTCTAAATGGGTTCGTACACGTTTATGCATCATCCGAAGCTTGTCACGAACGCTCTACACATTGCATGCATGCTATATATCTCTGACCAATAATTTGCTAATTGTGTTAAAGCAGCATGATTGTGCGTGTGTTTAATCTATTACGCTACGAAACAATACGCGATAATAAAAATGGGCAGAAAATGATGCTCACAAAAACGTGCAGAAACATTTTGAACGGAAATGAACTTTAATGTCCATCTTAAAATACATTTTAATAAATCCAGCGCAAACGATTACTCCTGTGAACAAGGGCCTCGTCATCAACGGCTAAAAATAAATAGGGTGGGTCAGAATGAATTTGAAACTTCTCTAAAATCTCTCTAGAATCGTGATGGATGAACATCTATCCTATATGTACCATGTTGCACAAATATGCACTGAAATTGCGCGCGCTAAATATGTCCTATGTAGAGTAAAGAAATTACTACCGCATAAATCAATGCTAACTCTATATTTCGCTCTTATTCATTGCCATATTGCTCATGGAATACATATTTGGGGCAACACTAAATCAGTTAGAAAAGTATCTCTCCCACAGAGGTGTTCTATACGCATTATAAATAATAAGCCTTTTAATGTCCATATCGAGCCCATTTATCATACAAATCGTATTTTAAAAGTAGATAACTTGCATAAGCTCCAGCCATTGCAATTTGTATTCGACTGGCATAACAATAAACTACCCATCTCCTTCAATATTTGTCTCCTCTTCGAATAGGCCGCGTACTGCAAGACAAACAGACTCATTAGAAATTGTGTGCACTAGAACGAAAGGCTTCAACCTATTCCCAGTGTTTGCATACCCAAAACTATGGAATGATCTGGATCATAACTTGTGCATAATTGCTAACAGATCACTCTTTAAGAAAAAGCTATTAGACATATTCAGGCAGCTTACCGGAATAATGTTCTTTGCAACAGTCCTTACTGTATAGACTGCTATCAGTAGCATTTCCACTCGGCTCTCTAGGCTCGTCCATGTAACTCTTCCTTCCAACTTCTGCTCCGTCTGAATGGCATAAAATTCGGGAATTGCGTCCGGGATGGCTCTCATTGGGCGCATTCCATGACATTGCTCCTCGTTCAGAGGAAGGTTATTGCAAACAGCACTGTATTCATTCAAACACTCTATTAAGCTTGAAATCGACTGATGTGTGATAATGTGGTAAAAATATTCATATGTAGGAGGGAGACAAACTTATCCACACGACAACCATCAAGTCGTAAACTCTACAAACTTTAAACTCGACCAAGTCCTAAACTCGTTCAAATCATGAACCAAACTAATTTGTAATGTTTTTTATGGAGCTTAGCATAGGCTATACCCAATGTCCTATTCGGACCTGTTGCCCTGCTTCTGGTGGAGCAGAGTAACAGCTTCACATGAAGAGAATGGAAAGCTATCCATTTACCTTATTTACCGTACTACTCCATAAGAAGGTAAATAATTGCACATGATTTAAATTCCGGTGCGATGTGGTAACATGATATAAATCAGGGATAATGGTAAGACAGCCAATCTGACTACGTTATTTTTTTATTTATTTATTTATTTAATTATTTATTTATTTGTGTTTAAGGTCACATCCTTATGCACAATGGCTAATCGTGACCGTGACAGTTTTACGGGTGGAGAAAGCCGGAGTACCCGGAGAGAACCACCGAGCATCGACGAGCAACTGTCAGCTCCTCAACATTCTAACTCTGTTCAAGCTCCACTTAAGCAGGGTTACAGCGGTTGAAGACATGTGCACCATTGATGTGCAGTACACCTTAGTACGAGGCGTCATCGTGCCCTTATGTGGGCAACCGGGATAAAGTGCCTTGCCCAAGGACACAACATCGGATCGAACTCGGGACCTTTAGCACAGAAGTCCAGCAGTCTACCACTGAGCCACCGAGCTCCAATCTGGCCGCGTTTTTCCGCACAGTATGCGTATGTGTTATCGTTGTGTTGTAACTGTTTAACGATCCCTGTGTATTTTTTTTATATGTATACTGTGAAATAAATAATCAAAATAATGAAATCCACGTAATCATTCACGTGAATATTAACAATGTGTTATATAACACTGAGGCAATCGCACACCATATCCCATTAAACTTGATGCAAGCAGTTTATTAGGTTTTTCCCTCTGGAAAAGACTCTTGATTGTCTACGGATTATTATTATTATTATTATTATTATTATTATTATTATTATTATTATTATTTTTTTTTTTTTTTCTTTTTGTGGGGGGGGGGGGGGGGGGGGGAGGGTCCACACATTTTGTCCGTACGATTCTGAAGCCATTTTCGAACCGATTTTCACAAAATTTTGCACACGCATAGAGGGGCACAAAATCTAAAAATGTACCAAAAAGCGGAATTTTCGATTTCGCCTTTCCTTTGCCAAAATTGGCAAAATTGTCAAAATTAGGGTTTATCGTCACTTTCTCAAAACGCGTCTTGTAGATTTTTAAAAAAACATTCATCATTGTTAGACCTGACTGTGACACAACAATTGATAGACAAGAGATATTAGGCAATGCATTTGTTAACCCTCCACAGGCTGCCAAACGTCGAAATTTTGATGAGATGGACTGTTTTCGGGCCCCCATAGCACCCAAGAGGTACACGAGAGATAAACGTAACTTCTATTATTGGAAGTGGAATTTACCGACCCTCATTTTTGTAAGCAATAAGGGTATTCAAAAGTCAATTGTTAACCCGTTTTGGACTGGCTAAAGACAGATATTCCTTAAATGCTTAAAACTTCATGTTTTCTGTGGATTTCTCTAAACTCCTCTTGTAGATTTTCAAGAAAAATTTGCCATTCACAGGTCATGGTGTGACATTACAAGTTACATGGACAAAATATTGCGGTAAGCTATATAAAAAGGGCTGTTTTCGGGCACCACTAGCACCCAACAGGTACACGAGAGATAAACATAACTCCCTTTATTGGAAATAGAATTCACCGAGGAGAATTCATGAAAGTAGTAAGGATATTAAAGAAACCATTAACCCGTTAACCCGTTTTGGGCTCCTTAAACAGCGATATCCCTCAAAAGCTTAAAAATCATGTTTTCTGTGGATTTATCAAAACGAATCTTGTAGATTTTCAAGAAAAATTGGCCATTCGCAGATCATGGTGTGACATTCTAAGATGCATGGATAAAATATTCCGGTAAGCATTTGTTAACCCTCCATGGATGCTAAACGTGAAAAGTTTGATATAATGGGCTGTTTCTGGACACCAACAGCACCCAATGGGCAGGCCACAGAGAAACATAACTTCTTTTAGCTGACACAAAATTTATAGCGAAAATATTTGTAAGTAGTAAGGATATTCATAAATCGAAGTCTTAACCTATTCTGGGCTAGTTAAAGAGAGACACCCCTTAAATGCTTAAAATTCCATTTTTTTGTGGATTTCTCTAAAAACATCTTAGCTATTTTCAGGCACCAATGACACCCAACAGGTACACGAGAGATAAACATAACTTCCTTTATTGGAAATGGAATTCACCGAGGATAATTTTTGTAAGTAGTAAGGGTATTCAGAAAACCAAGCATTACCCCATTTTGGGCTTGTTAAACAGCAATACCCCTCAAAAGCTAAAAAAATTATGTTTTCTTTGGATTTCTCTAAACGAATCTTGTAGCTTTTAAAGAAAAATTGGATATTTGCAGATCTTGGTGTGATATTACAAGATGCATTGACAAAATATTCCGGTAAGCATTTGTTAACCCTCCAAGGGCTGCTAAAGGTCACGATTTCGATAAAGTGGTCTGTTTTCGTACTCCAACAGCACCCAATGGGTATACCACAGAGAAACATAACCTCATTGATCGGACGCAAAATTTATAGGGTATTCAAAAGTCGAGGTCTTAACCCATTTTGGGCTGGTTAAAGAGAGATACCCCTTAAAAGCTTAAAATTCCCCTTTTCTGTGGGTATCTCTAAAATAACTTATAGGTTTTTAAGAAAAAGTGGCCATTCGCAGGCCTTGGAGTGACATTACAAGTTCCATGGACGAAATATTCCGGTAAACGTTTGTTAACCCTCCACAGGCTGCCAAGCATCGTAATTGTATGAAAATGAGCTGTTTTTCGGGCACCCACAGCACCCAGTGTGCAGCTTAGAGATAAACATAAACTCCTTTATTGGAAGTGGAATTCATCGAGGACCAGTTTTTAAGTAATAAGGTTATTAAAAAATGGGCTGGTTAAAGAGCGATACCTCTCAAAAGCTTAACCCTTTACCTAACATGAAAAGCAGACGACACTTGGAAAAAAAATTCTTGAATAACTAATTTTTTTCATTTTTTGTCTCAAAAACATAGGTTATGACCCCTCATTGGAACGAGCTCGTCGAGCTCGTTCCAATGAGGGGTCATAACCTATGTTTTTGAGACAAAAAATGAAAAAAATATTGAAAATTAATTCGCAATTTTTGTGAATAGCGCTGGCCGGTTTTGGCCGTTACGTTGGGTAAAGGGTTAAACATTCACGTTTTCCGTGTATTTCTCTAAAACAACTTGTTGATTTTCAAGAAAAATTGGCCATTCGCAGGTCTTGGTGTGACATTAGACGTTGCATGGACAAAATATTACGGTAAGCGCTTGTTGACCCTCCACAGGCTCTCAAACATCGAAACTTTGATAAAATAGGCTGTTTTCGGCCACCCACTGCACCCAAACTGTAGCTGAGAGATAAACATAACTTCCTTTATTAGAAGTGGAATTCACGGAAGATAATTAGTTTTTGTAAGTAACAAAGATATTCAAACAACCAAGCCTTACCCGTTTTGGGCTGCTTGAACAGTGATACCCATCAAAAGCTTAAACATGGATGCATGTTTTCCCTGGATTTCCCTTGAACATCTTGTAGATTTCCAAGAAAAATTAGCCATTCGCAGGTCTTGGTGTGCCATTACAAGCTGCATAGAAAAAATATTCCGGTAAGCATTTGTTAACCCTCCACAAAATTCCAAACATCAAAATTTCAGATAAATTTGAGATAAAATGGGTTGTTTTTAAATCGACACAGCACTCAATGAGTATGTGTCAAACAAATATAACTCCTTTTGTCGGCAGAAAATATTGATATTAACCCTCTTCAAGTATAAAGATGATTTTAGCCAAAACTTTCTTTAATCAAACTAAGTCATTTGAGATACTATACCCACTTTCGCAGGACATCAATAAAGGTACGTTAGTGATACAGTTAAAAACAATTGTTTATACACTGTGAGGTCATGGATAATCATGGAATCTCGTCTGGAAAAGTCATGATTCTCCAGAATCAGTAAGTCTAGTCTTCTACTGGTATTCGCATTTGTATCACACAGAAAAGACAAGCGATTTTGGTTGTCTCCCTTGCCCTATGTTGCAGGGGACCAGTGATGAGTTCTTTCTATAATTTATGCTGAAGTTCATATTTGAATTCGCTTGGGTCCAATGTATGAAGAGATAATCACTCACGTGAAAACGTGAATAAACATGCCACGTAAGCCCGCGCACTTAAATTTTTTTCAACAAAGTCTCGAAACAAGACATCTCCGTGCCATTTTTGTCGCAGAGCGTGAAGTGTTTACCAGTAGTCTGTTTGTTTGGTTTTGGGGATTTAGCGACAAATTCAACAACCAGAGTCACATCGTGTAGGATACTAGTCGCCAGTATATACGTCAACATTTTTTAATATACCCAATGGAAGTTTTAACCCTTTCTTTAACCAACGTAACGGACACAACTCGCAGGCGCTATTCACAAAACATCGCCATTAAAATTTTATTATTTTTTTTTATTTTTGTTATAAAAACAGTTATGAACATCATAGGAACGACCTCGTTCCAGTGAGGAATCATAAGCTATGTTTTTGACAGCAGTTCGTCCCCTGAGTTCCAATGTGTTCTATGTGCCTACTGGCATATATAACACATTGGAACTCAGGTGATGAGTTGTGAACCAAGTCTTGTATACACCTGGAACTTAATTAAGCTCCCCCTGTTTTTTTCGCAGTGGTGTTAATAGAAACTGTTATTACTTTCATGCTATCTTTCAGATGGCTAAAAGTGATTGTTTGCGGAAAGAATGGTCTATTGAGAAATGAACGACAACACAATAATGAAAATCTGCAGTATTTTAATGGCGCTTATTATACACATCTGTCACGAATGTTTTTGATGGAAAAATTCTCTTTCAACAAGTATGGTGCTGGAACGGTCCATGATGAAACAATGCCGGTAATTACTGCAAAATTGTAACTTGTGATCTCCTGAACACAATAGCAGTGTCTGCCTTCAGTGGCGAGTGTATCCACCACATGCCCGGATGACAGCCTGAATCCTCCTCCTAATGCTACAAGTGAGCCTTCGGATACGGCCCAGAGGCAACTGCTGCCACTCTTCAGGCAATGCAACTTCCAAATCGGCCAAATTCTGTACCGGAGGATCCCTTGCTTGCACACGACGCCCACGAAAGTCCCAGATGTGTTCTAAGGGATTCAAATCGGGTCTCATTGCAAGCCAAGGCAGTGTTGTAATATCGTTGTTCTAAAGGAATGCTCTCACAGCATGGGAACGATGTGGCTTAGCATTGTTGTCCATAGGTAGAGGGCGAGTAGCCAACGGGTGGTTGTCAAAATGAGGCACGACAACCGGATTCAGAATGTCCGGGTGTACTGATGACCATTGAGATTCCCACGTACAGTCACAGTATCACGTTTACAGTCATAAGAGAGACATCCCCAGATCATTACTCATCCTCCACCATAAGGAACAGTAGGCCTGATGTTCCTGGGCACGTAAGCAGTATTTCTATGCCTCCACACTCTCATGCGACCATCTGTGACGTGAAGCAGGAACCTACTCTCGTCTGACCAATGGACTCTCCTCCACGTCCTGAGATTCCAATGTTGTCGTGCCACACCCTACTCCAAACGTCATGTTTGATGCTGATCGGACAGAGCTAGGCTATTGATGACCCTTCTTGTCCTCATACCCAGTGGTTTGAGACGGTTTCGGACAGTTCTGTTGAACAAACGCCTGTTGGGGAGCCAAAGGCGTTTCAAAATCCCACTTGAAGCAAAGGGTTAACGCCTAATGAGGCGTGCCAGACTCCGATCTTTCCGAGGATAGGTCTTCTGGGGTTGTCCAGGCATTGGTCGGTCCTTAACATCGTTGGTTTGTTGATGTTTTCGGACAAGTCTGCTGATGACAGAATGACTATAGCCAAGTTCCTTCCAAGAGCTTTGAATGACATGCCTGTTACATGCATTCCAACGATTTGCCATCTGACAGTTTCCTCCTTGCCATGTTAACATTTATTGCTAAAAGAAGTGACAAATTTCTTGTTTTATACCCAGATACAGCATGTGGATGATAGTGAATTTGTGACATTCGTGGGAAGCATGCTTCACCTGGAAGAGGGGATGTGTTTGGGGTACACTATTAGCCAGAAACATCATGATTCATTAGATGAAATGTACTGCAAGACATAGCAATCATTAAAACATAATAATCAGTAACAGCAACTTCACTGTCACGAAACATATCAGGGGGTGCTTAAGTTCCAGGTGTATAACTATAACTAATACTATTTGTCCTTTGTCAGTATGACGTCACTCAGAGAGACTGGGAGGAGGGGGTGGGGGTGGGGGGTACACACCAAAGACAACTAAGGCATTCTAAATTACGACTTCGTCTTTAACGAGATCTCCAGCGTTGAGTAGGCACAGAAAAACCTTATTTTTGACAACAAACAGTAATAGAAAGTAGGTAGTGTTTGAACGGATAATGACAGTTGCTAACAAAGATAGCAGCCAATAAGAGCATGAATGTGTTGACCAGGCCACATAGAAGTTACGTGTTCCAGTCTATTCAAATTACTGTAAAGCAAAAGTATATTTATTGTCAAGAAGCAAATAAAATGTTGAAGTTTGTGGGGTGCTCAAGAAGGATGAGACTGTTGTGATTGCACAGACTTCCAGACTGGTCAGCTCACTCATGTATGCTCTCAAATCCACTGCGCCAACTAGGCGAATGCCACAGTTTTGTTATTAACCATGTATTACCACGTCTCCGCGTTTCTTTACTGTCTTTTTGTGTTTCTTGGTTACTTTCTGGCGAAGAGTTATCCTATCGTCATCTAAACAGTAACTCCAGGAATGATAAAACAAAGTTAATAACCTTGTAGGTATGGAGATAATTATATAACATACCGATGACTGTTAACCCTTTGGACCCTGGTGACACCAATTGGAAGAGTCCAAATTCATTATTTGGGGGAAGACCAATTAATATTTTCAACGTGCAGCCTTTTGAATATTGATTGGGCTACCCCACACATTCACCTAGCAGCCATCCTACTTAATGATATTATGATGTCTCATGTGCTTGGGACGTAAAAGCGGCCTCTCGGGTTCAAGGGGTTAAGGTAACAGAATCATCACATATTGGAAGACAGAGTAATCTACATACGATAGATGGAAGCCATTCGCAAAAACCGCCATTCAAATGTGTTTATTTTAAATTGTCATCAAAACATAGCTTGTGACCCCTCATTGGAATGAGCTCAACGAACTTATTGCAACGAGAGCCAAAAGGTGTATTTATGGAGGCAAAAAATCAAATTTCTGAGTAATTCATGAATTTTGTTTACATATGTCATCTGCAAGTCGTATTTGGGTAAATAGTTATTATTACAGTTTATATAAAGTTCAATGACAATAGGAAATGTGTTTCTATAAACAGTTTCCCCGTGAGAGTCGAGTTACCCATTTTCCATTGACGAAACTCCGATACACTTGAATGCAACTAATATAATGTATCGATTGGTCATTGTGTCCAGTTTACCGGTTCTTCTGGATGCTGTGAGGAAAATTACTAAAGAATATTAAAAGTACTGTAATTGTTCAGATGAATTATCCTTCAGATGTCAGATTTGTGAAAACAGCTTCAGATGTTTTCCAACTGGGCAGTGCGTGCAGTTTATGGAATTCATCACCGAGAGATACTTTCTGTGCATTTCTAATAGGGTAGGTGGACAGTGTCGATGATGTTACAGTTGCAGTCAGCAAACTTGTGAGGTGTCGAGTTAGTGTTGCTCGAAGAAACAAATTATAGTCGGCAAACGGATATTCAGCATGTGCCTGCATTTTACAGATATTCAGTCGGATTAAATGAAATTCAGTCCATTTATCACATTGGGTATGCCATGTAATATCGTCATAAATTGAGAGATTTACGTACGTATTATAAAATTCCCATTACTGATATATAACAAAACAGTTTATCTGCTTTTGCCGTAAAGTTTTGACCAAAACGAGCTCGTTCCATTTAGGGTCATGGGCTAAGTTTTCGGATCAAAAATAAAAAAAAATAATTTAATGCTGATTATCGTGAATAGTGCAACCGTTTCTGGTCTATACTTACGTAAAGAGTTAACCCTTTGAACTCTAGTGGTATTTCCCATGCCAGTTCAATGGCAGCAATTAGAATAGTCCATATTTATTATTTGGGGTAGACCAATCAATATTTTCAACGTGCAGCCTCGGGGCTGCACGTTGAAAATATTGATTGGTCTACCCCAAACATTTACTGAACAGCCATCCTATTTAATGACGTTATTACGTATCATGTTCCTGGCCGGAAAAAGGGCCGCTCGGGTTCAAAGGGTTAAGGAAGGAGTATAGAAATGGAGTCAGTGCTGTATGAAACATCATACTCTTAAACAAACGAGTCTGTTTGTGAAAAAAATAATTAAATATTGGTCGATATATGAAGGCCATCATCAAGTGTTCGATCCAGTACATTAATGCGTTTCCAGTAGCTTGAAACTCACTTTTCTGTATGTGTCTGGAGCAGAACTGGAGCTTGTAGAAAAAACTGTACACCAAGCGATCTCTCACTGAGTAAAGAAGTCGCTTTTTTGTTTAGTTTATCTATTTCTGATAAACACTCGCAATACATACATAGATTATCCTGATAGGAATCAAAGACCAGATCATCTCGAATCAAATTTGACATGACTTTGAAATCCAAAATCCGGAAAACCCATTTCTTTAGCAATACTTTAACAAGATGCTACATGTGTTTTCATTTGTTCTTGCATTGTTTCCCTGCGGGACGCCGATAAGACACGGTATATGGAGATTAATTAGTCAGCAATGCCTGGCCCTGGACAACCACTATGAAGCACCATATTTTGATGATAACTACTCGGAAGATGAAGTGAAGAACTTACATTCCCTGACAATATTGTACTACCCTTGCCACTACAGAAGCATTGAAGAATGTCTACCGCGGTATGTTCCGGTGACATATCGTTCAAAGACTCACTTAAACCTCTACATTGGAGCATTTCAGTTGTCGGATTTCTTTCAGAACCAGTGAAGAAGAGATGTTTCTCGACTTATCAAATAGTCTTGCAGGTGTTACTTTGGGCATATTTTTTGTGGTTCTTCTCTGTATATGTCATGCAATGGAAATGGAGGTTATCATTCGAAACGACCGCTCAGGTTATGATCCACACGTGCAGCCTTCAAGCTGCCATGAACGGGTCTTGGAGTTTTTTCATGGCACGAAAAGGACATCTCAGAAAAATATTTCAGATTTTAGATAAGTTCTATGCCACTCATTTTCCATCTTATGGTGGACATTATGCCTTTCTTAGAAAAGCAAGGATTCGCATTGCTGTTACTTGGTTTGTGATTGTTTTAGTTCTTGTTGGCATAGCAGTTGTGTTTTTCGATTCAAACATGTTTGATTTACAAATATTACCAGTGTATGGTTCACCTACATACGTTATTTTTGTAAAAATACCAATTTTCTTTGTTGATATCGTTGAGGTGATGTTTAATTTTTTACCAGTTGCGTTATTCTGTATAATATGTTCTCTATTAAAGACAGGCTTTCAAACTTTAATCGATGATTTTCGAAAACTGTCAGAGAGTGAGAAAGTGTCAAGAATCAAACAACTTCGTAAAAGTCATCAGAGTGTATGTAACGCCATGTCTATTTCCGAGACCATGTTCAACTTTTACATTGCAACCAGCATGAGCTCTTCAATGACCATTATTCTTACAAACGGATATCTATTTGTGTCCAATAACGACATGTGGAACTGTTACAGCACACCAATCGCCTATATCAGTTGGACAACATGCTCGGTGGCCGTTCTGTTAGTTACCATTCTGTCTGCAGCAACTGTAAAGGACAAGGTCTGTATACTGATACATTTTCGAAAGACGTTCAATTTCAGATTCAGTTAATCTTTACTAATAATTGAGCGTGTGGTAAATACACGAAACACGAAGAGCAGGTTTCACCCTACTCGATATTTTAAAGCAAGGATCTGGTTAATCTTCGAGATTCGATTCGATTCAAAATTCTTTCACTGATTCGATTTGAGCCGAAATCCGTTGAGATTTTCGAAATGAATATCTGCATAATCTCTGCAAAATTCTAAATGGTGATCTATCTTCCCATATATAGCAGGTGGTACGGTACAGTCGCCGTGAACTGGTCGTAATCCACGCGTGGGCAGTGATGTCCACACATGCATTTACCAGATAATAAAAATCATCATTATCAAAATATTAATTAATGAAGCACCGGGTTGTTACCCGTGCTTCATTAATTACATTTTTGATGATTATTCCTATAATTAGTGTTTGGAATCTAATATTAGTGCTTCCGTGGAAATATTGCCCACCCGTAGAAAGTGACAAGTCCACGGCGACCGTATTGTATTTGTATAGAATATGTGTACTAGGCAATTAGATACCGTCACATGCCCAAATGAAAACAACAAGCTTCATCAAACTCCCAGGGCCACCAGTCTAATTCTGATCGAAATTTTACTCTTTTGTGGTCTGGAACCAGTCTAGCCCTTAAATAGTTCATCGCCCTATGCTTAGATTCACTCGTCTGGAGTATTTCAGTTGGCCGGAGAGAGAACCTGCAGTTCACTTTTCCGATTAACTTATATATTCCAGACGATGGAATCTCAAAATACAATAAACATTCATTTTCTTCGAAATAACGCAAAAATGGTGCTTAAGCGAGACGTGATTTTGCAGAATCTTTGATGACATTATCATTACGGGTAACAACTCGCCACAGCAGAAGTTTTATGGCTGCGCCTCGTAGTTTCCCTCATTGCGTTAAAGTATTGGTGTTTTCGTAGAGAATTAAATACTTATTGGCTGAAATATGTCTAACTGGAGCAGAAAAGAACATCTGTATATCTTTATAAGTGAAGAGACATCACATTACCTCACCGGTCATCTGCGCGCAAATTTACCCAAAAAGTGGTTGAACAAACAGCCCTTAACAGTGTCGAATTTGCCACAGAATTAGACAGGAGGCCCGAGAGCTTGAAGCTTTACGCAAAATCCTAGAACACATAGCATATTCTAAATACCTCCCGATAAATAGAGAAGGTAATTCCCGATAATCAAAAACACAGACGCAATCATTGGAATGGCGATTCGAGTCCAGGTTAGATTCTATCTGAAATCTTTTTTATTACACGACTGTCCACGACACATATGTGGAACGGAAATCGTTGACAAACTATTTTTATAAAGAAGCGAAATTTCAGTGGAATTTTCTACAAATTGTGCACCTTAATTATAATTTGAATCACTAGCGATAGCTAAAAATCGTTCTCTGAGTCCTAATGTGTTCTATGTGCCTACTGGCACGTAGAACACATTGAAACTCAGGGGATGAAATAGTAACGCGGGTTGCCCTCGCAAATTTGGTTGGCGATGAAATGTGTTCTTTTTGTTGATAGTTGGCAAATGGATTTCTGAGTGTCCTTCTAATAAATGTTTTATAGACGTGAAGGCGTGTAATAAACACATAACTTCACGCATGTGTGAACTGGTTTAATCGATATGGCACTTGTACTATCGCGGAAGGATAAAACTCGGGGTCTGCGGCTTCTTGTTCTGTCCCTCCGCGCTGGTACTCGTGTCATATCGATTAACCCATTCACACGAGAGTGTCGTTCTGTGTATGTCCGATTCGATTCGAGCAAACATTGTGTTTCGTCAGGCACAATCAGCAACCCATGATATTTGATAACTATTTATGATCGATCCTCTTCGCCCCCTCAATAGGTATATAAATACATAGTTAGCTCTTAAGAGGATAAGAGGATCTTGTGCTGAGAACCTGTGCTCATAGGCGTTATTTCACGTGCTCGGGCCTCCTCCATCGATAAACCTACCCGGTACAACAAGACTGAATGTGTCGACCATGATATCCAGTCCCTATAAACAACGTTTTTGATGTGTCACTGCGGAAAGTTTGATCGCAATGTAATAAAGTTAATCCTTCACGAAACACGAATTGCGACAACACATACAATAATTTGGCTCAGAGTGACTTTCTGCCTTATGTAGAACTAAGATAATAATCAACCACGGCTCCAATGCTTCCGGTATATTGCACAGTAGTTGATAACAATTTCGAGCTTGTGCCTGCACATGAGGCATATTGTAAATCATTATTTGTCTTCAGTATGATCGGTGGCGGCGGAAAAAATAGTGATCCTCTTGTCTAACAGAGTACAAAAATACGGGATGGAGTTACAATGCCTTAGCAGTGGCTTCTAATGAAGTTTTGGCTGCCTTTATGAGCAGTAAAGGCTTAACTAGACACAATTGCTAGTGAAGGTGTTGCCTTATTATGGTAGAGCGAACTGGAATTCCCGGGGCTTTAAGGATACTTTTAGAATCCAGTACAAGACTCAAATGAAAATTTTGCGGGAATCAAAGTTGATTCTCATTGTTTTCTATGCGAGAATCATTTGCGAGAATGGATTTTGATTCTCGGATGAATGGGCCGTTTGGCGTCTTCTCATCAAATAATTCTACCCCTTTTACTACTTTAACCATCTCTGCTGTGTGTACAAGTACCGGCTGTTCTAAACAACTATTCCATAGTGCATACACAAACGAACTTTGGCGAGTAAGACAATGTCCGTTTGTATACCACT
The DNA here is from genome assembly GCA_031216915.1 of Pictodentalium vernedei. NCBI lineage: Eukaryota > Metazoa > Mollusca > Scaphopoda > Dentaliida > Dentaliidae > Pictodentalium > Pictodentalium vernedei. The sequence continues at coordinate 293,279,562 of CM062295.1, read as the reverse complement.
ACAGAATGGTTCCTACAAATACTGTTCGTAAACTCTGCCTGTTTCAATCTCATTCTTAATGTAAAAATGGTCGCGGATAGCTGGTTATACGTAGCCAGCGGTTAGCCGGTTACAAAACCTTGCCAACACTAGATAACATTTGTTTTGTCTTATTCACATCCCTACCTTCACGTGAAGGTCACAACATTCTTCTTCCGTATGAACATTCTGATTCAATGGCGGTCGGCAGTCGAGACAAGTGCCAGACCAATATTCTCCAAACATGTATTTTGCATTGTTTAACTTCCGATCATTATTCCTGTTCTATTGTTGAACAACGGCAGAACTAATTGGTATAAGATCAACATTCATTGCAGTTTCAGTAATTTGCGGAGAAATATCCACTTGGTGGAGTTTGTACCTTGAAAACTGTACGCCGATAATGAGAAAAAACAAGAGAATAAGCAAGATTTTAGACGATGTGCACCCGGGATCGATATAATTAATACAGTGGTCTAAAAGTACAAGGGAACATGTAGACAATATGTTCAATAACGCTCATAACTAACAAACGTAAGTGCAGTGAAGATTGAAGAATTTGTGTCTCCATCGTGATAAATCGTTGCTTTTTCCAATCGACAATTCAATAGAGGACATTGTGAATATCGAGTCAGCTGTGATTGCACAACACAAACGTTCATGTAAAACCATATACTTCCAGACTGATCTCAACTAAGTTCTCTCCGCTATCCAAACAATTCTTTGCACAAGTTTTCTTTTGCGTAAGGTCGAGATGTGTTTGATAAGCGAATATAGGCATGAGTCACATTTTTAATCCCTTTGGTAACACGACTTGCAAAAGACATTTGCAATATTTTTCCATATTAAATACAAAAGTATTTATGTTGACACCAATACACATCGTATGCCCTAAATTGAAGAAGCTCGTAGAGAATGTTACAGTGAGGGGTTATACGTTATGTTTTAGTAGAGGAAAATAAAATAAAAATTTCAAGTGTAGCACTGGGTGGATTTGATTATTCGTTAGGTAAGGAATGCAGTTATACAATGTGAGTTCTGAAGGAGCCTGTAACAACCAGTGGTGTAATAATCAACCAGTAGTGTACTATTAACCAGTAGTGTAATAAAAATTAACCAGTAGTGTAATAATTAACCAGTAGTGTAATTCAAATCAACCAGTAGTGTAATAACCAGTAGTGTAATAAACTTAACCAGTAGTGTAATAAACATCCATGAAAACCAACAATTTTTCAACAAAATTTGAAAAAATTTTGGGGTGGCTCATATTATAGTTTGGGTACATCTTATCGATTTTTAATCATTTTATTGTACATTTAAAGGCGTTTTGCAGGTCAAACATCATTTCGTGGATTCAATACGACGAGGAAAGGTATTTTTATGACTTTTATGTGATGTGCGTATTTTCTGGTGTTTAATGTCACTTTCTTCATTTGTGGCTTTATGTAAATTCAAAGTTGGCCAATTATTTATGATAATGTTTTGCTTTTGAGAGACTTCTTACCCCAGGCATAAATTGTCAGGTTCCATGATAACAGAATAAATTGTCAAGGTAACTTACAGGTGCTGAAGTATGATATTCAAGGACGTGTCTCCAGCGTGTTGTCTTCAATTATAATATTTAATACGGCGCTGACGGATCACTAAAGGTCTCCCACACCCCATCTCCCGCTTTACGCATTTACCTTTACCGCGGGGTGGGATATCTTATTGTAGACATTATACGATTTTTAATTAACTTTTACGCGGTGTAAAGGAACATCGATCTCATTGGCTGCTAAAGAAGTGCTAATTCTATTAGTTCTGGGCGAGACATTGTTTTTAACTTTCTATGTGGCAATTCTCAATCCAGTGGTAGTTACTTATCCGCAAAGCTTCTAAAACTGAAAAGGAAAGTTTATAACTTCGTGCGCTAGCAATACATCGAGATTGCAGGATTTTCTTACGCGCGGACCCTTCACTGCACGTCAAACTTTGACGTGCAGCGAAGGACCCGCACCTAACATAATCCTGCTCTTAGGCAATTAGGGAAAATCGGCCGGACCCAATAACAACGGGCTCTGGTATCACTACACGAGTTCTCCCCCTCTCGACGGCCCTGGACTGGTTCAGATGTAATGGTGATAGTGGTAGATGTATTAGTACTAGTAGTACCAGTAGTGGTAGTTGTACTAGTATTAGTATTGACAGTGGTACTGGTACTAGTACTGACACGGGTAGTCGTAGTTGTACTAGTACTAGTAATGATAGGTGTACTAGTACTAGTGTTCTAGTAGTGGTGGGTGTACTAAGGCTAGTAGTAGCAGTGGTAGTTGTAGCAGTAGTAGTACTACAAATACTGGTAGTAGTTGTACTAGTACTGTTAATGAAACTTGTATGAGTAGTGCAAGTGTACTGGTACTGGTAGTTGTGCTAGTACTAGTACCGACAGTAGTACTAGTGCTAACACTGGTAGTCGTAATGATACTAGTACTAGTAGTGATAGGTGTACTAGTACTACTCTTGGTGGTACTAGCACTGGTAGTGCAAATAGTACTACTGCTATTAGTAGTAGTTGTAATAGAACTACTACTGGTAGTGGTAGTTGTACTAGTAGTAGTTCCAGTAGTAGTAGCAGTTGCACGTAGTAGTAATGCTAGAAGTGGTAGTTGTACATAGTACTAGTATATTATTACACTTCTGGTTGATTTGTATTATACTACTAGAGGGTAGTACTAGGGGATAGTAGGGGATAGTACAGGGTGTATAGTACTCGTGAATAGTACTAATGTATAATACTAGTGAATATTTATTAATTTTATATTTATTTATTGGTGTTAAAGGTCACATATTTCTGCACAATGGCTAATCATGACCTCGACAGTTTTACGGGTGGAGGAAGCCGGAGTACCCGGAGAGAACCACCGGGCAACGGCGAGCAAATGTCAGCTCCCCAACATACTAACTCCACACAAACAGGGTTAGCATTGGTTGAAGACAGGTGCATCATCGACGTGCAGTACGCCTTAGTACACAACATCACCGTGCCCCCACCTGGGCAATGGGGGTGAAGTGTCTTGCCCAAGGACACAACGCGGTCGCCGCAGGTGGGCTTCAAACCGAGGACCTCTCGCCTTGCAGCCTGCACCTCTACCTACTGAGCCACCGCGCCCCCTTACTAGTGAATAATACCTGTATATAGTACTAGAGGGTAGTACCAGTGATAGTGCTGGTGGATAGTGGAGAGTAGTAGATTGTAGTAGCAGTAGTAGACTGTAGTAGGAGTAGTAGATTGTAGTAGTAGTAGTAGTATATTTTAGTAGATAGTACTAGATAGTAGTAGATACTGGATAATAGACAGTAGATAGTGAGTAGTAGTTGTAGTAGTAGTAGTAGTAGTAGTAGCAAGAGTTGCAGTAGTAGTAGTAGTAATAGCAAGAGTTGCAGTAGTAGTAGTAGTAGTAGTAGTAATAGCAGCAGCAAGAGATGTAGTAGTAGACACTAGTAGCTAGAGATGTAGAAGTAGTAGTAGAAGTAGTGGTAGTAGTAGCAGTAATAGTAGTAGCAAGAGATGTCTTAGCAGTAGTAGTAGTAGTAGGTGTTGGTAGTAGTAGTAGTAGTAGTAGTAGTAGTAGTAGTAGTAGTAGTAGTAGTAGTAATAGTAGTAGTAGTTAGTAGAAATTAGTAGTAGGTAGTAGTCCCTGAAGACTGGTCTCCACTAGTTCCCAAACACTTGTCTCCAGTGGTCCTTACAAGTCCCCAGAGACTGGCTCTGGTGATCCCTAAATACTTAGAAGGATGATATGATGAATGGCAGATTGTGCCTTAATAAGGAATTTCCTCATGGTCCTCATGGCCTCGTGCGATGAAAAAGGGTGCCAAATGTCAGTCGGGAGAGTGTCATACGTAGCTAGGACTAGAGCTAATGAATGATAAGGACATAGCCAGGTACCTAAATAGATTAAGAATGGGCAGTAGATGGTCTAAGCAGTCAAAAAGGAGGTTTCTATACAGAATTCAAGCCACACAACGTCGAGGATACTGGAAGAATCCGTACCTAATAAAATTCTGTAACAGAGTGGAAACGAGGATCTTAGTAAAAATACTCTAGTACAATCGAACACCGCATTTTAAGGTCACATAGCACTACGTGGTAGTCTGGGCAGGTCCGTGTCCGTTAGAAAATCACCCACCCTATTCACATCGCCTTAGATATCCTCTACTCTCTTACCGGCCTCCTCCTTCAAGAAATGGAAAAAAAATAACTGACCGCAGATTTTAAGTACCCCCCTCACCCCCTCCCCCACCCCCTCCCCCACCGCACCTTCCTAAAATATGGTAGAGTGTCTATGCTTAAGGAATATGCTGAACACCACTCGCAGAAGACAACAGAGGAAATCACTCAATTCTAGCCCTTGAAGACCACACTTTATCACCCATAAGTTTTCTGGTATGATAGAACCTGACAACTTATGCCTGGTGTAAGCAGTCTCTCAAAAGCACAGCATTGCTATAAATAATTGGGCAACTTTAAATTTATATAAAGCCACAAACACAGAAAGTGGCATTAAACACAAGAAAATACGCACATCACATAAAAATCATAAAAATACCTTTCAGCGCCGTATTAAACCCACGAAATGATGTTTGACCTGCAAAACGCCTTTAAATGTACGATAAAATGATTAAAAATCGATAAGATGTACCCAAACTATGATTTGAGCCACCCCAAAATTTTTCAAATTTTGTTGAAAAATTGTTGGTTTTCATGGATGTTTATTACACTACTGGTTAAGTTTATTACACTACTGGTTATTACACCTCTGGTTGATTTGTATTATACTACTGGTTGATTATTACACTACTGGTTAATTTTTATTACACTACTGGTTAATATTACACTACTGGTTGATTATTTCACTACTGGTTGTTACAAGGGTTTCACCATTCATTACTAAAATGCGCACGTATATATAGATGCATGGACCCAACCCAATTCAATCTGCAGTTGAAAAATCTTTTAATTCGGGAAAATACTATTTCTGCTCTGAGAATATGGCCCTTAACCCCATTATAAAATTCTACCAACCCACGGAGCTTTCAGAAGTGCCATACCTGACACGCAGGTTATCAGGTATGCCAAAAATGACACTGGAGCATTCGAAGGAATTCAACCAATTCAATCGTGCTTGACGGAGCTCAATGCACGCTGTAAAATAACACTGAATTGGTTAAATTACTAGTTGAATTATGGGAACATTGTAGGTTGCTTTTTGTATTTAGGCATCAGTTGCAGAAAGTAAAAATTTATTTTCATCAAATAGATGTTTGCTTTAGTTAATTCTCCCAAATGGCCCGTAGATGTCGTCGAATTGTGAAGAGCTTAATGACTATTAATTTGGTTGAAACGAGGATGCTGACGTGGCCAGGTTTTATTCGTGCAATTGCATATCGGCCTCATTAAAAGCCAAACCCGTGCAGAGCTGATTGTACCACGATTGCATACTGGTCCTCATAACTGCTCATGACAATCTCATACATCGTCGCGTCAAAAAGGATACTCTCAAGAGTGCCAGGTATAATGGCGATAAGAGTTAGTTGGATTGTATAAAGAGAAATCGCAAAAAATTCCATTTTTCAGATCAATCCAGTTACAGATCAGTTTGATATTTATTGAACTGAAATATTCTTAGCACAGTGCGATGTGATGAGAAATAAATTGAAACCAAGAGCCAATACTATAAAACGTTTGCAATTATATTTTCTAGAATTGTATTTTCTACCTTTTAAATTAAAAGACTAAAATGAATCATTAGCATTTAAAAAGATCTGGCAAATTTTGAAAATGCTAGTGGTTCATTTTAACCCATTTAAAGTCATGACTAGAAGACCAAATTCTAGAAAATACAGTAGTAAGAGTTTTATAGTATTTGCAACTGACCAGCGATAACTGCGCTGTGCCCTTGATCCCGATTGCCCACGTGGGCACAGTGGCGCTGTGTACTAAGGCGTACTGCACGTCAATGGTGCATTTGCCCTCAACCAACCCTAACCTTGCTTGCTGGGGAGCTAGTAAATTGGGGAGCCTGATAGATGCACACCCCTGCACGGTTTCCTCCACCAATACAGAACGACACACGTGTGTGAATGGGTTAATCCATATGGCACGAGTGCCAGCGCGGAAGGATAAAACAAGAGGCCGCAGGGTGAAAGCAATTATCAGAAGGATACTCAGCAATTCATTTGACAACTCGTCCCCTGAGTTTCAATGTGTTCTGTGCGCCAGGAGGCACACAGAACACATTGGAACTCAGGGGACGAACTATCAACAAATAGAACACATTTTATCGCCGACCTAATTTGCGAGGGGAACCCGAGTTACTATTTTTAGCTATTGCTAGCGATTCAAATTGTAATTGCGGTGCACGATTTGTAGAGAATACCAGTGAAATTTCATTTCCATTTAAAAATAGCCCGTCAACGATTTCCGTTTGGCACATATGTGCGGAACGGACTTTCATTTTCCGCGTGGTTTTGTATTGATGTAGACTGGGATTTCATTGAACAGGAATGTAATAAAAAACTGTCCGACACGAGATGACGCTGGCTGTCGAATAAACCTCAAAATAAATAAATAAACAATCAAATCTCCCAGTCCTCGTTGAGTTTGGAGTTCGGATTCATTCACAAACACGCCTCAGCATGACCTCTCCCCACAAATCAACGAAGTAGCATCCATTAAAGTAAAATTCAAGTTTTCCCTCACACCATTGGACAGGTTCCTTGTTGTAGCATCCACAGGATAGTGAATTCTGTTTATGGCGGTCTAAATAATCTTCCAAATCATCATTGCCAGAACATCAGTACCATTACTCGCCTTTCCCAGTCTCCGATTAATGTCAGTTTCAATTGCGTGCAGTATCGGCCTTCTCTTTGTTGGCATGTAGATTGAGATCATCGCGTCCAGTCAATGTTGAATCAGCACAAGGTTTCCAACTCTCATTCTTCCGGAAAATCTTGTGTCTCAGCTACAATGGCGTATAACAAGAATGTGAGTAAACCAACCTTATTCTCAACCATTGCAATAAATCGAGAAGGGTGGTCTGTGAAATGTCATTTTTTTCTGCATTTTTCATAATATGGTTGTTTCTTATACTAATGTATGCTAGTTTAAATACACCACTTATACTGTTGATGATCTTTCTTAACTGTGTATTATTGAAACGTTTAACCAATGAAAGGAATTGATTTTGGTGTGATGTACTTCAAATTGTTTTTTCTGTGCCGAAAAATCTGCAGCGTTCTTTTGGTAATTTATCAAATTTTAATGTTATGTAAAGTCGGAAAGTTCCTTCTTAAGGTGGCCAGTTTCCACGTGGTTCTCATCCACGTTAATATTATCTGAAACTTAACGTTTCTGGCAACCTTCACATATCCAGTATGCAATGAAATTTGAGATTTGGCAGAATATTGGGCCGCTGCTTGTGAAGAGCGGGCTCTTGCTCTATTTTAGGAGAGGAGTTGGCGATATTATTTTCAAGTGGCAATATCATGTTCCTGCGTTTAGTTTGCATAGAATTGGACATAGAAAAAATCTGGAGACCTATTTCAAGCATATACTTTGTTTTTTCTTGGTTTTGACAATTTTAAAAATTAGAGAAAATATTTGTTTTTTTGTGGTAAGGTTAACCCTTTTCACTCTTTTGCCTTTTTGCCACAATCGTTAGAACACGACTAAAGTTGCATTGTAATCAATTTGGATTTTTCGACTGATGTTGATGTTTTATGTACATTTGCGATGGCGTAGCTTACAAATTTACTTAATGTACATATTTGAATTTTGAATCGGACTAAAAATGGCTGCATCTTTGCGAAAATCGTTTTCATTGTAATTAAAACGTATTTATACCATGATAACCTATTCTACTATATATAAAAGCCTGTGACATAAATTTTAGCTTTACACACCAACCGTTATGAACAATGGGAATTACCTGCAGTGGAATTACATCCAAGTTGACCTTTGTTGACCTAGCCTTGAATACAAACTTGTCTCAATTTATCACTCGTCGCCCCGTGAAGAGTGAAATTAAACTGGTAATTAGTTATTACGTTTCTGAATAAGTTTACCTCATAAGATACCAAAAATTAACAGACATACGTTGCCTCATGTTAATAAAGATAACTCGAAATAGTATGCTATTATCTTATTAAAATGAAAAAGGCCCCGTAATTTACTATCCAACGTCCAGAAGACGAAAAGAAGGAAGAAGAAGAAGCAAGGGAGCCAAGAAGGCCGCAGAGACTCGTCTGTATCCCACACGGGCAATATGTTGGTTCCTTTCTTCAAGTATAGTTTGGCACTTCACAGTCTCCTTTGACAAGTAGAGTCAATCTCTGGCAGTCTTAGTTCGTCCACTTGTAGTTCCGGTGAAGGTGTATTTGCAGCTCTTCAGTCAAGCATATTTTGCCACGATGGTGATTTGAGTAGACCCCATAACAATCCTGATTAACAAGAATAATCTTCTCCGGCTCAGTCAGGTCTTCCAGTCTCAGTGTACACATCCAGCATCAAATGTTTCAACCGAATGTTTGACACACCCCACACCAGTCAAGGTCCCACACAAAGGCTCCACTTTGTGCAGGTCGTGCGCCACTGGGAAAGTTGGATACCACCAGGACGGGACAAACCAAATGGAGGAGCCTCGTCGGACCAGAGAGACGAAGACACAGTAACAGTAACGCCAGCGCGATGTGGAAAAACCTCCTGCAGTGTGCTTGAAGGCCTGTGATCATCTTTCGGTCCGTCAGTGAGGTTGAGATGCTGTATTTGATATTTTCCCCCACCGAAAGGGTGCGCGGTGGCTCGGCGGTTACGGCATTAGACTTCAAACCGAAAGGTTCACAGTTCCATCCCCACCAGGGATAACTGCGTTGTGTTCGTGGATAAGCCACTCAATTCCGATTGCTCACATGGGCGCACGGTAGCGCTGTGTTCTACGGCGTACTGCACACCGATGGTGCTCTTCTTTTCAACCATTTATAAACCTGCGTGTGTGAAGTTAGTACGTTGGAGCATTTGCAATTGGTACTCCGACTCCCCCCCCCCCCCCCCCCCCCCCCCCCCACCCGTAAAACTGTCCGACACGTACAACGAGACATCGTGTCCCTTTGGGCATACTTTTTGTGGTTCTTCTCTTTATATATTATGCAATTGAACTGGGTGCCCATGGCTGCCGAATGTGTCGTCAAACCCCAATAATTAAATAAAAAAAATACATACATTCCCCCACTAAAAGGTGTTTAGATGATGAGTGTGTTTGTGAATTAAGTACACCCCAATTTGTTGTCGTAGTTATAATTACTTGTGAGTCGGTCGAGAGAGGGTCAAACCACCTGAAATACTCACTCTGCATTTCTAATAGGCCAAGTGGATAGTGTCGATGAATTGGAAAGTTGGATTCGGTAAACTTGTGGGGTGTGGAGTCAGATAGTGTTTAGTGTTGCTCAAAGAAACAAATTCTAGGCGTGAAACGGTTATTCAGAATATCCTATTCCCTTTAAAGGTCATTATTAATATTCCGTCCATTTTTCGTATTACTGAGATCACGTATTCCACCACTCTTGCAGTACACGCAGGGCGAGTGATACATGATTAAACATTGGGTAGAAATCTCTACCTAATGCCTTTGCTGATAGTTTATAAGAATCTCGAAGAAAATTGTAACTTGTACTGTCTGTTCTGCATATGCTTCAGTTTTGTGTACCTGCCGTGTATTTTGGAAATTTTAAGCTGGCGTTGAAGACGGCTCCTTATAAACCTTTGGTTTTCTGCTGAATCCTTTTTCCTGAAGGTTGTTTATATATATTGTTCAATTTCTTCTGTAATATGTTGTCTTCACTATTGCCTGGAAGAAAAAAATTGTTTAAACCAGAATTTTGGGGAACAAATAAATATATAGAGGATATTCACGAAAATTTGATGAATACCGAAAATATCTCGTGAGTGGCTACAAAGAAATATGAGGATCTTCATGAGCGACGCAGTCGCGAGTGAAGATCCTCATATTTCTTGTAGCCACGAACGAGATATTTTCGGTATTCATCAAATTTTCGTGAATTTTCTTTTTATTTAATGCTCTACGACTACAAACTCTCCAATTTGTGGCCTTTATTTGCCATTAAGGCGCAAAATTTATGTGCCGAACCGGCGTCCATACAAAAATTACAACAACCAAACTCCAACCATTGGAATATGTGAATATCCGCACAAAAAGTAGTCCCGTCTTATTTCTCCCCTAACTTTACGATTTACCAAGGCTGGCGAATTGAAATAATCGCAATGTGTTTCGAAGAAATAGAACAATAACAAAAAACACCACTTTCTTATTTTCAATAACAAAACACGTCATTTTATTTTTTTTGAACTCAATGCACTGAAGACGTGTGAAGTTGAACTGAAGAAATTTGAAAGTGATTTCGGCTTTTCGCTGGAACTTGAAAGGTGAATGAGAAAGTCAAACTTTGAAACCGCTGATTTAATGAATTGATTTAGTCAATGTCACTATCAATTATTCGAATTCGTTTGTATTTGGGACTCTGGAATTCATTACTGATGTGCTGACTCGTTTAAAGTACATGTGATTCGTCATCCGAACCTACGATGAAATATTGATTTCTAAATATCATTTTGATATTTCGTTTTGCCGACCGACAGGGGAATATGACTTAATTTTTCAGCGTGAATTGATGCCTGAGCATTAAATAAATGTAAATATACACTTCATGGACCACGGGTATATTAGTCGGTACATACATCTAGACCACTGGATGGCCAAGAATCTTATCACGCAGTGCATATTGTGTCGCATCCCCACAAATCAAGAGATTCACACACGTATCATAAAAATGCCCATTGCGGATAGAAAACAAAGCAGTATGTTTTTTTATGTTTTAACCCAAAACGAAGTGAAGACGACGGTTTCGAAAAAGTGTTTTGTAGAACAAACTGATGTAAGTAAATAATTTCACTTTTAAAAACATAGTCTGTGAGCCCTCATTGAGAGTGATCTCAACGAGCTCGATCCAATGGGGGTCACAAACTGTGCTCTAGGGGCAAAAATAGAAAACAATAATGGAATTTGAATGCCGATTTTGCGAATAACGTTTCCATTTATGACCGTTTCTAAGGACAAAAGGGGGAATGAAGATGAAGTAATGGAGTCTGCACTGCATGAAACGTCATATCCATAACCCCTTTGTACACGACGGTCAGATTTTCCGGTCAAGGAGCATGATACGTCATAATTTCATTAGTTAGGATGGCTGCTAAGTGAATGTGTGAGGTAGACCAATCAATATTTTCAACGTTCATCCATGGAGCTGCACGTTGCAAATATTAATGGGTCTATCCCCAAATAATGAGTATGGACTCTTCCGATTGCTGCCGTGAACTGACATTAACCCTTTACCCAACGAATAGCCCGCATCCACCAGCGTAATATGCAAATTCAGCAGCTGAAAAAATTTTTCGAAAAATTTCAACAAAACCATATCATGTGACCCCTCTTTGGAACGAGCTCGTCGAGCTCGTTCCAAAGAGGGGTCACATGGTATGGTTTTGTTGGTATTTTTTGAAAAAAATTATTGAAATCGTCTGCTTTGGGTAAAGGGTTACAGATACCGTAAGGGTTCAAAGGGTTAAACAAAGGAAACTGACTGAAAAAACCTGACTCTATATTTTTCGACATGCAGGCCATCAAGTCTTCGATCAAGTGCATTAATGGGGTTTCAGTAAACGAGGACTCAGCCGTATATGTACCGAGAGCAGAAGTGGAGCTTGTAGAATAAAATCTGTGCACCAAGCGATCTCTCGGCGGTTGAAGAAGTCGCTTTTCTGTTTAACAAAACACTCACTATATATACACAAATAATCCTGATAAGAATCAATGGTCTATTCATCTCTTACACAATCTTGATGTCCTTTTGAAATACATAACTATAATTAGCAATATTGTTAGAGGATACGACAAATATTGTCATCTGCATTTGAACGGTTTCACAGGCGGGCGGCGTTAAACCTTATCAAATGGAGATAATTAATTCGCACTGCCAGGTCCTTGATTACCATTATGGGGCACCATATTTGGATAATTGCTCTGAAGTTGATGTAAAGAACTGACAATATCGTACCACCCTCACCGCTATAGAAACATTACAAAATCTCTACAGCAGGAGGCAACGGTGTCATATCGTTCAAAGATTAACTTAAACCTCCACATTGGAACTCTTCAGTTGTCGGATTTTCTTCGGAACCATGCAAGGAGAGATGTTTCTCTGGGTATGCTATTTGTGGTGCTTCATGGGCCCTGGTGTTTTTTCATGGCACGAAAAGGACATCTCAGAAAAATGTTTCAGATTTTAGATAAGTTTTATGCCACACAATTTCCATACTATGATTTATGTCTTTCTTAGAAAGCAAACCCTTGAATTGCCATTACTCGGCCTGTGGTTGCTCTGGTTCTTATCATAGCAGTTGTGTGTTTCGATTCAGACATGTTTGATTGTCAAATATTACCCGTATATGGTTCACCTATGTGTGTTGTTTTTGTAAAAATACCAGTTTTCTTTGTTGATATTTTTGAGGTGGTGTTTAACTTTTTACCATTTGTGTTATTTTGCGTAATAATGTTCTCTATTAAAGACAGGCTTTCAAACTTTAATCGATGATTTTCGAAAACTGGCAGAGAGTGAGAAAGTATCACGAGTCGGATAACTTTGTAAAAGTCACAGGAGTGTATGTGATGCCATTTCTAAGTCCATGTTTAACTTTTACATTGCAACCAGCGTGAGCTGCACAATGGCTTACAAACGGATATCTAATTCTGTCTAATAACGAGATATGGAACCATTACATCACACCAATCGCATATATCGATCGATTGGACTGTATGCTCCCCAGCTATTCTAATATTTACCATTCTGGCTGTAGCTACTGTAAAGGACAAGGTTTGCAGTTTTCGTTTCTAATTTTGTAAATCTTCAGTAAATACGCTGTACACGAGGAATAATTTTCAACTTTTCCGGTGTTTTTTCAGGAACTGGGGCCAGACTAAGTTTCGAGATGCGATTCGATTCGAAATCCTTTCACTGATTCGATTTGATTCAAAATCCCTTGACATATTCTGAATGAATGAATGATTCTCTGCAAAGGTTCTATATGCCTCGTCAAGCGGTGATGTATCTCCACTATATTGCGTGTAGTATTTAGTATAAGAATATTATTATCCTTGGTGGGTGAGGGTGTGAGATGGGGAAATCTCACCCGAGAGCAAGATATGTGGGCCAGACACGAGACCATCTCACATCTGGTCCCATCAGGGATAATTTTTTTCTCCCACCAAATCAAGCTGACGTCATCAAAAGTAATTCACGGGCACGTGCAGCTATATCAAACAATTTTGTTGTCCATTTCTGAAAAAAACAGATTTGCTTATCGGAAAGAGCGCACAAATGTTCTGTATATACCATAGGTATATACCTCAAAATTAAATCCGAACGCCGGCAAGACAGGGGCTAAAAATTTGTAGCGAAATGAACATTCCGATGACGTCATATTATGAATTCTGCAATGTATTCGCATAACTTTTCTAGGGGAATTTCGTGCAACTTGCTCCACTCATAAAGGTGTTCATCCAAAATTTCATATAAAAACGTCAATTGTCCGATAATTAAATAGTCCTGCGCTCATTAATTTTGCTAATAAGCTAATATAGGTTGGTAAGGTGGATGGGGTGAGATAGCTGTCACATGGGTTGGGTGAGACAGGCATATATCACCCCCAGCTGCCTCACACGATTTTATATATGTCTCAGTACCTTAGTGGTGGGAGTATTATGATCCCCGATGAGTCTGGAGGTGGGATGGGGAAATCTTACCCGAGGGCCAAGATATTTGAACCAGACCCGAGGCTTGCCGAGGGTGTGGTTCAAATATCTTGCCCCGACGGTGAGATTTCCCCATTCCCACCTTAAGACTCATCTAGGATGATTTTCTCCCCACACACGAGGATTACGTCATTATAGATAATTGGCGGTCACGTGCTGACATACCCAATTTATCAAGTCGTAGTCCTTTCGAAAAACGAATAATTTCATCCGAAAGATCGTACAAAAGTTAGGTATATACCACAGGTACATACTAAAAAATTGATTTGTAACGCTGTCCGTTAAGGGGCTAATGAATTTGCGCGTGTCAAACTCTAATGTAAAGGGCATTGTGAGATTATTGATCGATCGATAAATTCGCGCAGTGATATTATTAAATCTGCAGAGAAACATGGGGTTGAAACAAATCAAGTTTAATATTTGAATAATAATTAAATATTGAGTTTATATCAACAAGGAAAAGATAAATAGGTAACAAACGAACACAATTTAAGAAGCAAATCGTGAAGCCATTTTGTTTATTTGCAAGTGTGCAGACGATGATGAAATAGTTCCGCCGACCTAATACAATATACAAATGAGTATGTCACGTGGGGTGGGTGGGATAGAAATATCCCACCCTGCTGTCTCACCCGGGACACGCGTATGTTTCACGTATAGTGTGGGGGGGGGGGGGGGGCGGGAGAAAAAGAGGATATCTACGCTGCTTTTGTGAATATTGGGAATCATCTCATAAGTGTGGACAAGCGCTCGTGAAGAATAAAACTTTCAGGTCCCAATATTCACTAAAATAGCGTAGATTTCCTTTTTATTGTATGCTATATGACATTTTCCCGAGCAATATTCAACCCAATTCGACTGCAAACAGTTTCGAGACAACACAGATCCGCTGGTCGTCACTCCAGGGCGACGTCGTCCTCCGAAGCGTGACGTCATTTATGAAGCTACTGAGGGATATTACTTGATATCCACCGAGTCGATGGATATCAAGAAATATCTTTTAGACAATTTGCGATAATTCACAGGCTAACATATAATAAATATCTATATTTCGCATCGTTAAGCGTCCCAATGAAGTCAATAAGCTTCATATGGACGTATGGCGGTACGCAATAGCCAAGAAGACATTACAAGTCATTAACGGTAACGTCGAGTGTCAACATAAATCCCGAGCCTCAAACCTCAGACCATGTTATTAATTAATTCACTACAACAACGTACATGTTCCAATAAGGCCCTACCCATAGCCCCAAACCCACTTCGCGAAATGAACAAGACAACTTTTAACAATAACAAATTTAGTAAATAAACCTCTTGTGTATTTCACGGTGACACTGGACAAATAATCAGTACTTCAGATAACGGACAAGGTCACTCAATCTTAGTTCCAATCGTAACCTGCTTGGGAATTTAAACAACACTTCATTCAAAACATCGTCTGTTGTTCGTGTGAAAAATCTAGAAAAATGAAGCAGTTGTAAGTACCCCCCCCGCCACCCCCGCCCCCCCCCCCGCCCCCGATGAAATAATTGCGAAACAGGCAACATCATTTCAAATAATTTCCATTGTGACGTAAACGGTAACTGATACTACTGGAACTATAAAGACTGAAAAAAACCCAACACGCGCTCTCGTCCAATCAGAGGGCGAGGATTTCCGTCGTATTGGACCTTATCCTATTGTAAATTCCTCGCGATAAATGGGGCGATACTTCCGTATAACCCGTACCACAGACGCAATCAACTGATTATGTGATTCGATTCGAGGTTAGATTTAAATCTTTTGCGCGATTCGATTCAAGCATAAAACCGCGTTTCGTTGGGCTCTATCGGCAACATCTAACCGCTCAATATAGAACACTTCGAAGACACTCACTGTTTTCGAATAGGTACCGGAATATTCTCACGGGGGCCTACAAGGACTATTGAGATAATGAATGAGACAATGATTCACGGATGAGACAATGCGGACTGTCGGACTTCTATGCTAGAGGTCCCGAGTTCGATCCCCGTCCGGGACGGCCCGCGTTGTGTCCTTGGGTAAGGCACTTTATCCCGGTTGCCTACATGGGGGCACGATGGCATCGTGTACTAAGGCGTACTGCACGTCGATGGTGCACATGTCTTCAACCGCTGTAACCCTGCTTGAGCTGAGCTTGATCAGAGTTAGAATGTTGAGGAGCTGACAGTTGCTCGTCGATGCTCGGTGGTTCTCTCTGGGTACTCCGGCTTCCTCCACCCGTAAAAATGTCACGGTCACGATTAGTCATCGCGCATAAGTATGTGATCTTAAACACCAACAAATAAATAAATAAATAAATAAATAAATAAATAAATAAATAAATAAATAAATAAATAATACTAAATGCGTAGCCCAGTGACGTCGCGAAGATGGCCGATTGGTGGGGGGGGGGGGTGAAAACCAAATTTGTCCCGACTGTCATGACGGAAGTCCCAACTGAAGAAATATTCCGACTACATCATCAAGGCATGCCTTCTCTGAAGGCATGCCTTGGCGATGTAGTTGGAATATTTGTCAATGGGGATTATAGTTAGACAATTAAAGAAATTTATTTATGGATAAAAACAAGTAGTCATTGTTCATGGACTTTCTAATTTCTTATTCAGTTAGCGCGTACCGGACTCACAGTTGACCATGCTGGTGTCATAGGCTGGTTTTGAAGTGAAATTCAAAAGAACAAAATTCCAAGGAGTCTTTCAAAAATTATTATGAAAACCCAGGTGCTAATTGTTTTGGTGGTTACGCAATAATTTCAGTGCTTGTATTGTTGTCGAGTATATTAGAATGTGTACAAAAGCCGGTAATCAGCAACTGTCCTATAATAGTACAAGCTGCTTGATAACAAGTCCTGTTCTCCAGAACGGTTTAATTATTGTTTAGGATTTATGCTAATAAGTAACCGTTTTTATGAATAATTGTTTTACTATAAAATGTATGTATTTCCTAAATTCGACAGTCTGGCTATACCGGCTGAGAAAGAAGTACGGTTGGTTATTTCGCCGCTTGATGTAAATAAATGTTTAAAGTTGACAAGCGCTTTGAGTGAGCAAATTTTTCCCACAGTATACGCTTTACGACATTTGGTGGAGAATCCGCTACTTTGTGTAGATGGACTCATCCTAAACGCCATCATTATGCTGGGCAGTATTGTGTGCCAATTATTTTGCTGTTTGTTGACGTATGTTCTCAATGACTGAGAAATTGTACTGCTCCACCTTTCACATGCAGAATTGGCCTGTGGATGGTAAGCACTTGTAAAATGACGTGCCACATGAAAGAGCTGACATACAGCATGGACCAGTTTCCTCATAAAATTTGCACCTCTGTCAGATACTAGGGTATACGGTGCGCCATATCTGCAAAATATTTCACTGTACAGTACATTGGCAATTTCCGAAGCTTCTTGTGTTTTTAATGGCAATGCTTCACACCATTTGGACAAACTTTCTACCACAAGCAAGATGTATTTATGCCCTCCAGCTGTTGTTGGTATTGGTCCCAAAACGTCGATGTGCCACCTGTCAAATGTATTCTCCACTGGCATTGGTGTAAGCGGAGCATTCTTTCCACGAAAATGCCGCTTACTTCGTTGACATGCATCTCATGATCTGATGTAATCTGCCGTATCTTGATACAGAAGCAGATCTAGTCCTGCAAGAACGTACATGATTACCAACATAAGCGAATCAATATCTAAGCCTCCGATCCAGATGAGAATATCCCGACCAGAAAATTATTGGGGTCGAGGGACTCACACTCCCCATAGTTACGCCCCTGTCATTGCCAAAAAGTGCAATGATATCCAGCTGAACTTCAGCCTTGTACATAGATGTATTATTGTGTCAAGTAACAAGATATCGAAACGCTTTTATTACAACATTCGCATACATTTGCTTGACAACACATTGTATGGCCACTCCAGTAGTTACCATTCTATTAGCATCTGCTGTGGAAGACAAGGTTTTATAAAGCTTAGATGTGAAAACACTTCCATTTTCGGATTTTCATGCCTGCACAAATGTTCAAGCTACCCATCCAATTGACATGTGCATAATAAAAAGTACTCACAAAAATACTTGTACGGAAAAATCATTAACTTTGTTTTGTTTTATACGAAAACCAAACAAATACCAAACATTTTTTAGGATCTTCTCTCTCAAATAAATTAAGAACTCAACGATCCATAGGTTCCGGGTAAAAATAAATTCCAAAACGGTCTACCGTTCTGCACAAATTGAAATGAACCCTTTACCCAACGCAGACGATATCAAAATTTATTATTTTAAATATCATTTTTTTAAACGTTTCAAACAATTTCAACAAAACCATATCATGCGACCCCTCTTTGGAACGAGCTCGACGAGCTCGTTCCAAAGAGGGGTCAGATGATATGGTTTTGTTGAAATTTTGTGAAAAATAGTATTTTTTCAGCTGCCGAATTTGCATATTACGCGGGTGGATGTGGCCGATTCGTTGGGTAAAGGGTTAAGGTAATATTTTTCCATCTCGGCTTAATTTCCAATTTGTTCAGGTCTTCCATGAAGGAATATGTCAAATAATCCAAATGATAACGTTTTATATATTGCCTTGAAAATATATAGTCCTTCACCTTTCTGCTATTCTATTACTCGGCAATATTCTGACGACACTGCTCTAACCCCTTGGCAGGACTGGGCAGGGCAAAGAAAAGTAAACGGGAAATGAACCAATTCGAACCTCAGGGGCGGAGAAAATGTTTGATTTTTCGAACTGAGCGAAAGCTGCTTCCATGCATCTGAGTGATCAATGCAAGTTCACATGGAGGACATTTCAATGGCATTTCTGTATCATCTTCATCATTCATTCGGCAAGAATTGTATCAACAGGGGGTAGGTGAGGGAAGGGGGTGGGGTTGCGCGGACCAACCGGACTGGCCATTTTGATTTTTCAGATTAAAAGAACGCTGTTTCCTTGCATCTGAGCGACCAGTGGCAGAGTAGTAACATACCGACGTTCTATGCAATCAGATCTATTTCGCCTGGAGGCCGTTTTCACAAAATTCCAGGCACCAACAGGTGTTGGGCTGCATTAAATTTGGGGGCCCCAGGGTCCATCCGATAGGAGGCCCAACGGGAATTTTCCCCGTGGAACATACGGCCAATCCGCCTCTGTCCCTTGAAACCCGAACGGCCGCTTTTCCGGTCCAGGATCGTGATACGATCTGAATAATAAAGCAAATAGCTGCTCAGTGGATTTGTGTGGTTGACCTTAAGGCTGCACGTTGAAAATGTTGAAAGATCTTCCGCCAAGCAACGAATATAGACTCTACCAGATGATGGATCTAAACTGGTATTGAATGTACCAAAAGAGTTCAAAGGGTTAACCTGCCCGTGTCAAAATGATGTCATCGAACCATTTTCTTTTCTTGATACCACTTCAAACATTTTCTCTAACTGTTTAACTGTTAAACGTAACAGGTCAAAGGCAGAGAGAAGTAGTGTAGGATATTTCCAGTCTAAACGCCCTCGATTTCACGCATATACTAACATTTTATAGCTCTCATTTCAATACACGATGGCGGAAACACCCTTTATTGTCTTCTCATTGGAACAGGATCAAACTCAATCTCCTAGGTTCAGGAACAGACAGTTAGTTATTTTGAGAGCGAATCCCTTTTGCAGATGTTACCGCCGTCAGTTGTGTTACAGTGTTATTGCAAAAGTGGATACATCGCCTACTATCTGAGACCCACTACTTCAACATTTCAAAGAAAAGATATATTTATACCATGGTTACCTATTCTACTATATATGAAAAGCCTATGACATAAATTTTAGCTTTACACGCCAACCCTGGTGAACACTCCAGCAATGGGATTTCAATAGTTAAAATTTACACCTATAGTAGAACTACATCCACGTTGACCTTTGGTGACGTCGACCTGAATGCAAACTTGTCTAAATTTATCGCACGTCGCCTCGCAAAGAGTGAAATGGAAGTGGCAATTATTTATTACTTTTTTAAATGGGTTTACCTCATAAGATGACAACAATTAACAAACATGCATTGTCTCATGTTAATAAAGCATGCATAACTCAAAATAGTATGTTATTATGTTATTAAAACGAAAAAGGCTCAGTTTCTTTTTTCATTTCGTTTCGGCGATAAAATTGACAGCTCGTGTAAACAAAAACAGATTCACGCGTATGGACGTCTGGTGCTCAGTAAAATCGAGAAAAAATAATAGCGACTCTTAATAATCTGACGATCATGGTATAAATAAAATATACCTAAAGTACCTTGGTGTACCAAATGTTCACCACTCGTGGTGAAGAGGTGTTAACCGCGCGCCGAAGGCTCGCGGTTAACAACACTTCACCACTCGTGGTGAATATTTGGTACACCAAACTACTGTGGGTATATTCTATATATTTACCACGTTCACGCCATCCTTCCTTGATATTTTATAACTTTCTGATATTCTTGGGAAACATCACGCAACAAAATATACAGAGTTTGTCAGAATAATTTTGCAAGCATTCTGTATTTGCTTTCATACGACCAAACATTTGTAACATTTTTCTAGATGAGTTTTCGTTTTCAGGCTTCAACGTACGAAAGATCAAGTGTTTATACGAATATCACCTGCTGGCACTCTACAAATTATATTTCGCTCATAGTTTTTTTTCTGGGGTACTCCGACTTCCTTCTCCGATGAAGCAGTCCAACACGATATGACAGTGGCTGTTGAAAGTGTCGTTACCCCCACCCCACCACCAAATAAACTAAATAAATGTGGTTCGAAGACAGAACTGTCAATAAAGCAGCCAAGTTGAACATTCAACTTCGTGGTGAGCGTAATTTCACAATTGAAGGGAAATAACCTCTAAATAATTGTAAAATTTCTTTTCATGGCACCAATGTAAAAACAACGAAATCTTGATAGCCGCCAGTTAAAGTTTCCGTTGAAACGTGACTTGCTCTTCCGATAACAGAATCATCAAATCTAACACTTTCATCCCCAGCAGCTTGGTGATATATTATCCTCGTCTTTGATACAATCCTTTTTTAACAGGATAAGAAAATAAACCATAATATCCAGTCCCTGAAAGAGAGTTTTTGGTGTGTCACTGCAAAAAGTTTGACCTCCGTGTAAATGAACTAAATTCTTTACTAAACACGAATTGCGGATAACAAGTACAAAGCTTTTATTAAACGTCTGTTCTGTGTTATCCACATCTGCAGTAACACTAAACCGTGCAGAAAATGAAAATCTGTTCCTCACATATGTGCGGAACGGAAATCGTTGGCGGACGGTTTTTAAACAGAAGCGAAATGTCACTGGAATTTTCTACAAATCCTGCAACGTAATTACAATTTGAATCCCTAGCGATAGCTGAAAATCGTCCACAGAGTTCCAATGTATTCTATGTGCCATAAGGCACATAGAACACATTGAAACTCAGGGGACGAAATAGTAACAGAGGTTCCCCTCGCAAATTTGGTTGGCGATGAAATGTGTTCTTTTTGTTGATAGTTGTCGAGTGTCCTAATAATTCTTGTTATAGACTGGAAGGCGTGTAATAAACACAGAACGATACACGAATGGGTTAATCTATAAGGCACGAGTGCCGTCGAGGAAGGATAAAACTCGAGGTCTGTGGCCTCTCGTTTTATCCTTCCGCACTGGCACTCGTGTCATATCGATTAACCCATTCACACACGCGTGTCGTTCTGTGTATTTTCCCTAAACAAGTGATAGCGTTCACGGTTTACTTCTGGAACATGTTGCTTCATTCGAACGAGCTAAATTCGTTCAAATGAGGGGTCACCAGCGATGTTGCTGACACGAAACTGGAATGTATAAAAATTTCAAGAGCTATTGTTTGTGTACAACAATGGGCCTATTCTGCCGTACACACTAGGTAAATACAATATTCGACTTGGCCCAGGGTGATTATTCTGTCTTTCTGTAGAACAAAGACAATAATCTACCACGAGCACAAATGTTTCCGGTAGATTGGAGACTAACTTAAATGATGGCCCGGAATGGAACAATGAGATAAAAGTATAATTTAAAAAATGTCCGACTTGGCTCAAAGTGACTTCTCTGCCTCACTGTAGGACAAAGGAAATAATCAATCACTGGTCCAAATGTTTCGGGTAGATTACGCAGTCGTTTTTACAATTTCGTGCCTTTGCCTGTGCGGAAGGCACATTATTGTACCTCATCTACAGTTAGGGATCAGTTGCGGGAGTTTAATTTAAGGCCACGACGTCCTTACGTTAATTTGAAACTTACACCCTGGCGACGTCAACGTCGATTGTAATGGCTGCGGGCACATGCACCAAATCGGTTTTACTTGGCCCACTGGAGACGTGTTCTTCACTGACGAATCTATAGGTTCACGCTTTACAGGTCAGATGGACGACCACGTTGCTATCGACGTCGAGGTGAACGATATTCTGAAGCATGCGTTAAGGAAAACGACAGATTCGGGGAGGTCTGTTATGGTTTGAGGCGAGATTTCTCGAGGCAAGAAAATACCTCTCGTGGTCATCCAGGGCAATCTTACAACCGTAAGATATCGGGATCAGGTCCTCAGCCTCACGTCCTTCCACTTATCCATGTGCGTAATCTTACGTTGCAGCAGGATAATGCGAGGCCGCACGTTGCTATGGTTTGTCGTGACTTCTTCAACCAACACAATGTCCCAGTTCTCGATTGGCCTCCCTACAGTCCAGATTTGTCCCCGGTCGAACATTTGTGAGACGAGCTGGGCAAAAGGGTCAGGAAGCGCGTCAACGTCCCAAACAACGTCGCTCGGCTCATGCAGTCCCTTCTCAGGAGTGAAATAACATCCAACAAAGGACCATAAACAACTTGCTGGGGTCAATGGTAAGGAGAGTTAGAGTAGCGACTGAATCCCAGGGTGGGCACACTCGCTATTGATTTTGATCAGGAAATGGCGTAGGGTACTCACGTAAGACAACAAAACTCGTCAAAATTTAATCAGTAAGAAATAACATCAAAAACCAAACAATGAAATAATCATCCAAAACATATTTGGAATATTTACCACAGAAAAAAAACCTTGCGTTTCTTTTTTCGCTGGTATAGATTGTATTCAAGTTTAATACCACGCTCTCAGGCTAACTATCTAATTCTCTAAGGAATTCGACTCTGTTATAGCCTGGGACCAGTGTAGCCCTCAAATTATCCATCGCCTATGTTTAGATTCACTTGTCTGGAATATTTCAGTTTGTCGGAAAAGTGAACCAACTGATATATTCCAGACGATTGAATCTACTAAATACAATTTATTATACGCCTGTTCTATGACATCCCAATCTACAGGAACACTAAACCATGCGTAAAATGAAAAGCTGTTCCGCACATATGTGCGGAACGGAAATCTTGACGGACTATTTTTAAATAGAAGCGAAATTTCACTAGAATTTTCTACAAATCGGGCAACGCAATTATAATTTGAATCGCTAGAGATAGATGAAAATCTTCCCCTGAGTTCCAATGTCTTCTATGGTCCAACAGGCACATTGGAACTCAGGGGACGAAATAGTAACACGGACTCCCCTCGCAAATTTGGTTGGTGATAAAGTGTGGTCTTTTTGTTGATAGTTGATAGTTGTCAAATGAATTGCTGAGTGTCCTTCTAATAATTGTTTTTTATAGACGTGAAGGCGTGTAATAAACACAGAACGACACTTGTGCCATCGCGGAAGGATAAAACTCGAGGCTTGCGGCCTCTCATTCTATCCTTCCGCGCTGGCTCTCGTGCCATATCGATTAACCCATTCACACGCGTGTGTCGTTCTGTGTATAAACATATATTTTCTCTGAATCAACTCTAGAGATGTTTCTCAGTCGAGACATGATTTAACTGAATTTTTGATGACATAACATTTAGGAATGAAAAATCATCACAACCGTAGTTTTATGATTACGCCGCGTAGTTCCACTAATTGTGTTAATATATTAGTGGTTTCACTGTGAATTAAATAGTTATTGATTGAATATCTATAACAGGGGCGAGAAAGAATATATTTGTGGTTTCACTGTGAATTAAATAGTTATTGATTGGAATATCTATAACTGGGCGAGAAATAAAATCTGTATATCTCTTTGAAGTAACATCAGATTACATCAGCGTGTGTCCACGCGCAAACTCTAAGAAAAGTGAGTAAACTAACAGTCCATAACAACGTCGGATTCCTTTCGGATGTACACTGGCGGCCTTAGAGCCTGGATTAATACCAACCTGTACTTGTTTGCTGTGGTAGAGATATTATGCTGTACTAGTTTAATTTGACCTGGCACCTAACGTGTCCTACAATGTGGGCAACATAGCCACAAATGAGTGGTTGAACTTGACTTTATACTTATATTGTGGTCAAATCCGATTCAAACATCAAACTCGCATTAATCTTGGAAGGTTCACAGCAGGGCCTTGTGGAGATTAGAAAGTTCGATTCGAATCAAAATTGCCCCGATCCTTTCATTCGATTCGTTTCGCACTGACTCGGAAATTTGCGAATCGTAGAGATGTCCTAAAAAAACTGTCAGGTGTCCTCTCTTGAAATCTTCTATCATCAAGTCTCCTGCACAGGAGACCTGATCAAAGGAGAAGGGTTCGAGGAGTTTCCGCTTCCGAAACAACAACAGCTTTTTTGATTGACTTCCTCAATCAGCAGAGTCGCCGTTGAATACAATACTTTAGTACAGACTGGCAGCATTTACGGCTGTAAGAAGGTGCAATATTTGCAATTTGATGAGCTGTGAGATTTGATCAGATTCGATTCGAGTTATTGTGCTTGATGCTATTCGGAATTCGATTCGACCTGAAACTTGAGATTCACGGGCCCCAAGTTCACAGTGAGCTTCATAAGAAATGAAACGAGGCCGGTATCGCCATGACTACCATGCGTCAGTGATGACATTTTGACAAAATCCCAAGTTATTTGTGACTTCCTGATCAAAATACCGGTGTTGTGCAAGTGTTTCGTGGTCTTATAGTCTGCAAAATTCATGCACTTCTAGGGTCTCAAACGCTCGTCTGAGTCATGGCATTGTGTCCAAATTGCAAGATGGAAAAATCATTGATTACATTAGTCCCGAAACGTTTGGGCGAATAACCAGTTCACAACCAATTATAGACTTAACTGGTATGAAAAGCTTTCAAACTATACTACACAAAAAGTTTTGAAACACCCTCAAACATTTCAGTGTAACTGACAAACAATTGAAACAAGAGTAAAAGTGTGCGCGTGGTAACCCTCGTCACGTGCACGAGCGAACGGTTTAAAAAAAAAACACATTCTTGCCAATTAAAATCAGGTTTGTCTTACCCTGAATTTTTTGAACACTCTGGACAGCTCTGCCTCAAACTGAACTGTGAAATCAGATGGGTTAAAAGTGTACCCAAATCAACTGGATTGAACGAATATGAACCCAGTTGGGTTCATATTCACTCAACCTTGTGGATTTGGGTAGATTTTTAACCCAACTGATCTAGAACGTGTGAATGTGAGTACAAATCTTAGCCTGATCGACTCCTATTTCTGGGAAAGAACGTTGCACCAAAGTTTCTAATCACCCTTCTAGACCAAATACCTGATTGATATTGTACGAGGACACGTGCTCTCTTAAGAGCAGTTAATATTCTACCACGGGACATGGTATAGACGTGTGTAACCCTTTTCCCAACATTACGGCCAAAACTGACAGCACAATTCGTGAAAATCACCATTCAATTTTCATTATTTTTTCATTTGTTGTCACCAAAACATAGCTTATGACCCTCATTGGAACGAGCTCTTTCAGCTCGTCCTAATGAGGTGGCATAAGCTGTGTTTTTGACTCAAAAATGAAAAAGTTAGTCAAGAAGTTTGTTTAAAGTGTTGTCGTCCTTTCGTGTTAGGTAAAGGATCAGATTGTAAGGACGTCACTTAATGAACAGATCTAACGACGAAACGCTCAGCGATCTCATACATACAAAAATGACACGCGTGTGTGAATGGGTTGTATCGATATGACACGAGTGCAAGCGCGGAAGGATAGATCGAGAGGCCGCAGGCTTCGAGTTTCCCCCTTTCGCGATTTCACAAGTGCAATATCGAGTAACCCATTCACAGACGCGTGTCGTTCTGTGTTTATTACACGCCTTCACGTCTGTAAAAACAATTATTAGAAGGAGACTCAGCAATTCCTTTGACAACTATCAACAAAAAGAACACATTTTATCGCCAACCAAATTTGCGAGGGGAACCCGTGTTACTATTTCGTCCTCTGAGTTCCAATGTGTTCTATGTGCCTACTGGCACAGCACACAGACCACAGTGGAACTCAGGAGACAATTTTTAGCTATAGCTAGGGATTCAAATTCTAAATTGTGGTGCACGATTTGTAGAAAATTTCAGTGAAATTTCGCTTTGTTATAAAAAATAGTCCGTCAACGATTTCCGTTCCGCACATGTGTGCGGAACAGATTTTCATTTTCCGCATGATTTATTGTTGATGTAGATGGGGATTTCAGAGAACAGGCGTGTAATAAAATGCATGTTGCTAGCCAATTTGTGATTCACTAAAACGACCCCTGGCCAACTTACTGGCCTCTGTGGCTGCACGTAGAACAACTTAGAAAGTAACATTTTATTGTGAAACTATTAGGATTCATGTCTTGCATTTCATAAAACATTCGGAAAAATATACTTTCAAAAAGCTGGTGTGGTTCTAAACCTTTTTGAGTAGAAAATTTACTACACCATCGATAACTATTTACATTCTATTGGTAATATACAACATTTAACCCACCTGTCCTGACCGGCCCCTCTGTTTATGTTTATGGAGTGTACAAAAATAAAACACAAACATTCTGCCGCATGATTGAGTGTACTCAAATCCGCAAACCCATTTCGGGGCCGTACACGACATACAGGCGTTAAAATGTGTCCCCATTCTTCGCGAGAATCTATTTTCATTCCCACGAACTCCTGCTATGAGAATCAATTTCCTTAAATAACTTATAGAATTCCATATTATGTTATTCCATTGTGAGTGCAAACAATAGAACCTTCCATAGTAAAAAGCAAACTTCATATTTATATATTTACTCGAATTTAATCCTTGGGGGGGCTGGTTCCAACTTTGGTGGCCTTTGCAGTTGGGTGTTACAGTACCTTGGCAGTTGCTTCTATTGAAATCTTGGCTGTCTGTATAACCCTTTACCCAACGCAGATGATATCACAATTTATTATTTTAAATATAATTTTTTCAAATTTTTCCAAAAAATTCAACAAAACCATATCATGTGACCCCTCGTTGGAACGAGCTCGTTCCAACCGAGGGGTCACATGATATGGTTTTGTTGAAATTTTTTGAAAAATAATATTTTTTCAACTACAGAATTTGCATATTACGCGGTCGGATGCGGTCTATTCGTTGGGTAAAGGGTTAAACAGCCAGGACTTAACTAGAGACAACCCCTAAGTCAAAGTGTTAAAAAGAGCAAATAGAATAACATGGGGCTTCAAGGATAGATTCAAAATCTACGACAAGAAGCAAATGAACGTTGTTCGAGAATCAATGTTGATTCTCATTGTTTTTCTTGCGAGAATCATTTGCCACATTCGATTCTGATCCTTGCATGAATTTGAAGCCCAGAAATGGTCCATTTGACGGCTTTTTATCAAATAATTCCTACGTGCTTTACTTCTTAAGTGTTCGAGAAAAAAAACTTCTTCCGAAGTGCTTATACAAACGAACGTCGCAGAGTAAGATAACGTACGTTTGCAAACGCACTGCGGAATACTTCCTACAAATACTGCTCGTAAGCTCCGATCTCATAGTCGATGTAAAAATGGCCGCCGATAAACGGTCATTATCCATTAAAAGCCAGTGGTTAGACGGTTACTAAAAATATGGGTCAACCGTGCCAAAACATAGCGTACGACCCCTCATTACAACGAGCTGGACAGGATTATTCCAATGGTAGCAAATTAAATAATTTGTACTTAATAAGAAAAAATATTGCTAAATTCTTCTGTAGGTAAGGTGTCCAAACATTACGTTCGTGAATCTCCCTAACGATCGGATAGCTCCACCTTCATCTGAATAAAAAAAATAAGAAAATAAAGTTCACGTCGGACCGAAACTATCTGATGCCACATTGTTACCCCTTCTGGATATTTTAGTGCCAAACAAATTGTTTTGGTACTAAAGCGCTACTGGGAGGAGAGGGGTGTACTTCGCTATCTGATCCAAATAAATTGATCGAGTTCTGACAAATGAATTGGCAATTATTCTGATAGTGAACGAACAATTGGTCAAGGATAAAATCCGACAGAACAGGAAAGTTCTGACGAAATCCGATAACGGGTCATTATCCATTATTACAGGGAGTGGTTAGACGGTGACCAAAAATATAGGTCAACCATGTCAACACAAGTTGTTTTGAATGAAGTACGCTACATTCTTTTCTTATATAAGCATTCTGATTTAATGCAGCCGGCAGTCTTGGCAGATTCCAGACCAATTTTCTCTAAATGTGTATTTTGTATTTTTTTTTCTTTCTCTCATTATTCCTGCTCTACTGTTGAACATAAGGTAATTTGCGTGGAAAATATCCACTTATTTGGGTTTGCACCTTGAAAACTCGAATTCGATTTATGAGAAAAACAAGAAAACAAATAAAATCTCAGACGATGTACCCAAGGAATCGATATATAAATAATGCGACCAAAGAGTACGCAGGAAACATGCAGTAGGTATGTTCAATAATCCTTATATGAAAGTGAACACAACCAATAAAGATAATTATTACACGCCTGTTCTATGACATCCCCATCTACAGCAACCCTAAATCATACGGAAAATGAAAATCTGTTCCGCACACACGAGCGGAATGGAAATTCGTTGACGGGCTATTTTTAAATAGAAGGAAATTTCATTGGAATTTTCTACAAATCGTGCACCCGCAAACACAATTTGAATCGGTAGCGATAGCTGAGAAGCGTCCCATGTTTTCCAATTTGTTCTGTGTGCCAGTGGGCACATAGTACACATTGGAACTCAGGGGACGAAATAGTAACACGGGGTCCCTTCGCAAACTTGGTTGGCGATAAAATGTGTTCTTTTTGTTGATTGTTGTCAAATGAATTGCTGAGTGTCCTTCAAATAATTATTTTTATAGACGTGAAAGCGTGTAATAAACACAGAACTACACGCCGTGTGAATGGGTTAATCGATATGGCACTTGTACCATGGTGAAAGGATAAAACTCGAGGTTTGCGGCCTCTCGTTTTATCCTTCCGCGCTGGCACGCGTGCCATATCAATTAACCCATTCTCGCGCAGCGGGCGTCGTTGTGTGCATTGAACAATATCAACAGTTGTCCACGTCATATTAAATTGCATGTGGTCATATAACCACGTGCGCACATATCTGTTCTCAACTGAGCTCTCCCCTCACCAGTGTTCACGCTGTCGGATGCAAAATTAGCCAAATGCACTAAAATATTTGATTTGGCATAACAAAATCTTCGTTGGCTAAAATGTTGGCACCAAAAAGTTTCTTTCACTTGTGAAGGGAAGCCATTATGGCAGTGAAGTGCACGATCGATGACGTAACGAACCCCAACGTATGTTATTGCTTCTTTTGTCAATAAGGTATCGGACATTGTCAAGGTCATAGCTTGGGTTTTTGATTTGTTGTTTAAAAGTGTATATATTTTCGATAATCTTCCTCACTCGGGCTAAATGTAAAGCGTAAAGATAGAAATATGACGGTCCCCGAAAATCGAGTTTTCACTTAGACAGATCAGCAATAATTCAAGCGCTGCTAATTAAGCATGAAATTTTATGTCCATTACAACGTTTCTGTTTAACGCTGTAATGGGATATGTGGTAAGAAATTAAACGTAGTGGAAGCCAGTGCTCTCCTGCAGTCATTATCTGTGTAATTATGTCCAGTTAATAGGTAATTGTTGTAAAAACAGTACAGCGCACATGTTCTGGACACACACCCATATTACGCATCTTGCCTGTCACCGAATGCCAGGAAATGCCGAAATGTGAGTCTTTCAAAGGAACGTTAAAGGGAATATTAAATTAAGATAGATCTAAGTGGTCAAGTTCAAGAGAAGCAATTAAACTGAGAATTAATGTTCTAGCTATCGAAATAAAAATCGGTGGGTTTCTCGAAGATTTCATTCCAGTCTGGGGGCGTGTAAGGCTGTGGATTGGAGGATATGGGGATGTCACAGGCTGTAGATTAGAGGAGGTGCCGCATCGGTACGCAAGTATAGGCACGTTGTAATGTTAGGAGAGCCACAGAGCCATATTTAGAATAGTAGCAGTCGCGGGTCAAGTCGGTGACCATATCAGAGTGTAGGATCAGAAATAGGAAGTACGAGCTCAAGGAGCAATTGGTATTTAGGGAGACGGTATACCTGTTGTAGAAGGCAAGCCATACGTAGGCTGAGTGGGCTTTGCCTGTATGGACATTATTCCGAAATAAATTGAGGGGAGCGTTTAACCCTATTGGTGGCGACTGCTTAAGTGAAAAGCGCCAGTAAAGAGACAATTACCTAGTGGCCGTGCGATGGTAGTGGTAGAGCAACATTCCGTCACTTGTTAAAGGGAAAGCGGAATAGTAAAGTGACAATACGTTAGTGACCATGCGACGGCAATGGTACAGTGACATTCTGTCACATGTTGGAGCAAAAGCGTACGGTGAAGTGACAATACATTAGTGGCCTTGCGACGGCAGTGAAAGAGTGAAGTGAAGAGACGACCAAAGAACAAACCCCAGCGAGAAGTAGGAAAAACTAGCGACAACAGAGAATGCGGTCCCGCAAGTGACTCAAAAACTGTGTGGGTGGGGGTGATTGACGTTTTGCTTTCTGATGCATTGGATTTAATGTAAGTCACAAATTACCATTTTCATTTTTATATATACATGTATTAAAACTGTTGTTTTTGGTGAACCCCTGTTGATTCATGTTTTTTTACGAAAGGTCACTGACTTCTTCAGGATAAGAACCACCCCAACAAAAGTGAAACGGGCGGGTTCGTCACGGTGAGACATACGTTCACGCACGGATTCAGACGCCACTCCATGAGTTTTGGCTGAATACGCGGCGTGAATCTACTTTCTCACAGCAGCGACAAAGCCCGGTTTCCGACAGACATTGTGTTTGGACAAGCTTTCAACGTTAATTGTCAGTGAGTGGTAGTGGTGCATTGTTTTTTCTTCAATCAAAAATTGTAGGTTATTGTCGTTACAAAAGGTTGCATTTAATTTGATAATTGCTTCATACAGTCCGCGAGAGACTCGTGACGATGTGAAGTATTTATCAAATTAAAAACTGTCGTTTATAAAGACTCGCGACCCGCTAAGCCCAGTGCATTAACAGTAATTTGTCGTTTAATCTGTTATTATCTACATGTAAGTACAACAACAGGTATATGCACCGACCACATTCAGCCTGACGATAAATTAAATCAGTGGCATAGATATAACTCAGGTGGAATTCCTTTTTCGCCTACCGAGGATTTCGTCAGAACTTTGGTTTTCTGTCGGATTTTATCATTGACCAATTGTCCGTTCACTCTCGAAATAATTGCCAGTTCATTTGTCAGAACTCGATGAATTTATTTGGATCAGATAGCGAAGTACACCCCTCTCCTCCAGTAACGTTTTAGCACCAAAACAATTTGTTTGGCACTAAAATATCCAGAATGGCTTAAACTGTGGCACCAGGCATTTTCGGTCCGACGTATACATTGCTTCGTACACCAAACAATTCGTTCTACGAATTTTATTCTGATGAACGTGGGGCTACCCGACCGTTAGCAAGATTCACGAACGTAATGTTTGGACATCTTACCTTACAGAAGAATTTAGCAATATTTTTTCTTATTAAATACAAATTATTTATTTTGCTCCTATTGGTATAATCCTACCAAGCTCGTTGCAATGAGGGGTCGTACGCTATGTTTTGGACGCGAAAAATGAATCAAATAACAGTTTGAATGGAGATTTTAAGTGTAGCGCTGGCTGGATTTGGTTATTCGTTAGATACGAACTACCGTGATACCAGAGTGAAGGTTGCTGTCATCATTTATAACTAAAATATGTACCCATACATAGGTGTTTGTGCCCCCCATACGATTCTCACGTGCAAAAAGTAATCTTCAATTTCGGAAAGTAATGTATTGCACCGAGAATAAAATCCTTAATCCCTCTATTGTATGTTACCAACGCAGGGTTCTCAGAAAGTGCAAACATAACACGTGCAAGATGACAAACCCAGATATGCCAAAAGTCACTTTTGGCTGTGGTTTCGTGCTGTAGGGTGATTTTCTTACAACATATGAATGGTGAGTCGGAGGTGATAAGGTAGCATGTCACTGGAATTAAAAATGTGGGAATGTCTCGCCGAAAAACTGTTTGACAGCTGTGAGTAGGGCCACGCGAAACTTCGAAATTTCATTCGCAAAATAAAATATCAATATCAATATCAATATCGTCCTAATGATTCGATTCGGAAATTTTGATTTTATTTTATTTTATTTTTAGAGGGATCAATACTATAAAAGTTGTACAATTGTATTTTCCAGAATTGTATTTTCTATGTCGGAAATAACAAATTGAAATAGATGATTAGCGTTTCAAAAGTCGTGGTAATTTACCGGTAGGTAAATTGCTACGTCTTTTGAAATGCTAATTATTCAAGTCAGTTATTTATATCCACATGTAGAAATTCAAATCAGTAAAACACAATTGTAAAAGTTTAAAAGTATTGGCCCCAGATGTTTTCAACATCTTACTAGTCTCCTAGTCCTGAAGTCTTTTTCTATCATTAGGTCTCCTCTACAGGACCTGATGATAGAAGAAGAGTTCAAGAAATTTCCGCTAAGGAAACTACTTTGATTCCGTTTCCGGAATATTTCGCTTTTTATTGGTTTGCCCAAACAGATGAGTTGTCATTAAATATAGTGGAGACTGGTAATATTTACGGTTGAAAAAGGCTGCAATATCTGCAACTTTGGGGACGGTGAGATTCGTTTCGAGAATCGATTCGAAATCCTCTTCCTAATTCAATTCGACACGGTTTTGAGAATCGTTGCGTCCCATCTGTTATCCAACAATACTGTAATCTCTTAATCAGTCAACGGGCATAAAACCTTCATGACCAAGAAGAACCATATTCCCATAAGAACTTTTAACATGGGCTGAAAATATATTTTTTGGACCCAAAACATAGCCTGACACCCACAGTGGAATGCGTTCGTTCCAGTTATTGGGTCATTGGGCATGTTTTGGTGGAAAAGGAATTGGAAAATAATAAAATTTGAAGGGCGGGGTTTCAGAATAGATCTAGCCGGATATTCCCGTTATATTAGATAAAGGGTTAACGATCCAAACCTGGCGCACAATAAAGTATCCATTGTTCACTCCAGTTGAAAAGAGTGTTCGTATGGCCGGATATAACACGCCTTTGAAGTAGATTCTTTTATCACAGCAGAAAATCCACTGGTAAGGAGAAATTCGTTTTCTTCCTGGCATCACATGATTGAGGCCAAGAAGTATAGTCTCTGGGGGTAATAGCATCCGTGAAGTTAATCCATATAATAATATTTGTTTTTGACTGCACGCTTTATGTTTTCTGTTTTGTTAAATTATGATCTCATGCACCTATGTTGGTCTACACTTTCAATAATGTGTTATAAAAAAAGGTTCAGTGTCCTGCAGGGTAAACTACTTGACGACACCTCAAACACTCGCGTATCTTTTGTTATAATCTTCTATCCGGTCAGAGAGGCATTTGGAAACAGGCTTTGGGTTGTAGTGGTTTATACAGGTAACAGCATATTATAGCTGAATTAATTAACCCGCTCCACACTGATCCCAAAATGCCGAAGTTTCAAGCAGTCTTTTTTTCCCCATAACGCAGCTAGGAATTTAACCAGATCAGTATGTTTTGACACAGCTCGTTAAGATTAAATTAGTTAAATATCCAGTTGCATTGTGGGAAAAATGCAGGTTGGAATTTTGATATTTCGATATCAGTGTGCAGAGGATTGAATTCGGTTTTCATTTTTTAATGCTTGCTTTAGTTATTTTTCCCAAATTGGCTGGTAGATGTTGTATTGTAAAGCGGTTAATTAATTTGGTTGAAACCCGAATTAACCTAAATACCGATCTCACCAACTTATATTCACCGAGGCGGAAGGGAACACAGCTATGATCTGGTCCATATAATTTCGTATCAGCCTCATGAATAAGAAGATAATTTTACAGGGGTGAATGTACCGCGATAGCGTTCTGTAACTGCTCCGCGCAGTCTCATCTATCATAGTAAATGAATATTCTCAAGAGTGCAAGTGGTTTTAGATGTTTTTTTTTTTCGTGGCGGAGGCGAGACCCAAATCATTCCAACAGAATCAGTTATGCATAACATCACCGTGTGACACAATGGGCACCTGCCGACGCATTCCTTAGCCATTTTCTGTCCAGCACATTATGACATTAACGCCCTGTTAAGTGAAGGTTTAATCTCTCTGATTCTAACTAGCGATTATGTCCTGTTAAGTGAATGTTTAGTCTCTCTGATTAGGTGAAGGTTTAGTCTCTCTGATTCTAACTAGCGATTCTGTCGGTTCAGTAGATTTTCCGCGCTCGGAGCTGCGGTGTCTACATCTACGTCCCGATGAGCTCTACGACTACTGTTACCGTTTTAAACACCCGCCTTTACCCTTTCCACCACTGCATTCTGGCACTAGGCTACGATCGTGTCCTACCATTTTCAACTCGATTCTGCTGCTCCAATACCTCTAGCGACGATACTATCGCATCCGAAACCTCGCCTTTGAGACCCCAATTTCTGTTCAACTTAAGCTGTATTAACCCTTTACCCAACGAATCGCCCGCATCCGCCCGCGTAATATGCAAATTCAGCAGCTGAAAAAATATTATTTTTCAAAAAATTTCAACAAAACCATATCATTTGACCCCTCGTTGGAACGAGCTCGTCGAGCTCGTTCCAACGAGGGGTCACATGATATGGTTTTGTTGAATTTTTTTGAAAAAAATTAAAAAATGATATTTATAATAATAAATTTTGAATCGTCTGCGTTGGGTAAAGGGTTAACCGTTTATTCTGGAATGAAAATCGATAAAATGCCTCATTGTATAGCCCTACGGTCTCTAAACCAAAAAAAAAAAAAATAGCAAGCTAAACGTCTTGAAGAGTGTGGATGGCTATCTAGTGCATGTATACTAAATATCTATGGCTTGAATACCTATTGTGTCCTATTACAGAAACGCACCAGAAAAACATTCGGTAGAAGTACCAGTAGCTGTCTTAGCATGTGCATAAATCATTCACAGACAAGGCACACCTAACGGAGCCATGTGTTGGTTTCGTAAAGCGGCAATTGAAGAAGAAAACATATCCATTCAGTTTAAAATGACGTACGATCTACAAAGCTTAGTAAATCCGTCTCAAATTGGGTATATGTTAAAGATTGATGGCGCACTTTCTAAAATCAGTTGAGTTAAAAATCAACCCAAACAGGGTTGAGTGAATATGAATGCAATTTGGTTCTAGTTCACTCAACCCAGTTGATTTTGGTTGATTTTTTAACCAACTGATTTTAGAGTGCAAGGGCAGGAAGGTATTCACGAGATTCCCATAAGCGACCTGCTGCACTTGTATTTGAAATCGAGAGTAACCTAGAATCGATGGAGTATATCATTATCTAAATAAACAGTTGCCCATTATAAGAACAGACTAAAAGAACCTTCAAATCCCAATTTATTGCCAAATTCAATCCATGTTAAAAAACAGATTTTGTGTTTTGAAAGCATTCAGTCACTAATGGATGATCGGTTCATCGCTGTATCACGTTATTGACAAAGACAGATATTTTCGACCTCCAACCGCTTACGACTCAAGAGCAAAAAGTCGAAAGCCGATTTGAAAGTCGAGTGAAAAAATCCATTTTTGTTAAAGGTTATCACACTTCTGGCTAATTTTTCTGAACTGCTGGTTATTATACTGCTGGTTGATTTTATTGCATTGCTGCTTGATTGTTACTTTACTGGTTAATTTTTATTTAATTTCTGGTTGACATTACGTTAACGATTAGTTATAGAGAGAACGGCATTCCCTTTCGAACTGTCATTTTTGATAGCACGAGATCAATTTGGGCGGAGGGATAACATTGAACGAGAAGCTAAAGGCTTCGAGTTCAATATTATCCCTCTGCCCAAATCGATCTCGTGCCATCAAAAATGACAGTTCGAACGCGTATGCTGTTCTGTATTTTTTGCACGCCTACAGTTTACTAAAAAAATATTAATCGATTTTGACGAAATGGCAGCTCGAACGCGCATGCTGTTCTGTATTTATTGCACGTCGACAAAAAATATTAAAAACACAAATTATTGCCAAAAATAACCCAAACGTAAACAAAGAAATAGTTAAATAGTCCACGCACGTGATCCGTATTGTTCAAGGACAATACGACAAAAATTATTGTTCGCTTCGGTTTTTTCAGAAAAGCGTGTATTTTATGAAAATAAAAGCAGAGGCGTGCAATAAATTACATTACTGTTTGTTACGGATGTTTTGGAGCGCGGTGAACATTGGACGTCAAGGCGAAAGGTCCACGGTAAATGTGTCCTTGGGCAAGACACTCAAACCCGATTTTCCACGCGGAGTCAAGGTGGTGCTGTGTACTAAGGCGTACTTTCGATGGGGCACTTACCTTCAACTAATGCTCGCCCAGCATGTGCGGAATTAGTAAGTTGGGAAGTCTGTCAGATGCTGGTCGCAGCTTAGTAGTCCTCTCTGTGTAGTCCGACTTCCTCCATTCGTAAATCTGTCCCGCAGCCAATACTGTAAACCTTTTACAATTGCATTTTCTAGAATTGTATTTTCTACCTATTAATATAACTGACTAGAGGGAATCATTAGCATTTTAAAACATATGTCAATTTGTCAACTGGCAAATTGTCAGATCTTTGAAAATGATAATGGTTCATTTTAACCCATTTAAAGTCATAACTAGAAAATACTATTCTAGAAGATGAAAATGTAAAATTTTTATAGTATTGCCCCCAGCACGAGTTGTTCCACTGGCCGTCGATACAGTCGTTTAACTCCAATAAATATATAGTAACAGATGCGTATACGTAATGTCGAACATTGATCATTGAAAGAAAGTGGGATTTGTTCGCAACACGAAGTAACTGTAGGATTATGCATTTATTGGGGTTTAAAGTCACGTCCATCATCTTTGACTATATCATGACCACCACATACATATGATGTCAAGTTTAGCCAATCGTTTATACCTATGATTCGCACTTTAAAGGACGTCTACTCTAGGCGTTCGTCCGGGCCCTATATTACAAGTAAAACAGAACTAGTTTACCGCAATAAGAAAGCACGGATCAACATCCCGGAGTTCCCACGAGGAAACCGTGAGGATAGGTTCTCCCTATCAGTTGTAATTAGCTTTCAGAACGGCCGCCATGGACTGGACACTTTCCACGGGTGGGAAATATTTCCACTGACACAATAATATTTGAATCTACCTTCTAATAAAAGGAATAATCATCAAAAAATTAATTTATGAATCAACCGGTGCAACCCGGTGCTTCATTAATTAAAATTTTGCTGATGATGATTTTTATTACTTGGTGAACGCATGCGTGAACTTCACTGCCCACGCATGGATTACGAACAGTTCACGGCGGCTGAACTGCACTTGACCCACTGCACAATGATGTCAAAATACCGAACTTTCAAGAAGAATTTTTTTTCCCATAATCCAACTAGGAATTAAACTAATTCTGTCTTGTTTGAAGAGTTTATTGAGCTCTGTAAAACAACATTAGATTTTGTTGAGTTCGTTCTTGTATTATGAAAAACGTTTCTGCCTGAAATTTTAATATTTCGACATCGGTGTATAGAGGGTCTATTAAAATTGTGTTGATGCATGCAGACAACCTCGATCAATGACACAAAGCCGGAAAAGCTGGTACATACAAAAAGTGAAACGTCAGCATCCTCACAAAGGCACTACACAGCGGAAATATATCTGTTCATCTCTTTGTATCCTCTTGTTAATGCTAAAGAATGACTTTTGATTGATTCATGGTGTTTAGATAGCACGATAAAGTGCAGTCGTTATTTGTCTAAATACAACACCTGAATCTCAGGCGGTCGAAACTTGGAGCATTGTTCAGCTCGGTTCCCTTACGAATCAATAAGTATACACATATGAGATGGTGTTTGGTAATCTTATGGAGTTTTAGTCGATATTTTCTTTGTCTTCTTTAACTCTTGGCTCGAGAGGCCCCTTTTCAGGTCTGGATTCGTCATAATTTCGTAAAGTAGGATGGCTTATAAGTGAATATGTGGGGGGAAACGAATTAATATTTTCAACGTGCAGCACGGAGGCTGCACGTTGAAAATGTTAATTGGTCTACCCGCGATGAATATGTACATTTCAAATTGTTGCCATGGAACTGATCTGGAAGATACCACCAGAGTTCGTTCATATGGTTAACTCCTGGCTCGAGAGAGCTGAAAAGCATTGTAACTAACTATTTGTACTTTATATTTCAATCTTTTGCCTGATTTTAGAAAGATAAAATCTGAATCGGGAACCCAACCCTTATGTGCGTTGCCTGCCAGGGATGATGTTATGAGGTTTGGCTCGTTGATAGTTTTATGTGCGGCACATATGACCCTAGCCTCAAGGCAATCAGAAGGATAGTATGAAAAGGACACTATGGAGATCCTTATGTTTTCCAGTTCAAATGCGGAACATTTCTCAGCATCCCCAACTTGTTTCATGATTTCCGAGAAGGTTACCTCCCTTTATCCACGCCAGACACACCGTACGAATCGATATTTTTTTTCCTGTGGTGGCAAAAGCAATCTTGTTTTTGATCAGATATCGATCTTTTCGCGACACATTTACACCATTGGATCGCGATTTTATGAATGAAATATTGCCAAACCAAACACTGAATCAAGAGAAACAAATAAAAAATCTCCCTTGAGATACAACCTATTGCAATCTTCTTCAACGGATGAGATTCTGTAGTGCTGTTGGTATGGAAGAGGGCAGAGACATTCGACCAGATCGCCATGTGGCCTAAATCCACTATGTGCTCTTTTGTAATGACAGCAGAGCACCATCTGAACAAAAACATCTTTTGTCAGTTTTTACTGAACGAGTTCTGAACCAGGTTTCCCGTGTAATGACGATTTCATGGAAAACATTTCAGTTTACCAGATACCGCCATGAAATAATTGTACCTTGCAAGTATACCGTAAAAACACAGAGAGATTTACACTGGGTATGATCCTTTGGGGAACACTGCAAAAAATTCCCTTACGAATACGCTGAAAGTACTGGCAACCAGTTTCTAGCACTTCCTTCGTAAAATATTA
Source organism: Pictodentalium vernedei (assembly GCA_031216915.1). Lineage (NCBI taxonomy): Eukaryota > Metazoa > Mollusca > Scaphopoda > Dentaliida > Dentaliidae > Pictodentalium > Pictodentalium vernedei. Next base: position 293,240,123 of record CM062295.1, on the reverse strand, counting down.
CGGTAAAATATGATATTGAACTACTTTTGGCCATGCCGACCTTTTTAGACCTGGGAGTAAATCCTAGGAACTGATATTTGGTTTCTCGTCATTAATCCTTTTACCTAACATGAAAAGCAGGCGACACTTGCAAAAATAATTCTTGAATAACTAATTTTTTTCATTTTTTGTCTCAAAAACATAGGTTATGACCCCTCGTTGGAACGAGCTCGACGAGCTCGTTCCAACGAGGGGTCAGAACCTATGTTTTTGAGACAAAAATGAAAAAAATAATGAAAATTAATTTGCGATTTTTGAGAATAGCGCTGGCCGGTTTTGACTGTTATGTTGGGTAACGGGTTAAACTAGGAGGCTGTTGATTTCTCATACAGTGTTTGTTTGTTTGCTTATTGGTGTTTAACGACAATGTCTACAGCAAAGGGTCGGGCAGGTTTACGTCGGACGACGCGAGAGTACCCAGAAAGAATCACCGAGCAGCGGCGAGCAACTGACTGACTCTCCATCTTACCAACCCAGCACTAGTAGAGTTGGCAGCGGTTGAAGGCAGATGCACCATCGACCTGCAGTAAGCCTTAGTATACAGCACCACCGCCCCCCCCCCCCCGCCCCATGGGCAGTCGAGATTAAGTGTCTTACTCAAGGGCACATCGCAGTTACCTCTGGTCAGGATCGAGCCGGGGACTTTTTGGTATAAAGTCCAATGCTCCAGCCACTGAGCCAACGAGTTCGTCGATTTGTCATAAAGAGTAGACCAATTAATACCTTTAACCTGCCGCCATACACAAAGACGTTGTCACGAATACGGTGAATAAGTAGGTTGTAATGAGTTTCGGTCACGATTTAACGGCACACAAGATGTGTTACTCAATAAAAAGATAACGATAATAACATAAGGAAATGTACGTAAATGTATGTATATAATAAAATCACAACAATATCTATGCACACAAAATCAATGCTTAACACTTTTAAAACTTCGTTCGCACAACCATGACTCATCTCGTCATAAAAATCGACTTTCAATAAAGTTGTCTCCCCTGAAATTACTAGACGGGCAAGGAAGGTTCAATTTAAACGCATGTAATTGTTGAGAAAATACCTATGACATCAGTAGAATATAGAACAGAGTTTCATTTTGTTACTTTTAATAAACGAAAACAACAGACTGCTCTAGTTTTTGATAAGGTTACAAAAGGAAACTTTACTTTTTGTGCCAAGGTAATTAGAAGCAACCAAGTAACAATCCACAGTGACTCCTTGTTAGCGAATGTGCTTTTACAATAATTCTCATGTTTTTATTCTTCTCAGGAGAAAAAAATAGCATACCTTACCTCCTAGACTTTTATGTTAATGGAAAGGGTATTGTCTGTATTATTCGTCACGATGCACACACTGCTGTCATAATAAATACAAAAAAGTTTAAGAACATCAAAAGATAGTGAAAGCGCAGTAATCTTATTTTTAAACAGCTTCAAAAAGAGAATAACAGTCAAACGTTCAAAATCATTGTGAAAAACGTTTACCAGGCCAGCTTCTGTATTTTTACACTGCTCAACAGGAAAACGCCTGTAGTTTGTGAAACGATGCGCACATGTCTGAAACAATGTCGCTAACACTTCGGAACTTCAATTTTTATATGAAATCCTCATACCCTTGGTGTAAAATTTACTGACAACTTTAGAAATTAAGAAGAGTTGACTTTCTTGTAAATCACTTTCAATGACGGAAATTGTCAGCTATGAATGATTTCGTCGTACACAATACTACCTTTTCGAAATGAACAAATCCATTCCGTATTCGAAGAGGGGTTCACTAATAAGTTAATCCTACAGACCAGAATGACCTATTTGCTGGCCAGATCAAGGTCATTGAGCCATCTATGTGTATATTCACACATGCAGTGTTGATAGGCTTACTATTTGTGCAATGTGTAGGTTGACGCACCTGGGGACACAGTCAGAGGAGATAGACAGAGAATCTATATCTGAGTGTCGTCTTTTCTATGATTTCCAGTCTTTTGTTTCTATGTAATGAGACACTGAATAAAACGCTTTTCAAAGATAAATCGAAACAGTTTTCTTCATTTCTTCCAATCATTTATAAATTTTCCAAATTTGGACGGCAACAATCGTCATTGGTTTGAATGCCTGCGCAAAATGAACAAAAGTGTACTGGTACTAGCCTAGCTTCTCAGTGAGGCTCTCAAATGTCTACAAATTACGTGCAGCTTTTATGCCAAAAGAATGGGTAACGTGTGTTGCTAGTCCTCGATAAAGACGGTCACCCTCCGACTTCCCGATCTTTGATTGCTACCCTGGCACTCCCGTCCTCTCATCGTCCCAGCAGACGCTCAAACTGACTCACAGTTATAGAAAATAGTTCGTTTGTTGATTTACGCATAAACTGCTTCGAGAGTATGTGAGTTTCTTACTAGAATACTCTCCAGTGTGAGGTAGAATTGAAAAAAATCATGAACGTGCTCAACATGAAATCTGAATTATTGCTCAGAGTCAGTGTTATTCCGTTCGATGTGACATTATAAGTTATTGTGTAACATGGTCTGAGGTCTGAGGCTCGGAGCTTATGTTCAAACGAGACGCGAAGCGTCGATGTTGAACATAAGCTCCGAGCCGCAAACCTGAGACCATGTTACCGTCAATTTAACACAATAACGTATAAAAAACCTACATCGTGAAACACGAGAGGCTTATTTACTGAACTCTTGATCCTTATAAGTTGCATTGTTCAAGGCAACTTTTGACGATCACAAGTTTAGTAAATAAACCTCTCGTGTACCCCACGACAGCAGTGAATAAATAATCAATAAATCAGATAAACTCATTCCATCTTAGTTCAAATCGTAAATTTGATTGTAGTTTAAACAACACTTCATTCGGAACACTGTCTGTTACACGTTTGAAAAATCCAGAAAAATGAAGCGGTTTGCAAGTCACTCCGTCGATGAAACAATTACGAAACGGGTGACGTCATTTCAAATATTTCGCGTTGTGACGTCAGACGATAACATTTGCTACTGGAGCCGTAAACATAAAAGAAACTATGCCAGCTCTCATCCAATCAGAGGGCAAGGATTTTACTCTTATTGGAACATATTTTTTAAAAATACATCCGTATTCGCCAATCAACGTATGATTATGAAAGTGAGGATCTACACATCTATTTGTTTCTTTTGTAAATTTACTTCGAACTGGTTGTTCCGGAGCAAAATATCCCACGAGCAAGGTTTATCCATTTAAATCTTCGATGAATAATCTTGAAAATCATTTTGGAACATTTCGCTGGACTTGAATTTTTAATGGCAGCCAAATACACGGCACTCTCGTGAACAAATGTGTAATGATGAATTGTGAATTTTGATGTTAGTTGCTTGTTTCCTAAATAGATTATTTCATCAGTGTGAGGTTTTTTGCTCATAATATAACACCAGTAAATTGCGTTGTTTTGAGTATAAATAAGCAAACCAAAAATGACAAGTTCAACACAAAACATTAGTTAATATTAATCTAAAATACCACTCGAATCTAATAAGGCAATAAAAAGTAATAATATACAAAGTGTATCCCTTTCCCCAACTCTGCTTCTGTCGGACTAGTAAGTTGGAGAGCCAGAAAATTGGTCACCGTTTCGTCATTAAACCTAATAAATAAATAAATAAAAATAATAAATAAATAAATAAATCTTTCAAAGAATAACTGAACATTTCGATGTAAACAAATTGGTTACACCTAGTACCGCATCAGGGGGGCAACTCTAGCTTGGTTCATTTCGATCGAGATCGGCGTAATTTCAGCCGAATTTGAAGATATATCAGCCGAGTTTGATACAATTCTAGGAAAGAAAATCATATCTGATACATAACGATGTTTAATCTTCAACATCTCGCATAATTGATATATCAGCCAACAGATCTAAGATAGAGATATCTGGATAGACAAATAAATGCACTGGCCTACCAAAACCCGATATTTGGTTGCAATTCTCGGGCAGGAAAGATTACAAAGTGGCACGACACACACTGTCTGCTTTTGGTTTTCAGCTGTGAGGTTAAAATTATTATTAAAGTATACAACCTTAGCGTATCGGCACGTAAATTGAAAGGAACACGCTCTGTGTCAGTTAAAACATAGATATCTACAGTAGAGTACACCCGCCCAGGATGTACAGAAACAGATGCTCTGGTACTTACGAGTGCGGATTGTATTGCGCAGGGAGAGTCGTAAAGTATGAGCTGTTATTAGTTATTTCTAGACAATTATCGTCTTTCTGCACTAACGCTAGGCCAGAAAGCTTGCACCCGGTGATTTGCAAAAAAATCACTATGTTTTCCTCGGGTTTGTTCTAATTTGCGATATCTACGCATTATTCCAGAAAGTCAAGAGAAAAATACATGTGTTATGCGACAAACTGTGCACCAAGGGGCCAGGAAAATGTACTTACTCGACGATCCTCATAATTAGATACTATTGGTTAATTTCTGTAGGAAGATTTTGCTGTTGCAAAATTTGATACCCGACAGCATCAATATATATCTGTTTGTGCGTGAATGTGTGTGTGTGTGTTTTTTTTTCAAATGACACAATCATGTTTTAGACGAATTTTGAATGTTGGTTTCTGATCGCACGCCGGGATTCGAACCCTCGGCAACACCGCCTGGCAATCAGGAGTCCAGCGCCTAAACCACTAGACCAATGCACACCGTCAAAAAACGACGGCAGGAATCTAGCTTTTTAGATGAAGTCATCATGATTACTTGGTTCATCTTCCTTTCGGCAGCAGCATGAAAGTGTGGAACGCGCTGGCTACAGTACGACGAAAGTGCTGTGGATGGCCTCAGACGAAGACTGGCACGGGCTTGTGTGTGTTTTTTCATATGACACAATCATGTTTTAGAGGAATTTTGAATGTTGGTTTCTGATCCCCCGCCAGGATTCGAACCCTCGGCAACACCGCCTGGCAATCAGGAGTCCAGCGCCTAAACCACTAGACCATTGCACACCGTCAAAAAACGATGGCTGGAATATGGCTTTTTAGATGAAGTCCTCATGATTACTTGGTTCATCTTCCTTTCGGCAGCAGCATGAAAGTGTGGAACGCGCTGGCTACAGTACGACGAATGTGCTGTGGATGGCCTCAGACGAAGACTGGCACGGGCTTGTGTGTGTGTGTTTTTTCATATGACACAAGCATGTTTTAGAGGAATTTTGAATGTTACTTTCTGATCCCCCGCCGGGATTCGAACCCTCGCCAACACCGCCTGGCAATCAGGAGTCCAGCGCCTAAACCACTAGACCATTGCACACCGTCAAAAAACGATGGCTGGAATCTGGCTTTTTAGATGAAGTCCTCATGATTACTTGGTTCATCTTCTTTTCGGCAGCAGCATGAAAGTGTGGAACGCGCTGGCTACAGTACGACGAAAGTGCTGTGGATGGCCTCAGACGAAGACTGGCACGGGCTTGTGTGTGTTTTTTCAAATGACACAATAGTAGTATGTTAGGTATGTTTCACCTCCAGGTTGGGGGACCCCGCAGGGGGACCTCGGAAGGGAAGCAGTAGTATGTCAGGGGCTTTTCAGGGCCCATTTGGGGGACCCCGGTACAGGGTTGTTGAAGGCAGCCAATAAGCTATCGAGCAGTTACTGATAAGTCATTGCTCGAATGACTCGAATCCCATCGAGCAAATGAGATTTAGAGTAATTGCTCGATCGAGTGACTCGGCATATTGCTCGAACGACTCGAATCCCATCGAGCAAATAAGCTATCGAGTAATTGCTCGTTCGAGTGACTCCTCGAACGACTCTTGGACTCATTTCAGAAAAAAGGGATTCCACAGCCACAGGCGTTTTCGAGAAAGGGATTCCACAAATGGGATTCCACAAAAGGGATTCCATAAGTGAGATTCCGTCTTACCTCGAGTGACTCGCATATATTGCTCGAACGACTCGAATCCCATCGAGCAAATGAGCCAACGAGCAATTGCTCGTTCGAGTGACTCCTCGAACGACTCTTAGACTCATTTCAGAAAAAAGAGATTCCATAGCCACAGCCGTTTTCGAAAACGGCTGTGGCTATGGAATCCCTTTTTTCTGAAATGAGTCTAAGAGTCGTTCGAGGAGTCATTCGAACGAGCAAATGAGCTAATGAGCAATTGCTCGTTCGAGTGACTCCTCGAACGACTCTTAGACTCATTTCAGAAAAAAGGGATTCCATAGCCACAGCCGTTTTCGAAAAAGGGATTCCACAAATGGGATTCCACAAAAGGGATGCCATAAGTGGGATTCCGTCTTACCTCGAGTGACTCGCATATATGGCTCGAACGACTCGAATCCCATCGAGCAAATGAGACAACGAGCAATTGCTCGTTCGAGTGACTCCTCGAACGACTCTTAGACTCATTTCAGGAAAAAGGGATTCCATAGCCAAAGCCGTTTTCGAAAAAGGGATTCCACAAATGGGATTCCCCAAAAGGGATTCCGTAAGTGGGATTCCGTCTTACCTCAAGTGACTCGCATATATTGCTCGAACGACTCGAATCCCATCGAGCAAATGAGCTAATGAGCAATTGCTCGTTCGAGTGACTCCTCGAACGACTCTTAGACTCATTTCAGAAAAAAGGGATTCCATAGCCACAGCCGTTTTCGTAAAAGGGATTCCACAAATGGGATTCCACAAAAGGGATTCCATAAGTGGGATTCCGTCTTACCTCGAGTGACTCGCATATATTGCTCGAACGACTCGAATCCCATCGAGCAAATGAGCCAACGAGCAATTGCTCGTTCGAGTGACTCCTTGAACGACTCTTAGACTCATTTCAGAAAAAAGGGATCCCATAGCCACAGCCGTTTTCGAAAAAAAGATTCCACAAATGGGATTCCCCAAAAGGGATTCCATAAGTGGGTTTCCGTCTTACCTCGAGTGACTCGCATATATTGCTCGAACAACTCAAATCCCATCGAGCAAATGAGCTAACGAGCAATTGCTCGTTCAAGTGACTCCTCGAACGACTCTTAGACTCATTTCAGAAAAAAGGATTCCAAAAAGGGGTTCTTAAAAAGGGATTCCGTAAGTAGGGCTTTTTTAGTCGTATGAGGCCATGAAGGCTATGTCAAAGGTATGGCGGTCCTATTGCACTACGTGCTGCAAAATATTCTTGAAGAATCCATATCACATATAGTAGGGTTTGTTTGTTTTTTTTTGGGGTGATTTGAGGATTGGTGGGAAGTAGTGGGGTCTGGTGGGGACTATTTGGGGCTGGTGGGGACTAGAGGCTAATTGTCATAAAACCCTGTGGTTTCTACAACCGGATCTCCACATCTCCTCCTACTTCACTTCCCCTCTGGCTCTCTCTTCAATGGTCCCCCTGCGGGTCCCCCAAATGGGCCCTGAAAAGCTCCTGACATACTACTCACAATCATGTTTTAGAGGAATTTTGAATGTTGATTTCTGATCCCCCGCCGGGATTCGAACCCTCGGCAACACCGCCTGGCAATCAGGAGTCCAGCGCCTAAACCACTAGACCATTGCACACCGTCAAAAAACGATGGCTGGAATCTGGCTTTTTAGATGAAGTCCTCATGATTACTTGGTTCATCTTCCTTTCGGCAGCAGCATGAAAGTGTGGAACGCGCTGGCTACAGTACGACGAAAGTGCTGTGGATGGCCTCAGACGAAGACTGGCACGGGCTTGTGTGTGTTTTTTCATATGACACAATCATGTTTTAGAGGAATTTTGAATGTTGGTTTCTGATCTCCCGACAGGATTCGAACCCTTGGCAACACCGCCTGGCAATCAGGAGTCCAGCGCCTAAACCACTAGACCATTGCGCACCGTCAAAACACGATGGCTGGAATCCGGCTTTTTAGATGAAGTCCTCATGATTACTTGGTTCATCTTCCTTTCGACAGCAGCATGAAAGTGTGGAACGCGCTGGCTACAGTACGGCGAAAGTGCTGTGGATGGCCTCAGACGAAGACTGGCACGGGCTTGTGTGTGTTTTTTCATATGACACAATCATGTTTTAGAGGAATTTTGAATGTTGGTTTCTGATCCCCCGCCGGGATTCGAACCCTCGGCAACACCGCCTGGCAATCAGGAGTCCAGCGCCTAAACCACTAGACCATTGCACACCGTCAAAAAACGATGGCTGGAATCTGGCTTTTTAGATGAAGTCCTCATGATTACTTGGTTCATCTTCCTTTCGGCAGCAGCATGAAAGTGTGGAACGCGCTGGCTACAGTACGACGAAAGTGCTGTGGATGGCCTCAGATGAAGACTGGCACGGGCTTGTGTGTGTTTTTTTCAAATGACACAATCATGTTTTAGAGGAATTTTGAATGTTGGTTTCTGATCCCCCGCCGGGATTCGAACCCTCGGCAACACCGCCTGGCAATCAGGAGTCCAGCGCCTAAACCACTAGACCAGTGCACACCGTCAAAAAACGATGGCTGGAATCTAGGTTTACAGATGAAGTCCTCATGATTACTTGGCTCATCTTCCTTTCGGCAGCAGCATGATAGTGTGGAACGCGCTGGCTACAGTACGACGAAAGTGCTGTGGATGGCCTCAGACGAAGACTGGCACGGGCTTGTGTGTGTTTTTTCAAATGACACAATCATGTTTTAGAGGAATTTTGAATGTTGGTTTCTGATCCCCCGCCGGGATTCGAACCCTCGGCAACACCGCCTGGCAATCAGGAGTCGAGCGCCTAAACCACTAGACCAGTGCACACCGTCAAAAAACGATGGCTGGAATCTAGGTTTATAGATGAAGTCCTCATGATTACTTGGCTCATCTTCCTTTCGGCAGCAGCATGATAGTGTGGAACGCGCTGGCTACAGTACGACGAAAGTGCTGTGGATGGCCTCAGACGAAGACTGGCACGGGCTTGTGTGTGTTTTTTCAAATGACACAATCATGTTTTAGAGGAATTTTGAATGTTGGTTTCTGATCCCCCGCCGGGATTCGAACCCTCGGCAACACCGCCTGGCAATCAGGAGTCCAGCGCCTAAACCACTAGACCATTGCACACCGTCAAAAAACGATGGCTGGAATCTATATTTTTCGATGAAGTCCTCATGATTACTTGGTTCATCTTCCTTTCGGCAGCAGCATGAAAGTGTGGAACGCGCTGGCTACAGTACGACGAAAGTGCTGTGGATGGCCTCAGACGAAGACTGGCACGGGCTTGTGTGTGTTTTTTCAAATGACACAATCATGTTTTAGAGGAATTTTGAATGTTGGTTTCTGATACCCCGCCGGGATTCGAACCCTCGGCAACGCACCTGTTCTACGAAATCCCCTACTACAGCAACAGTAAACCATCTGGAAAATGAAAATCTGTTCCGCACACATGTGTGGAACGGAAATCGTTGACGGACTATTTTTAAAATGAAGCGGAATTTCACTAGAATTTTGTACAGATCGTGCACCGCAATTAAAATTTGATTCGCTAGCGATAGCTAAAAATAGTAACTCTGGTTCCCCTCGCATATTTGGTTGACGATAAAATGTGTTCTTTTTGTTAATGGTTCGTCCACTGAGTTCCAATGTGTTCTATGTGCTTGCTGGCACATAGAACACATTGGAGCTCCGGGGACGAGTTGCTAAATGAATTGCTACAATAAACACAGAATAACACACGCGTGTGAATGGGTTAATCGATATGGCACTTGCGCCCACGCGAAATGATAAAACGCGAGACCGGCGTCCTCTCCTTTTATCCTTCCGCACTGGCAATCGTACCATATCGATTAACCCATTCACAAGCGTCGGTCTGTGTATGTCAGGCGTGTAGCTGTCGGACTCTCCAAAGTAATAACCTCGCACAAGAAGGTTTAGCATCCACGTGTACCACCTTGCCTCATTCTCCCATTTGAACAATAGGATTAAAGTGTCTTACAAAGGACACAATGCACATGACTCGGATCTGGTCAAACCCCACGACATTTCAATCTGAACTCCAATACTCCAACCAATAAAACACCTTGCTCCCTGTAGAGATCGTATAAAATCGAAAAATTGTAAATGGAATATTTAAATCATTTATCGCCGCATGACAAATGATGTTGAATTAGAAATGAATCCATGTCACTATCATCGCCTGAATATTACCTCACTTCAAACAATTCTGATTATCAAACGTTTACATATTTCAAAGGTACGTCCATCATCTGGTGCATATCATGAACGTATCCACTGATAATCTATTCCATATTGTCCCGTTAAAAAATATTAAAAACTAACTATGAAAAGAATTTGAAATAGCAAATGTTTATTCGACATTTCGATTTGTTATTGTAAATGTATAAGCCGACAGGCTTGGCAATTTCAGGAGAGCGATTTTTAGCTCTCCTTACTGCCCTCCTGAAAGAATTAAGGAGAGCGAAAAATTGCCCTCCTAAATATTTTGGTCTGGGATGATTGAGATTACATGTATTATGCTCACATTAAAGTTTTGTTGTAAAGCAAAAATGTAATTTAACTTCGAAGACACATAACATCACGTAATTTCATTTTGAAAGTGGTTTAGTGGTAAAAGGTAATGGCTGCAATCATACCCAAACACAGTTGCAATCATTTGAAGCAAAATGGGTCACAGCAATATTTTTTTCTGTCAGTTTCAAGTTCAACAACTGACATCACAGTTTGAGGGGTAATTATTCAAGGAATATTGACACTATAATATACTACCATTACTACTATCCTGTCACTTGAAGCACTTGCACCAGGATGTGACTGTAGATTCAAGCAGACCTGTTGTCCAAGAAAGTCATACGCCTACCACTACCACCTTCAACCCCCTTGGGGGGTTGAAGGTGGTAGTGGTAGGCGTATGACTTTCTTGGACAACAGGTCTGGGTACACACACAGGTCTTGTCAAGTGTGTGTTCGGTTGTTGAGTGAGACATCTAGATGTCTAAGAGATTTCGCTTTACCTTAGTAAAGTTAATAAAATCACTGATGTAGTCTGTTGGTTTCAGTTTCAATGAGTTCGTTCAACTGGATACTCAAAATGCTGTGTAAATCTAATTGCTCTCCTAAGCTGATTGAGGAGAGCGATTGTTTGCCCTCCTGCATTTTTCAGAATGCCAGGCCTGAGCCGAGCACAGCTCTGGTGTTGAAACTGTTTGTCGTTCATGTATCACAAAACGTAGTTGCATGTAATCATAGCTGTTGATAAAAGTAAATCGATCGAACGCTTCAAGAAAGTGATGTGTATTTGTTGACTTATAAATTCCAGTTTCTATGAACAACAGAAGTGATGAACTACGCAATTCCCTTGCAGAATTAATAGCACGTTGTTTTTTTTAAAAATAAATGTCACGTGTTTGGAAGGTTATTTTCAAAATCATTCTCATGTGTTAAAGAATTTTGACACGCGCATGCAATTAAGAATTGAATCATGACTATTCGAAATCTACGTAATGATGAAACGAAGCAGTTCATGGAAAATTTGCAGGTGATCAATTTGTTTCATCACCTCGTGGATTTCAAACAGTCATGATTCAATTCTTATTTTTATTCCCTTCATAAAACATAATTATTTTATGTCCGGATAGGATATGTAGTTGGCTTATCTACAACGCACCGCCTTGACTAATCATAATTCGGTCAAGTTCTATTCCCCCAAAAGAAACAAAACAACATAGCTTCTGATACAAAATAGTCCCCGTAAGTTCTCAATGTGGTGTCTGAAATACAACTCACACTTGAGCTGGGGAAACCGTCTATTTATAGAACGTAAACAGAAATTACAGAGTGTAAATATAGACTCTGAACAAATCGAATGTAATGCGTAATATCAATACGCAATTTTGAAATGTCACATGATCAACTTCTATTCATGGGTTAAATCACATGATCAATTCATATTCATGAGAAAATAACATCACCTGAGAATCCACTGACAATACAGTGTTCGTTGAAGAAAATTTCAGTTGTGATGTCAACATTATGTGTTAGACAAGTAAATAAAAACTATCAATAATAATAACACTTTGGCCAGCCGCTGATTTGTCGCGGTTCTCGCATGAGAAGGCCTTGGTTACCCCTGTTCTACCAGCTGCCTCCCTATTCCTACGCTTCTTCTCTCCTCCCAACACTCGGAGACGAAGGGCTTGATGACATCCCTTGCCCCATTCTTCCCAGTCTCTCCGATTAGCATATTAACCCTCTCCTTTGAGTCGCCCCCTAACCACATGTCCTTCATTCTCCCATCCCACTTCCCCATTATGCTCTCCGTGAATCTTGTTCTTTTAGACTGGTATTTTGGGCATTCTATAAGAAAGTGTTCCAGGGTCTCCACCACGCCCAAATTACACATCTGGCACTGCTTTTCACTGTTTTTCCCAATTTTTCCCCTCAGCTCCAGGGACCGCGACCTCAACTTGAACAGCAGTGAGCCCCCAAAGGTGCCATCAAGGTACTCTTCAAAACCAAGCTTCTCTTTATCACGTAAGCCACACAAAGATCGCTTTGATTTGACCCCCTCTCGCCAATTATGGTTACAATCCTCCATGACCCTTTCTCTGACGATCTTTTTACCCTGGTTTGCCCCAACATCAAGGTCCGAGATCTCCAATGAGTAGTTTTCTACTAGCTCCCTCACTTGGACCATCCACCCCGTCTTGATATTTGAGTTGAAAGTTCTCAGGAACATTACTTTACACCATCGGCTATCGGGGTGATTTACCAAATAATTAAGATAACCGAGTTTCAATAGGTCTATCCTGTCCTTGATCCTCATCCACCCAAGCTCACCCCTGATTGCTTCTAGCGCTGTAGCATTACTCGACCCTGTTATCCATCGGCCTGCATCGTTCTGCAGGGTTTCCAAGCTCTTAACAGCCGTCTGGTTTAGGGGTACAACTTCCGTACCGTATGTTATACTTGGCAGACCCACCATTTCCCAAATGGTTTTCCCTACGAAAACCTTATTGAAACTATTTCTCCCTATAAGTTTCATTTGGTTAAGGATTCGCTTCCCCTTCAGAATCAGTTTATTTGTTTGGTTTCGGTAGATGCCTCTTCCTGTGATGCTTATATTTACCCCCAGGTACTCATGGTCACTAGTCTCTCCTACACTAAGAAGTCTGCTGCTACCTTCCGGAATGCAGAACTCCCCCACTCTCCACCTTCGAGTGGGGTCCACTTTGCGGCCCACATGTATAACTTTGCTCTTGCTTTCATTAAGTTCGAGTCTCCATTTGCTCCCATATTTCCCAACAATTCCCAGCATCTTCGCTAGCCCCTCTTCGCTTTCTGCCACTAGCACCATATCATCTGCAAAAAATAGCCCTGGGATCTTCAAGTTACCAACTGCAACCCCCTCGTCGCTATGCAGGAGTTCATCTCCTAAGCCTTTGATGTACCATGCAAAAAGAATTGGCGAAAGGATACACCGCTGTTTTAGGCCTATCTCCATAGGCACACGTTTTGTTGTAATGTTACCCAGGCTAAGTTCACTCTGTACATCTTTATATAATGCTTTCATAATCCCAACAAACTCGCCTCCCAAGCCCAAAGCCTCCAGCTTGCGCCACATACCCTCCCCCCATACTCTATCGTATGCCTTTTTAACATCCAATAAGGCCATAAACATCTTTTTCCTTTTTGCTTTCGCGGATTCTATCATTTGGGATAGCGTGAAAAGATGGTCAGTGACTCTCCTTCCCTTCCTGAAGCCATTCTGGATTTCTCCCAAAAAACCATTCTCTTCAATCACCTCCTCTAATCTCCCATACAGGACTTTACAAAAGACTTTTCCAATGTTGCCGCTGACAGAGATCCCTCGATAGTTATCCAAGACGTCTTTTTCCCCCTTTTTGTGAATAAATGTCACTTTACTTTCCCTCCACTCCTTTGGGACCTCTTGTTTTTCTATGGCTAAATTGAATAGGGCAGTTAGGCTTTCCAAGAGTTCCTCTCCCCCTTTTTTGATAAACTCGTTAGGAATTTCGCACACCCCTCCCGCTTTTCCATTCCTTAATTTTGAGATCACCCTTCGCACCTCCTCAGTTTTGATTTCGCTGCCCACGAAGTTCGATAGATTTTCCTCGATCTGGTTCGGACACTCTGGTGGGTTCCCCATGCCCCATCGCTTATCGTTCACCTTTTCCCAGTGCTTGACTAGTTCTAATGCGATTTGGTCCCGCTCTTCTGTGACTCTTCCATTTACTTTAATACTCTGTGGGTTACTCCCTTTGTTACGTTTGTTCACCCATTTTCAAAATACGTTCGAACTCGACCCCCTGTCCTTCTTATCGTCCTAATAAGACTGCTATTTCGCACTCTCCGGTTGTCGTCTTTAATCTTATTTACTTTATTTCGTGCTTGTTGGTATTCTTCCTTTGCCACCATGGCCTCATTGCTTTCCACCCCCTTAAGTTTTCTACTTCTCCTGTATGCAACACATTTAGCTTTTCTACCTTTTATGGCCCTTTTCAGTTCTTCGTTCACTCTGTACCCGAGTTCCTGTGTTGGCATCCTAATCTTTCCTACACTTTCCTTCCCTGCCTCCACTAGGCTCGCAACTATGGCGTCGGCCATCTTCTGGACACTGCCCCCTTGTGTACGGTAGCAAGCTTTGGTTTCAGTTTTTCTTCGAATTTCGCCCAGTCGACATCCTTTTTGAGTTCCCAAACCTCCTTGAAGCTTCCTTTGCTCTTATCTAGGTTTTTGGCCCTGATCGTCACTGTAATCAAGTTGTGATCACTATCCAACTCCATTTTGCCCTCATCATCCACTTCTACCCCTATCACTTCCCTCCATAAATCAATATTTGTGAGAATGTAGTCAATTATTGATGTTCTGTCGTTTCTCTCCCAGGTCCATTTCCCCTTACACCTCGCGTCCCTGTTCAGAACCTTCAGACCGAGCTCATTTGTGAAGTTCAACAGCTTCCTTCCATTCCTGTTGACTTTCTTGTCCCCACCCTCTATGCCTTCTTCCTTATCACCTATGTGTCCATTAAAGTCGCCCATCAGTATTACACCGAGACCCCTGTTTTCTAATTCAGTGATATTGGACCTTAGTGTTGAGTATATCGAGTCATTCCACTCGGGTTTACTTCCCTCCACCGCACAGTACACAATCCCAAGGGCAATACTTTTGTTTCTCAGACTGATCTTTACCCATCCAATTTCTTTTGACACCTCAGCCGAGGTGGTGATATCTTCCAGATCAGTGATCAGCGACGGTTTTAAATCCTCTTTAATGTACATGCCTACCCCTCCCCCTTTTTCTGGCCTTCCGTTCGCCCTACACCTATCCACACACACCCGCTTACTTGGTCTACCCGTTCCTCGTGTCTTACCCACGTCTCGCTTAAGCCCATGACATCAAACTCCTCTGCCTCGATCAATGTAGCAATTTCACTTACTTTCCGGTGGAGACCCTGGATGTTGCTATAACCCACTTTCAGTGTACCGAGGTCCATTGGCTTCCGTACACGATACACAAAACGCACGCCAAATGAGAATGTCTACTGCTAAATACAACAGAGAATTTCATAATCACTTGGAAAAAAATGTATTTTTAAACAAAAAGGAGATATTTGAAATCCTGAAACAAACATACATAAATAAACACAGGTTCATGTGCTCAATATCACTTCGTGATGAATCATTTACAGCATCATATCAAAATGAAACAACTCTACCGTTCTCCAGAGGAGTTGAAAGATTATTGGATTGGATAAACAGTTGCTGCATTGCCCTAATTTCCAATAAACGCAGGGTTTTTAAAAAATGTATATGGTTTCAAGAATGGTTGTTAAATGTATTTGGATGCTAAAAAGTCACTAATTGACTGGTGCCCAAACAATAATGAGATATCAACCGATTTTGACAAGCAGAAGACCGAGAGTTTTTCTTCATGGTCCAATTAAAAAATACCTTTTATACAATCTGAAATAATATGAAAAACATAGGAACAGTACACTGAAGAACTATACAACATTTCCACCTACATTTTGTTATGAAAAATTTGAAGAGGTACGGAAGACCGGAGCATTTATTGATTTGAGAAGGAAAAAATTGCATAAAGGCGGTTCGAATAAATATTTGAATAAAGTGTGTTTAATATATGCTTTTCGCGTCTATTTTGGAAACAAATGTGGAACTAAAATGTTTTCAGGCTTTGTTTCTCATGTTTTTATCAACGTAAAATGTGTAATTAATTTTTGGAAAAACATTGTCATGGCGCTGTGTGTTAATATTCACTGTTTTTTTGGTATCGAGGCATTGGGTTGTCACCCTGATTAATGCTGTGTCCGAGAGGAAATAAACTATTCTGCTCATTGTCGTCGCTCACAGCTTTCTTTCAAGTTAAAACTTTTCAGTCCTTTACTCACGAATGGACATTCCAAACAAAACTATCGCACGGCCTGGAAAAGTGAAGCTCCAAATACATCCCTGGCTTATCTCATCATGAACTTGTATAAGTTATATCCCCTGAACTTTTCAGACGTGTAAGGATGGTTCAATAAGGAAGTATGTAATTGTTAATAAAACACATATAACATCACTAGAAAATAAAACAACGTTTTATTTTGTTACTTTTAATTAACGAAAACAAGACAGCTTTCGGGGCTGTCTGTTGTTTTCGATTATTAAAAGTTACAAAAGGAAACTAGGCTTTTTTATGGCAAGCTAATTAGAAGCAATTAAATAACTGTCCACTTTGGCTCTTTGTTCAGCGAATATGTTTTTACAATTTCACCTGCTTGACTTTTATATTAATGGGAAGGATAGTGTCTGTATTATATGCCACGATACGCACACTGTTGATATAATAAACAGATAAAGTGACAGTCCATTAAAAAAACATTAAAATATGTAGAAAACGTTGTTTTCCTTTTTCAAATGCGTTTAAATATAGAATAAATCGGTACTATGGCCGGTAATCAGAATTAAACCACGAGTAGGATAAGGGTGATTTAAATCCATATTCTACGAGTGGTTTAAATCTGATCACCGGCCCTAGTGTCTATTTGTTTTATTTTTATGTAACAATCAGCATGTATTTTGTCTGTATTAACTCCGCCAACTGTCGTGTATCCGACCCCCGATACAGATTTTGTATCAGGGGGTCGGATACAAGCACGTTCCTTTCGCGTGATTTCTTCGACTCGCCGTGATCTGCCCTTAGAACCCAGAGCTCGACTCGGATACATATTTTGTGCATCCACATAATGGTAACAATCTCTTATAAAAACTTTCTGTGACGTCATCTATTGTGTATGGTAGCTGTTTAGATACACTAATCACCATTAAGGCATTGGATAGTTAAATATCCAACGCTTGACTGTTGGATAGTTGAATTGAGTCAACTATCCCATTGCAAACAATTGGATATTTCACTTGTCTCACATGATGTGATCGAAATATAGATAGGGACTTCATGAAAAGACAAAATTAAAGGACACGCAAATTTTATTTCAACACAATAATTAGCTGGAAGTATACCATATAAACCGAGTCACCTCCAGTGATAATACCACGAACACATGGGTTGGTTGTGAGATTGGCCTGTAAGCACATAACAAATTTGAAAACATTTGAAAAATTAATTTCTATAAATACTTACAAAAAATTTTTTGAATTGAATGTGTTATTTCTTTGGTTTATTTTAAAATTAAGTCCTAACTGTTGAAACGCAGCGGTGACTTAATCGCACAATAAACTAAAAAAATAATACATTTACTGGTGCCATTGATTTGGAAATCATTGTCATTTAGACTGGTATATCTATGACAAGATCGCCTTTTCGGACTCGGACGGACTTGTTTGAATTCTTTGCAGCAGCCACAGAAACTCTCTCATCATTAACGTCACTGTCAGATGTTTTTCGCTTAACCCCCTGTACAACGTCACTAGCAAAATGTTCCTGCTCCACGCCGGTGCGTTTGTAATTCCTCACAGCGTCAGATCTATGGCCAGTCTTTTCGCAAATTATTTGTTCCGGCAACTCGGCTTGATACATACGCGTTGCTGCGGTGGCTCTCAGGGAATGGTTTGTAAAGAAACCATCTATTCCAGCGTTAGCACACAAAGTTTTAACCACTTTTGAAAGAGTATTGATACCGACGCGTGCATCTGCATACCATTGCGTTTCAGTAGGTTTGTTGAGAGAACGCAAATATAGATACACACATCTTCCCTGTTTGGGTCTTAATGAAATATACTTTTCGTACAAGGCTACTACACATCTGTCGGGTTTAAGGGTGTTAGCAAATGCCTTACTTTGCTTCTTTTTGAGCTTTCTGTGATCGATACCACCCATATTGCACTTTGATATATCCTCAGTGTATTCAAGGAATCTCAAGCCACTTTTATGATCAAAGTTAACTTTCAACTGACTGTTTTCGTCCGCACGCAAATTGTAATGTTCTTGGCCACCCCTCAGAGCAAAATTCAATCCAAGAAGATACAATAAAGTGTTTCTGAGTTTATCGGGAGAGTCAGAACCCAAAATCCCTTCATTCCACATTCTCTCCTCATCGTCCACTGTTATGACATTTGCTTGCTGTTTTTCAATTCCAACCCCAGCCCTTGCTAATGACTTCATTTTCTGATCTAGAAGATTCCTAGTGCTGGAGAAGATTTCGTCATCCATTATGGTCACGAATCGTCCGTTCTCGCGAAGATAATGCTGGATGGCAATCAAAATTTCATACAAAGTATTACCACGATACTCGTCCCCGTTCTCCCTACGAACCTCAAAAATGAAGGCACCCAAACAATAGTCAAGCATATCACTGTCCATGGATAAAATGTCACCACTAACATGTCTGATATCACGTCTGTTGACTTGGACTTTCTGTCTGTTTTCCATCCAACCCTCAAAAAGCCTTAATGCCCATTGACTTTTGCTTTCAGTTTTTTTTGGCAAAGCGAGAATGAGAGAGTACATCTCTGTCCCTATCCGGGATCGGCACAGAGTAATGGGCACTATTCTCTGCATTCTGTGTAATTTGACGTAGGGCTTCATCAGTTGAGCGGATGAACTCAGTGTCAGAAATATCACTAAAAACCTGATTAAAACTGGTATTTAAGTTGAAATTAGGAAGTGTCTCAGTCCCAGATTTCTCTAGCTCCAAAGCATCGCTTAGTATAGCATCTGTGTCATTTCCAGAACCATTGGTTTCAAAAAATTTATTTTGTGTTATAAAAATATCAGATTCCGATTCGTATGCGTTCATCGTGGCAAGTTATTATGTGGACGCTGGTCAGTTAAACGAGGCAAGATATTAATGTGCACTCATTCAACTCAAAATTAATTAACAAGCGTGCGTAATCATTAAAATGTTTCATTCAACTATCCAATTGTTGGATAGTTGAAGCGTTTTAACAGTGAGCGAGGTTCCAAAAAGGGTGAAAGTTTTTAAGTAGGATAAATAACTCGTTGATATTGGATAGGATAGAGAAAGTACCCCGTCTCGGGCCTAACGGCCCTCGACGGGGTACTTTCTCTGACCTATCCAACATCAACTCGTTATTTATCCTCTACATATACCATGCTGTTAAAAAATAATAGACTTTGTCACTTAAAATGGAGAAAAAAATGACACTTTCTATCGCAAGCATACGGGGTTGTTTTATTTACATCTGCGCCGGTGGGCAGTACTACCGGCTGTTCGTGAATCCTTGACTGACAGCTAAAGACATCGTCAAAGTTGACTGAATTTACCTTGCTTTTTCAAGCAAACAATTATTAACAATTCTTAAATTTTATTTTAAATATTTAATTTTAGGTATTTTAAATTTAATATTTCATTGCACGTAGTAGATATTATCGCAAAATGTATGTTTGAATGAAACATCGCGAAGTGTGAATGTATCGAAGTTGGCAAATTTCTTCATGTCACGTCATGGATGAACTTCCAACTGTGTGAGTGTAAATTATATTTAACCCCAGTAGACGCTTAAACCTGGTAGAGGGTTTAAAATCTAAAATTTAATATACAAGCTTTTCACAGGTAGTAACATAGGCGAGCATGGTATAAACAGAGAATAACAGTCAAACGTTCAAACTGATTGGGGAAAAAAATTGTAAAATTCCAGCATCCAGCTTCTGCATTTTTATACTACTCTGCAGAAAAATTCCTGCAGTTTGTGAAATGATGAGCACATCTGTGATACAACTTCGCTAACATTTCGAAATTTCAATTTTTATATGAAATACCCATACCCTTAGCATTAAATTTACTGGCAATTTTAGAAAATTAAGGGAAGCTAACTTTCCCATAAAGCTCTTCCAATGAAGAAAATTGTCAGCCATGACATATTTTGGAAGGACAAACCTTCCCTCGCGAAAGAAATGTGATATATAGAATATATCCATAGCAGCTTGGTGTACCAAATGTTCACTACGAGTGGTGAACATCTGGTATACAAAGCTACTTTGGGTATATTTTATTTATACCATGATCGTCAGATTATTAAGAGTCGCTATTATTTTTATCCGATTTTACTGAGCAGCAGCCGTAAATACGTGCGAATTTGTTTTTGTTTACATGAGGATCGGTGGGCGGTACTTCCGCTGTCAGTTTTATCACCGAAACGAAATTGAAAAAGAAAGAGGACCTTTTTCATTTGCACAACATAATAACATACTATTTCGAGTTATGGATGGTTTATTAACATGAGACAATGCATGTTTGTTAATTTTTAGTGTTTTTTGGGGTAAACGCATTTAAAAACGTAATAAATAACTGTCATTTTCATTTCACTCTTCGCGAGGCGACGTGCGATAAATTTAGACAAGTTCGCATTCAGGTCGACGTCACCAAAGGTCAACTTGGATGTAGTTCCACTGTAGATGTAAATTTTAACTACTGAAATCCCATTGCTGACGTATTCACCACGGATGGTGTGTAAAGCTAAAATTTATATCATAGGCTTTTCATGTATTGTAGAATAGGTACTCATGGTATAAAAAGTCATAGCCAAAGAAACTATGTTAGAGTGATGGACAGAGTGAACCATCTCCGACATTCTAATACGTTCCCTTATATATATAATATGTTGTTGTGTAACACACTGCGACATAAAAAGGCAGAGAACCTTTTCCAAAGTATGTCACACAGAAGGAGTTCATCAACCACAGCAAACATACGCAGCGTTTCTGCCGTATGTATAAAACATTTCGCGGTTACACATACACAGTTAAATCAATGGATGTTACACGAATGACATGATTGAACGAAATAGTAAAGATGAGAATACCAGAAAGAGGTACCCATTGGACCAACGCTTGAACATATTGACAAGCAAACAAAAAATGACGAAACAACAGTTATTGCTGAACAAACTCTTGCAATCCAAAAAGCTACTGCGACGGGGAAAATCGTGTACAATAACAACAATCAGAAAGACTGTGTGGAACAACTACTCACTAACATGAGCAGCCGCATCCATAAAAACCGCGATGTTCAGAAAGGGAGGTACTCAGAATATTTTCATCAAAATGCCTCCGCCAAAACAAACAAAGAGAAAGAACAAAAACCCGTTAACCAGTATACGTCTAACTAAATTCCGTAGTCGAGTTGAAAGTAATATTTTTCAACTTTCGAGGATGTGTACGATGGAAAAAGTCGTATATATCTTCTAGCGACAGTTGAATGCAAACTCGCACGACAGTCATTACATCCAATATGTGATATTCCATTCAAATATCGCGATAAGAGTCATTCGAGGAGTTTCCAATAGCTTGTCTCTCAACCCAGAATGTACAAGAAAGTACCATTTTGAAAGATGAAAGAACATTTGACAATTATTGCTCATACTGGAAGGGAAAACAGTCCCGCTTTCTGTCATCCTTCGAGTCTGTGCTATGCTCCTGGTCACAGCGTTCGTTTCAAACAGTGACTGTAATCTTTCCAAGTTGTTGCACCGTAAGAATTTTACAAGTCCTGGTAGGCTCCTACGTTGTTGATTTTCATGTGGAAGTGTTTTTTAATGTACAAATTCATATTGTGCAAAGCATCATGTTGTTACAAAGACATCCTGAGATCTGCCAGTTCCGTCAATAAAAATTGAGAGTTTTTCATTATGGTAAGTCGAACATGTATTACAACTCTTTTGTATGATATCTGGAATTGCTATCAACCACTTATGGTCAAAACTATTGTCGTTTGACTGACTATAACACTTGCAATGGTATCAAAATTTATTATTTTAAATATTATTTTTTGAATTTTTTCAAAAAAATATCAACAAAACCATATCATGCGACCCCTCTTTGGAACGAGCTCGTTCCAAAGAGGGGCCACATGATATGGTTTTGCTGAAATTTTTCGAAAAATAATATTTTTTCAGCTGCTGAATTTGCATATTACGCGGGTGGATGCGGGCGATTCGTTGGGTAAAGGGTTAATAAAATGCAGACAAATAACGTAGGAGCGTGTTTTGAGTTGTCTTACATTCTGACGTAACTTTTACACATACTTAACCCCTTTCCTCGCATAATGAAGATGATCCGACAGAGCTATTCACAAAATTCACCATTCAAATTTTATGTTATCAATGTTTACCTTGAAAACATCGTTTATGACGCCTGATTGGAACGGGCTTATCCAATGAGTGGTCATAAACAGTGTTTTAAGAACAAAATGAACATTTTCAGTTATTCATGAACATTGTCACAAGTGTTGTCTTCTAATCGCGGTAGGTTATGGGTTAACGTATTCCTGACGCCACATCGAGTATTTAAGGGAAAGTAATTATGCAACAGACGGGTAGACGATATTGAGCTTCATAATCGATAATACGTGCAAAGTATTTATTATTCATCACCATTGTGGACGCATAACGCCTATTTTTCCTTTAGATATAACACAGAGAAGAGAACAAATCCGTTGGACGGTATTGTTTCTGTTTTAAATGTGTCGTTTTTCTTAAAGTGTGGGATTAAATATTTCCATGAAATAAAGTACCGCAAGTGATGTGATTTCAAGGAATGGAGAAAATGTGTTCTTTGTCTAGATTTTTAAACCTTCCTTTTTATTACCTCTGAGTATTCTACAACGGACCAGATTCAGCAATACTGAGTTAACGTTGAAGTACTGAGCCTGTTGTGTGAATTCCAACCGCTTTCTAACCAGAAAGAAGAGAAATATTAGACTGTAAGAAAGTCTATTACATATTTTGTGTCCGTCAACATTCTCCATTTACCGGAGAACTCTGCTGATCGGCTGAGGAGTTTGTGTTGACAGAAGAACAAAAGTTCGGCAACACTCTAAAATTAGTTGGGTAAAACATCAACCCAAATCAACTGGGCTGAGTGAATATGAACCCATTTGGGTTCATATTCACTCAACTGAGTTGAATTGGGTTGATTTGTAAGCCAACTGATTTTAGATAGTGATAGGCCTGCATTACGCATTGACACTCAATTATTATACTACGTAGAATATTCAGTAGCTTGAAAGCGGATGGAAAAAGTGTGCCAGCGGCCACAAAACTCACATGTGGTGTAGGGAGTGGATCATTGCGTTGGCCTCTCATGTCCAAGGTCCCGGGATTGATCCTCGGCAGGAAACATTCTCGTGGTATACGAACACTCTCTGTTAGCATCGGTTATGGAGGTGATGCTGTCCACCCTTCAAGTTAGACATTCACTATCGAAAAAGATTTTGAAAATGAAGCCATGAAAGGGGGTATAAAATTGACTCTATTAATTGAAATGCTAACACATTTATGATAATTATCAGGTTATTATCATTTAGTTTAAACATTATTTATTTCAAGAGTACAAAGCATATAAAAAAATCTTTACATACAGTGATGTGGATTCGGCAGAAAGCTACAAGCTTATACAGCTTATTATCATTTGGTATTCTTCTGGGAATTGAATATGTGCTAACAAATACTCAAGCTTAGAACTTTGAACAATTCACACTGTCCTAACATTAAATCAGATCTTATGCAAGAATGATCAGTTTTCGATGTTTCATCATTTTGTAACTGTGATTGATGGAATTAACTCAGGATAACGAAATTTCTTGAAGTGCATTTCAAGGATTTTTGTTATTACGATGAGTAAGCGTACTATAGAAATGTCGTACCGATCGACACCATGCATACTTATGAAGCTCGATATTGCGTACACTGTAGTTGTAAATAGTAACAGTTAGAATATTTGCCGATTTGAAACCGAATTGGAATTTTAGGAAGCTAAGGAGACATCAGCATCCCCAAAGAAGCTCTAAAATCCAGAAAGATGGAATTTCCAACTACTCATGACTTGCCCTCCGAAATTCCAATTAGAAGAAATTTTGGCCAGAATTGGGGGTGACCCTTCCCCCCTTGTCAACACGTCCCTGTAAGCAATAGGCACCAACCGAGCTGGGGGAAGTTCATGAATTTGAACACCCTGATCAAATTAATGGAATACTGATTGCCACGTTGGTAACTAACTTACACTGTCTGTCATTTATTCAATTACCCCCCCCCCCCCCCCCCCCCCCCCCGTTCGAGCCTCGGGAAGTGAATCATTGCTTCAGCTGTAAACGACCCACTGTTTTACTGGTAAAATAGAATCCAGTCACCATTGTTTGGGGTGGAAGTCCCCTAAAATGGGCAGTCTGGGTATAAATGATTGACTAAACTTGAATTTATCTCCAGTTTACGGTCACGATTACTCATTGTGCAGAAATATGTGACCTTAAACCCCAATAAATAACGACGCCTGCTCTGACACCAGTTCTCAGAAGCATTACTATATCTGCGCTTTGTCCGTTTACTGGACTCTCTTACAAGCGGATTCTAAAATTTTACAACGTGTTTATTATAATTCTTCTGTGGTTGAACGTGTTGAGATATTTCTGTGCTCATAATTCACAAGTCTTCGTCAAAGGTTTGAGTGTTAAACTTGCCAGTTTAATCATGACACATTTTGTGTACATATTTGTCGCTGTAAATGTAACATGTTGTGCTTGAGTATTCAGAAACAATAAATTTATAGAATTTTTAAATACTCTCAACAGAATACATCACGAGCTTCTCTCCAGTTCAGACTCTCGGAAATACCGAAGAAAAACAAATCTGTTCACATTTGGTTTTGGGGGACTGATTATTTCGACTTCATGTACATTGCGTATTTTGTTTGATTCACGCATGTATTCGACTCGTCACTTGCTCCATTCACCCCACAGTCGACATACATTTCCACTGTTTTACTGGTAAAATAGAATCCAGTCACCATTGTTTGGGGTGGAAGTCCCCTAAAATGGGCAGTCTGGGTATAAATGATTGACTAAACTTGAATTTATCTCCAGTTTACGGTCACGATTACTCATTGTGCAGAAATATGTGACCTTAGACCCCAATAAATAAATAAATAAATATTTAAATAAATAAATAAATAAATAAATAAATAAATAAATAAATAAATAAATAAATAAATAAATAATCTTCAAAACGCACTGCTCATGTATACTCAGTGGATCACAGAGGTATTCACATGACGCCACTTGAACACCTAGTACGTTGTTCTGACAGGTATTTCAAATAGCTTGCAAACCCCGAAAAATCATAAGAGTCTGGGTATTGATCCGCATCCACCGGATGATAGGGAATTAAAATCCTTCCCTACGCGAGCCGGATATTTTAGGCCAACCCTATTCACAAAAATAGATATTCAAATGTTGTTATTTTTCAATTTTGGCCTCAAAAACATAGCTAATGCAGGGGCGGCGGAACCGGGGGTGGCGGGGCTGCGAGGAGGGAGTTGGGGGGGGACTTCAGCCCCTCCACCTTTTTTGCCGGGCCATGTTTTTTGTATGCAAATATTTTAACACAACCAATGACTGGTGAAACAAGGGGCGGATCCAGAGCCTCCCTCATATTCTCCCCAGCTATGTTTCTCTCGTACTGGTTCCAGTTTCTATGGATTTCGGATAATTTTTTGCAGTAAGTGGCAGCAAACGCTAAAATGTATACAGTCTGTTAATAAATCGTTTTTTTTATGAAATAGATCGTAATCTTACAGACAAAGCTGATAAATAGACCTCACCTGTATGCTTTACCGCCGTTTTTTAATGGCTCTCAAAGTGTGAAATCTTTCAAATGCATCTCCTGAAAATCTCAAAATATCCACTCAGATGAATGGAAATGAGTGTTTTGGGACCCTGGAATTTAAAATTTTAATACCGACGACCATCCATCGCCCGATCCAGCCACCCCCACTTTGAAACTCGTTCATCCGCCCCTGCAATGCCCCCTAATTGGAACGAGCTCATTGTGCGCGTTCCAGTGGGGTCATAAGATATGCTTTGGATGTAAAACATGAATTTTTTCAGTTATTCAAGAATTTATGGGCGAGTGTCTTCTGCTATTCGTGTTTGGCAAAGGGTTGAATCGTCCTGTGTCTACTGTATATTCGCTGATCCAAACCGATGTTGGAATAGATGATGTACTGGATCTGGAACGACGATGGGAGATTTTAAAACTACTGTAGAAGTTATTAGCATCCGACAAGAGAAAATGAACGACAATTCGGAGATTAAGACAGAGAGTAATGAAATAACGCCTGCTCTGACACCAGTTCTCAGAAGCATTACTATATCTGCGCTTTGTCCGTTTACTGGACTCTCTTACAAGCGGATTCTAAAATTTTACAACGTGTTTATTATAATTCTTCTGTGGTTGAACGTGTTGAGATATTTCTGTGCTTATAATTCACAAGTCTTCGTCAAAGGTTTGAGTGTTAAACTTGCCAGTTTAATCATGACACATTTTGTGTACATATATGGCGCTGTAAATGTAACATGTTGTGCTCGAGTATTCAGAAACAATAAATTTATAGAATTTTTAACTACTCTCAACAGAATACATCACGAGCTTCTCTCCAGTTCAGACTCTCGGAAATACCGAAGAAAAACAAATCTGTTCACATTTGGTTTTTGGGGACTGATTATTTTCGACTTCATGTACATTGCGTATTCTGTTTGGTTCACGCAAATATTCGACTCGTCACTTGCTCCATTCACCCCACAGTCGACATACATTTCCATTGTCAAATTCGTTTTAAGCGTTATACAAATATATTGGCTCAGCGCGATACTTCTACCAAGTTTGTTTCTGCTAGCTGTGTGTATGAATTTGAAGACTCGTTTCAAATACTTAAGTGCAGAATTCCGAAGTCTTTCTCATCGAGACCAACTACACGAGATTCATAGACTAAGACAACGGCATCAGGTGATTTGTAAAATGGTCACTTATTTCAACGAGATGTGGAACTTACTGACAGCTATGAATCTCATGTTTCCACTGATAATTGGATTGATCCAAATTTACCAGCTGTGTTGGAATAGGGTGATATGGCAAGACTTTGTGAAGGTAGCTGCGTTTTCAAGCTGGATAATGACATTTCTCTTTTTACTTGTGGTCAACATCTTGGGGCCTGTCGGTGTCTCTGAAGCGGTAAGTCTTCCTTGTTATGCTACATCATACAAACTACTCCTACTACAGTACAGTCGCCGTGGACTGTTCGTAATCCACGCGTGGGCAGTGATGTCAACGCATGCATTTACCAGGTAATAAAAATCATCATCAGCAAAATTTTAGTTAATGAAGCACCGGATTGCTTCATTAATTAAATGTTTGATGATTATTCCTATAGTTGGTGCTTGGAATCTAGTATTATTGCGTCCGTGAAATATTGCCCACCTGTTGAAAGTGAGCAGTCCATGGCGGCAGTACTACTACTATTCCGACACAAGGTGACCCCGACTGTCGAAAGTGTCGTTAAACTCCAATAAATACTACTACTACTACTACTACTACTACTACTACTACTACTACTACTACTATTACTACTACTGTTTACTATTTATTCTTACTACTACTAGTATTCTTATTACTACTAACTACTATTACTAACTCTTACTACTACTACTATTGATGCTGTTTACTTTATTCTTATCACCTTTTCCCATTTCCATTTGGGGTAAGGAATAATATGGAAACAATTATATTTCCACACAAATAGGTGTTGACAGCCCAAGTAAATAATGGATAAAAACAGGTAGATGCATTCGTTAATCTCTCTCCGTCGCTCTCTCTCTGTTGCGGAGTTTGGCTAATTAAAGCATTGAAAGTAACTATTATTGACCAAAATAAGACGTGGAAATTCCCTTTACATGATGTCGCCGAAACGCTTCCACGAGCACGACGGTTAACGTCGACACCCACATTTATTAGAAAGACTCAATATAATCAAACATGATGAAATGGATGCTTTGTATGTTTGCCACATGTGGCTAACAAACACAACTATCCATGTTTCATGTTTGATGGCAGTAAGTGAACTACTACCACCACTACCACTACCACCACTATCGCTGTTATTATTAGCGATATGCATATAATGTGTTAACTTTCAGAGTTAGGTAAAAGCATTCTACTTAGTATAGTATCTCTTGAACCCTGACTGCAGGACCACTCCGTCTGATAATAAAAATATTCAATGAGATGAATAAGGACAAAGTTTGAAAATGGTAAATAACGGTTACTTCCCTTTGCAGTGATAAAAGCTTACGTCTTCACCACGACCAAATGAATACAACAAAGCGCAACAGAAAACAGCTTGGGAGCGATGCACATTGAATGACGCTCTCGAAATTTAATTTCCAGAAATATTGTTGTTTTCTTTCTATCAGAGTATAAAATTATTTGAATAATAATGATTATACACGTATTTAAATCTGCCCCAAATATTAAATGAAAAAATGGACACAAGTGGGGCTGCCCGGTATATCGATAAACCGATATATACCGGTATTCAAACCAATATCGATTGAATACCGGTGTTATTACAAAAATATCGGTTTATCGTCATTATTTATTTACCTTCAATTTAATTTTCAAGATGTCTTGAGTTTCAACTGTTGCCCCGAATGAACAATATTATCCATTTACCCAGGGAATCGCCCGCATGTGCCCGTGTAATATATAATTTCAGCAGTTGAAAAAATAATTTTTAAAAAATTTCGACAAAACTATATCATGTGACCCCTCATTGGAACGAGCTCAGCGAGCTCGTTCCAATGAGGGCTCACATGATATTGTGCAGCCCTAGACACAAGTGTTTTAGCCATTTCATGAGACAAAAGCAAAAAGCCAGCGTTATGCGGTCACCCTGGATAAAAACATATGGACCCCTATGATATTTGCTTGTTTCTGTGGCTTATTATACCAAAAAACTTTATATCTGGAGCTGTGAAGGTGTACTTACGATATGTAGTATCATCACAGATTTAAAATGTCGGAAGTGCCCTTTTCTTCGATGGATTCTGTTATGAGACATTATCTTATGGGACAAGTGCCCCCACGGAAAACTGACCCACCCCCAGTACAGAAATGCACAGTTGGACATCTTACCCCAGTCTACTGTTTGAATATCGCCTATAATAAAAATCTACCACGGTTGTGTGTTTGAAAACTTATTTACTCTCAGTTACGTTATTATTGCGTTTTATAATTCTCATTTCATGCCTCGCAAGCTGCATGAAAAAAGAACAGGACTATTCTTAACCCTTTGAACTCTAGTTCAATGGCAGCAATTAGAAGAGTCCATGTTCATTATTTGGGGTAGATCAATCAATATTTTTAACGCGAAGCTTCTCCGTTGCACGTTGTAATTATAGATTGGTCTACCCCATACATTTACCGAACAGTTATCCTATTTAATGACGCTATAACATATCATCCTGGCCGGAGAAGCGGCCGCTCTGGTTCAAAGGGTTAACCCTTTACCCAACGTTACGGCCAAAACCGTCCAACGCTATTCTCAAAAAATCGCCAATTAATTTTCTTTACTTTTTTCATTTTTTGTCTCAAAAACATAGGTTATGACTCCTCGTTGGGACGAGCTCGTCGAGCTCGTTCCAATGAGGGGTTATAACCTATGTTTTTGAGACAAAAAATGAAAAAAATAGTTATTATTACCACTTTATAGGGCGTTCCCTAGTACATTAACAAAGTTTAACAGGGCATTACAAGAACGTAACGCTCAACTTACAAAGTCGCGTGATGTGTCAGGCCGTTAAATGACTTTTGTTCCTCGCTGTGGTTCACTCGAAAATGGAAACAGTTTCCAGAAAAAGTTTCAACTTGTAAACAATGTGATTCTTATTTAAATTATTAAATATGTAAAATGTCCAGCAAAGTCCCATAAGAACAAGCAGCTGTAGAAAGTGAGTAAGTCTACAGACATTTTAAGCCTCTATTCCTGATTTAAAAGCGGTAAATATCGCGTCTGTTTTTACGTTTTCTAACTTTGTTGCCATTGAAAGCGTACCTGCACCGATCACGTGATACTCATGTGACACCAGTTTGTTTGAGAACAGACGATAATATAATAATAATAATAATAACACTTTGGCCAGCCGCTGGTTTGTCGCGGTTCTCGGACGAGAAGGCCATGGTTACCTCTGTACTCCCAACTGCCTCCCTATTCCCACGCTTCTCCTCTCCTCCCAACACTCGGAGACGAACTGCTTGATGATATCCCTTGTCCCATTCTTCCCAACCTCACCGATTAGCATATTAACCCTCTCCTTTGAGTCTCCCCCTAACCACATGTCCTTCATTCTCCCATCCCACTTCCCCATTATACTCCCAGTGAATCTCATTCTTTTAGGCTGATACTTTGGGCATTCTAGAAGAAAGTGTTCCAGGGTCTCCACCATGTCCAAGTTGCACATCTGGCACTCCCCTTCACCGTCTTTCCCAATTCTTCCCCTCAGCTCCAGGGATCGCAACCTCAGCTTGAACAACAGTGACCCCTCAAAGGTGCCATCAAGGTACTCTTCAAAACCTGGCTTCTCTTTATCACGCAGGCCACCCAAAGACCTCTTTGATTTGACCCCATCTCACCAATTACGGTTACAATCCTCCATGACCCTTTCTCTGACATCTGCCAAAATTGAAAACGTTAAAAATGTCTCAATCAAGCGAATTGAATGAAGACCAATTGGTAGTTTGTAGCTGCCACGTAAGGCACAGGGTCAAAACTTTTGTCAGAATCGCAGTGGTAATAATAGTAATAACATGACTTTGTCGGGTTTTGTGGTTTATTAACGGCCCAACAGGTGTGAATAACAGCCCTTCAGCTTATCAACGGAGTCGAGGGACGTTGATAATCTGAAGGGCTGTTATTCACACCTGTTGGGTCGTTAATAAACCACAATGGCCTCCAAAGTCATGTTATTGTTATATTTAAGAATTTTGTTTGCAAGTGTCGTCTGCTTTTCATGGTAGGTAAAGGGTTAAAGAAACATTTTTGCAGGTCAGTGCATACGATTTAAAAACTCCACTAATATAAGTAACTCGTGGAAATTATTGAAAGTGTTTTTGTAGCGCCTCTTTTGATGGTTGTGGTAAGCTGTAATAATAATATTATAATAACACTTTGGCCAGCCGCTGATTTGTCGCGGTTCTCGGACGAGAAGGCCATGGTTACCCCTGTACTCCCAACTGCCTCCCTATTCCCACGCTTCTCCTCTCCTCCCAACACTCGGAGACGAACTGCTTGATGATATCCCTTGTCCCATTCTTCCCAATCTCTCCGATTAGCATATTAACCCTCTCCTTTGAGTCTCCCCCTAACCACATGTCCTTCATTCTCCCATCCCACTTCCCCATTATACTCCCAGTGAATCTCATTCTTTTAGACTGATACTTTGGGCATTCTAGAAGAAAGTGTTCCAGGGTCTCCACCATGTCCAAGTTACACATCTGGCACTCCCTTTCACCGTCTTTCCCAATTTTTCCCCTCAGCTCCAGGGATCGCGACCTCGGCTTGAACAACAGTGACCCCCCAAAGGTGCCATCAAGGTACTCTGCGGTGTTTTTATGATTTCAAATTTTTATTGGGATCATTTTGCCACGGTGGTATTATTTCTCAGTAAATCTTAACAAAGCAAGTGTTAACAATATCTGCATTTCTCTTGCAGAGAAGGCTCAATACTAAAAATATGAAATGTAAAGTAAGTGAAGTAAAAAGACCGAAATTTCAAGTAGCAAATGTTTGCCATAATCCAACTAGGAATTTAACCTGTTCAATCAATCAGCTCTGTCAAACAAGACCGAATTGTTTAACCTTTTACCTGACGAATCGCCCGCATTCGCCCGCGTAATTTGCAAATTCAGCAGTTGAAGGAAATAAACTTTTCAAAATATATCACCAAAACCATATTATGTGACCCCTCATTGAACGAGCTCATCGAGCTCGTTCAATGAGGGGTCACATGATATGGTTTTGTTGATTTTTTTTTAATTCTAAAAAATAGTAAATAGAATAATAAATGTTTTATATCGTCTGCGTTAGGTAAAGGGTTAAATTCTTACATGTGGTTGCAAGATGTGAAAAATTTGCTGTTTGAAATTTTCATATTTCGACATCAGTGTGTAGTGTTTTATTCAAATCAACAACAACAGGAATGGAATAAGACAGATTTGAAAGGAAAGAGGAAGAGAAGAAAAGAAAAAAAAAGAAAAGTAAAAAAAAAAATAAAAATAAAAAAAAGAACCAGTTGAAACCAGTTGAAAGAAAAAAAGAGAGTAGGCCAGTCAGAATACATGATGTATTAACTACACTCGAAGAGTGCTTAAGTGAGTAGGTTAAATCATTCAATTCATTTAGTAAAGAGTAATGAATAAAGTCTACGAATAGAGTCCACGAATAGAGTCAAGGTGGCGTTAAGGTGGCGTAGTTGTCCGGACTGTTAATTCAACTGGAGGAGCAGTTGTCTTGGCTGCCCATTCAACTGAGGCAGTTGCCCTGGCTACCAGTTGGAATGGGGTAAGTTGTCCGTCCTGGCTGCCAATTGGACTGGAGGCAATTGTATGACTGTACATTTCTGACTGGGGCCACTTGGCCGGGTTGCACATGTGCGTACACCAACAAATAAATAATGTTATATTTTTATATACATGGTAATTTGGTACACAAACAGGTAGTGTTTGGCCACTGTCCCTTAATACCAGTTGTCAATGTATCTCAGATTGGTGACTTTATATTAAAACACCTCCCACCTTCTGGAAGTGTTTGTATGTATTAAACTTTTTATAGCAGTAAGTGGTAAAATACCTCAGACATTTTGTGTTTGTATGATGACCTAGGGGTTTAGTTAAAACTTTTTAGAGGTACTATTTTACATCTCTGTGATTCGTTTACGGGATTTACTTTGTTTTGTGATTTTCCGCCCTCTCCGCCCTGTTTCCATTCCCTTCCCCACCCACCCGCAAATATAATATCTGTTGTCTTCTGCGTTTATGAAAACAAGCAAGTGACATCGTCACATATCAGGCATTGATAGTGTTCGACGTACTACTCAGAGCGGAAACCTGCCCTCTTATCAGTTCTCATTCACCACCTCGTTTTTGGTTATCGGCATTCTATCTACTACCTGACCAGAGAGATCGCCCATTATGATTCCCGGTGCCCAATAAAGAGACCTTTTTGTTCATTCGCATGGAAAATGTCCCTCGCGTTCCTCCTCGAAGGTGGGAGCTGGAGGGGATGAACGGGTGATGGGAACGGTGCCGTCCGAGCGGGCTTTATTCATCCAGCACGCTCATATCACGGAGCTTTGGGCTTGAGGTAGTATCACTGACCATATCTCCAATATTGATAAGCAAACATGCAATAATCTCCCTTGATACTAGAAGCACTCAGTGAGCAAGAACAGAACCAAATGTATTCAACTTATCATCACACGATGTCTCGGGGCACACAAACTTAGCGAATTTTGAAATTCAAATGCGATTTCCCCAGTCTATGTCGCCAGCCAAGAAACCCATCACAAGCCATTCTTCGTAGTTGGTAATTTTGGCCATGACTTCCGTTCTGTGGAGTGAGGCGGCTTATAAATTGTGGCCTCTTAGTAAGCCTACTTATTTGATTGCTATCTTCATGTTTGACTGTTCTATTTCTTCTATATTCCCTGAATTCATAAATGTGTTTCCAACTTACATGTATATCAAACTGTATCTCTAATTAGTAAAGCAGCTAATGGTATGGATTTAATTTATTTTATAAATGTTTCTCGATGATATTATATGTAACTAATTAATGATGTGGAAATGACCTTGTACAAGCCATTGGCTTTCTGTCGAATCCACAAACATCTTTACATTCTATGTTGTACTCATCGGAAGTAGGAAATAAATATTGTTTAAACTAAATATAATAATTTCTATAAAATTATTTTTTTATGTATTTAACTCGCACTTTTTAATAATTTATTTTTGGAGGGTTGGGGTTGTGTGGAATAGGGTGTGGATAAGGGAGAGGGCGTATTTGTTTGATTCTTATAGGGCTTTTCCTTGCTTTCCCTTCGTCGAATTTAATTACTCGGTCAACTGACTTCCAACTCATTGTTGTTTTGGTAGCTTACGTTACGTTACATCTTCGCTGCGTCCCGCGTCTTAGTTTATTCCTTACCAGTTTCAAGAGTAAAGTATATAGTGGCAAGATGGATTTCACATACAGGGGCGGCGGAACCGGGGGAAGGAAGTGCTGGGGCGGGCTTCAGCCCCCCCCCCCCTATTCGCCGGGCCATGTTTTTTTTTGTATGCATATATTTTAACACAATCATTGACTGGTGAAACAAGGGGCGGATTCAGAGCCTCCCCCATATTTTCGCCAGCTACGTTTCTCCCGTACTGGTTCAGTTTCGATGGATTTCGGATCATTTTTTGCAGAAAGCGGCAGCAAACGTTAAAATGTATACAGTCTGTTAAAAAGTCGGTTAACTGAAATAGATCATAATCTTACAGACATACAAGTACAAAATCCACCCCCAGACAAGATAATCCACAGACAGTATAATTGCTGTTAATGTCTGGTAAAGCATACAGGTGAGGTCTATTTATCAGCTTTGGCCGTTACGACCAAATCTGATAAATAGACCTCACCTGTATGCTTTACCGACGTTTTTTAACGGCTCTCAAAGTGTGAAATCTTTCAAATGCACCTCCTGAAAAGTCTCAAAATGTACACTCAGATGCATGGAAATGGGGGTTTTGGACCCTGGAATTAAAACTTTTCGTAACACGGGCCGAACCATGGTCGGCCCATCAAACAGACGACCATCCATCCAGACCCCCCCCCCCCCCCCAACCATTTTGAAAATCGTTCCGCCGCCCCTGACATAGTAGTTGATAAAGGCTACAGGCCGAAAAATTATGGATTCTAATTGAGTGAGTTTGTTCTGAATAATTCAAGAACTTCTCTTGGAGAACTTTCAATGTGAATATAACATTGTCCCCATATCCCGATAAATTCTGTCTTTTGTTTGGTCAGAATGCCTTGGACAAATAGCCATGACAAAGGATGCACCCAACATCCATGGTATATCCAAGGTATATTAGAGCGTGCAACACCCAGGGTATATGCGCACGCGACAAATCGGGGGTATATGGTTTAAAAGAAAGCTTTCCGCGTTTGCTTGCCTCGACATAAAAATCTAACCCCAAAACCTGAAAATAGTCACAAATATCATCAGATTTTCAACAATCATATTTTGTCGTTATAAATTAGATAGTTGAATAATTAAAATGAAACAACTTGAGAAAAATAAAATAAGAGCAAATAATTCGTCCCCTGAGTCCCAATGTGTTCTATGTGCCAGTAGGCACATTGAACACATTGGAACTCAGGGGACGATATGTCAACAAAATACTGTTCACTCGTTTCCTTAACGACCCAAGGGATGTAACTCTATCCGTTGTCTTCTGCGTTTGAAAAACAAAAAAAACTGTAATCGAAAAATACCACGATTACTGTTTACGCCGGATTACTTGAAAAATTGTAATTGATTACATATGTTTATGATTACTGATTACAACCTTTTTCACATCTGACCGAAAGCTGTTTTTTTAATAAAATTGGTAGGTAAATTGAAAACTGAAATTTCCCATCCCATAACTTCATAAATATTTGTATTTGCACCAATCCTCACCCATTGGCACACGCCTCGTTTTCGTCGATCGACTGACGAATCAACTGCCACATCCACCATCAGTTGTTCATGAATATTATGCACAATGTATTTGTTAACAATTAGTTTCTCATTTATATTATCAGATCCAATAATGCTGGTTATCATTTATTTATTGCCTCTGCTGTCAACATTCAGTGTACATTGTGACAGCCGGAGATTTGGTTTGTCGCACAAAAATACTATCCTGGCTCATTATTATTACAAACTTGACTTCTGTGCTCCCGGACATCTGTTGACAAATAACTGCTCGACGGGTCGTTCTACAGGATGTGCGTCATTCTTGATCTGCACATCTGTGTTTAACCCTTTTATTAGTTCTGCTATCTGCCCTTGAAATGCGTCTTTCTCCTTCAGTGTCATCAGCTTGGAGATTAATTTTACTTGATACTGGCTGACCAATCTTCACCCAAACCCACAAGAATCTGCTACTGTTGTCAAGTTTAGTTTTTACCTTTAGTTTTTGCTGGAGTTACGACACAATTTGTAGCGCATTTCCCACTAAGCAAAGAGTCTGATTTCGTCAGTTTGTCATCAACTTGAAGATTAAAGTTGAACTGTTCCGTTAGGCCCAGCGTAGCTTCGAAGTTCGCTTCGAATCGAGATCGTTCCAATGATTTCATTCTAGTCTCGCCGATTTATTTATTTATTGGTGCTTAAGGCCACATACATATGCACAATGGCTAATCGTGACCGTGACAGTATTACGGGTGGAGGAAGCCGGAGTACCCGGAGAGAACCACCGAGCATCGACGAGCAACTGTCAGCTCCACAACATTCTAACTCTGTTCAAGCTCCGCTCAAGCAGGGTTACAGCGGTTGAAGACATGTGCACCATCGACGCGCAGTACGCCTTGGTACACGACGTCATCGTGCCCCATGTAGGCAACCGGGATGCAGTGCCTTGACGAAGGCCACAACGCGGGTCGTCCCGGACGTGGATCGAACTCGTGACCTCTAACATAGAAGTCCAACAGTCTACCACTGATCCACCGCGCCCCCAGTCTCGACGATTCGGAAATTTGAATCATCGAGATGTTCACAAAATCCTAGCAAGTGCCTTCCCCTGAACACTTCTGCACAGAAGATAAAAGAAGAGTTCAAGGATGTTCCGCTTCCGAAACTACATTATGTTGTGGAATATTCCGTTTTTTTATGACTTGCCCAAACAGACAGGTCGCCGTTGAATACAATACCTGAGAAGAGACTGACAATATGCACGGTAGTTAAAAAGATGGTGCAGTAAAGATGGTGCAATATCTACATCTTGAAGAGCGGTGAAATTCGATTCGAAAATTGAGATTCGCCGGGCCCTGCTGTTCTTCGGATACTTTTTTATGGACATTATAAAATTCAGAAAACAAACTATTTTCCATAATTTTTGCCATCAAAACTTTAGACATTTCTTTCTGATTAAATTTTTGAGCTATAAGTGTTTAGTAGAGCTGTTCCTTTCTGTTTAACCCTTATACTGCTATTCGCGATTATTGCAAAGTAAATGTTTTGTTATGGTGTTCTGCACGTTCTGGAATGCGCTGATCAATACAATACTAACATTTGATTAATTGTTGGAAAAGCTCCGAGAGCCCTCTCGAACAGATAATCATGTGATGGCGTTGCAACTGTGTTACTAATTTTTTTTCAATTTCCGCACATGCAAGCATATAAGTTGGTTCTCAAGTTAACGTAAAAGTGGGTGTTGTGAAAAAAATAATTCTGACAATTTACCACTGCAGTTTGATTTTTTTGTTCCAATGTATTATTCAATTGCATGGCGTTCATAATGATAACAGTGAGGTGGGCATCATGAAACAATCGCTTGAATTGAATGAATGAAGATACCCTACTATGACTATCACGTTACCAGATCGCCATATCCCATTTGTTAAATTCTATAACCAATTTATATGAAAAGCAAAGGACAACACATTCCCGCTAAACTGCCATAACGCTGGGAAATATTTTCATGAGAAATTACAAATTTATTATATTGAGTTTCTTGAAAATATTTTTTTTGTTAAGAAAAACGCGAAAAGTAATATTTATATATTCCTGTCTCCAAGTAATTGTTCTCCTATTGTTGTTTTCTGGTTAGGCATAGTGCCTGAGCCTAAAGGATAGGATATCATAGACTACCAGACACCTTTATAGGAGAACAGTTCCCAGGTTCATAATAGAATATCAGTTATTTATTTATTGGAGTTAACTCTTAACCTGCTGAGTGTTTTTAAGATATTTTTCATCAAATCTAATCATGGCTGCTTTGCAGCAGCCATGACTAGATTTGATACAAAATTAATCTTCGTATAACACAAGAAACCTTTGATGAAAAAATCCATTCAATTTGCAAGGGGAAAATCTGATTAAATGTGCTCAAATCATTTTGATTTCAATGACAAGAGAAACCCTGTGCTGGGCAAGAATATCCGGCAGCAGCATGGAAAGAGTTAAACGACACTTTCGGCAGCCAAGGTCACCTCGTGTCGGACAGTTTTACGGGTGGAGGAAGCCGGAGAATATTTCTTTTTTCGACTGGTGAGATTCTGCAGTATTCTTGAGAGGAAGCTGAAGAAAAAATAAATTGACTGGATCGCAATACCATTGAAATACTTTTGTAATCACAGTACTGTAATGATGTCACAAGAATCGGCTGACTGGACTGATGTCACGAACCCCAAGGAAATAAAGCGATGATCGATTTAACTTATAGGATTACACTTTGATCGTTTCCTGGGTAGTATCCAGCTCAAACAGTTTTCGATAGCTATTCACTGCAGGAATATAAATTATAAATATTCCGCGGCTTGCCAAAATAGTGGTCCTTGAGGAAGAATAGTCCACACGCGGCAGGCGACGTCATTACAGGAGTATAAATCATAAATACTGTGTGGTTTGGAGTTGACTATGCCAAATTATTATGCCTCACGTCTGTGATATCAGTCATGATTAGTTAATTTGACCCCTTCTAAAAGTCACAGTATTGGAGTGTTTGGACAAAACACGGATACTATCGGAACGTTCTTCCCTGGAGACATGAGAACAAAGAAAATGTAAGCTCCACTTCCATTGATCGGCGTCGATTACGCGCGTGCTGATTGGAATTCCTTAACACCAAACGATGGCGCCGTGTCTGTTTAACTTTTTTCGTGACCGATAGACACAAACTTACCGACAATTATGTCATCTTCAGAGGGTGTGTTTTCAATTTCAACTGCAAACAGTAAATTCAAAAGAATTAGAAATAATAAAAACTCACGTGTTGTTCACCACTTTACTTTAGTGAATCATGAATGTGACTTCAATCAATTATATTTCCACAAGCTTAGTTTTACTCACAGTTACTGGAAGTTGTGGCTGCAACCACTTTTTTCGCCGATAACAATGCATGCACGACGTCAGTCCTGACCCCGTGTTACAGTAGTCTATATAAAAAAGACAAGTAATGAAAGCCTATTTTGCCCTGACCGATACCCCTTTCCCAGTTCATTTGTGAATTCGTCCATTGAACAAAGATTCATCAACACAGTTTTTTTGTACAGTTATCCACAGAGTATTTAACTTCATGTTTATCATAAATTAATAATCAAATCATCATTCTACGGCTTCTTTATTTGATAAAAAAAACCCCTCTCCGTTAGACTTTTTTGCCCGCGACTCGACGCCATTGGTACAACAATGATGACGTAAGGTTCTGAAGTCTAAAAATACCGTCTAAAAATGATTGCGGAATATTCAAACGGATCAAGTTCTTGTCGCCTGCTTTACAGTGATAGTCGGTGAACTTATAGACTGCAGTCGTATGTTTTATGCTGTTTATGATAAGAAAAAGGAAGTACTTAGAAGTTGGACATCTCTGCTGCAGTATCTGCGTGTGCCGAAAATGTGTAGCTGATGTTACGGTTAGTTCAAAGGAAAAATTTAAATAAATAAATAAAGTTTACCCCCATTTATACACCTCATTAGTGTTGCTTATTTCGTTCTCTCAGGTTATTTGACTTTGGAAATGCCCCGCAGTCTAGGGGTGGCGCCCAACAATCCCCCGACGTAGGCGTATCACCCCCCCCCCCCCACCCGGGGTATAGACAATTTATTTATTTATTGGTGTTTAATGTCACATATTTTTCGCACAATGGCTAATCATGACCACAACATGAGTATCAACTCAAGACAAGGGGTGAGCGTTAATAAGCCATGTTGCGCATTTTAAAGAGGGTTTGCACCTCCCAAGCATTGGTGACTGGGTCATATTTTACCAGTAAAACACAGCCTGTTTACCGCAGTGAACAGGCACTGTTTCACTTCCCGGGGTTCCCGCGGGGAGGGGTCTAGACAATCCCAATACCGACCATGGCCGAACATAATTTTTGTTTTAATTGGAAAAAAGTGTCGCAATAGGCTTATCTATGAATCTAGAGGGAAGAAAGCCAGTAACTACGAGCAGCCAAGTTAACATAAACTACAGATTCTGAAGA
The DNA here is from genome assembly GCA_031216915.1 of Pictodentalium vernedei. NCBI lineage: Eukaryota > Metazoa > Mollusca > Scaphopoda > Dentaliida > Dentaliidae > Pictodentalium > Pictodentalium vernedei. Next base: position 293,199,620 of record CM062295.1, on the reverse strand, counting down.
TATCTTCCAATAATATAATAATAACATGAGTTTGGAGGGCGTTACGATTTATTACCAGTCCGAGAGGAATGAATAAAAGCCCAAGGGTTTATTACCGGCCCGAGAATCGAGGGCCGTTAATAAGGCAGAGGGCTGTTGATCTTCATTCACCAAGCGCCGCGTCTGAATACTCTGTGCCCAGAAACTCCCCCCCCCCCCCCCCCCCCCATTCACAATCTTCAAGTTTTACGTTTCACTCATCACGCAAGTAACAGGTAATTTTTGATGTAGCCAGTTCAAGTTTGGCAATTGAGGAGGTAGAACGTTTGCAGCAGCAAGTAGAAGGGGTCAAGGGGAACGGCGTTCTCCCAAAAGCATCACTGACCTTGCCTCCCCATCGACTCCCAAACGCATGCACAAATGCCCGCAGTGGGTATTCCAGAAATGTTTTTCCTTTTTTTTAAAAAAGTGTCCCTGGGAAAGATTTTTGTCGAGACCCCGAGATATCTTTATCGGCCAAGCGCTTCGTCTGAATAATATGTGTCTACAACGACCCTCGCCGTTCCCAATCTATTTACGCCCCCCCCCCCCCCCCCCCACCTCTCTCCACGTTTCAATCAGCATGTAGTGGGCCTAATACTCTATTATGATTAATGTTGTTCGGCATTAAATTTAAATCATGTCAATGTCACGATTCCTAACTGTCCTTGTAAAAAAGAAATGCAATAGAATTTCCTTTTTCACACAGGCCATGAGATCACTCTTACCCCTCCATGTCTGTCATATAAGCCGATAGACTAGATCTAATACTCTTTCCGCCCACCTACACATATTCCTTTCAAAGCTTCCTGAATTTTCAACTTCGGACAACAAGGTAGCGCTATCTTAAATTAACCACCAGTTTTTTTTTATTAAAATTCGGATAAGTTGGTTGTGCCTTGACAATAAATAGAACTTGAGGACAGGGGTGCAACAATTGTTTTGTAGGAAGGGCTCTTACATTACAGCCCACATCCATTCTTCTGTTCTGTCATCTGCAGCACAAGAACGACGCAGTGAGAAGTTTCGCTTTCCGAGTTAACTTTTGTACAACCCAGCAACGAAATGTCACGCCATCATTGTTGTTCCAATGGCGTCGAGTCGCTGGCAAAAAAGTCGATCGGAGAGTTTTTTTATCAAATAAAAAAGCAGTACAATGATGATTTGATTATTAATTTATGATAAGCATGAAGTTAAATACCCTGTGGATAACTGTACAAGAAAACTGTGTTGATGAATCTTTGTTGAATGGACGAATTCACAAATGAACTGGGAAGGAGTTATCGCTCAGGGCAAAATAGGCTTTCATTACTTGTCTTTTTCATATAGATTACTGTGTGTGTAACAAGGGGTCAGGACTGACGTGATGCTTTCATTGTTATCGGTGAAAAAGTGGTTGCAGCCACAACTTCCAGTAACTGTGGTTTTACTCCTCGACCTCACTGAATCTCCGCCTCAGGTTTAAAATAAATTGTTTCACTTCGCTTAATTCTAACAATTGTCGTCCAAGAAACATGAATTTATATTCCATTATACGACTTATCACACAAGCATTAATAATGAATTATAACATGAACAACATGATACAGTTGTAAATACTGACATTTGGTGATATAGAAACTCCCAAAGCGACGGTACTTGTAACAAGTCATTTTCGAATTTGGTGATATGGAAACTCCTAAAGAGACGTCGTTCGTTCGAAATGACGTCTCTAAAAGCATGTTTTGGGATTCGACTACATTGTTAAAAGACTGATCGCATGTTGCAGTTAACGCTTAGCAATGAAAGCTATTTTTTGTTCGGCATAAGAAAATAATTAGAACGTTTCTTTTCATGTTCTATCGGTGGATAGTACCTGAGTTTGTATGAAAAGAAACGTTCTAATATTATAATTGTGGTCCTTGAGGAAGACTAGTCCATGCACCGTTGTCGGGAGTCATTGCAGGAGTATAAATCATAAAAACTGAGCAGTTTGGAGTTGAGTATGCTAAAATAGCAGCCCTTGAAGAAGAATAGTCCACGTGCTGTTGTCTGGGTCATTGCAGGAGTATAAATTATAAAAACTGTGTGGTTTTGAGTTGACTTTGCCAAAATAGTGGTCCTTGAAGAAGAATAGTCCACGCGCTTTAGTCGTGTGGACTATTCTTTCTCACTATTTTGGCATAGTCGTCAACGACATGCCGTGCAATAGTTATTATATTTTATTATACACTAAACGACGGATTATCGAAGAAATTGCAGAAAGATAGAAATCGTATCCCTCACTTTGAAGATATAGAAATTTTCACTTTCACGGTATCAGCCAAAATGGCGGCTTCCAAAGCATTACTTCAAGGTGAATACGAGTCAAATTATCACTGGAAATGATAAATTTGTTCTAAAAGCGTATAATGAAAAGTAAATCTAGTATTTGTGAGTGGATACCGATCATTTCCAGCAATAATTCAACCTTGAATTGATGCATGAAACCCGCTAGTCCAAACATGGCCTGAAAGTCCGTAATATGTGGTTTTGGTTTGGTACGTCCTTTCAATGGTCGTACAAACCGAAAACTTATATTACGGACTTCCAGGCCATGTTTGGACTAGAAACCCACCAACTGAATCAGATCGCAAGACATTATCTGTTCCGAGTATCGATCAAATCACTTCTGCGTTTCACTGATTCGCTGTTTACTTTCATGCATCAATTCAAGGTTGGAACGAGTGGAATTATCAGATTCTTATAAAAAGCATATAACAAAAAGAAAATCTAGTGTTTTTGATTCGATACCGAAAATTATCTCACTTGTGACCGAGAGAAAGGGCTATATTGTTTCACTCGCGCAAGCGCTCGCGAAAAATAACTATTTGTCTCGGTCAATCATGATATAATTTCCACTCAAAAACACTAGATATCCTCTATATATCGATCAAACCTGGGGAGAATCTTACTAGCCATCTGCTTTCCAACCCTTAGTACATTCCCTTTTCTCATGGACTTTGCTCAAGACAAGCATTTTCATTCTTGAGCTTAGAAGTAACGAAACTAAATTCCGGAAAAATCTCCTAAAAGGCGTGGTGTGTTCCGCCAATCAAAACGTCCCAGAATATTCAACTGCTATTGGAAGACGTATAGTGCAGGGGAATGGCGCACGTTTAGTTTTAGAGCCCCCGATAGGTAAAACTATTGGACATAGTATAGTACTTCTCAGCCAGTCAGATGACGGGAATGTCACGTGAAATATACATCAATGAAAAAATAGACAAATATTAGCTGGGAAATGTTGGAATCCTGGAAATATTTTGTCACGTTGGTTGTTTGAAAATAAAGTTTCTTGGATTGCACCCATTCATTTGAAAAATATTGTTCCATACTTAAACAGTACCCGTCCAGTTTACTATTACTCTTACCCCATACAGTCCTTAACTCACCCACAAGTTTCTTCTTTTCCTCTTAATCACCTTCTCGTTGAATAACAACAATACACGAATAGCGAAGGGCGTATGAACCGGGTGGTATTAATCCACGACATTTACTCGCTTTTCGACGGGATAGCAGTATGTAATATATGTTTCAAGTAATAGCTAGATAACCTAGCAGGATGACCTCAGAAGTGACGTCATAAAACACTTAAGGCATGTAGAGATATCATGGAGTTATGGGTAGCGTTCCTTTGTATAAAGATAAGAATAATTACCTGGAACAACCCGATAACTGTTTATTTGGCTCTGATTTATCGCAGAATCCACGGTTTCTGCCCATCCTGAACTATTGTATAGCCTATCCTCTATTCCTTGACCTGTTCTACCTATGTTATGTCTTACCAGATGTGCCAATTTACTAGTACACAATATGTAAAATGTGTACATACCACATGCAGCACATGGGCACATGCTTGATGTGCTGATATATGCTTATGGTATTATGCACAATGTGACACAAAACATACAACTCTTATCCTCATCTCGGAAAAAAAGGATTCTATAACCGGATACGTATCCCCAATGGGGATACCCTTAGTTAGATTCCATGAAAGAAAGTCAACAAGTGGAATTCCATAAGTACAAAGTAGGATTTTGTAAGTGGGATTTCAAGCTCCTAGAAGACACATAGCTCCTAGTAGTCCTGTCATCAGCTTCTACCGTGACCTCAACTATCTGTTCTATGATTGGGTGCTCCTTTCTTCACCCAGTATTATAGTCTTCTACCACCCTTGCTGCCTTGTACCATTATTATTGACTTGTAGTACTGCTATAAGATTGCTAGCACTATCTGACTCGGTGACGTCAAATTCCTCACATTCCCATCTGGGTATTGAACTGCTAAGTCGATTTCGGTATTTTTCGGTGTTGTTTTTTGTGATTTTTGGTAGTTGTCTGGTCTATTTTGTTTGGGTATTGAGATATGCGCCACACCTCCAAACACACGCTCCCAGATTCATAACAACCACGTGTCACCATAAAAACCAAGACGGTGGCTTCCAATACACAAAATGGATTACGGAAACGCGTATCGCCCCAACAACACCGGCTGCGCAAGAGTACTGACACCACGTAACACCACGGTAATGATGTCGCACCATAGCCGCGCAAAGGACTACCAAGACAACCTCCATGTGACGTAAGTGGTTACATGGTCACTTCTGAGGCCATCCACCGAGTTCACCCAACTATTATCTGAAACATACTTTTTGACATTATTCCTCAGAAAGATTCCATTTCTAAAACCGGAAATAGATTCATCATACCTTGATTAGTGTCGAGAGGTTTAACTCAAAAGAAAACCCCAATCATCTATCGTTCATTGAGTGCAACAAGACGATATATTTTGATTGTAGGCGATGGCAGATCAGGGATTTGTGAAAAGATGGCGAAACGGCAAATGGGCCACAACTCCCGAAGCAACGGACTTGTAGCAAAAAAAGAGGTCTTCCTCTCGTGAGCCTGTTTCGGAAAACATGGTCAGTGGCGAGCTCTGGAAATTAGAATTGTGGCGCCATTGAAAAGTGTTGGAATTCAATGAGACGGATTTCACACTCTTCCGCTCGGACACGTGTTTGAAACTTTGCTTGTTGTTGGATATTTGGAGCTCTGTTATTTTAACTTTCGTCTTGGTGTAAAACATTGTTGGATATCGAATAAGTTAACATTGCGAAAGGGCAAACAAATAGTGGACCACTGACGACACTTCTCAATACAAGCGGGTTAACAATGTTTATAATAGAAATGATTGCTGGATCGGGTCTCTTCCACTTTTATGAACAAACAACCGTTGTTGCTTCAGAGTTCAGAATGTTGCAGAGATTCTTATTTTTCCGAATCACCGGACAATCACTGGAAGGATTTCGAATTGAATGGAATCTGGAAGTTGTCCCCCATTTATAAATCTGGGGACGTACATAAGCCCCAGATTCATTCTGAACACTAATAACATTGTATTGGTTGACAATTAACATTCATTAATCTATAATATCAATGATCCTTCTTTTTAGAATTTGTACTATCAATTGCTGATAAATAGTATGACGAGTCTTAGAAATATGTATGTTAAGTAAAATAGAGATGGGAGAATTCAAACACATCGAAAACACCTGAATGGATCTACGCCTGACAATGAAGCGACCGTGACGATTTGTTTTACAACAAACTAATTTAATATTATAAGTTACGGGGTGTTTAGTGGTCAAATATATTGTGTCATGTGAGGCGAAGGTAGATCAATATTAGGCGAGGCGTTAGCCGAGCCGAATATTGACCTCACTGAGCCTCACATGACACCATATCCGATCACTAAACATCCCACAACGTATTTATTATGTCAGCTGACAAAATCCAGAATGTCCCTTTAATTAATCGAATTGTTTTGTTGTATCGTACTTGTGAAAATGTAAACAAGCAGACGTAAGTTTACAATGCAAGGGGGTAACTCTATCTAGCAATCGTTTCGTGCTGAAGTGATTATCGATCGGTAGGATTAACCTGTTGTGAATATTGAGCGTGTTTCGATTTACGTTGAGCTGTCGGATGGGGTTATCGATCGAATTAAGTTTCTCAATTTGGGACACATATTATAAACAGATTATTTCTTTTTGTTCAAGTGAGTTTAATGAAACCTCAATCACATTCAACGGACGATTCAGAACGTTTGCTGTAAGATTGCTATTTTTGAGACGAGGCGGTTGTATTTTATTTCTGAAAACAATATGGTGGACATACACCTAATATTGATTTCATGTGGCGTAACCAATGACGCAATCATCGACCTGATGTAGGTTCATAGGCCGCCACCACTGATTGGTTGATTAATAGATAGATATATTTTATTCAGCAGCATTTGTATAATACAGAGTAATACGTTTGATATAAACAAAAACATTTAATACGTGCTGCTGGGAGATGGCACAGCCAGATTGGCTGTCTACCTACCATCACCTTAAAAACTAGAACTACGTTACATAAAATTTAATTCAATTCAGACCAGGCTACGTTTTCCCTTTGAACCCTCAAAACTTAAGACTGAAGTACAGCAAATAGAAAATAAAGTAGGCGCCTGTAAACTGGTAAGAGAAGTATTTTAAAAAACCTGGCTTACCCTGCCAACTAAACGAGAATTTCACAATAATAATAGGTCATATCTGACTGATATCTGCAAATAAGAACTGAGTAAAGAAGTAATTAATTTTATTATCGAGCTGGCAAGGTTCCGTATCTAATTCGTTTCACAATTTTTGGGTACGAGTACAATGGAAACATCTCTAATGACCGAGATCTAGTTCTACTTACGTGTAGAAGCGTAGACTGTCTCGTATTTGAGTGCGTATGACTGTCAACGTACGTGAAGTAATCATCAAATGAGGCCGGAAGGTTTAATGTTTTCCAGTCGTAGATGAACAATGTAGCATGAAGTGTAAATAAATCACTAACCTTGAGAATACGGTCCCTAAAAACAGAGAGTCATTGTGGGCATTGAATCTTTTATTATTAATTATTCGTATGGATCTTTTTTGCATTAAGAATAATTTATTGATGGCTATTGCGTTACTCCAAACATGAATTCCATAGATCAAGAGACTGTGAACAAGGGCAAAGTAAAGAGTTCTCAAGGTATCACGTGGGAGAATGGATTTAACCTTACCGAGGGCATAATGTGCCCGCGCGATCTTTGAGCATAGTTGTGATATATGGACTTTTTGATAGCTTATCATCAATCTTTCGATTTGTTCTACACCCACTCTTGTTATTTTCTCATTGTCAATACAGACGTTTTCTCGCGAAGTTTCTGTTTTCTTCATAGTCGGGTTAAATACAATATATTTTGTTTTGTTAGCATTTATAACTAGACGATTAGTGGAACACCACTCGGATAATTTACGTAACTCTCTGTTCATATAACTTGTCAAGTTATTCACGCTAGGACCTGATAACTACGCCATAGTATCGTCTGCAAATGAAAGGAGTTTTAGGGAAGTGGAATTACAAATGTCGTTAATGTATAATAAAAATAAAATGGGGCCTAATATCGAGACTTGTGGGACTCCACACGTTATTTGCACCAGGTCAGATTTATTTTCGCAATAAACAACAAATTGTTTTCTATTTGATAAGTAACTTTTGAACCAGTCGATGGTGACTCCCCTCACCCCATAATAATCTAATTTATTATTTAACATTTCGAGATTTATAGTATCAAATGCCTTTGTTAAATCCAGGAAAACCGCTAATGTGAGGTCTTTGGTGTGTTTATTATTTTCCTCGGCGACTTGTTTTAGAAGTTGAAGAACTGAATGGACTGTGGAATGCTTCTTTCTAAATCCATATTGCTGTTGGTATAAGATTCCAAATCTATCTAGGAAACTAATGATTCTGACCGACATAACTTTGGAAAATGTTGGCAGGACACTAATTGGTCTGTAGTTCGTGAATTTATGTACGTCCCCAGATTTATAAATGGGGGTCACATTAGCAATTTTCATTTTGTCGGGCACTATGCCATCAGTGAATGAGTTATTGATTTTGTGTGTCCAGGGGGTCGCAATAATATTTACTGTTTGTTTCAGAAGATCCGAGCTGATATTGTCGCAGTCAGGGCTTGTTTTGGATTTCATTGATTTTACAACGTTAATAATTTCAAACGTCGAGGTCGGTTCTAGAAATAAATTATTCTGGAATTGTCCATTCATGTAATCAGTAGTCGAGGTATTGCTTGTTTTTAACTGTTCATAGGTGATTGCTCCTATATTTATAAAAAAATCATTAAATTCCCTTGCAATTTCGCATGGGTCAGATATTTCTTTGTTATTTTGGACAAAGAAGGAAGGAAGTTTAGACACACGTCTTACCTTATTTATAGTTTCGTTGTGGATTTTCCAGGTTTACGCATATTATTTTTTGTTTTCTGCAAGGATCTTTTTATAATAAATTGCTTTACATTGTTTCTTGGCACGGTTGAATATTCTGCAGTAATTTTTATAATTTTGAATATTGTGATCAGTGGGAGATCTCAGCTTCTTGTGGTAAAATTTTCTTTTATGTTTTGACGAATAAGAAGACCCTTAGACATTCAAGGCTTATGTTCAAGTTTATTTTTGTTCGGGATAATTTTTATCTCGGGAAAAGCCACGTCGAATATCCATAAATGTGTTCTAGACTTCGTTTGGACAGCGGAACTCCATAACGAAAGAGAAATCACATTACGACGGCAGTGATTTGAAATGTGCAATGTTTTCTGGATAAATTATTCTGCGATATTTCGGGGTTGGAACATCTTTATTTTCTTTGTTTCCTATATAAAAATGCCAAAGTGATCAGCCACGTCAGTCAGGACTATGCCAGATGATAATGTGGATAAGATATTATTTGAGTAAATGTGATCAATGATGGTCGCCGAGTAACTTGATACTCTGGTCGGTTTAGTTGTAGGTGGGAGAAACCCTTGATTGAACATTGAATTTATAAATTCTTCGGTTTTTTTATGAGATTCGATTTTCAATAGGTCAATGTTAAAATCACCCATAATATATGAAAGTTTATTTTCGTTATTTAAAAAATCAGTTAATCGGTTTATTTTTGTCATGAAGATATCCATGTCCGCCTTTGGTGGGGTATTCGGTCTGTAAATAATTCCAATGAGCTTTACAGTTTTATCGACCCTAATTTCGATGAACAGAGATACGAAGACGTGGGGAATGAACACTGATAAGTCGTCACGAATTCTGAAGTCAATACCTTCTTTAATAAGGATGCCGATTCCACCTTGACCGTCGTCTCCAGAAGAACGACATTCGCTAAGAAGCGGTTGATATCCATTTATCATATACGACGTAGCTGGATGGACTTGAACAATTTCAGTTAAACCGATAATATCAAAACTGATGCCAGATTCCTGCATGTTGAGCATAAGTTTATTCAGTTATTCCCAATGAGCGCTAATGCTTTAACAATTGATATGGAAGATGGAGAATGTATTATTCATACCTGCACATCGAGGGCGGAGGTTACCCCGTGAATAATATTCACACTCCCCTCTAAGGTATTGGAAGGGCGTGTCTTCGACGTCTCCGGTAGATATTCTGCTGTTGAACTGACTAATAAAATCATATTCTGTCCCCATCTGGATCTCGTCCAAGGTTATGCTACCCGCCATTTTTTATGGAGAACTTACCCAGTAACACAGTCGCAGAAACTGATGTACATGGTACAATATGAGCAGATTTTATAAGAGTGGAAGATAAAGACTCATACGCTGAGCTTGGAAACTCATTCTTATTGGTGAGGGTCTGAATAAATTCTGGAAATGGCAGAAGTGGGACAGAAAGTATACTAGTATTACGTGAAAAGGTTTCATTGTACTTTGGTCGTGGTAACCTTTTGTATATACAAGACTAATTAACGCTATGAGCAAAAACGGCAAAAACAGGGTATTGAATTTCATGGCAGTATAACACATTTCTTATTTTCTCCGAGAACGAAAGTGTTATATATATATATTCAACGTGCGTTTGTTTAAAGACAGTAAATCAAACCACGGGGATTTTTAGGGAAGAAAATAATAGTGCAAGGTGCTCTGTAAGTAACAGAAATCTAGACCGAAAACCAGGCAACAGACTACCCTCGATGCCGTCTAAGATCAACATAAATAATAAACTACGACTTTGTAAATCCATATTTATGAACAATTCTTGGCTATTTTGAACCACTGAGATTGAAAAAAATCCAATATAGTGTAAATCCTTGATAGCATGCAAAACAGCATGCCATCCACCCCGAAGCCAAACCTCTCGCGACTCACACAACACCTTAATTAATGCGCAAAGGTGGATGACGGACGGTGTGAACCATTCATACCGGAGTTTTTTTTTATTTTAATAAACTATTGACATAAATAAATTGATACTACAATAAACACTAGGCGAAAATTTGGATTTTTATGGTTGGTGTGTTCTGTGGCACAGGGTACGTATTCTTGTTCACGGAGACAAACATTTTGAATACAACTGTATATCTTACCTCTTCGATACACACCATTTCACCTGACCATGCGGCCTCGTGTGTTTCAAGAAATATTTTGTGAAACAATGGCCTACTTACCATCATATTATGGGAAGGTATCAACAAGTTTTGATAAGAAGCTGTGCGATTATTTTACCAACCGAAAGAAATAGTTTACAGAAAAAAGGTATATTTATAACCCCCGAAAAGTACAGCCACTACTATAGTTTTCAATCTAGAAAGCCGTAAAGTGATCACAAGAGCTGACACAATAAAGGTTAACGGGTGGGTGTGAATTAGATTTGAAGTATCTGTACTTATTGGGGGCGCGGTGGCTCAGTTGGTAGAGGTGCAAGCTGCAAGCCGAGAGGTCCTCGGTTCGAATCCCAACAACCGCGTTGTGTCCTTGGACAAGACACTTCACCCCATTGCCCACGTGGGGGCACGGTGACGCTGTGTACTAAGGCGTACTGCACGTCGATGGTGCACCTGTCTTCAACCCATGCTAACCCTGCTTGTGTGGAGTTGGTATGTTGGGGAGCTGACAGTTGCTCGCCGCTGCTCGGTGGTTCTCTCCGGGTACTCCGGCTTCCTCCACCCGAAAAACTGTCACGGTCATGGTTAGCCATTGTGCAGAAATATGTGACCTTAAACACCAATAAATAAATATAAATAAATCTGTACTTATTATTTCGTTTTTCTTCCGACTTACCAACGAAATGAATCCGATAACAAGTTGTTTCAAAAGCAATATTTCCATAATGGTACCCGCTACGTCACGTAACGGCAGAAATCCGGAAAATTCTACACAAAAATCACTATTGAAACTATTTTTTTCAATTTCGGCCACCACAACAGCTTTTGAACATCTCAATGGAACAAGCTCGTCGGGCTCGTTCCAGTGAGAGGATCATAAGCTATGTTTTAGGTTAAAAAGAAAATGATTAATTATTCAAGAATTACTTTTTCAGATGTCGTCTTCTAGTTATGGTAGGTAAAAGGTTAATCGAAAAAGCGATTTATTGTAATGCTATAGGCAATGAGTTCGATCGTAGGTCAGAAGCTGTCCGGAAGTTTCCGTCAACTCTTTAGTCGCACCAGGTGTTCAAATAAAACTGTTGCATCTTACCTCATATGGCCATCAAATCAGGTTAGCTCTCAATGTAGTGGGGAGAGAGAGAGGGGAGAAAGAGAGGGAGAGGGAGACAGAGGGGGAGAGAGCGAGAGCGAATGGGGGGGGGGGGCAGAGGGAGAGACGCACACTGATGTCTAGGGACCACCGTATAGTATTTACGAGGAGTTTTGCCGCGAAAATCATCCAAAACAAATGATATCCGGGGGCAACTGGGGGATCCGTATCAATTGTAGAACGTGTTGACGGATTCTGAAAAACAAACAACCTTAAATGAAGTCATAAACATGGAAATATTTAGTAAATTCTCTTTTAGAGATAACCCCCTACCCTCAGAATGCATACACGTTTCTTTTTAACTCTTAGCCAAATACGATTAGAAGACACTTGCAGAAAAATCTAGAATAATCTGCAATAACTGAACATTTAAAATTTTTGCCTCTAAAACATAGCTCATATTTCTGTGGTTAAAAAATCGGACGGAGAATTTCGACCAAATTCCCTAACGATTCCATTCCCCATCACTGCAGAATCTAGCCATCCCACACTGCGAGGACACTGAAGTCGATACTATTTGCATTCATTTTCCTACATTATGTCTCGATTTCTCAATATTTTACATATGAAATCTCGAGCTATTGGAGAAAGCGATCTGATCATGAAAGAAACCATTTGTGCATTGACAGTACTATATTTTGAGGTTATTAATTGGTTAGTTTCATATCGGCAGAGAGACCAGTCAAAGGTCTTTACATAAACTTGAGAATAAAGGTTGAAGGCTGATGTGGAGTTAGCGAGTGCAGATGTCTCGTCCGATAAGAAAACAACCAAGTAGTAACTTCTTTATTAATTAATCCAAAACAAATAATTACAAAAATCTTCAGAGCTGTTATAGTTTTTCGAGAGTGTTATTGTTTCTCATTCTTTCCACAAAAGACGAAGTTTCTTATTCTCCTACTCCTAGTTCAGCTATCAGATTCAGATTCAGATTCTTTATGCACGGTACACATACATGTAAAATGGTTACAAATAAACATATTGCACAAATCTTATGAGAAGTATACCATGGGAAAGGGCATAGCCAGATTGGCTGTCTACCTGCCACCCCCGGAAGAAGATGGGGTGATTGCAAACAGACTGTGACTGAAAGAATGAACTGAGAGCCAATTATGTGACACATGATGGAGAATGACGATCGAATCATTAATTTTCTGAGATTAGAGTATTAGTGTTTCATTTTCGCCAGCGGAAAGACGGTGATTCAAGGTAGGCAAGAAGCAACCTGCCTATAGGACTCCCTCCACTACTTATCATAACACATGAGGGCGGCAACAAGTCCCATCGTGAAGTTCGTATCGTTTAGACTGCGACAAGGAGGTTGGACATGATGTTTGGGCGTGGTGTCTACGTTAGCAGCATCATCATCGTAGGATGACGAATGTTATGATTTATTTGTTTAGACTTTTATTTGCAAGTTCTTACTTGTATCCATATAGTATTTTACATAGCACCACTGTAAGGAGGAAGCGCGACAGGTTGCAGAAGACGAGGATTCCAGATTTAGACGCGGACCACGACTTTGACAATTTACGAAGTTTACGAAGTGCAATCAGGGCAGTAGGGATTGTTGCAGTTGACATAACTGGAATATGAGGAAATGAATGTGGAAGTTAACTTGTTCTTAAACATGCTTCTGTCGCTAATATTTCGAGTTGTGTCGCCCAGAGCATTCCATAGTTTCGGGAAGGAGTATAAAGGAAATTTAACCAGAGTTTGGGTCCGTGTTTTTTCTATGTATAGGAGGCCTGACTGTCTAGTTCTCCTACCAGATGGATTGTCATTAATTTTAAATATATCATTGAAAGACACCGGTAATCTGCCGTTCTGCCAGTCAAACACGAACAGTAGTGCATGTAGCCTAAACAAATCATCAACCTTGAGTATTTGGTTTTCTTTAAACAGGGGATCTGTATGAGAATTGTACTTTTTGTTATTAATTATTCGTATTGGACGTTTTTGCAGGACAGCTAGTTTTTTGATAGCTCTTGGGTTGCCCCATGCCTGGATTCCGTATACCAAATGGCTATGTATGAGGGCGTAATACAATGTTTTCAGAGCTCCGTGGGGGAGGATATTTTTAACTTTGTTTAGACTATAGTTTGCGCGTGCTATTTTCGAGCATAATCGGGATATGTGAGCCTGGTAGGATAAATGTTCATCAATGCTAATTCCCAAGAATTTAACAGATTTTTCTGTTTCGGTGGCCCCAACTTTGTTAATGTTTTGGTTATTTTTTTTTTACCTCTTGACAAAGATTATTGTTCCTACCTTTATTTGGATTAAGTATGATGTACGATGTTTTCTTAGCATTCAGCATTAACTGGTTCACAGAGCACCATTCGAATAGTTTCTGGAGCTCGTCATTGAAATACGGTGTAATGGGATTATTATCGGAGCCCGGGCAGTGTGCAGTGGTGTCATCGGCAAATGATAAAAGATTGAGTGATGTTGAGTTACTTATATCATTTATATATAAAAGAAAAAGAATAGGGCTTAAAATTGAGCCCTGTGGTACACCGCAACTCTGTTTGGCTAAGTTCGATTTGTGTTCTCCGTACGTGACATATTGAGACCTGTTGGACAAGTAACTTCTAAACCAATTGTTGGTGACACCTCGGATGCCATATTTTTCCAGTTTACCTAAGAGTATTTCGTGATTTATGGTGTCAAAAGCCTTTGGCAAATCCAGGAACAGTGCTAAGGTGCTGTTTTTTTCTTCTTTATTATTTTCTATTGCAATGCTTTTAAGGAGCTGAAGAACTGGATGAATAGTACTATGTCGCTTTCGGAACCCATATTGGTGAGGGTATAAAATATTAAACCTATTGAGGAAACTCTCTAGCCTCACTTCCATGAGTTTTTCCATTACTTTTGAGAATACCGGAAGTATACTGATAGGTCTGTAATTTGTAAAGCTGTGCTCGTCACCCGCTTTAAGTATGGGTATCACCTTCGCGATCTTCATCCTGTCTGGTACTTTGCCGTTTCGGAAAGAGTTGTTAATTACATGTGTTAGAGGATCCAATACTTCGGTTATCGTATGCTTAAGAAGACAGGTTGTGATGTCATCGCAGTCTTTAGATAATTTTGGCTTCATTTTATTTACTACTCGGTTGACTTCTGTGGGATTTGTGGGTATTAAATAGAGATTATTGGAGACATTGTTGTCCATGTAATCTGTGTAGTACTTATTAGTTTTCTGAATCTGTTCCGAAAGTTTTGGCTTCCTCAATGGGGGAGGGGTGGGTGGGGGGTGGGGGTGGGTGGGTGGTGGGGGTGGGGGTGGTGGAGACTTTCGAATAGCTAAACTAGCTCCTCTCCCATATCAACGAATCTCCGCTCACGACTCTGAATTTTGAATTTCAGTTTGTGATGAACTTTCTGTACGACTCTCTTCTTTCTTCTCTTCATCCAACGAATCCTTCCTTATTGCTATCATTAATTCCTCACCATACAAAAAACTACTCCCTTTTGCCCGGTAACGAGAATTTTACTAATTGATTGCTTTCGATGAATAACGGTGACCGATTTCGTTGTAAACAAAATGGCTGTACCCAGAAACGCATCAAAGGGACAACTCTGGCTTGGTTCATATCGGCCGACATAGTATCTTATCATGCCACCTGTTTAATTTGACCAAACAATGTGCTCTAATAGCATTGGTGGAGTATGAGAGATTAGGTTATTCAATGGGGAACTGGCTATTGAATTGAGTCTATACACTGCCAGTGACCGTGTGTGAGCCCATACACAGCCTCTGCTGGGCGCCATTTTGCTTCCGAATTAATTTTCCAACGCCATGTTTTCACATATTTCCGCGCAAATAAAAGACAGTTTCCTGATAAATATTCAAAATGAAGGGATTCGGATCTTTTAATTTATTATTTAATTCATTTGGTGGCATGATAAATACGTTACAAGACGTTTACTTGCTAGGTATGGCGTCATGTGAGGCTCAGCACGATCAATATTAGGCTCGGCATACGGCCTCGCCTAATATTAATCCCACTTCACCTCATATAACGCCATATCTGGCAAGTAAACGCCATGTAACTTATAATATCAGCCGAGTTTGAAATCATATCAGCCGAGCACGATTATGGGCAGTTCTGGGAAAGAAAATTGTGTATAATAAATATATCCCCTGTAGTGGAACAAACTCGACAATCTCCTGGGGAAGTGAAATTGTTGACGGGTTATTACATGTAAAGCCTGAAACTGAATATCGTTCATCCCTTTCCCGTTGTAGTCCTTTTTAATCATTCTGTTCTTCTTTGTATAATGAAATACTATCTAAAAACAGCAAACCCGCAAACCTCCTATTGTACGCGTCCCCATAAATAATGCAAAAATGCAGTCATCGATATGTTCGTGATATGGTGTGTTTTGTGAATATGGCGCTATGGTTGGAGGAAGGTGAAAAGATATTTGGAAAATACAATTTGAAGAAATTTGTACTATATCAGTATATTGCTTTTGGGTCTTATAAAGCCAAAGCGTATTTGTTATGAAAGTATTAAAATCTTATAGAATGTATTAAGACTTTTCTTTATGTCATTTTAGGCTCACGAACTCCTCGATGATATTCATAGTCTGATAGTGGATGTCGATGTTAACACTAGCGAGTTTCAAGAGGTTTGTCAAATTTTACATAAATTCATTGCCAGTTTTGCATCACATCACAGCGTCATGTCTGTGAAATCATGTGCATGTGTGTGTATTTTGGGATCATTGTAGGTTGATGTGTGTTAGGTAGGTTTTGAGTGGTGTTTTATGTGCGTGAGGATGTCTGAAGAGGAGGTTGTGTGCATATATGCCTGTGTGTGTGGGGGGGGGGGGGGGTGGGCGGGGGGGGGAGATACTTGTTAATTGATACTCAAGTAGTTTGAAGCAGTTTCGGCTCGCCACCCAAAGATAGGATGACCTACCGCACTGACCCAAGATCTTGTAAATAATGACATAAACTTCATTTGAAACGTGGGCGCTTCAGTTTAAAGGAAAGCCGACATAACACCAAAATGATTTCCCCTATGGCGTCGATATTCCCCTATGTTGATATCAAGAGTCATATTTTAAGACTTGGTTTGCTAACGCATAAATGCGATCAAACATGGATACTCGTGACTTTGTTCATTAATGTTGAAAACTTATGAGTAAAACTGGGAGCCAACTCCCATTTGCCTACAGTAATTCATTTAGGCGAACAATACCTCAGTATTTGTTTACCGATACATAAACAATGGGAGACATCAAATTTGAATTTATCTTCGTTTTCCAAAGTTATGTTAGAATCATACGCGTAGCCAAGTATTTATATTAGGTGGGGCACAGAGATCTTTTTAGGGGCCCACAATTTTTATGTCACAGGCATATCAAGAAGATCGAAGTCTTAAATTTGAAAAGGCGCATGGAGATGATGTTCCTCTCCCGTTTATGACACCGGGAGCATATTTTTTAGAACTTTCTCCGAGGTAGGTCCAATTTTCGAAAAATAGGCCCCATATGGCGCTATTTAGAGACATTTTGAGGCTCGAAAGATTTTTGAGATATACACCCAAATATCTTATCTATCTATCTTAACGTAACTTTAAACAGACAGGGTCATATCGTGTCTGACAGTTTTACGGGTGGCGGAAGCCGATTACCAGGAGAGAACCACCTAGTGCTGGCGAGCACCTCCACTCCATAGCTATGTCGCTTGTTAAAATCCTCCTTTTGAAAAAAATATAAACACGGATGTTAGTAAAACAAGATTTTGGAGCTTGTTACACAGATATCCATATTCGTATGGTTTGGGTTAGTAGAGAAATGTTATCATGGTGTCAGTAATTAACATACCTCGATAAGATGGTAAGTTGCAAAATGGTTGTCAAGTAATAACAATTCAGATTTCCAGGCGAGTCATTGGTTATTTGCCCTGTTTTGGATTTGATTGAGAATAAAAAGCGCTCGAATGATTGACTTTCTTCTTTTGGGCCTGAGATGAATTTCAGCATCGCAAAATGTAGTCAAATTCTGTCAGTACGCGTTGCCAAAAATCACACCTGTGCTTCTGTCCCCGTCAGTGTCGTTTGGCAATATATTTAATTATGCATTGAAATTCCAGTACCAAAATTACGTTTTATTGTATTCGTTTGTTCAATTATCGAAACATCCGAGGCTGCGGAGGAGAATCGGAAGGTACTGGACCAAGCGTGATTCGGACTGGTGAAACAAATTGTGCATATTTCACCTGTAAAATGCAACTCACTTAACGCCAAGCACTCTAGCACCATACTAGGAGTTTCTTTGGTGAGACCATTTAGCCCGTGTAGGACAAATAATTCATTATATTATATAGACAGAAGTCTTTATCTATCAAACAAGACACGACTGGTTAACTTGACTATTGCATCACGGCAACATTTTGCTGCGGAAAACTGCGGAATATAACACCAGTGTACAGGGGGTTAAACTCCAGTTATCATGGATTGTCAGGCAATTCGTTCATCCCTCCCTCACTGAGTTACGGAAATGAAAAAAGAGAAACGAAGAGGCCGAATTCAAATGGTTTCTGAAATCCAACCTGGTAAAACTGTAAAATCTTTTGCGCCGAGTATTTTCAAGATATTTTTCATCAAATCAAATCATGGCTGCTGTGAAGCAGCCATGACTAGTTGTAATGAAAAAGTCATCAAAATTTAACTCGAGGAATCATTGGTGAAAAAAATCCTTTAACTTTTCAGGGGTAAAATTTGAATAAATGTGCCCAAATTAAACATATTTCAGTATTAAGAGAAATTCTGTCCTGGGCAGGAATATTCACCAGCAGCAATCTAGAAGTTAACAGCTAGCCTTCAGGTCTTTACTGAGGCTCTGCATATTATGTATTACTGATGTTTGTTTTTATTTTTTTGTTCAGTTTAAAATGTTCTTGGATCGGCTATCGAATGGAAAAATCGGATTATCTGCTCTTGGCATGTTTATCGTGGGCCGGGACACATTGCTCAGCGTAAGTAATAAAAATAAACTGTTAACAATTTGAAACATTGGAACAAAAATGTTCAAATTAATCACTTTATAAGAAAATAATATCGTCTTTCGAAATTATACTGTTTCGCTTTTTGTTTTTCACGCTATTATTCAAAATAAAATAGACCAGTTGATAAATTCGAATCCGAAGGAATATTCACTTCGGAGCAGGGAATTGGCCGATGTCAGCATTAAAGATTAGAGATATCTCTAATGTTATTCTTCAGGGTATTCCCACTATTAGTAGTAACGAGACCTATGTAAGGTGGACCGAAATTGAATTTTTGTTGTTGTGATTTTTAAAGTTTGAGTTGAATCATTCTGCAAATTATTTTTAAACGTTGTGTAGCGGTCGAGGGATAAAGGCCATTTACCAGCCAACCTGGTTGGTCCGGATCTCTTAGTCTCGTGGTAAATCGGTCGCTTTGTGTGCTAGAGGTCGACGGTTCGAACCCCGGCTCCCGCACTTATCTCTCCTCCTGATACATTTGGGGGTTCGTCCGGTCCTCAGCAGTAGATGGCACTGCGGGTGTTTCAACCGCTCTGAGGGAGGAACCAGGGTGTGATTCACGAAGATCTTTGAGCACCATTTTCACCTTGTGGAGTTTTCACTACTTTCCTATAAATATATATTCAAATGCTTTATGCACCACCTCACAAAGTTTCAGACAGAAGTCTTGATACTGTCACAATTCTAGAACGTCTTAACCCTTTACCCAACGTAACGGCCAAAACCGTTCACGAAGTTTTCTGCATTTCATGTTAGGTAAAGGGTTAACCCTCTGTACAATGTTGTTGAAATATTCATATGTAAAGCTGCAATCTTTTCCCACAGTGCAACTTGTAATTAAACCAATAGAATTTTGTTTGATAGAGCTCATTGAGTTCTGTCAACTAAGATTGAATTGGTTCAGTGTCTGGGTGCAATGTGGGAAAAATTGCTGCTTGAAATTCCGATGCTTTGTCATCAGTGTACAGAAGGTTAAATGTTGTTCCCATCAATATTGTGCGTATCTGACCCCGAATTTCTTTCCAATACAATTTATTCGATGAATACCTAACGATGTTTCAGTGTGCTTCGATTTATTATTTTTATTAGGTTTGAAGAGCACATCCCCTTCGCTCCCTATTTTGGTCCAAACTAAAATTGGGAAAAGTCAAATTTCAGAATGGTGCGGTTAAAAATAAGTAGATGTTAATGTAATCTGAATAGCGACATTATCGAATCAAAAGAAATCTAGACGAAAAAAATGAACAAATTAGGGCCACTCTGAGGTGTAACACTTGCATTATCCTATATTTGCAACTTACACTTGAATGTGTACACTGATGATTGGGGTTCGAAAATATTTTTTACACAGAGCCAACCTTGTTACGCTCATCAATTACAGAGATACAAATTTAAGAAAGTGGTTGTAAGCTGTACGTCTGTATATAAACTTGAGTTTTGGTGTTAGCATATATGGAGTAAATGGAATGAAATTAACTAAGTTTAATCAACAATTCACATAAACACACAATTCATGATCAAACAAGTTCTTCAGAAACAATTTACGCGAGTATATAGACTTTCTCAGCATTCCCTATGTTGAAGGTGGACACACGTAAAATTTGTTTTCAAAGCACAGAAACACGTGTGGTGCGAAATAGGGAGCCAACGATGGCGGTTACCATCAATCGATTTATATATCACTTATTTCGTTTCGTATTACTCAATTGTGCAAACTCCTATATCACAGGTATTACCAATTCTTTATATCAATGCTGAGTATTAACCCTTTACCTAACGTAACGGCCAAAACCGGCCAGCGCTATTCTCAAAAATCGCCAATTAATTTTCATTATTTTTTTCATTTTTTGTCTCAAAAACATAGGTTATGACCCCTCGTTGGAACGAGCTCGTCGAGCTCGTTCCAACGAGGGGTCATAACCTATGTTTTTGAGACAAAACAAATTAGTTATTCAAGAATTATTTTTGCAAGTGTCGTCTGCTTTTAAGGTTAGGTAAAGGGTTAAGGTTTTTTTCTTGGCGGTGGCCAGCAAAAACAAAAAGAAGAAGAGGAATGTTGAACTTCCGCAATGGTAGCTAAGTTTCGCTTTGCAAAACAACGAAGATAGGCAATTAAAATCAGACTACGCAATCACATTTCGATATATTATTAACCCAGAGTTTCGTCTTCAACTCTGATTTACCATATTATTAATAACATTGCAATTGATACTTAGAATAAAAGTTAATTTTAACTCAAATGATCGAGCGAGTAATATACTATTATCTATTAATTTGACGTTGAGTCGAGTTCACATCAGCCGTTTTTTTCTGACCGGGATTGTGCCTCTTGAAAATTCAAGGTGTGATTTGATGTGACGTATGACTCCTCACGTGACCCAGTATGGGGACTGCTGATCTGTTCCATTGTTTTCGAAGGCATAGCCAGATTAGCTGTCTTCCTGTCGTCTCCAAAAATGTTAATTTGCATCCGGCGAGCAGTACTTTGAACACATTTTCCCTGTCTATATAGGTTAAATTACTCCCAATTATATGGTTAAACGTGAACAGCAACTGTGAAAACAAAACGTAAAAACCATCTACCCGTGGATGGTTAACCAACTTTTAAACAGTTTTCAAATTCGTTGATCTGGAATTGGTTTAATAATTCACGAAATAAAGGAGAATGGCTGGATTTTGAAACCTCCCACCTTTATAATTCATTAGATGTCATTTTCGGTTTGTTAACTTTAGAAGCCCAGGAAACGAGAATGAAGTTATTGAACATCAAACATAATCAAGAGTTGTTGTCAAGTAGGTATTTCCAGTCAAACCGGAATAGTTGTTCCAAGTCAAGTGTTGACTGCCTCATCAACAGATTCGTTTTTCTTGCGCATCAAGCTTATATACTTTTAACCCTTTACCCAACGAATCGGCCGCATCCGTCCGCGTAATATGCAAATTCAGGAGTTGAAAAAAAAAAAAATTTCAAAAACATTCAACAAAACCATATCACGTGACTCCTCGTTGGAAGGAGCTCGTCGAGCTCGTTCCAACGAGTGGTCGCATGATATGGTTTTGTTGAAATGTTTTGAAAAATTTTGAAAAAATTATATTTAAAATAATAAATTTTGATATCGTCTGCGTTGGGTAAAGGGTTTTAAATGCAATCGGCGGTCGTGATGCTTTGGGATATTGAACGCAACCGTGAAAAACGCTTTTGTTGGTCATTATCTATTTATAGGAACAAAAATGCTGTCAAGAGACGAGTCTCTGAATAAAAGTTAATTTTATGAGACCGAATAGCAACGGAAAAAATACTTTTATTCAGCTAGTCAGCTGCATGTACTCCCTGGATGGATCCACATTATTCGTCGTGGAAAAGGGGTTGTGTAGTTTATCTGCATATTATTTGCAGAATTGTATTCTATTCAATTTTTACTTGTAATTTCCTGTTTATTTCAACGTTAAGATCATCTGACACTCACACGAAGCGTGTTGGGTCTCTACGGCCTCGAAAGCCCCTTTGCTGCATCCTATCATAGCATTTATAATTGACAGGCACATGACAGCTTGATTCTGTCATTTCAAAGCGTCGTAGTTGTGAAGGCATTGCTCTATATGTTTAAATGGATCCTTCAGGACTTCTTCATTTGAATTGTCAGAACGTCTATGTATTGTTCCCCGTTGTTCCAATTGATGTGGAGAATCCTTTGGCCTTCAAGAGAGGTCAACTAAAATGGATATTCAAGGGTTGGTTATTGTTGGAGACCTGCAAGGAAATTTATCTTTACCTGTATTGATGATACTATCCTCTTATGTCATCCCTGCAGTGGAAGTATTTGCCATCGGCAATTCTATTGCAGATGGCGCCTTGTTTCACTCCAGGGACAATGTGGAGAACTTTCAAAAAATCTATATCATGGAGTGATATTATTAATGGTGATGAAATAAGTTATTTTTAATGCGCTTACCCACTAACTCTTCTGATATTGTAGGTTCACAAAATATTGGAGTGCTTTAGGCAATAAAATCATCTGGCTAGATTTGATAGCTCATTCCACCCTAGCTCTAGCTCTAGTTTGCGATGCGCATCAACTGTGCAGTTAACAAGGTCAATTTACACTTGCACTGTTTATACTTAGGATAATCTAACTAAATTTCGATTATCTTCAATAATGTAGCATTTTGGGAAACTGAAACACAAGCACCCATGTCGGTCACACATTATCTAATCAGAGATATAATGGTGTTTTTTAAAGTTGAAGTTTGGAGTTTTTCTGTATGACTTGCTTGACAACCTATACAGAACACGTAACTCCCGCCTCCCTCCCAGCCTCAGAATCTGCCTCGGCACATCGGTAAATGTTTGGAATTAACAACTTGGCTACAGTCTTATATGACAAAAAAAAACCAAAAAAAAAAAAAACGACGACTTGTATACAATTCGAACACGGGAATAATCCTAGTTTATGGGAGTCGATCTATTTGTGACCAATCAGCCGGCGAAACAATTGCTGCTTTGTCATGACACGCTGCCCATATGAAAAGTCAAAAGATGTAAAAAATTCAGTTCAGTTATAATTAGCAAATACAATACGAAGTTGCGAGCCATTTGGTAAACCGACCAGTCAATTAGAAATGTGTGTATTGACCGAAGCTACCCAGCCGCTATCCTGTCAAAATTCCCTGTCCATTTCTGTAATGAAAGTACTGCATTATGAAAAGAAGTCCACACTTTTCTGGTGGATATCTAACTCTTTTCACATGCGGGATTGAAGAAACTAATGCTATTTTTTCATCATCACTCGTCAACCAACTAATTTCGGTATCCACTTGGAAAATGCAATATCTTCTATTTTGGCGAAAAACAAATCGCATCACATGCATACCATGGACTATGTGAGAAATGTAGATTATTTGGGGCATGAACGATTTCAAAATGTTTCGTTGATTGCCGTGAAAATATAAAAAATACTCCTTTATGAGTAGTTTTGGTTCCTGGTCGCCACAAATATTATCCCTGTTTGTCAACCTTTCTTAAGAAACTCCACAGTTATTTCTGTTCGGCATATCCCAATTCATTCAAACACAGAACCAAAAACTGACACGAGCGATGCGAACACTGCGATGAGGCAGACTTTATCCATTTCATATTTCAATTTCGACACAGTTCACATTAATTCTAACATGTTGTAAACAGAAGACGAGCCATTACCTTGTTGCCTTACAGTGTACCGCGGTTGAATAAAAAATCAGAGTGAAACACCTATGTCACAGTTCAACACGATAATTGCGGCCCTTCATAGACTAGGGTGGTAGGAAGCGGGGGGGGGGGGGTGGGGGGTGGGGTGGGGGTGGGGGTGGTCCAATGAAAGTAAAAAGTGTTCTTGGCTGTTTGATGTCTTTCAGTTTTCAACATTACACTTTTTCTCTGGGTGAGATGGCCTCAGAGCCACCCCACCCATGATAGAGTACCTCGTCCGTATACGCCCCACCATTGTATAGAAGTATTTTTAACAAATTCGATGAATCTTGTTTTTTTTCTGTATGTTTGTATTTTGCTTTGACACTTAAAGGCACACCCCCGTGTCTGTATGGAATGTAACAGCCCTTTTACGTCATTTGCAGCTCAACATTTGCCAACTTCAGTTGAAGGCTTCAAGGATGTGTTTCTGAATTCCATGACAATTTTATGCAGAAATATAGTGTTTGGAAGTCGTGTGAGGATGTGTGTACGACGAATCACATTCATTTCCTTAACTCTGGTATTGATATCTATGTGAAATTCAGAAACTCAGCTGCATTTTTATTGCCATCTTTCATGTGAGGAGAACAATATTTACGAGAAGTTATGTGGTCTGGCGATTTCGTGTGGCTACAGATTTCACATATCATATATATTTTATTTCTAAACTGTCTTATCTTTTTACAGATATTTGGAGCACTGGCAACCTATTTCATTGTTCTCGTTCAGTTTCAACAGTCCTCGACTCCATCTTCTGAATGCAACTGCCCAGGAAACACAACAATCACGAGTTGATGAAGCGTCATACAAGAACTGTGGAAGACAATAAAAATAAAAAGCTACGGAGACAGTGCTCTCCCCAAATACACCAAAATGGCGACTAGTCCATGCTCTGTTAGAACCTCTTACATTTGGAAAAACTGCATAACACATTTAACCCACGAATGTCAGTTTATCAGTACTTTAGAAACCTAGTCGAAACGGTCATGAAATTAATGCTGGAAAGCAATACGCACCAAAGGACTTTCGAACCTTATATATAACGTGACAATCAAAAGCAACACGATAAAAACATGTCAGTATGATATAAAAATAGCAATGTCCTGTTTGTGAACTTTGGTGGGCATATACAGGAGAATGGTTAGCGAAACGTTCAGACTACGTTTAGGCTACATATTGTGAAGTTTAAGAGCCGCCACACCCAACATTCGGTGCAAACGATACGAAAGTCAAAGGCGGTCTGCTTGAACCAGTGATCTGACCTCATGAACGAAACAGAATGCGGCAAACCAGATTACCTTGCTATCACAATGACTTGTTTATTATATACCTTTACAGAAAAAGTTGACCTAGAAGTAAAAACTATATATATATATATATATATATATATATATATATATATATATATATATATATATATATATATATATATATATATGCGATTGGTGCCGCAGAAGTCAACTCTCATCAAGGCAGTGGTTCGATCCCCATTGGCGTCAGTGTCTTTCATCCTAAAAAATGCATAACAGAAGTGCCGAATTCTGTATTCTGTACCGTAAGCAGGAAATTTGGAAAAGAGATTGATTCTCACTGATTTCATCTGCATTACATGGTATAATTCATTGTAAAAAAACTAATTCTCGGGGATACCGAGTAATTTCGTGTGGACTGTCCCAGTTCCATGGACGCTCGATCTGCTAGCATGCCTTTTTTGGGGCTTGTCGGTAGTCGAGTGGTCTATGGCGCTGGTCCAGTTTCTCTTGGCGATTGGTGCCGCAGAAGTCAACTCACATCAAGGCAGTGGTTCGATCCCCATCTGCGTCAGAGTCTTTCATCCTAAAAAATGCATAACAGAAGTGCCGAATTCTGTATTCTGTACCGTAAGCAGGAAATTTGGAAAAGAGATTGATTCTCACTGATTTCATCTGCATTACATATATAGATTGTTCATTTCGTCGGGTAAACGCGAACAGCGAAACGCGAATGGCGAACAGTATAGATATATAGAGAGGAATAATAAGTTCGAACCGCGAACATATCTTCTATATTGTATATTTGAGTTCGTTTATTATAAATTTGAGCTCATTTGTGTGTCTGTGTGTGTCTGTTCGCTGTAGCCTCGAAACGGCTCGGCCGATCGGGACGAAACTTCGCATGCACAGGTAGTTCGTGCCTGAAGAGTATATCGTCCATCGGATCTGGAGTGGGGGTCTGCATGCGCCGTAACGACCTCATAAACTACTGAACCAATCGGGACCAAACCTAGGACATATGTGTATAGTCCACCGGGTAGTGAGCTGCCACCATCAGGTATGGGTAAGGGCCAATCTTCGCGCATGCGCATTAACGATCACTGAAACTGTTGGCCTAATCGGGACGAAACGTGGTTGGTATATGTAACTTCGATCGGGTAGTATTTTGGACCAAACTGGGCATGCGTCCTAATCTTGACCTCCTAGCCCGGACGAAATCGGGCACCCCCCCCCCTCTAGTCTATCATCTATTTCAGTAACTGTTTTTTTTTGTAACGCATAGCCCCCGAAACCCCTAGGCCAATCGAGACGATAGTTGGAATGCATATGTAGTTTGGTTCCAGGGATGTTTACCACTACCTATATGAAGCGGGGGGGGGGGGGGTCCCGTCTTAGCGCATGCGCAGTAGCAATCTTAGAAACTACTTGGCCAATCGGGACGAAAGCTGAGATGTGTGTGTAAGGACCATTGGAAAGTCATTTGCCACAATCGTACATGAAAGGGATCCGTCTTGGCGCATGCGCATTAAGGATCGGGACGAAACGTGGTATGTATTTAACGTTCCGTCAGGTAGTGTTCGGGACCTATCAATTTACGCATGCGCCGTGACCTTGAGCTTGAAATTGTGACCTTCATCTCCAAAATAGCCATTTTCTGACCAATTTCAATAAGAACAATTGTATCTGGGGTGATTCACCATGCTCAACCCAATCCAGCTGTCTATTTCAATCCATGTCGGACGAAGTCAGTACCCCAGCTAGTACTATATATATTGTTAAAGCGGGAACCTCAATATTGATCGAACGTTCATCATTTGCTTGTAACGTTCGAAAAACAATTCCCGCTACCAGTGTTATAACCGCGAACATTTAACTGTTCTTAGTTGATCTGTCTATGTGCATGTATGCAATAAACCGATCGGAACGAAACTTGCCATGTATATTACTTTGACTAGAAGAGTTATGCTGCAGAATCGAATCCGACCGAGGACATAACCCCGACCTTAATATTCAACCTTGACGTCTAGTCGTCTTTTCTCTTCTGATTTCAGTGGAATATGGGATCTAGTGGTTTTTACGGCATAGCTAACTACAATATGAAGTCGTTTTGGGTTTGCGACAAGACCTTGATCTTGAAACAAGGCCATCTGGCTCGCAGAATGTCATGTCAATCAAACCTTGTGGAAGTCGGGCAGGCGAGAGTAGGTGATAATTGCGGATTCCAAAACACGTTGTACATGTACCGTACACGAACTCGTACATGGTGCGTTTACTCTCATAGGATTCAGTGTTAAATCGCGTTCACGTTCACAAAAAAATGTCGTTTTTTCATGGTGTCCTGGAATCCGCAATTGTTTTTTAGGGTTCACAGATCGCACTTTTCACGTTCAAATACCCGTTGGCGAACGCGTAGATTCAACATGTCAATCAAAAAGTGAAAAAATGTATGAAATTGTACATGTACATTTTCTTAAAAAAATTTTTCGACGTTCTCATCATGGATTAGACCATCGATCCATCGTTGGCGAATGCGAGCAAAAACGTTTTGCGGATTCCAGGACAGCATCAAAAAGGTGGTTTGCGAATTCCAGGACAGGAAAAAATCCCACTATGGCCACTCCCATTTCTGACGTAAGTGGGGGAATACCCATAGTGAATTTTTCCAAAACTTAACAGACCACTATTGGGCGCTCCCATTTCTGACGTAAGTGGGGGGAATACCCATAGTGGATTTTTCCAAACTTAATAGACTACTATTGGGCACTCCCATTTCTGACGTAAGTGGTGGAATACCCATAGTGGATTTTTCCAAACTCAACGCCGGCGCCGCCACGATATTCGACTGCGTCGTCAAGACATCCAGATCTAAAGGAACGTTTTCGTTCAGGATACCTTTGAAACACATCT
This sequence comes from Pictodentalium vernedei, assembly GCA_031216915.1. NCBI lineage: Eukaryota > Metazoa > Mollusca > Scaphopoda > Dentaliida > Dentaliidae > Pictodentalium > Pictodentalium vernedei. The sequence continues at coordinate 293,171,533 of CM062295.1, read as the reverse complement.
TCGGATTCGCGGACGATTACAAGATCATGTACGGATTCAAACACAATCTGACGTTGATTCGAAAAGGAAACGACGACGCAATAGTGAGACTCCCTGTGACCGATGCGGGTAAGTTAACTCTACACAAGATATCGTGGTTCATTCCGCACGTGGAGCCTTCGATCGTGGAAAAAGCGCGTCTCTACAAGATCATAGAATCCAAGAGTAAATTACCTGTGGGATTTAGAATGAGACAGTGCGACACAGCTAGCATTCCACTCTCCACGAATGACTTCGATTGGAGATTGATGGTGAAATCCGCTTCTGAGAGACCGCGTTTCATCGTGGTTGCATTTCAGACCGATAGGGACGGGTCTCAGGAAAAGAATGCATCGCAGTTTGATCACTGCAATTTGAGAAACATGCAAGTGTTTCTGAACGCCACGAGATATCCAGCAATCGATTACAACGCGTCGTTCGACAAGAATGATTTCTGCAGACTGTACGACGATGCTGCTGATTTTAGAAAGAAGTATCATGGTCTAGACGAATTGATGAGCAACCCTAATATATCTCCCGGCGAATACAAGTCGATGTAGCCTATGTTCGTATTCGACGTCAGTAAACAGAGTGAACGACTCAAGAGTAGCATCTTAGATATTCAGATCAAGATGCAATTCGATAGGAACGTTCCGAGAAAAACCGAAGCCTTCGCCCTGGTCCTGTCGGATAGAGAATTACAATTCGAATCGGATGGAAATAAGATGTCGATCATTCGATGAGAGACGTGTGTGAAACAAAATAAAAAAAATAAAAAAAGTAATAAGTAATTATTAAAAACAAAAAAAACAAAAAAAAATTAAAAGTAATGAGATCTAGAGAGATTGAACATCTTTCTAAATCTCATTACTTTTTTTTGTTTTAATAATCACACATTATTTTTTTTTAATTAATTATTTCCACGCATTCACTGTTTGTTCAAAGGATCTAGTTCGATCAGTAGACTCACCATGGAAGTGGCGGCTTCGGGATTATTGGATTTCATAACGAAATTAATCCTGTCTCCGGCGTTCACTTTGAGAGGTGTGCCGAACGTGCTAACATTCGCGTGTTGATTCTCTGTCTTTTCAACGCTGTATATCTTATCGCTCTCTACTCCATTCACCATGAGATTGACGACCGCTATGTTATTCAAATCCGAGGAAGCCAGACTCATTTGAATGATTTCACCTCCCAAAGGCATGGGATATCCTACCTGACCATGTTGCAATCCACTACCTCCCTTTCCGAAAGACCACTCAGCTTTTCCTCCTCTAAGGTGCCGCTCTCCTCGGCCCACACGGTGATCAATTGTCTAGCATATTTGACTTTCTCCACCACCGAAATCAGGGTGCAGGCGTCCGTCATGTTTACGGGATCCAATAGATTTGTGAGCATGTGTCCACCCATGTCTAGTTTACCTTCCATGATGTCGCCCTTTCTCCAGACCGAGTTGTCATCTACATACTTCCTGCTGACTGCTCTGGAATCGAATTCGGGATCGTGATTGAGTCCGAATAAATTCTCACCGTTCATGTTGATACCACCCTCCATGGTTCCGCCAGATTGTTTGTTCAGGTAGAGATTGCCCACTTGTGATTCTACGTATTCTTGTGATCGTATCACTGCAGAATCTACGTAGCCCTTGTTGACTGCGGTTGAGTCCGCATCCGTGTCGTCGACCTTCGACAGATTCAATATCTTGTTGAATCCCGCATTCAGATCCGATTTCATTTCTCGTTCGTCAGACTTTCTCTGTTCCAGATCTACGTAGTGTTTGATCGCCACGTCCTTGGGATTCGTGGGAGTGGCCACGTTCGTTATCTTGTTAGAATTAGCGTTCAATTCCGAGTGCATCGTTTTCTGAATGTATCTATTTCGATTTTCAAACTTTACAATGGTGTTGGGTTTGGGCATTTTGATGGCGACACCTTGATTTTTGTTGCAATATTCCTGATGTTTTGCTAACGATTTTTCGCTGCGAAACGCGTTCATGCAGTTGCAACATAAACATATCTTTCCTTTATGTTTATTATTTTGTCTCGACAGTAATCGGGTCGGATGTATAACCCAACAATAAGGACGATTGTCACCATTTGAAATCAATAATAAAATAATCGTCTTTTCTCTTTCGAGATACAAAGTCTGTCTGAGAGGATAGATCGTTCGTTTTTCATCATCGTATCCCAAGACGTTCACCGCTATTGGTGGGATTTTGAGCCTCGAAACGTTCGATGCGTTTTAACTGCGTTGGAAAAGTCACTCTGGTCCAATCGAGATTTTTAGAAGTCTCCTCGTAACGAGAAACTCTATCGGAGTGCATTTTGACAGGGTATAAAGCGGAGGTGACTGCCCATTTAAAACACTGATCATCTTTATTTCTCACATTGACCATGGAGTGTTTTTTAGCTAAGAAATACACTAATTCCACGTAGGAAGACCCTTTCAATGAATCGTTTTTAGCTATATGAATTTCGAGTTACAACACCTCATCGAATGTCCAATTACTACCTCCACGTTGATAATTCGCGAGAGACGTCAACATCTTGTCTTTCATCTTTTCGAAAACGTTCGATAAATCTGAACCTCGAAATACGGGTTCGATGTTAGATCTGAAAAATGCATTTGTCACGATGCTCTCGCCAGACTTCACATCGATTTTATTCATCATGCAATGGAGTATCATCTTAATTTTTAGTCCCATGTTCATGTGTTCGCGACACAAATCCAATACTTTTTTCTTCACCCATTCCATGAACAATTTCGGATCGATTTTCTTGAACGAGGGAACCACATCGAAAGTTTTAAAAACGCCTTTGATCGCACTCTCCCGTTCTACAGGCTTTGATTGGAATAGTTCCGTGATGAGTCATGCTACATATTCTTCTCCTTTCCCTTCGCCTTTTGCTCGTTGAATTTCGCTCGATATATCTCGTTTGTCCAGAATCTGAAGTATATCACTCATTTTCGTTTAAGGTTTTTTTTTCTTTTCTTTTGAAACTTGAAGTTCTTCAACGGCTTTTCGTTTAGTTGTCTTCTTATTTTTCACAATTGATGCATTTGGGTTTTTTTTCGACGTTGGCATTTCGATTCCTTTTACTATCTTTTTCTTCTTCTCATTTTTCACAACCGATGCATTTTTTGACTGTTTAAGTTTATCCACTTCCGATCTTTCAATTTTTTTCTTTCCATCATTTTGCAAACGATATTCCTGTATGACTTCAATTTTTTTTGATTTGGTTCTATGAATTCTGAAATGTGGAATTTTTAATATTTTACAAATCTCGTTCAACTGAGATACGGTTTTCTCATTTAAATTTTCCATTTTTTTATTTGTTTGCTCCATTTGTAAGAATATTTTTTTTTCGAATTTTGTTTTTAAATAATTTGTTAAAAAGTTTTAAAATTGTTTTTATATATATATATGTTTTAATTCCTTCAAAAATTTTTTTAATGAAATTAAACAATTTTTTATGTTCATTAACGTGAAAAATTGAATTAATATGAGAAAAAAAGGACGTTAAATTTAAACTTTTTATTTATATATATAAAGAGAAAAAAAAACTTTTACAAAAAAAAATTTTTACATTAAAGAAAATTAAAAAATTAAAAAAAACTTTTTTTATATATATAAAGAGTAAAAAAAAACAAACTTTTTTAACAAATTATTAAATACAAAATTTAAAATATACATTATTTACAATAATTCATAAAACAAAAAAACAAATAATCGATCATGACAACAACACCTAAAAAATGCGAATTGAAATTGAAATGAGTCGAAACATGTAAGAAACTCGGTTGTAAAATCTATAGATTACAACGACACGATTCCATCGAATTGAACGAGGTCGAGACGAAGGGCTTACATCACAAATACGACAAATATAGCATGCCTTTGAAATTCGACGAAGCCATGCTCGATTTGTTTTATGAGTACGAAAGCGATCTGCAGAATATCATCATCACCGAAGACAGAGAATTCAACAAGAGCGATTTGTCGTTGCCCTATGGAAGTTACATATATCCAAAAATCTCTCTTGAACTCGTGAACAAATTGGGTGGTGAGAGCGCGTTGACCGAAGTAAAAAAAACTCTCAAAAGTAAAGATAAACATTCAACACATTTGCGAAAAAGGAGAAGACATGACCATCAGCATGCTAATAACGGATTTGGAAATATAAAAAACAATACAGAGATTGATGTTTAGCGAAGAAGGAGAAAAAAAAAAGTAATGAGATCTAGAGAAGTTGATCATCTCCAGATCTCATTACTTTTTTTGTTTTTTTTTTGTTTTCCTTCTTCATTATTGCCCATATATTATAATAACGTTTCCTTTTTTCTCAAATTTCAGCGTCGATTCTTCTTTTCTTTTTTTTTGTGATATGTTACGTTTTTTTTATAAGAACACATTTGTTTATCCGAATCATAATTATGAACGAATGTTGTGCATCTCTCGGTAAAATTCGCATCATTACCATTCTCTTCAGAAGGTAGTGATGACGGCAGAAAACGTCTCATTGTTTTAAATTTCAACCATCTATCCCAATCTTTATTTAACTCTTTTATCAGTTCTCTCCTAAGATATCCATCATTAGCATCTAATCATTTTTCCACATCTTTTTCTCACTCTATCTCGCGATATTCATCATTATCGTCCAATTGTTTTTCCACCTTTTTATCCATTTTATATATTATTTTATACTTTCTATGATTTATATTTTATATAATTATATAATTTATACATTATAATAACATACTGAAAATCGGTATATTCTTAAATGGTGAATTCTCACCAAACAACAAACCCTTGCCGAGTCGCTCAACGTTCTGACCACTCTTTAGATAGAGACCGTTTCCACTCAAAGAGTTGTCACCTCTAATGGGTTCTAGATACAATCCTTTACCGCTGTTGTCTACGTGGACGCGACACACGGCTCCTCCCTTCTTCAAAAACAGTCCGCTGCCACCCATTAATTTCTCAACTGCTGAACTCGCGAGTCCCGAGAGAGCTCCCACGCCGAGAGTCTTTCCGAGAAAGGGTAATGCTTTTGCGGCAAAGGGTAATGCTTTTGTGGCGATTCCTGCCAATAGCGGTAGGAAACCGCCTTTCATTCTCAAATTGTATCTCAATTGAGCGGGACTCAATCTCACCGTCAACCCTCTTCCATCACGAATCACTTTCTCCATCCTTTTGGTTTGACTTCTGGTCCAGGCGATCGAATCCTGACCGCCACTCGTCAGATCTTCGTGAGTGAATTTGAATCTCACCGCCTCGCCTCAAGTTGTTAACGCTCTCTTAAGTTTCTTCCTCTGTCCTGCGGATATGTTCACGTTTTTAACCATGTATTGTGTCATAATTCTTTTTTTAAAATATATTTTGTTCAATTGTTTTTTTGTTTTAATGATAATATATATTAAATAATTTTTGTAAATTAATATTGCGTTTATTTTATTTTGTTATTTATATATACACAATATTTTTTTTTTTTGCTTTTATATTTCTCTTATGTGAAATCGTATCATCACCCTCTCTCCGCGAAGATCTAACAGTTCACCATTTTGATCCATCAACGTGGTTTTGAGACTATACAACGTGTCTAAAATCACTGGTAGATAAACTAAATTTCGAGGTCGTTCCACGATCTTATAACCCGGCGACACGTTTGGAAAGAAGGAATAGATCATCGGTTGAGCGCTACCATTCACGTAGCTTCCAGAAATCACATCCACATTCACCAGAATGCTATTGACTGTGAGAATGTCGACCGTATTTTCAGATGCCGCATGGCTTCGATACATCTTTCGAATGAATCCCAGCATCTTGCCTATAGATTCGTCCGTATTGAAATCCACTCGAAAATTATCTTCCAAATCCAACATCGTCTGTAAGGTATTAGGGTTGGGAGCGAGTCTGATCTTGTTGCTTCCCTTTCCATCCATCTTCATTCGCGTTTGAATGTAATTGTTCAAGTCGTCTATGTCGTAACTTCCTTTGGGAATTCGAATCTCCAACCAATCCACTTCGTCAGAATACTTAAACGAGTTATTCTTTTCGGTGACGTTGGGAAAGGAATAATAAGTCTCGAGATTCACCAACCATCTTTTCTCTCTATTCAATTCGATAGAAGGTTCGAATTTCGTTGCGAATCGAGTCGAATCGCCACTCACCACGATTTGAATGGATTGTTTTGCAGCCGTATTCTTGGCTATCCGTTCTAACAATTCTCCTTGTTCGAACATTATATTTAATTTTATTTTTATTTTTTCAAAACTAATTATTTGAAGATTTATTATTTTCTAATTTTTTTATTTTTACGCTCTATCTTATTATCATCAGAAACATAAAACTTGTCGAATCCGCACCGATATTTTCCGTGTTTAAATTCGCTAGTCAAATCGATCACGACGAAATTGTAAAGTCCTCCATCCCAAACCCTCTTACAGAATCTCCTGAATTCCACTGCGCTCATGTCGTTTGCGACGTGATCGCTGTAGATGTGATTGAGATTCTTGAGATCTTGGCGAAAGAGACATAGAATTTTTCAATTCAATTCAATATTTTATTTCACAGCATATATATACAAAGAAAAGAAACAAGGTTACAAAAAACAAAGGTAGATGTACAAATGTATACTGTGGGGAATGACATAGCCTTATGACTGTCTTCCTGTCATCCCCTAGACAATAAAAATAAAGACTAAACAGCAAAATGGCAAATGGCAAATGATGGACTCAAGTAAGGTAAATCTTGACAGCAGGTAGTACATTGTTTTTTTTTTGTGTTAATATTGTATTGATATGTATTGATTATTAGTTCATTGTGGATCAAACTTCCAGATGTTCTGACTCTGGTTATTTAGATCTGTGGATTGTGGATTAACTGTGTTTTAACCGTATTTTAACCGTATTTCTGAATCAGTGAAGTAAATAAGCGTCGTTGGTAAACCATTATAATAATCGCATGCTAAAGGAGTGATGTAAATGAAAAGGGGAGAATATGATAACACCGAGAGTCGTAACTAGCCGAGGCAGTCGGGACATCTTGGGTTTGAACAGCTGATATTGGCGATATAAGTATTCAGATATTGTTCAGTTAATATTTTTTGAAAAGATGTTCGGGTAAGGGTTTTTATCGTTGCATCAAGGTCATTCCACAGTTTAGGAAACGAAAAATATGGAAGTGCAGCTGAGAACTGAGTGCGAGGTTTATGGGTGTTTAGGCTTCCACATTGCCTCATAGTCATGCCCGAGGGATTCCAGTACACTTGAAACGTATCATTGAAACTGACGGGGAGATTGTTCTGCGACCAGTCGTGCAAAAATAAAAGTGAATGTAATTTGTACAGATCGTTAAATTTAAGAATTTTTAAACGTTTGAACAGCGGGTCCGTATGTGAGTTGAACTTTTTGTTCGCTATGATACGTACAGCTTTCTTTTGTAAGTTTAAAATTTGTTTTGTAGCTGTTGCGTTGCCCCATATTTGAATACCATAAATTAAGTGGCTTTGAATTAAAGTGAAATAGAGTAGACGTAGTGTCTCGGGCGGTAGAAAATTCTTGGCTCTATTCAAGATATAAATTGCTCTGGATATTTTTGTACAGAGTGTAGATACATGGTGATGAAATTTAAGGTTCTCGTCTATTTTGATTCCTAGAAATTTTATGAATTTGTGGTCACGATTGTTACCTGCTATTATTAAGTCTTGAGATATTTAATGTAATGTGGGTTTGAACGTTATCGTAATTGTAGTTGCCATTTTGGGGATGAAGAAGTATGACTTTAGGTTTGTCAGCATTCAAAGATAACTTGTTCGCAGAACACCAGTGGTTGATTTTTGATAATTCATTGTTTGCCATCTCCGTAAGGAGGTCAAGGTCGTTCCCAGATGCATGGGCTGATGTGTCATCTGCAAAGGATAAAATACGCATATCAGTTGATTCACTGATGTCATTGATATAGAGGACGAACAAAAGAGGACCAAGTACAGAGCCCTGGGGTACACCTGTAGTGACATTGAGTAACTCCGACGATTCACGAGTGAATTGAACATATTGGGATATCCCGGAGAGATAGTTCTGAAACCAAGAATTAGCTATACCTCTTATACCATAGTGTTCAAGTTTTCGAGCCAGTATTTCATGATCAATAGTGTCAAATGCTTTGGAAAAATCTAAAAACATGGATAGTGTGCAATCTTTAGTCGCTTTGTTATTCATTAAGGAAACGTGGTTGATAAGATGCATTATTGGGTGAAATGTTGAGTGTCCCCTTCTGAATCCAAACTGATAGTTATAAATAACGCCGTGTGCATCTAAGAAATGTGATAACCTTTTATACATTAACTTCTCTAAGACTTTAGAAAAGGAAGGAAGAATACTTATTGGACGATAATTGTCGAAAGACTGTTTATCCCCGGATTTAAAAATTGGTATTACTTTCGCGATTTTCATTTTTGATGGTACAATTCCAGTTGAAAAAGAGGTATTTACAATGTGAGTTAAAGGAACAATAATTTCATGTATAATGTCTTTTAGTAGTTTCGGTGAGATGTTGTCCTGACCAGCAGATGTTTTCCTAGGAAGACATTTTACGGCGGATATAACTTCATCATGGGTTGCAGGTGATACAAAAAAGAGTCGGTGACGCTGTTGTTTAGGTAATCAGAGAATCGATGTGTGGGACTTACCATGTTGTTGGATACACGATTTCCAATATTAATAAAGTAGTTGTTGAATTTCTCAGCAATTTGGATGGGGGCAGTGTACTCCTCATTGTTTTCAATAAACGATGATGGTAGAGGGGGAGGAATATCTGACTTATTTATTGCCTTGCGGAGATCTTGGCGAAAGAGACATAGAAAATTAGCGTTCTCCCTTATCGTCTGTCTGGGCAATCGAAAATAATTCTGCGACAGGTAGAAACAGTCCACGTTGCTGTGACGACCCCTAACGTAATACGATTCGCATCGGTTCTGTCTCTCGAAAAGCAGATCGTCGAAAAGCATGAGATTCTTATCTTCCGATTTTAATTCTCTAGGATCCTGAACGTCGCTAGCGTTCTCATAAAATCGACACTCAACGTTCGAAGATGCATTTCTCTTCATCAATTCCATCGCCGCACCGTCCAAAATGGTCGAAAGAGAAGCTTCACTTTTGCCGAATTCCTCCCTACTGTCAAAGATTCTGGCTATGACGTCCTTAGACAATCTACGATCCATGCATTCTCGAATCAATCTGTATTCGGGTTGAAACAAGCTGTTGCCAAACACAAACAATCTGTCGGCGTAATCCAACCAGTCGGGTCGGGACAACAGATTCATCAACAGATTGGTCTTTCCACAATTCGATTTTCCCACTATCAAGCCTCTTATGCTTTTGGGAAAGAACTCATTATTCGACCTCTTAGTCGCGGCGTCGTTCCAAGACATATCTTTAATGTTCATCTTTGTTTATTTTTTGTTGTTGTTATTTTAGATTTTTTTCAAACACAATTTTATGTTTTTATCAAACTCAGTTTTAATATTATTTATTTATATTACACCGTCGCGAGTTGTCTTCAATCCAGATCCACTCGTCATTTTGGCTAAATCTTGTATGGGTACCACAGCATCCTTAAAATCTTTCCAACTTTTCGGCGTTCGCTCTAACGTAGCTCGCTTCGCCGGTGGACTGATCAACTTGTCGATCAACGCGTCGGCTGCCCTCTTGCCAGCCACAGAAGCTATCCTACCACTGGCTTCGGAAGCGGCTTTCTTACCAGCATCCAAAGCCGTCTTCTTACCAACCTCAAACGCGGTCGATGCGAGTTTTCTACCTGCATCACTCGTGAACGCTCGCATTATAGAATCGACGATGCCAGAACCACCTTGAACGTATGTTCTAACGTATCCCCTGTTCTTTATCACCAACATATTTTTATTTTATAATATATATTTTCTTTTTACTGGTAAATCGTTTGTTGTTTAAATACTTTATTATTCTAGTGTAAAATTTACTATTTGTATTTTATATATTTTGTTTGTTTGTTTCTCTCTACTTATTATATACATCAATCCTTCAATTCTTTCATCAGCCTTTTATAATGGTTTTTATTCAAAACCTTCTGTCTTAACAATTCGTCACATATAGTAACTATTTCATTATCTAATCCTGTGTCACCAGCACGTCTACTTGCCATCAACAAACTCAATCTCTGAGACAGAGCGTCAGAATCGCTCGAAAGAAAAGTGGTTTTCACCCCTTTACCAGTCACCGATTCGACGAACTTCTTATTCATATCCCATATGGGTTTCACCACTTTCGTCCACTTGTAACCTCTGTTGGCTTTGGGTCTCGTCTCTCTGGCATCGTTATTTCTCTTCATGGCGTGGGTCTGAACCAGAATGTCACCATAATTGTCGAAATCCTGTTCCGTGTAATATCCAGGCTTGTCGAAAAGGAGCAATTTGCGCAGTCCATCAGTTATTTTATACTTATTCGAACCGACAATTAAATCCTCATCATCCATTTCCACTTCTGTGTCGCCCACAAAAGTTCTACCGTCCGAATCCTTATAAATTCCATACAACAGATCTCTCTTACCACCATCCTCAGACGACGCGACGCTATCAGTGGTGATAGTCAAAGCTGTATCATCGCTCTCGCTAACGTCGGTTTCGATTCTGATGGGAACGTAATCCGGTGTAGATTGAAAGGAAAACTGTTTTGTAAAACTACCGGGCAGCGAACCCATTCTCAAAGAACTCTCTTTTATGGGTCTCAATTCTTCAACTATCTCCTTCCTGCTTCGCTCTTGAACCTCCATCACGGGTTTAAATATTTTTGTGGCCTCGCGTTTGAGTTCCATCTCTCCAAGACGTCTGCTTCTGTCAGCCAATTGAATGCTTTTCTTGGCACGTTCATATTCATTTAAAAGCTGATCTCGGCGTTTAGCATCCATCTGTAAAAACATTTTTTTTCGTTTTTAAATTATTAATATTTCCTTTGAGTATGCTAATGTGAGTTATTTATTATTTTCAAAATTAAATGTATAATTAATTTTATGTTTTATGTTTTAAGTAAATAAAAATCTTCTGTCTTTAATATAATAACTAAAACCAGTTGAGAAAAAAACATTTACAAAATAAACCTCTCTAAATGAGTTTTGCTCTCGAAAGTGTTAAATCGCAACCGCGCTTATTCTCACCATAAGGAAAACTCGAATAATCAAAATCATAAGTAAACATATGAGTAATGTAACGCTTTCAAAAACGCGTTTAAATCATATCAATTAATCCTTTGAACTGTTTCCGCTTTCATCTATAGAATAGTTTTTCAGTTAAACTATTTAACTGACAATTGCCACTCATTTGAATGAAAACCCGTAATACATTTCGAGCGTGACAAATGGCGTTCTCAGTAAGTTTATACAGTAGGGATTTTCCAAAAAAACTTACTTTTTTTCTGTTGAGTTTGGAAAAATCCACTATGGGTATTCCCCCACTTACGTCAGAAATGGGAGTGCCCAATAGTAGTCTATTAAGTTTGGAAAAATCCACTATGGGTATTCCTCCCACTTACGTCAGAAATGGGAGCGCCCAATAGTGGTCTGTTAAGTTTTAGAAAAATCCACTATGGGTATTCCCCCCACTTACGTCAGAAATGGGAGTGGCCATAGTGGGATTTTTTTCCTGTCCTGGAATCCGCAAACCACCTTTTTCATGCTGTCCTGGAATCCGCAAAACGTTTTTGCTCGCATTCGCCAACGATGGATCGATGGTCTAATCCATGATGGGAACGTCGAAAAATTTTTTTAAGAAAATGTACATGTACAATTTCATACATTTTTTCACTTTTTGGATTGACATGTTGAATCTACGCGTTCGCCAACGGGTATTTGAACGTGAACAGTGCGATCTGTGAACCTTAAAAAAACAATTGCGGATTCCAGGACACCATGAATAAACGACATTTTTTGTGAACGTGAACGCGATTTAACACTGAATCCTATGAGAGTAAACGCACCATGTACGAGTCCTGAAATCCGCAATTATCACCTACTGGCGAGCCAGTCTATACATATTTTGGTCATCTTTGTATGAATAGAAGTATTGTACAGTACTCGAAACGAAATTCTGCACCTATAATATTTACTCGGTCCGTGGAATATTTCTATGGGATTGAAACTGATTTTGGACGTGACCATGGCTTTGATTGAGCACCATTGAGCTTTTAAAATCTCCAATGCCCGACCGATTCAGACGAAATTGCGTATCTGAGATTATAGCGCAGTGCAGAACAATACCGAAGTTTCATAACATAGAATTGGCATGACGTTTTGCCACTGTGCAAGGCAAGACATCCAGTATAACAATATTTGACAGGGTGGATTAGTCTGCTATGAAAAATCAGACCCGTCGGCGGAGATTCCCATGCCCTGGGAAAAAAATAATGTTAGGTGACATGGGACAAGCTTGTGAAAAACACAGCCATTGTGAGAAACCTGCCCTTCAGTCCGATAATGTCTGACAGGACTGACATCTCTGCGAGGGAATATGAGCCCCGGGAGCTGTGTTTCTAATGTCTGCGGTGACTACGATGTCAGGTAGGTGATAAGGGTAATATATTTACATGTCCATTTGCTGAGATTTTCCTGTCAGGGGTGACTACGGGCGTCAGTTAGGTGATAATGGAGTCCCGCTGAGCCACTGTGTCACTCCCGACATTGTCTGACAAGACTGACTCCCCGAGAGGGAGATTTACCTGCTAGGGATGACAACATTCCCCATATCAGGTGGAAATACACAGCCATTGTGCCATTCCCGACATTTCCTGACAGGACTAAAATCCCCGAGAGGGAATATCAACCACGGTAGATAAGATTCTCCTGTCACGGGTGACTACGGGCGTCAGATGATAAGGCGGGGGGGGGGGGGGGGGGGTCACTATTTTGATACATTCCCAATATCCGGTGGAAATACACAGCCACTGTGCAATTCCTGACCTTTAGCCCGACATCTCCTGAAAGGGCTGAGATCCCCGAGAGGGAATATTAACCTCGGTAGCTGAGAGTCTCCTATCAGGGGTGACTATGGGCGTCTGATACGTGATACTGGGTTCACGATTTTGATACATTCCCAATATCCGATTGAAATACCCAGCCACTGTGCCATTCCAATCCTTCAGCACGGCATTTCCTGACAGGGTTGATATCCCCGACAGGGAATATTAACCTCGGTAGCTGAGATTCTCCTGTCGGGGTGACTACGGGCGTCAGTTAGGTGATAAGGGGTCACGATTTTGATACATTCCCGATATCCGGTGAAAAGACACATCCACTGTGCCATTTCCGACCTTCAGCCCGACATTTCCAGACAGGGCTGATATCCGCGAGAGAGAATATCAACTTCGATAGCTGAGATTCTCCTGTCAGGGGAGATTACGGGCGTGAGTTAGGCGATAAGGGGGTCACGATTGTGATATATTGACAATATCTGGTGGAAATACACAGCCACTGATACACATTCCTGAGCTTCAGGCCGATATTTTCTAACAGGGCGGATATACCCGAGAGGAAATGTCAACCTCGGTAGGTGAGATTCTCCTGTCGGGGTGATTACGGGCGTCAGTTAGGTGAAAAGGTGGTAACGATTTTGATACATTTACCATATCCTGTGGAAATACACATGCACTGTGCTATTTCCGACCTTCAGCCCGACACTTCCAGACAGGGCTGATATCTCCGGGAGAGAGTATCAACCACGGTAGCTTAGATTCTCCGGTCAGGGGTGAATACGGGCGTAAGTCAGGTGATAAGGGCGATCACGATTTTGATACATTCAGAATATCTGGTGCAAATGCACAGCCACTGTACTTTCCCCGAGCTTCAGCCCGATATTTCCTAACCAAGCCGATATCCCCAAGAGGGAACATCAACCTCGGTAGCTGAAATTTTTATGTCCGGGGTGACTACGACCGTCAATTTGGTGATAAGGGGTGACGGTTTTGATACATTCCCAAAATCCGGCGGAAGCACAAAGCCACTGTGCCATTCCAGACCTTCATCCCGACAATGTCTGACAGGGCTGATATTCCCGAGAAGGAATATCAACCTCGGTAGCCGAAATTCTAATGTCAACGGTGACTACGGGCGTCAATTAGGTGATAAGGGGTCAGGATTTTGATACATTTTCAATATCCGGTGAAAATGCACAAACAATGTGCCATTCTAGATCTTTAGGTCGACAATGTCTGACAGGGCTGATATCCCCGAGAAGGAATATAAACCTTAGTAGCTTAAATTCTTATGCCAGGGGTGACTACGGCCATCCGTTAGGTTATAAGGGGATCACGGTTCTGATACATTCCCAATATCCGTTTGAAATACACAGCCACTGTGCCATTCTCGACCTTCATCCGGACATTGTCTGACAGGTCTGACATCCACGGGAGGGAATATCAACCTCGGTAGCTGAAATTCTCATGTCAGTGGTGACTACGGGGTCATTTGGGTGATAAGAGGCAACGCTTTTGATACATTCCTGATATTCCTTTAAAATATACGGCCACTGTGCCATTCCCGAACCCTAGCCTGACATTGCCTGAATGGGCTGATGTCCCTGAGAGGGAATATCAACTTCGGTAGCGGAAATTCTCGTGTCAGGGATGACTACGACCGTCAATTTGGTGATAAGGAGGTCACAGTTTTGATACATTACCAAAATCCGTCGGAAACACACAGCCACTGTGCCATTCCAGACCTTTAGCCTGACAATGTCTGACAGGGCTGATATTCCCGAGAAGGAATATCAACCTCGGTAGCGGAAAGTCTAATGTCAAGGGTGACTACGGGCATCAATTAGGTGATAAGGGGTAACGATTTTGATACATTTTCAATATCCGGTGAAAATACGCAACCACTGTGCCATTCTAGATCCTTATGCCGATAGCGTCTGACAGGGATGATATCCCCGAGAAGAAATATTAACCTCAACAGCTTGAATTCTAATGCCAGGTGTGACTACGGCCGTCAGTTAGGTTATAAGGGGGGCCACGGTTCTGATACATTCCCAATTTCCGTTTGAAATACACAGCCACTGTGCCATTCTCAACCTTTAGCCGGACATTGTCTGATAGGTCTGATATCCCCGAGAGGGAATATCAACCTCGGTACCTGAAATTGTCATGTCAGTGGTGACTACGGGGTCATTGGGCTGATAAGAGGCAACGCTATTGATACATTCTGGATATCCGGTTAAAATACACTGCCACTGTGACATCCCGGCCCCTAGCCAGACATTGTCTGATAGGACTGATATCCATGAGAGGGAATACCGACCTCGGTAGCTGTAAATTCTCATGTCAGGAGCGATTACGACCATCAATTTGGTGATGGGGGGTCGCGGTTTTGATACATTCTCAAAATCCGGCGGAAACACACAGCAACGGTGCCATTCCAGACCTTTAGCCCGACAATGTCTGACAGGGCTGGTATTCCCGAAAAAGATTATCAACGTCGGTAGCCGAAATTCTAATGTCAGGGGTGACTACGGGCGTCAATTAGGTGATAAGGGGTCACGGTTTTGATACATTTTCAATATCCGGTGAAAATACACAACCACTGTGCCATTTTAGATCTTTAGGCCGACAATGTCTGACAGGGCTGATGCCCCCGAGAAGGAATATCAACCTCAGTAGTTTAAATTCTCATATCAGGGGTGACTACGACCGTCAGTTAGGTTATAAGGTGGTCACGGTTCTGATACATTTCCAATTTATCCGTTTGAAATACACAGCCACTGTGTCATTCTCGACCTTTAGCCGGACATTGTCTGACAGGTCTGATATCTCCGAGAGGGAATGTCAACCTCGGTAGCTGAAATTATTATGTCAGTGGTGACTACGGGGTCATTGAGGTGATAAGAGGCCAGGCTTTTGATACATTCCTGATATCCGGACAAAATACACAGCCACTGTGTCATTCCCGGCCCCTAGCCCGACATTCTCTGATAGGTCTGATATGTCTGAAAGGGAACACCAACCTCGGTAGCTGAAATTCTCATGTCAGGGATGAATACGACCGTCAATTTGGGGAGATGGAGGTCACGGTTTTCATACGTTTTCAATATTCGGTCAAAATACACAGCCACTGTACTTTTCCTGAGCTTCAGCCCGATATTTGCTAACCCAGCTGCTATCCCCGAGAGGAAACATCAACCTCCGTAGCTGAGATTCTCATGTCAGGAGTGAGTACGACCGTCAATTTGGTGATAAAGGGATCACGGTTTTGATACCTTCCCCAAATCCGGCGGAGACACCCAGCCAGTGTGCCATTCCAGACCTTTCGCCCGACAATGTCTGACAGGGCTGATATTCCCGAGAAGGAATATCAACCTCGGTAGCCGAAATTCTCATGTCAGGGGTGACTACGACGTCAATTTGGTGATATGAGGGTCACGGTTTTGATACATTTTCAATATTCGGTGAAAATACACAGCCACTGTACGTATCCTGAGCTTCAGCCCGAAATTTGCTAACCCAGCTGATATCCCTGAGAGGGAGCATCATCCCCCGTAGCTGAGATTCTCATGACAAGGGTGACTACGACCGTCAATTTGGTGATAATGGGGTCACGGTTTTGATACATTCCCAAAATCCGGAGGAGACACACATCCACTGTGCCATTCCAGACCTGACATTTAGCCCGACAATGTCTGACAGGGCTGATATCCCCGAGAGTGAACATCAACCTCGGTAGCTGAAATTCTCATGTCAGCGGTGACTACGACCGTCAATTTGGTGATAAAGGGGTAACGGTTTTGAAACATTCCCAAAATTCGGCGGAAATACACAACCACTGTGCCATTCTCGACCCCAAACCCGACATTGTCTGATTGTGCTGATATCCCTGAGAATATAAACCTCGATTGCTGAAATTCGCATGTCAAGGGTGACTACGGGCGTCATTTAGGTGATAAGGGTCACGATTTTGATACATTCGCGATATCTGGTGAAAAGACACATCCACTGCGCCATTCTCGACCTTTAGCCGGACATTATCTGATAGGTCTGATATCCCCGAGGGGGAATATCAACCTCGGTACCTGAAATGTTCATGTCAGTGGTGACTACGGGGTCATTGGGCTGAAATTCTCACGTCAGGGGTGACTAGGCTCGTCAATTTGGTTATAAGGGGTCACTGTTTAGATACATTCCAAAAATCCGACGGAAACACACAGCCACTGTGCCTTTCCAGACCTTTAGCCTGACAATGTCTGACAGGGCTGATATTTCCGAGAAGGAATATCCACCTCGGTAGCCGAAATGCTAATGTCAGGAGTCACTTCGGGCGTCAGTTAGGTGATAAGGTGTCACGATTTTGATACATTTTCAATATTCGGTGAAAATACACAGCCACTGTTCTTTTCCCGAGCTTCAGCCCGATATTTCCTAACCCAGCTGATTTCCCCGAGAGGGAACATCAACCTCGGTAGCTGAAATTCTCAAGTCAATTTGGTTACATGGGGGGTCAAGGTTTTGATACATTCCCAAAATCCGCCGGAAACACACCGCCACAGTGCCATTCCAGGTATTTAGCCCGACAATGTCTGACAGAGCTGATATTTCCGAAAAGGAATATCAACCTCGTTAGCCGAAATTCTAATGTCACGGGTTACTACGGGCGTCAATTAGGTGATAAGGGGTCACGAATTTGATACATTTTTAATATCTGTCGAAAATGCACAACCACTGTGCCATTCTAGATCTTTAGACCGACAAAGTCTGACAGGGCTGATATCCCCGAGAAGGAATATCAACCCCAGTAGCTTAAATTCTCATGTCAGGGGTGACTACGGCCGTCAGTTCTGTCATAAGTGTGTCACGGTTCTGATACATTCCCAATATCCGTTTGAAATATACAGCCACTGTGCCATTCTCGACCTTTAGCCGGACATTGTCTGACAGGTATGAAATTTTCATGTCATTGGTAACTACTGGGTCATTGGGATGATATGAGGCAACGCTTTTGATACATTCCTGATATCCGATTAAAATACACAGCCACTGTGCCTTTCCCGACCATTAGCCCGACATTGTCCGATGGGGCTGATATCTGTGAGAGGGAATATCAACCCCGGAAGAGGGGGACTACGACCGTCAATTTGGTGGTAAGGGGGTCACGGTTTTGATACATTCCCCAAATCCGGCGGAAACACACAACCGCGGTGCCGTTCCAGACCTTTAGCCCGACAATGTCTGACAGGGATGATATCCCTGAGAGAGAATACAAACCTCGATAGCTCAAATTCTCATGTAAGTGGTGCATACGAGAGTCAGTCAGGTGACTAGGGGGTAAGGGTTTTGAAATACACAGCCACAGTGCCATTCTCGAGCTTTAGCCGAACATTGTCTGACAGGTCTGATATTCCCGAGAGGGAATATCAACCTCGGTAGCTGAAAATTTCATGGCAGTGGTGACTACGGAGTCATTACGGTGATAAGAGGCAACGCTTTTTATACATTCCTGATATCCGTTCAAAATACACAGCCACATTGCCATTCCCGACCCTTAGCCCGACATTGTCTGACGGAACTGATATTTCCAAAATGGAATATCAGCTTCGGTAGCAGAAATTGTCACGTCAGTGGTGATTTCCGGCGTCAGTTGGGAGGTTTGGGGGTCACGGTTTTGATACCTTCCCAATATCCGGTGGAAATACACAGCCACTGTGCCCTTTTCGAGCTTTATCCCGGACTTATCTGAAAGGGCTGATACCCTTGAGAAGGAATATAAACCACGGTAGCTTAAATTCCCATATAAGGCTTGCCTACGAGATTCAGTCAGGTGACTAGGGAGTTACGATTTTGATGCATTCTCGATATCCGTTCAAAATACACAGCCACTGTACCATTCCCGTAAATTAGCCCGACATTGTCTGATAGGACTGATATCCCTGAGAGGAAATATAAACCTCGGTAGCTGAAATTCTTATATCAGGGGTGACTACAACCGTCAATTTGGTGATAAGGGGGTCACGGTTGTGATACATTCCCAAAATCTGGCGGAAAGACACAGCCACCGCGCCATTCCAGACCTTTAGCTCGACAATGTCTGACAGGGCTGATATACCCGAGAATGCATATTAACCTCGGCAGCCGAGATTCTCAAGTCAGGAGTCTCTACCGGCGTCAGTTAGGTGATAATGGGGTCACGGTTTTGATACATTCCCGATATCCGTTCAAAATACACAGTCACTGTGTCATACCCGACCGTTAGGCCGGCGTTGTATGACAGGGCTGATGTCCCTGAGATAGAATATGAACCTCGGTAGCTGAAATTCTTATGTCAGGGGTGACTACAGCCGTCAATTTGGTGATAATGTGGTCACGGTTTTGATACATTCCCAAAATACGGCGCAAACACACAGTCACAGAGCCATTCGAGGCCTTTAGCACGAGAATGTCTGACAGGGCTGATATTCCCGAGAATGCATATTAACCTCGGTTGCAGAAATTCTCAAGACAGGGGCCTCTACCGACGTCAGTTAGGTAATAATGGGGTCACGGTTTTGATACATTCCCGATATCCTTTCAAAATACACAACCACTGTGCCATTCCCGACTGTCAGCCCGACATTGTATGAGACGGCTGATATCTCTGAGAGGGAATATGAACCTCGGTAGCTGGAATTCTTATTTTCTAGGTTTTGATACATTTCCGAAGTCCGTCCAAAATACACAGCCACTGTGCCATACCCGACCGTTAGGCCGACGTTGTCCGACAGGGCTGATATCCCTGAGATGGAATATGAACTTCGGTAGCTGACATTCTTATGTCGGGGTGACTACGACCGTCAATTTGGTGATAATTGGGGTCACGGTTTTGATACATTCCCGATATTCGTCCAAAATACACAGTCACTTTGCCATACCCGACCGTTAGGCCGACGTTGTTTGACAGGACTGATATCCCTGAGATGGAAGATGAACCTCGGTAGCTGAAATTCTTATGTCAGGGGTGACTACAGCCGTCAATTTGGTGTTAAAGGGGTCACGGTTTTGATACATTCCGATATCCGTTCAAAATACACAGCCACTGTGCCATACCCGACCGTTAGGCCGACGTTGCCTGAAGGGCTGATATCCCTGAGATGGAATATGAATGTCGGTTGCTGAAATTCTTATGCCAAGGGTGACTACAGCCGTCAATTTGGTGATAATTGGGGTCACGGTTTTGATACATTCCCGATATCCGTTCAAATTACACAGCCACTGTGCCATACCCGGCCGATAGGCCGACATTGTATGACAGGGCTGATACCCCTGAGGTTGAATATGAACCTCGGTACCTGACATTCTTTAGTCAGAGGAGACTACAGCCTTCAATTTGGTGATACTGGGGTCACGGTTTTGATACATTCCCAAAATCCGGAGGAAACACACAGCCACTGTGCCATTCGAGGCCTTTAGCCCGAGAATGTCTGACGTGGCTGATATTCCGGAGAATGCATATTAACCTCGGTGGCCGAAATTCTCAAGTCAGGGGTCACTACAGACGTCAGCTAGGTAATAATGGGGTCACCGTTTTGATACAATCCCGATATCCGTTCAAAATACACAGCCACTGGGCAATTCCCGACCGATAGCCCGGCATTATTTGAGAGGGCTGATATCCCTGAGAGGGGATATAAACCTCGGTAGCTGGAATTCTTATCTCAGGGGTGACTACGACCGTCAATTTGGTGATAATGGGGTGACGGTTTCGATACCTTCCCAAACTCCGGCGAAAATTCACAGCCACTTTGCCATTCCAGACCTTCATCCCGACAATGTCTGATAGAGTTGGTATGCTCGAGAATGAATATCAACCTCGGTAGCCGAAGTTCTCAAGTCAGGAGTCCTTACCGGCGTTAGTTAGGTGATAATGGGGTCACGATTTTGATATATTCCGGATATTCGTCAAAAATACACAGCCACTGTGCCATACCCGACCGTTAGGCCGACGTTGTATGACAGGGCTGACATCCCCGAGATGGAAAATGAACCTCGGTAGCTGAAATTCTTTTGTCAGGGGTGACTACAGCCGTCAATTTGGTGTTAAAGGGGTCACGGTTTTGATACATTCCGATATCCGTTCAAAATACACAGCCACTGTGCCATACCCGACCGTTAGGCCGACGTTGCCTGAAGGGCTGATATCCCTGAGATGGAATATGAATGTCGGTTGCTGAAATTCTTATGCCAAGGGTGACTACAGCCGTCAATTTGGTGATAATTGGGGTCACGGTTTTGATACATTCCCGATATCCGTTCAAATTACACAGCCACTGTGCCATACCCGGCCGATAGGCCGACATTGTATGACAGGGCTGATACCCCTGAGGTTGAATATGAACCTCGGTACCTGACATTCTTTAGTCAGAGGAGACTACAGCCTTCAATTTGGTGATACTGGGGTCACGGTTTTGATACATTCCCAAAATCCGGAGGAAACACACAGCCACTGTGCCATTCGAGGCCTTTAGCCCGAGAATGTCTGACGTGGCTGATATTCCGGAGAATGCATATTAACCTCGGTGGCCGAAATTCTCAAGTCAGGGGTCACTACAGACGTCAGCTAGGTAATAATGGGGTCACCGTTTTGATACAATCCCGATATCCGTTCAAAATACACAGCCACTGGGCAATTCCCGACCGATAGCCCGGCATTATTTGAGAGGGCTGATATCCCTGAGAGGGGATATAAACCTCGGTAGCTGGAATTCTTATCTCAGGGGTGACTACGACCGTCAATTTGGTGATAATGGGGTGACGGTTTCGATACCTTCCCAAAATCCGGCGAAAATTCACAGCCACTTTGCCATTCCAGACCTTCATCCCGACAATGTCTGATAGAGTTGGTATGCTCGAGAATGAATATCAACCTCGGTAGCCGAAGTTCTCAAGTCAGGAGTCCTTACCGGCGTTAGTTAGGTGATAATGGGGTCACGATTTTGATATATTCCGGATATTCGTCAAAAATACACAGCCACTGTGCCATACCCGACCGTTAGGCCGACGTTGTATGACAGGGCTGACATCCCCGAGATGGAAAATGAACCTCGGTAGCTGAAATTCTTTTGTCAGGGGTGACTACAGCCGTCAATTTGGTGATAAGGGGGTCACGGTTTTGATACATTCCCAAAATCCATTCCAGACCTTTTGCCCGACAATGTCTGACTAGGCTGATATTCCCGAGAATGAATAATAACCTCGGTAGCCTTAATTCTCAAGTCAGTGGTCACTACCGACGTCAGTAATGTGATAATTGGGTCACGGCTTTGATACATTCCCGATATCCGTTCAAAATACACTTCTACTGTGCCATTCCCGACCGTTAGCCCGACATTGTATGAGATGGCTGATATCCCTAAAATGGAATATGAACCTCCGTATTCTTATGTCAAGGGTGACTACGACCGTCAGTTTTGTGATGAGGGGGTCACGGTTTTGATACATTCCCAAAATCCGGCGGAAACACACAACCACTGTGCCATTCCAGACCTTCAGCCCGACAATGTCTGACAGGGTTGATATTCCCGAGAAGGAATATCAACCTCGGTAGCCGAAATTCTAATGTCAGGGGTGACTATGGGCGTCAATTAGGTGATGAAGAGTCACAATACAATTTTGATACATTTTAAATATCCGATGAAAATACACAACCACGTGCCATTCTATATGTTTAGGCCGACAATGTCTGACAGGGCTGATTTTCCCGAGAAGGAATATCAACCTCAGTAGCTTGAAATCTCATGTCAAGGGTGACTACGGCCATCAATTACATGTAGGTTATAAGGGCGTCACGGTTCTGACATATTCCCAATATCCGTTTGAAATACACAGCCTCTGTGCCATTCTCGACCTTTAGCCGGGCATTGTCTGACAGGTCTGATATCCCCGAGAGGGAATATCAACATCGGTAGCTGAAATTTTCTTGCCAGTGGTGACTACGGGGTCATTGGGTAATAAGAGACAACGCCTTTGATACATTCCTGATATCCGGTTAAAATATACTGCCACTGCGCCATCCCCGTAAATTAGCCCTAGGGCTGATATCTGAGAGAGGGAATATCACCCCGGGTAGCTGAAATTCTCATGACAATGGTGACTACGACCGTCAATTTGGTGATAAGGGGTCACGGTTTTGGTACACTCCCAAAATCCAGAGGAAACACACAGCCACTGTGCCATTCCAGACCTTTAGCCCGGGAATGTTTGACAGGGCTGATATTCCCGAGAAGGAATTGCAACCTCGGTAGCCGAAATTCTAATGTCAGGGGTGACTACGGGCGTCAATTAGGTGATAAGGGGTCACGATTTTGATACATTTTCAATATCCGGTGAAAATATACAGCCACTGTACTTTTCCCGAGCTTCAGCTCGATATTTCCTAACCTAGCTGATATCCCCGAGAGGGAACATCGACCTCGGTAGCTGAAATTCTCATGTCAGGGGTGACTACGATCGTCAATTTGGTGATAAGGGTGTCGCGGTTTTAGTACATTCCTCAAATTTGGCGGAAACACACAGCCACTGTGCCATTCCAGACCTTTAGCCCAACAATGTCTGACAGGGCTGATATTCCCGAGAATGAATATCAACCTCGGCAGCCGAAATTCTAATGTTAGGGGTGACTACAGGCGTCAATTAGGTGATATGGGGGTCACGATTTTGATACATTTTCAATACACGGTGCAAATACACAGCCACTGTTCTTTTTCCGAGCTTCAATCCGATATTTCCTAACCCAGCTGATATCCCCGAGAGGGATCATCCACCTCGGTAGCTGTAATTCTCATGTCAGGGGAGACTACGCCGTTAATTTGGTTATAAGGAGGTCACGGTTTTGATACATTTCCGAAATACGGTGGAAACACGTAGTGACTGTGCCGTTCCAGACCTTTAGCCCGATAATTTCTGACACGGCTGATATTTCCGAGAAGGAATATTAGTCTCGGTAGCCGAAAATCTAATGTCAGGGGTGGCTACGGGCGTCAGTTAGGTGATAAGGTGTCACGATGTTGATACATTTTCAATATCCGGTGAAAAATACACAGCCATTGTACTTTTCCCAAGCATCAGCCGGATATTAACTGACCCAGCTGATATCCCCGAGAGGGAATATCATCCTCGGTAGCTGAAATTTTCATGTCAGTAGTGACTACGGGGTCATTGGGGTGATAAGCGGCAACGCGCTTTTGATACATTCCTGATATCCGGTTAAAATACACAGCCGCTGTGCCGTTCCCGACTCCTATCCCGACATTGAGTGATAGGGCTGATATCCATTAGAGGGAATATCAACCTCGGTAGCTGGAATTCTCATGTCAGGGGTCACTACCACCGTCAATTTGGTGATAAGGGGGTACGGTATTGATACATTCCCCAAATCCGGCGGAAACACACAATCACTGTGCCATTCCAGACCCTTAGCCCGACAATGTCTGACTGGGCTGATATTCCCGAGAATGAATATTAACCTCGGTAGCCGAAATTCTCAAGTCAATGGTCACTACCGACGTCAGTTAGGTGATAAATGGGTCACGGTTTTGATACATTCCCGATATCCGTTCAAAATACACAGCTACTGAGCTATTCGCGACCGTTAGCCCGACATTGTATAAGAGGGCTGATATCCCTAAAATGGAATATGAACCTCGGTATTCTTATGTCAGGGGTGACTACGACCGTCAATTTCGTGATAAGGGGGGTCACGGTTTTGATACATTCCCAAAATCCGGCGGAAACACACAACCACTGTGCCATTCCAGACCTTCAGCCCGACAATGTCTGACAGGGCTGATATTCCCGAGAAGGAATATCAACCTCGGTAGCCGAAATTCTAATGTCAGGAGTGACTATGACCGTCAATTAGGTGATGAAGAGTCACAATACAATTTTGATACATTTTCAATATCCGGTGAAAATACACAACCACTGTGCCATTCTATATCTTTATGCCGAAAATGTCTGTCAGGACTGATATTCCCGAGAAGGAATATCAACCTCAGTAGCTTAAAATCTCATGTCAGGGGTTACTACGGCCATCAGTTACATGTAGGTTATAAGGGCGTCACTGTTCTGACATATTCCCAATATCGGTTTGAAATACACAGTCTCTGTGCCATTCTCGACCTTTAGCCGGGCATTGTTTGACAGGTCTGATAACCCCGAGAGGGAATATCAACCTCGGTAGCTGAAATTGTCATGTCAGTGGTGACTACGGGGTCATTGGGGTGATCAGAGGCAACGCCTTTGCTACATTCATGATATCCGGTTAAAATACACTGACACTGTGCCATCCCCGTAAGTTAGCCCGACATTGTCTGATAGGGCTGATATCTGAGAGAGGGAATATCAACCCGGGTAGCTGAAATTCTCATGTCAAGGGTGACTACGACCGTCAATTTGGTGATGAGGGGGTCACGGTTTTGGTACACTCCCAAAATCCAGCGTAAACACACAGCCACTATGCCATTCCAGACCTTTAGCCTGGGAATGTTTGACAGGGCTGATATTTCCGAAAAAGGAATTTCAACCTCGGTAGCCGAAATTCT
Organism: Pictodentalium vernedei; assembly: GCA_031216915.1. Classification (NCBI taxonomy): domain Eukaryota; kingdom Metazoa; phylum Mollusca; class Scaphopoda; order Dentaliida; family Dentaliidae; genus Pictodentalium; species Pictodentalium vernedei. Next base: position 293,145,935 of record CM062295.1, on the reverse strand, counting down.
AATGTCAGGGGAGACTACGGGCGTCAATTAGGTGATAAGGGGTCACGATTTTGATACATTTTCAATATCCGGTGAAAATATTCAGCCACTGTACTTTTCCCTAGCTTCAGCTCGATATTTCCTAACCCAGCTGATATCCCCGAGAGGGAACATCGATCTCGGTAGCTGAAATTCTCATGTCAGGGGTGATTACGATCGTCAATTTGGTGATAAGGGGGTCGCGGTTTTAGTACATTCCCAAAATCCGGCGGAAAAACACAGCCACTGTGCCATTCCAGACCTTTAGCCCGAAAATGTCTGACAGGGCTGATATTCCCGAGAAGGAATTTCAACCTCGGGAGCCGAAATTCTAATGTCAGGGGTGACTGCGGGCGTCAATTAGGTGATAAGGGGTCACGATTTTGATACATTTTCAATATCCGGTGAAAATATTCAGCCACTGTACTTTTCCCTAGCTTCAGCTCGATATTTCCTAACCCAGCTGATATCCCCGAGAGGGAACATCGACCTCGGTAGCTGAAATTCTCATGTCAGGGGTGACTACGATCGTCAATTTGGTGATAAGGGGGTCGCGGTTTTAGTACAATCCCCAAATCCGGCGGAAACACACAGCCACTGTGCCATTCCAGACCTTTAGCCCGACAATGTCTGATAGGGCTGATATTCCCGAGAATGAATACCAACCTCCGGAGCCGAAATTCTAATGTTAGGGGAGACTACGGGCGTCAATTAGGTGATAAGGGGTCACGATTTTGAAACATTTTCAATATCCGGTGCAAATACACAGCCAATGAACTTTTTCCGAACTTCAATCCGATATTTACTAAGCCAGCTGATATCCCCGAGAGGGATCATCAACCTCGGTAGCTGTAATTCTCCTGTCAGGGGTGACTACGGCCGTCAATTTGGTGATAAGGGGGTCACGGTTTTGATACATTTCCGAAATCCGGCGGAAACACGCAGTGACTGTGCCATTCCTGACCTTTAGCCCGATAATTTCTGACACGGCTGATATTTCCGAGAAGGAATATTAGTCTTGGTAGCCGAAATTCTAATGTCAGGGGTGGCTACGGGCGTAAATTAGGTGATAAGGTGTCACGATGTTGATACATTTCCAATATCCGGTGAAAATACACAGCCACTGTACTTTCTCCGAGCATCAGATGGATATTAACTGACCCAGCTGATATCCCCGAGAGGGAATATCATCCTCAGTAGCTGAAATTTTCAAGTCAGTGGTGACTACGGGGTCATTGGGGTGAGAAGATGCAACGCGCTTTTGATACATTCCTGATATCCGGTTAAAATACACAGCCACTATGCCATTCCCGACCCCTATCCCGACATTGTGTGATAGGGCTGATATCCATGAGAGGGAATATCAACCTCGGTAGCTGGAATTCTGATGTCAGGGGTCACTGCTACGGTCAATTAGGTGATAAAGGGGTCACGGTATTGATACATTCCCAAAATCCGGCGAAACACACATCCTCTGTGCCATTCCAGACCTTTCGCCCGACAATGTCTGACAGGTCTGATATTCCCGAGAAGGAATATCAACCTTGGTAGCCGAAATTTTAATGTCAGGGGTGACTACGGGCGTCATTTAGGTGATATGGGGCCACGATTTTGATACATTTTTAATATCCGGTAAAAATACAAGCCACTGTACTTTTCCCGAGCTTCGGCCCGATAGTTCCTAACCCACCTGATATCCTCGGTAGCTGAAATCCTCATGTCAGGGGTGACTACGGCCGTCGATTTGGTGGTAATTGGGTAACAGTTTTCATAGATTCCCAAAATCCGGCGGAAACACGCAGCCACTGTGCCATTCCAGACCTTTAGACCGACAATGTCTGACAGGGCTGATATCCCCGAGAAGGAATATGAAGCTCAGTAGCTTAAATTCTAATGTTAGGGGTGCCTACGGCCGTCAGTCAGGTTATAAGGGTGTCATTGTTCTTATACATTCTTAATATCCGTTCAAAATACACAGACACTGTGCCATACCCGACCGTTAGGCCGACATTGTATGGCAGGGTTGATATCCCTGAGGTTGAATATGAACCTCGGTACCTGAAATTCTTAAGTCAGGGGTGACTACAGCTTTAAATTTGGTGATACTGGGGTCACGGTTTTGATACGTTCCCAAAATCCGGAGAAAACACACAGCCACTGTGGCATTCGAGGCCTTTAGCCCGAGAATGTCTGAAGTGGCTGATATTCCCGAGAATGCATATTAACCTCGGTAGCCGAAATTCTCACGTGAGGGTCACTACCGACGTCAGTTAGGTAATAATGGGGTCACGGTTTTGATACAATCCCGATATCCGTTCAAAATACACAGCCACTGTGCCATTCCCGACCGCTAGCCCGGCATTATATGAGAGGGCTGATATCCCTGAGAGGGAATATGAACCTCGATAGCTGGAATTCTTATGTCAGGGGTGACTACGACCGTCAATTTGATGATAAGGGGGTGACAGTTTCGATACATTTCCAAAAATCCGGCGGAAACACACAGCCACTGTGCCATTCCAGACCTTTTGCCCGACAATGTCTGACTGGGCGGCTGATATTCCCGAGAATGAATATCAACCTCGGTTGCCTAAGTTCTCAAGTCAGGAGTCTTTACCGGCGTCAGTTAGGTGATAATGGGGTCACGGTTTTGATACATTCCCGATATTAATCAAAAATACACAGCCACTTTGCCATACCCGACCGTTAGACCGACGTTGTATGACAGGGCTGATATCCCTGAGATGGAAGATGGACCTCGGTAGCTGAAATTCTTTTGTCAGGGGTGAGTACAGCCGTCAATTTTGTGATAATGGAGTCACGGTTTTGATACATTCCCGAAATCCGTTCAAAAACACAGCCACTGTGCCATACCCGACCGTTAGACCGACGTTGTCCGACATATATCCCTGAGATGGAATATGAACCCCGGCAGCTGAAATACTTATGTCAGGTGTGACTACAGCTGTCAATTTGGTGATAAGGGGTCACGGTTTTGATATATTCCCAAAATCCGGCGGAAACACACAGCCACTGTGCCATTCCAGACCTTTAGGCCGACATTGCCCCTATATTCGTACAAAATACACAGCCACTGTGCCATACCCGACAGTTAGGCGGACGTTGTATGACAGGACTGATATCCCCGAGATGGAATATGAACCTCAGTAGCTGAAATTCTTAGGTCATGGGTGACTACAGCCGTCAATTTGGTGATAATGGGGTCACGGTTTTGTTACATTCCCGATATCCTTTCAAAATACACAGCCACTGTGCCATACCCGACCGTTAGGCCAACATTGTATGACAGGGCTGATATACCTGAGATGGAATATGAACCGCGGTAGCTGAAATTCTTTTGTCAGGGGTGACTACAGCCGTCAATTTGGTGATAAGGGGTCACGGTTTTGATATATTCCCAAAATCCGGCGGAAACACACAGCCACTGTGTCATTCCAGACCTTTTGCCCGACAATGTCTGACATTCCTGAGAGAATGAATATTAACAAAGGTAGCCGAAATTCTCAAGTCAGTGGTCAATACCGACGTCAGTTAGGTGATAATTGTGTCACGGTTTTGATACATTCCCGATATGAACCTCGGTAGCAGAAATTCTTTTGTCAGGGGTGACTCCAGCCGTCAGTTTGTTGATACTGGGGTCACGGTTTTGATACATTCCCAAAATCCGGCGGAAACACACAGCCACTGTGCCATTTGAGGTTTTTTAGCCCGAGAATGTCCGACAGGGTTGATTTCCCCGAGAATACATATTAATCTCGGTAGCCGAAATTCTCAAGTCAGGGGTCACTACCGACGCCAGTTAGGTAATAATGGGGCCACGGTTTTCATACATTGCCGATATCCGTTCAAAATACACAGCCACTGTGCCATTCCCGACCATTAGCCCGGCATTGTATGAGAGGGCTGATATCCCTGAGAGAGAATATGAACCTCGGTAGCTGGAATTCTCATGTCAGGGGTGACTACAACCGTCAATGTGGTGATAAGGGTGTCACGGTTTTGATACATTCCCAAAATCTGGCGGAAATTCACAGCCACTGTGCCATTCCAGACCTTTAGCCCGACAATGACTGCCAGGGTTGATATGCCCGAGAATGAATATCAACCTCGGTAGCCGAAATTCTCAAGTCAGGAGTCTCTACCGGTGTCAGTTAGGTGTTAATGGGGTCACGGTTTTAATACATTCCCGAAATCCGTCCAAAATATACAGCCACTTTGCCATACCCGACCGTTAGGCCGACGTTGTCCGACAGAGATGATATCCCTGAGATGGAATATGAACTTCGGTAGCAGAAATTCTTATGTCAGGGGTGACTACAGCCGTCAGTTTGGTGATAATTGGGGTCACGGTTTTCATACATTCCCCATATCCGTTCAAAATACACAGCCACTGTGCCATACCCGACCATTAGACCGACATTGTATGACAAGGCTGATATCCCTGAGCTGGAATGTGAACCTCGGTAGCTGAAATTCTTTTGTCAGGGGTGACTACAGCCGTCAATTTGGTGATAAGGGGGTCACGGTTTTGATACATTACCAAAATCCGGCGGAAACACACAGCCACTGTGCCATTCCAGACCTTTTGCCCGACAATGTCTGACTGGGCTGATATTCCCGACAATGAATATTAACAACGGTAGCCGAAATTCTCAAGTCAGTGGTCACTACCGACGTCAGTTAGGTGATAATTGGGTCACGGTTTTGATACATTCCCGTTATCCGCTCAAAATACACAGCCACTGTGCCATTCCCAACCGCTAGCCCGGCATTATACGAGAGGGCTGATATCCCTGAGAGGGAATATGAACCTCGGTAGCTGGAATTCTTATGTCAGGGGTGTCTACGACCGTCAATTTGGTGATAAGGGGATGACAGTTTCTACATTCCCAAAATCCGGCGGAAATTCACAGCCACTGTGCCATTCCAGACCTTTAGCCCGACAATGTCTGCCAGGGTTGATATGCCCGAGAATGAATATCAACCTCGGTAGACGAAATTCTCAAGTCAGGAGTCTCTACCGGCGTCAGTTAGGTGATAATGGGGTCACGGTTTTGATACATTCCCGGTATTCGTCCAAAATACACAGCCACTGTGCCATACCCGACCGTTAGACCGACGTTGTATGACAGGGCTGATATCCCTGAGACAGAATATTAACCTCGGTAGCTGAAATTCTTATGTCAGGGGTGAGTACAGCCCTCAATTTGGTGAAAATGGGGTAACGGTTTTGATACATTCCCGAAATCCATCCAAAATACACAGCCACTGTGCCATACCCGACCGTTAGGCCGACGTTGTCCGACAGGGCTGATATCCCTGAGATGGAATATGAACTTCGGTAGCTGAAATTCTTATCTCAGGGGTGACTACAGCCGTCAGTTTGGTGATAATTGGGGTCACGGTTTTGATACATTCCCCATATCGGTTCAAAATACACAGCCACTGTGCCATACCCGACCGTCAGGCCGACATTGTGTGACAAGGCTGATATCCCTGAGATGGAATATGAACCTCGGTAGCTGAAATTCTTTTGTCAGGAATGACTACAGCCGTCAATTTGGTGATAAGGGGGTCACTGTTTTGATACATTCCCAAAATCCGGCGGAAACACACTGCCACTGTGCCATTCCAGACCTTTTGCCCGACAATGTCCGACTGGGCTGATATTCCCGAGAATGAATATTAACCTCGGTAGCCGAAATTCTCAAGTCAGTGGTCACTACCGACGTCAGTTAGGTGATAATTGGGTCACGGTTTTGATACACTCCCGATATCCGTTCAAAATACACAGCTACTGTGCCATTCCCGACCGTTAGCCCGACATTGTATGAGATGGCTGATATCCCTAAAATGGAATATGGACCTCCGTATTCTTATGTCAGGGGTGACTACGACCGTCAGTTTCGTGATGAGGGAGTCACGGTTTTGATACATTCCCAAAATCCGGCGGAAACACACAGCCACAGTGCCATTCCAGACCTTCAGCCCGACAATGTCTGACAGGGCTGATATTCCCGAGAAGGAATATCGACCTCGGTAGCCGAAATTCTAATGTCAGGGGTGACTATGGGCGTCAATTATGTGATGAAGAGTCACAATACAATTTTGATACATTTTCAATATCGGTGAAAGTACACAACACTGTGCCATTCTATATCTTTAGGCCGACAATGTCTGACAGGGCTGATATCCCCGAGAAGGAATATCAACCTCAGTAGGTTAAAATTTCATGTCAGGGGTGACTACGGCCATCAGTTACATGTAGGTTATAAGGGCGTCACGGTTCTGACATATTCCCAATATCCGTTTGAAATACACAACCTCTCTGCCATTCTCGACCTTTAGCCGGGCATTGTCTGACAGGACTGATAACCCCGAGAGGGAATATCAACCTCGGTAGCTGAAATTGTCATGTCAGTGGTGACTACGGGGTCATTGGGTGATCAGAGGCAACGCCTTTGCTACATTCATAATATCCGGTCAAAATACACTGACACTGTGCCATCCCCGTAAGTTAGCCCGACATTGTCTGATAGGGCTGATATCTGAGAGAGGGAATATCAACCCGGGTAGCTGAAATTCTCATGTCAAGGGTGACTACGACCGCCAATTTGGTGATGAGGGGGTCACGGTTTTGGTACACTCCCAAAATCCAGCGGTAACACACAGCCACTATGCCATTCCAGTCCTTTAGCCCGGGAATGTTTGACAGGGCTGATATTCCCGAGAAGGAATTTCAACCTCGGTAGCGAAATTCTAATGTCAGGGGAGACTACGGGCGTCAATTAGGTGATAAGGGGTCACGATTTTGATACATTTTCTATATCCGGTGAAAATATACAGCCACTGTACTTTTCCCTAGCTTCAGCTCGATATTTCCTAACCCAGCTGATATCCCCGAGAGGAAACATCGATCTCGGTAGCTGAAATTCTCATGTCAGGGGTGACTACGATCGTCAATTTGGTGATAAGGGGATCGCGGTTTTAGTACATTCCCCAAATCCGGCGGAAAAACACAGCCACTGTGCCATTCCAGACCTTTAGCCCGACAATGTCTGATAGGGCTGATGTTCCCGAGAAGGAATTTCAACCTCGGGAGCCGAAATTGTAATATCAGGGGTGACTACGGGCGTCAATTAGGTGATAAAGTGTCACGATTTTGATACATTTTCAATATCCGGTGAAAATATACAGGCAGTGTACTTTTCCCTAACTTCAGCTCGATATTTCCTAACCCAGCTGATATCCCCGAGAGGGAACATCGACCTCGGTAGCTGAAATTCTCATGTCAGGGGTGACTACGATCGTAAATTTGGTGATAAGGGGGTCGCGGTTTTAGTACAATCCCAAAATCCGGCGGAAACACACAGCCACTGTGCCATTCCAGACCTTTAGCTCGACAATGTCTGAAAGGGCTGATATTCCCGAGAATGAATATCAACCTCGGTAGCCGAAATTCTAATGTCAGGGGTGACTACGGGCGTCAATTAGGTGATATGGGGTCACGATTTTGATACATTTTCAATATCCGGTGCAAATACACAGCCACTGTACTTTTTCCGAGCTTAAATCCGATATTTACTAAGCCAGCTGATATCCCCAAGAGGGATCATCAACCTCGGTAGCTGTAATTCTCCTGTCAGGGGTGACTACGGCCGTCAATTTGGTGATAAGGGGGTCACGGTTTTGATACATTTCTGAAATCCGGCGGAAACACGCAGGGACTGTGCCATTCCAGACCTTTAGCTCGATAATTTCTGACACAGCTGATATTTCCGAGAAGGAATATTAGTCTCGGTAGCCGAAATTCTAATGTCAGTGGTAGCTACGGGCGTCAGTTAGGTGATAAGGTGTCACGATGTTGATACATTTTCAATATCCGGTGAAAATACACAGCCACTGTACTTTCTCCGAGCATCAGCCCGTTATTAACTGACCCAGATGATATCCCCGAGAGGGAATATCATCCTCGGTAGCTGAAATTTTCATGTCAGTGGTGACTACGGGATCATTGGGGTGAGAAGATGCAACGCGCTTTTGATACATTCCTGATATCCGGTTAAAATACACAGCCACTATGCCATTCCCGACACCTATCCCGACATTGTGTGATAGGGCTGATATCCATGAGAAGGAATATCAACCTCGGTAGCTGGAATTCTCATGTCAGGGGTCACTGCTACCGTCAATTTGGTGATAAGGGGGTCACGGTATTGATACATTCCCAAAATCCGGCGGAAACACACATCCTCTGTGCCATTCCAGACCTTTAGCCCGACAATGTCTGACAGGTCGTATATTCCCGAGAAGGAATATCAACCTTGGTAGCCGAAATTCTAATGTCAGGGGTGACTACGGGCGTCATTTAGGTGATATGGGGCCACAATTTTGATACATTTTCAATATCCGGTGAAAATACAACAGCCACTGTACTTTTCCCGAGCTTCGGCCCGATATTTCCTAACCCACCTGATATCCTCGAGATGGAACATTATCCTCGGTAGCTGAAATTAATTCTCATGTCAGGGGTGACTACGGCCGTAGATTTGGTGGTAATTGGGTAACAGTTTTCATAGATTCCCAAAATCCGGCGGAAACACGCAGCCACTGTGCCATTCCAGACCTTTAGCCCGACAATGTCTGACAGGGCTGATATCCCCGAGAAGGAATATTTAGCTCAGTAGTTTAAATTCTCATGTCAGGGGTGTCTACGGCCGTCAGTTAAGTTATAAGGGTGTCATGGTTCTTATACATTCTTAATATCCGTTCAAAATACACAGACACTGTGCCATACCCGGCCGTTAGGCCGACATTGTATGGCAGGGTTGATATCCCTGAGGTTGAATATGAACCTCGGTACCTGAAATTCTTAAGTCAGGGGTGACTACAGCTTTCAATTTGGTGATACTGGAGTCACGGTTTTGATACATTCCCAAAATCCGGAGAAAACACACAGCCACTGTGCCATTCGAGGCCTTTAGCCCGAGAATGTCTGACGTGGCTGATATTACCGAGAATGCATATTAACCTCGGTAGCCGAAATTCTCAAGTCAGGGTCACTACCGACGTCAGTTAGGAAATAATGGGGTCACGGTTTTGATACAATCCCGATATCCGTTCAAAATACACAGCCACTGTGCCATTCCCGACCGTTAGCCCGGCATTATATGTGAGGGCTGATATCCCTGAGAGGGAATATGAACCTCGGTAGCTGGAATTCTTATGTCCGGGGTGACTACGACATTCAATTTGGTGATAAGGGTGTAACAGTTTCGACACATTCCCAAAATCCGGCGGAAATTCACAGCCATTGTGCCATTCCAGACCTTTAGCCCGGCAATGTCTCACAGGGTTCATATGCTCGAGAATGAAAATCAACCTCGGTAGCCGAAGTTCTCAAGTCAGGAGTCTCTACCGGCGTCAGTTAGGTGATAATAGGGTCACGGTTTTGATACACTCCCGATATTCGTCAAAAATGCACAGCCACTTTGCCATACCCGACCGTTAGACCGACGTTGTATGACAGGGCTGATATCCCTGAGATGGAATATGAACCTCGGCAGCTGAAATTCTTATGTCAGGGGTGAGTACAGCCGTCAATTTGGTGATAATGGAGTCACGGTTTTGATACATTCCCGAAATCCGTTCAAAAACACAGCCACTGTGCCATACCCGACCGTTAGGCCGACGTTGTCCGACAGGGCTGATATCCCTGAGATGGAATATGAACCTCGGCAGCTGAAATACTTATGTCAGGGGTGACTACAGCCGTCAATTTTGTGATAAGGGGTCACAGTTTTGATACGTTCCCAAAATCCGGCGGAAACACACAGCCACTGTGCCATTCCAGACCTTTAGGCCGACAGTGTCTGACTAGGCAGATATTCCCGAGAATGAATATCAACCTCGGTTGCCGAAATTCTCAAATCAGGGGTCAATACGGACGTCGGGTAGGTAATAATGGGGTTACAGTTTTGATACATCCCCGATATCCTTTCAAGATACACAGCTACTGTGCCATTCCCGACCGGTAGCCCGACATTAAATAAGCCTTAATGTTACTAGTAACAAGTATGAGAAAGTATTAAATAAAAAAAAAAGTTAAACATTTTTTTTTTTAAAAAAAGTTAATACAAGTCCCAAAAATCCCCCTCAAATATGCTTGTAATGAGGGCACAACGTTACCGCAATGTAGTTCAGTAACCCATGTGTACAATATCAATTGCCTGAAAAGACACATAGAAAGAGAACTCAGCACATTTTTTTTCGATGGGACTTATAGTCACTTTCTTGAACGAATGTTTTTTCCGCAACTCCTCTTTAACCAATGAATTTACTTCAATTACAATTTCAGTGATTCTTCATTACATACTGCAATTTTTCACCTCCTATTTTATTTTTTGATCTGATGTATTTTTATTAGCTCACCTACTCTCGGGGATATCAGCTGGGTCAGTTAATATCGGGCTGATGCTCGGAAAAAAGTACAGTGGCTGTGTATTTTCACCGGATATTGAAAATGTATCAACATCGTGACACCTTATCACCTAATTGACGCCCGTAGCCATCCTGACATTAGAATTTCGGCTACCGAGACTAATATTCCTTCTCGGAAATATCAGCCGTGTCAGAAATTATCGGGCTAAAGGTCTGTTCTATTACAAGTGGTGAGCTTATATGATGACCTCGGGCGTCAGCGTCGGCGTCCGGTGTGTCCAATGTTGTAAGATTTAATGTTAAGGTTATTTTTTCAAAGATCACAGGCCTCAGGCCTTCCATATTGCATATGTACGTTGTAGGCGACTATCAACACATTATTTAACCCTGATACTAGAATTTGCGTTAAAGTCAGCTTTTGTGCAGACTGTGGTACCTTCACCTCTCATTACTGTTTATTTTCTCATTTCACGACCCCCTTATCACCAAATTGACGATCGTAGTCACCCCTGACATGAGAATTTCAGCTACCGAGGTCGATGTTCCCTCTCGGGGATATCAGCTGGGTTAGGAAATATCGAGCTTAAGTTAGGGAAAAGTACAGTAGCCAAAACTTGTTGTAAGAATTTGCGTTTAGGTGTTGTAAGAATTTGCGTTAAAGTCAGCTTTTGTGCAGATTGTGCTGCTTTAACTTCTCATTACTGTTGATTTTCATATTTCAATAACAACTGTACGTATTAACCCGACTGTATGCAGAAATGTAACTGTAATTTCTTCTTTTAAAATAAATTTATGAAAGCCTTTACTAATTCTTATTTATGATTTAATATCTGGCCTCACGATTCATATTCTTAATCATAAACATTTCTAGAAGAAAAAATGCTTTTATATCCAATAATTCTATGTTGAATTGATATATAATAAATGCAGAAATATAGACTTTCCAAAGCCATCACATAAACCACATTAATCATTTGATGCCTAGTTATTAATGATTTATATTACCTAAATATTAGGCATGTTACATTGGAACGACATTATCAAGCGCGAATGTCGGAGAGCGTTGGGATGTAACATCCCTCTTGTTCTAGGTGAGCTCTGCTGACTGATTATTTGTGGTAACTGACTGTGATCCTTCCCGTTTTATTCTAGGTGGGATCTACTGACTGATTATTTGTGGTAACTGACTGTGATCCTTCCTGTGTTAGTCTGTTTTATTCTGGGTTGGATCTACTGACTGATTATTTGTGGTAACTGACTCTGATCCTTCTGGTTTTATTCTTAATGAGATCTACTGACTGATTATTTGTGGTAACTGACTGTGATCCTTCCTGTTTTGTTCTGGGAGACCTCTATTGATTGATTATTTGTGGAAAATGACTCTGATCCTTCCTGTTTTATTCTAGGTGAGATCTACTGACTGATTACTTGTGGTAACTGACTGTGATCCATCCTGTTTTGTTCTGGGTGACCTCCACTGATTGATTATTTGTGGTAACTGATTCTGATCCTTCCTGTTTTACTCTAGGAGAGATCTACTGACTGATTATTTGTGGTATCTGACTGTGCTCCTTCCTGTTGTATTCTAGGTGAGCTCTACTGACTGATTATTTGTGGTAAATGACTCTGATCCTTCCGGTTTTATTGTTTGTTGTTTGTTGGTGGTGAACATCACATATTTATGCACCATGGCTAATCGTGACACAACATGGAGATGAAGTCAAGTTTAGTCAATCGTTGATCAACATGTTGCCCATTTTAGAGGACTTTCACCCCAAGCATTGGTGACTGGGTCCTATTTTACTAGTAAAGCGGAACTGGTTTACGACAGTAAACAAGTGCTGCTTACTTCCCGGGGTTCCTACGGGGATTCCGGTTTTATTCTTAATGAGATCTAATGACTGATTATTTGCGGTAACTGACTGTGATCATTCCTGTTTTGTTCTGGGTGAGCTCTACTGATTGATTATTTGTGGTAACTAACTCTGATCCTTCCTGTTTTATTCCAGGTGAGATCTACTGACTGATTATTTGTGGTATCTGACTGTGCTCCTTCCTGTTGTATTCTAGGTGAGCTCTACTGACTGATTATTTGCGGTGACTGACTCTGATCCTTCGGGTTTTATTCTTAATGAGATCTACTGACTGATTATTTGTGGTAACTGACTCTGATCCTTCCAGTTTTATTCTAGGTGGGATCTACTGACTGATTATTTGTGGTAACTTACTGTGATCCTTCCTGTTTTATTCTATGTGAGATCTACTGATTGATTATTTGTGGTAACTGACTCTGAGCCTTCCTGTTTTATTCTAGGTGAGATCTACTGAATGATTATTTGTGGTATCTGACTGTGCGATGAGCAATAAAGTCTGCATCAGGTTCATCTGTTCGTGCATTATGTCGATGTAACATTGGACTTCGCAACAATGCTGTCTGCTGGTCTGTGGTTGGTTGCATCATGTTCTAATGGCAGATGTGGTCTTCCGTTTCTGTTGAAGTTTTTTTCCCCTGTCTTTCAGGTCTTCTGGTAGTTTGTTGTGTCTTTAGGCAAGTATAGTCTGCCACTCACTGTTCGCATTGTTGGAGCCATCCATGAGGAGTGGTCTTCTTTTTCTGTTATGATGGTTATGATGTATATTGTGACTTCTTTGTATCGATTGCAGCATCTGAAATGAAAGAGAGAGATGCAAGAAGAACGGAAAAGGCTAGAGAAGTTATATACACCCAACCACTGAATCACATAATTATTTTATAACAATTTATTCATTAGCTGAATAAAAGAATGCCATTATTTAATGCGGGTAAAATATGAAGTGTTAATTCTGGATAAACCTAACTAATCATTGTTGTTGGTATCGCTGAACTAAATACTTGATTTAGAATCACCTATCTTGAAATGTTGCACTCGGAAATGATGCAATCTCTTAAAATAAACAGCCCTGGAAAAATACATTGTTTCAATAAAAGTTTGAAACATTCTATTGACATCTTGCATAATTGTTGAATATTCCTGATAACAGAGGGGGTGATTTGATGATTTCTGAACCTAAAAAATACAATTTACTATTTCGTATTTTTGTTGTTAATTCCCTGAAAAATATGCGCACATCACTGGAACTTCCCTTCAGGTCAATTTTTCTCTCTTGTTTGTTGCATGACGCCCCCCCCCCAACTCCCCAATTTCCACTCCTCTGTTTTCAGGGCAGAAAAAGTTGTCTGAAGGGCTATAGTTGACGGGCTACACTTAACAATGATATAGCTCTCAGTATGACTCAGTATGACCCTTCCTGGAAAAAACGGCACACCGTCAAAATTTCAAAATATCACTTAAATATATTCACCTGATTTTCGCAGTTGATTGCTTCAAGTATGGTCAAACTTGTCTCATTTTGGAGTTAAATTTCCAATTTCCAAAGTGCATCGGTGGTGATAGTACTATGTTACAGGAATTCTTTACTGTGCGTCAGAGGATTCTGCAACAAATAAACATTCTGAAAAAGACAAAAAAACATGTATTGGTTAAAAAAATGAATGTTTTTAAGGTTTTGTTACCTGTCATGTGGGTCTTCTGGTGGTTTTTTGAGTTTTCAGGCAAGTATAGTCTGCCACTTACTATTCGTATTGCTGGAGCCATCGATGAGCAGTAAAGTCTGCATCAGGTTCATCTGTTCGTGGGTTATGTTGATGTAACATCAGACTTTGCAACAATGCTGCCTGCTGGTCTGTGGTTGGTTGCATCATGTTCTAATGGCAGATATGGTCTTCCGTTTCTGTTGAAGTTTTTTTTTCTCCTGTCCTTCAAGTCTTCTGGTAGTTTGTTGTGTCTTCAGGCAAGTATAGTTTGCCACTTTCTGTTCGCATTGTTGGAGCCATCCATGACGAGTGGTCTTCTTTTTCTGTTATGATGGTTATGATGTATATTGTGACTTCTTTGTATCGATTGCAGCATCTGAAATGAAAGAGAGAGAGATGCAATCATCAATGTCTTCATCATAATTTTTGACCTATTGTTTGTTCGATATCAGGCTTAGCTACATATAGGACTGAAAGATGAACTTTAGCTAGAGTACAGGTATTAAGTGGACAGCCTTCTCTAAAACTTTTATAACCACATATTGCTGTTCTGGAAGAACGGAAAAGGCTAGAAAAGTTATATACACCCAACCACTGGACCACATAATTACTTTATAACAATTTATTCATTAGCCGAATAAAAGAATGCCATTATTTTATGCGTGTAAAATGAGAAGAGTTCATTCTGGATAAACCTAACTAGTCATTGTTGTTGGTATCGCTGAACTAAATACTTGATTTAGAATTACCTATCTTGAAATGTTGCACTTGGAAATGATGCAATCTCTTAAAATAAACAGCCCTTGGAAAATATATTGTTTCAATAAACGTTTGAAACATTCTATTGACATCTTGCATAATTGTTGAATATTTCTGATAAAAGAGGGGATGACTTGATGACTTTTGGACCTAAAAAATACAATTTACTATTTCGTATTTTTGTTGTTAATTCCCTGAAAAATATGCGCACATCATAGGAACTTCCCTTCAGGGCAATTTTTCTCTCTTGTTTGTTGCATGACGCCCCCCTCCCGCCTTCCCCTCCCCTGTTTTCAGGGCAGAAAAAGTTGTCTGAAGGGCTATACTTAACGGGCGATACTTGACAAAGATATAGCTCTCAGTATGACTCAGTATGACCCTTCCTGGAGAAAACGGCACACCGTCAAAATTTCAAAATATCACTTAAATATATTCACCTGATTTTCGCAGTTGATTGCTTCAAATATGGTCCAAATTGTCTCATTTTGGAGTTAAAGTTGCAATTTCCAAAGTGCATCGGTGGTGATAGCACTATGTTATAGGAATTCTTCATTGTGCGTCAGAGGATTCTGCAACAGATAAACATTCTGAAAAAGAACAAAAAAACATGTATTGGTTAAAAAAAATGTATGTTTTCAAGGTTTTGTTACCTGTCATGTAGGTCTTCTGGTGGTTCGTTGAGTTTTCAGGCAAGTATAGTCTGCCATTTACTGTTCGTATTGCTGGAGCCATCAATGAGCACTAAAGTATGCATCAGGTGCATCTGTTTGTGCAATATGTCGATGTAACATTGGACTTCACAACAATGCTGCCTGCTTGTCTGTGGTTGGTTGCATCATGTTCTAATGGCAGATGTGGTCTTCCGTTTCTGTTGTAGTTTTTTTTCTCCTGTCCTTCAGGTCTTCTGGTAGTTTGTTGTGTCTTCAGGCAAGTATAGTCTGCCACTTACTTTTCGCATTGTTGGAGCCATCCATGAGGAGTGGTCTTCTTTTTCTGTTATGATGGTTATGATGTATATTGTGACTTCTTTGTATCTATTGCAGCATCTGAAATGAAAGAGAGAGAGATGCAATCATCAATGTCTTCATCATAATTTTTGACCTATTGTTTGTTCGATATCAGGCTTAGCTAGATATAGGACTGAAAGATGAACTTTAGCTAGAGTACAGGTATTAAGTGGACAGCCTTCTCTAAAACTTTTATCACCACATATGGCTTTTCTGGAAGAGCGGAAAAGGCTAGAAAAGTTATATACACCCAACCACTGGACCACATAATTACTTTATAACAATTTATTCATTAGCCGAATAAAAGAATGCCATTATTTTATGCGTGTAAAATGAGAAGAGTTCATTCTGGATAAACCTAACTAGTCATTGTTGTTGGTATCGCTGAACTAAATACTTGATTTAGAATTACCTATCTTGAAATGTTGCACTCGGAAATGATGCAATCTCTTAAAATAAACAGCCCTGGGAAAATATATTGTTTCAATAAACGTTTGAAACATTCTATTGACATCTTGCATAATTGTTGAATATTCCTGATAAAAGATGGGGTGATTTGATGACTTTTGGACCTATAAAATATATTTACTATTTCGTATTTTTGTTGGTAATTACCTGAAAAATATGTGCACATCACTGGAACTTCCCTTCAGGTCAATTTATCTCTCTTGTTTGTTGCATGACGCCCCCCCCCCCCCTCCCTAATTCCCCCTCCTCTGTTTTCAGGGCAGAAATAGTTGTCTGAAGGGGTATAGTTGACGGGCTATACTTGACAAAGATATTGCTCTCAGTATGACTCAGTATGACCCTTCCTGGAGAAAACGGCACACAATCAAAATTTCAAAATATCACTTAAATATATTCACCTGATTTTCGCAGTTGATTGCTTCAAATATGGTCAAAATTGTCTCATTTTGGAGTTAAAGTTCCAATTTCCAAAGTGCATCGGTGGTGATAGCACTATGTTATAGGAATTCTTTATTGTGCGTCAGAGGATTCTGCAATAAATAAACATTCTGAAAAAGAACAAAAAAACATGTATTGGTTAAAAAAAAATGTATGTTTTCAAGGTTTTGTTACCTGTCATGTATGTTTTCTGGTGGTTCGTTGAGTTTTCAGGCAAGTATAGTCTGTCACTTACTGTTCGTATTGCTGGAGCCATCAATGAGCACTAAAGTATGCATCAGGTGCATCTGTTTGTGCAATATGTCGATGTAACATTGGACTTCACAGCAATGCTGCCTGCTGGTCTGTGGTTGGTTGCATCATGTTCTAATGGCAGATGTGGTCTTCCGTTTCTGTTGTAGTTTTTTTTTTCTCCTGTCTTTCAGGTCTTCTGGTAGTTTGTTGTGTCTTCAGGCAAGTATAGTCTGCCACTTACTGTTCGCATTGTTGGAGCCATCCATGAGGAGTGGTCTTCTTTTTCTGTTATGATGGTTATGATGTATATTGTGACTTCTTTGCATCGATTGCAGCATCTGAAATGAAGGAGAGAGAGATGCAATCATCAATGTCTTCAGCATAATTTATGACCTATTGTTTGTTCGATATTAGACAGAGCTACATATTGGACTGAAAGATGAACTTTAGGTAGAGTACAGGTATTAAGTGCACAGCCTTCTCTAAATGTTTTATCATCACCCTATGGCTTTTTCTGGAAGAACGGAAAAGGCTAGAAAAGTTATATACACTGAAACACTGGACCACATAATTATTTTATAACAATTTATTCATTAGCTGAACAAAAGAATGCCATTATTTAATGCGGGTAAAATGAGAAGAGTTAATTCTGGATAAACCTAACTAGTCATTGTTGTTGGTATCGCTGAACTAAATACTTGATTTAGAATTACCTATCTTGAAATGTTGCACTCGGAAATGATGCAATCTCTTAAAATAAACAGCCCTGGGAAAATATATTGTTTCAATAAACGTTTGAAACATTCTATTGACAGAGTACAGGTATTAAGTGCACAGCCTTCTCTAAATGTTTTATCATCACCCTATGGCTTTTTCTGGAAGAACGGAAAAGGCTAGAAAAGTTATATACACCGAAACACTGGACCACATAATTACTTTATAACAATTTATTCATTAGCCGAATAAAAGAATGCCATTATTTTATGCGTGTAAAATGAGAAGAGTTCATTCTGGATAAACCTAACTAGTCATTGTTGTTGGTATCGCTGAACTAAATACTTGATTTAGAATTACCTATCTTGAAATGTTGCACTTGGAAATGATGCAATCTCTTAAAATAAACAGCCCTGGGAAAGTTAAAAAAAATTATAGTAATTTATATATTTTTTATACTTACCAATGACCCAGACATAGCTGGTGCTAATTCTCAAAATCTAGGGCCAAACACAAATTTTGCCCCCCAATCCCCAAAATTTGCATCTAAAACCGACAAAATCATGTCCTAAATGGTCCTCCATACTTTTCCTCCACATAGCTGGTGCTAATGTTCAAAATCTAGGGCCAAACACCAATTTTGCCCCCCAATCCTCGAAATTTGCATCTAAAAACGAAAAAATCATGTCCTAAATGGTCCTCCATAGTCCTCCATACTTTTCCTCCACTGCGCATGTGCAGTGTCAAGGAGGTCTCGAAATTGGCGCCAATTATCATTCTTCCAAGCAGTGCCTGGTCTGCACTATGTACTCAGTGGGGAGGTACGAGTTCCCAACTCCTGGGTGGGCCATCCCCGTCTGGGTCATTGGTAAGTATAAAAAATATATAAATTACTATAAATTTTTTAACATTTTTATACTGTACCAATGACCCAGACATAGCTGAACAGAAAAAAGGGCTGGAGGGCCTAGGACATAGAGGAAAATCCAATAAGCTCAACTGTATATAATAGTTATCCCCTCAAGGAGAAAAGGAGTATTAGGCTTTACATGTATCTTTCTTATTTATAACAAATTAGAAAGATACAACACCTTCATAATTGAGCATAATAACAGCCATGTTCTCTATTAACATCCAGTATAACCCTTTATACTAATTATTTTTAAAGTAAGCCAATAAATAAAGTAAGTCCAGAGAATTGAGACTCTTTATACTCTTTAAAAGTGTCCGAGGATTGTATATTAACGCCCGTTTGACACGTGACATATACAAATGCTTCACGCCGAGCTACACTTTAAAAATATGACATGAATGAATTTAAACATTAGCTTTACACTTTAAAACCATCCCGGTACCGACTCAGAATTACTGACTCAGGAGGAGGTATCCCCTTGCTTTTCACGATAAAGCAGGTGACCTCAGGAAACACCCCCCCCCCCCCTTCCCCTTGCCCTGGTTCAAATAGCCCAGAGCGAAGAGGGCAGCAGGACAGAGTCACTGCCGGAACGGAAAGCCTGCATAACTATCGTTGCAACTGTTTAGTGGACGACATTCTGAACAACAGATAACGGACCTAAACAATGCAGGTCTCCAGAAATGGACTCAATATTTCCGAGATAAAAATTCGTGAATGTGGATGGCTGAGACCAATATGCAGCCTTCATTAAATCTGTAATAGCAACACAATTTGCGTAAGCCCAAGATGTAGAAAGAGCTCTTACTTTATGAGCCGAAATCTTAAGCACAGACTGTTGAGTTGAAGATAGATTATCATAAGCAGTACGGATAGCTAATTGAATCCATCTAGCAATAGAATGGACGGTAATGTCCTTTCTATTAGGCATCAGAGACAGAAAGAAGCGTTTTCGTCCCTTTCTGATAAACTGAGATCTTCGTTTATAAATACGTAAAGCTCTAACCGGACAGAGTAAAGGCCTATGCCTGTCTGAAGATGGAAGGGCCTTAATAACAATAGGTTCCGGATATTTATTAGGAGCCTGATTCTTAGCCAAAAAACCAACATTAGTAGTAAAGGTAATAGTGTTCCCGACACTACGATAGTGAGAATCGTCCACAGATAGTGCATGAAGCTCACTGACTCTTCTAGCAGAAGAGAAAGCTAAGAGAAATGCTGTCTTATAAGATAAGAATTTGAAGTCCACTGTCTCAAGAATGTCTGGAATGGAGGGATCAAAAATGTCAACAGAATGATCCCAACACCAAATACAAAAGACCTTCGACTTAGCCACATAGTTTAGCGAAGAGGAGGTCCTCCTACAGTTAGAAATTGCGTCCACTGCTCGTCCTGTAAAATGCTTGCCGTGCAAGAAGGACCGCACAACGGAAATACGTGAAGGTTAAGACCTTGCGGGTTGTGATGTAGTTGACGCGATTTCCCCTGCGAAAGAAGATCCTCTCGTGAAGGAAGCTTCCGCGGTATGTCCCACAGCAGACACCTGAGTAGATTTATCCACGGTCTCTGTGGAGACAGAGATGCTACCAACAGAATTTTGCATTGAGATTGTTTTATCTTTAGCAATATCTGCTGAATCAACAGCGCTGGAGGATACGCATATCCTATCATTCCGACCCACGAGATCGATAGAGCGTCTACTGCATATGCTCGGGGATCCGGACATGGTGACACATACGTCTGCAACTGATTGTTGAGCTGTGTCGCAAATAAGTCTATCATTGGCCGCTCCCATTGGTAGCAAATCTGATTGAATACCTGTTTGTTGAGAGTCCGTTCTGACGGCAACAAGCGACCCTTCCATGAAAGGGGGTCTGCTAATACATTCAGACGACCCGGAATATGACGAACCGAAAGTAGAACTTGGTGTTCTAGTACAAACAGAAGGATTCTTTCCGTTAAATTGAATAACGGAACGGAATGAGTGCCTCCCTGTTCCGAATATACGCTACTACTGTCGTATTGTCGGACAGGATTTGGACATGTGCTTTCTGAATAATGTTCATCCAATAACGCAGTGCAAGCCAAATTGACATCATTTCCTTTATGTTTATGTGCTTGCCTAGAAACTGCGGATCCCAAAGACCCTGGCACTTCGAATCCTTTGGGATCAATGTTGCACCCCAACCTGTTTGACTTGGATCCGTCATAATAGTAAAACTCGGATCCGGCAACTGCAGTGGAACTCCCTGAGTCAACCACTGAATGTTTGCCCAAGTCTGAATCTCTTGTTTCACTTGATTTGACAAGAGAACGTCTATATCGAGCGAATGAATCTTTACACTCCAATTCTGAGTCAAGAAAATTTGGAGAGGACGAGTGCGTAACCGCCCCGTCGCAATGAGATCCGCAGCTGCTCCGCACAGACCTATCAGTCTCATGAACTCTCTCGCTGTGACTTTGTCTGAGTGAAGACAATAGCGAGCGTAACAACTGATTAATTTCGCTCTGGTTAACGGCAGACGAACGAGATTGTAGTGCGTCTCGAAGCTCATTCCCAAGTGGGTGAATGACTTGGACGGCATCAGATCAGATTTCGTTCTGAAGCGTTAACTCGTTGCCGTACCTCTGAAGAATGTCGTCCAGGCAGGCCGACGTTACCGCAGACGAATGAGGTCGGAAATGTATCATTACCGAGTTCATTATTCGAGTGAAATCCCAGGGCGCTAGGTTCAAACCGAAGCACATCGCTCGGAACTGATATACAACTCCTAGGACTGCGAAGCGTAGATACTTTGTGAATGTCGGATGTACCATGACGTGAAAGTATGCATCCTTGAGATCTATGCTTGTAGCATAGTCGTTCACCCGAATACTCGCTCTGACTGATAGAATTGTCTCCATATAGAACTTCGGAGCGACGGTCAGCTTGTTTATCCAGCTCAGATCTATGACTGGACGGAACGAGCCGTCTGGTTTCGGAACCAGAAACAGATGGCTGTAGAAACCCGGTGATTCCTGGTCTTCTACGACCTCTACCGTGTTCTTCTTCAGAAGAGACTGTACTTCTGATAGAAGAGCGTCTCTTTTCTGCGAATTTGACGGAAGCTGAGTCCATTTTGGTCTTCGAGTTTATGGAGGCTTTCGTTTGAAGGATATTCTTAGTCCTTTCGAAACTACCCCTCGAACCCAGGGGTCGTCCGTAATTGACGCCCAATTGTTTATAAAACTCGACAATCCTCCGCCTACCGGAACACGATAGAGGTTCATACCATCACCTCCTGGACCTGCGAAGCTTGCGAAAGGAGAAACTACGTCCTCCACGACCCGCACCTCGCCCCGTCGACCTAGGGACGTCTGACCGGCTATCTCGTCCAGAATAACGTCCCCCACGTGAGTCGCTGCCTTGACGGTCTCTAGAATAAGACCTAGAGGACGCATAGGAACCTCTATAGGAACTTCTCTTGGACGTACTTGTCCCAGAAGTGCCTGTCTTACTCTTTTCTGCTGTATCCGACTTTTTAGAAGCGGATTTGAATAGCAGAGAATCCGAAGCTTTCTTAGTTATCTGATCATAGGTTGCTGAAAGCTTGCCGTCGAAGAGAAGCTCTCCGGAGACCGAAGTGACTCTGAGAGAGTTTTTTACCTTACCACCCACGTGCGTGGATGTAGCTAGGGTTGCGTCACGTCTAACCAACTCCAGGTTTGCCATTGAAAGGGCGGAGTTTTACGTGGAATAAGCTATTGCCCTTGAAAGAACTCTTAATGAGGATTGTATATCCTAGAATTCTTTCCCTTGAAGACGTAATGATAACACTTTAGTAAGGTGATCTGCGTATGATAAAGCGTCTAAGTTAACTCTATTAGACATAATTGTCGTTTCCAACGTCGTGGTTGTAATTGACATAGACGAGGGTATAGACAATTCTAGGTCTTCAGCCTGGTCGTCTAGACGCAGAGGAACTCTCGGAATTCCCCGTCCTGCCGTTTCGAATTTATTCCTTGAATTGATGAAAGGCAGATGTAGAGCATTTACGGACAAGAAACCATACTTGCTCGTTTTGGTAGCAAGCTTATATATAGCGTCATTCAGTAATTCAAATGTTCTTGTGCCATTATTGGACTGTGTCGGAAACTCAGGGACGATGTCCCTAAACCGATCAAAAAATTCTGTGTCCAATGACGCTATCAGTCTCTTATCCGGCATCGCAGCATTCTGGTCCGACGGAACAACCTCTGGAAGATAATGCCGGATAAAATCTACGGCAGACTTATGTAGTCCCGAAAGGGAAAGCTCCAGATCCTCTGAATCCCTTTCGCCATCCTGTCGGACCCTATGAAGTTCTCGGTCGTCCGTACCTGATGCTTCAGCGGAGCGTACCGACCCAGCGTCGTCGGATAATTCCTGATCCGACAGAGATTCTGTCGTCTGCTGGGATGCTGCGATAAGTTGTGCTATTTGTGATAGCACGTCCGACACTGAGGCCTGTGGAGCAGCGGTCTTACCTTGCTTTGCCGCTGGAAGCTCCCTGGACGTTGACTCCTGCATACGTCTTTTATGCAAACGTCCGGTGTCTACAGGCCTCGTGTCCCTGGCTACCGGATGGCGTGACCTGGTCGCCGTGGAATCCCTGATCAGCGAAGCTGGCTGGATATCCGTGGCCACGTAGCCAAGGTGCGGTCGTGTACGCTGCCGTGAGGATGATGAAGCCATATTGACAGTCTCTACGGACTGTCGACATAACGGAGCGTCCCGAGTGGCGGACGTATGCTCCGATTGCGAAACTTTTTGTACCACAACATCTGGTCCCAGATGTTGATGTACGAGAGAGGGACCTCTCTCGCTCGCAGCCCGGATGGACCTGGACGAGCTAGGAACCGGACTAATAGGCTTCCTCCGTTCTATCCTCTGATCCGTCGTCACTGGGTGTGCACTTTGTCTTATTATAGTGCTCGCATCACCAAAATCTCCTTCCTGGACCGCAACGGACGAACCCGGCTGCCGAGCCTTTCGATGAATGGTTGCTACACCGGGCGAGCTAGAGGACGCCAATGCCGTCGATCCTACTAGGGACCTCTTAGGCAATTGACGTATTTCCATGAGCACTTTTGCCGCTAGCTCTTTATTTATCTGTGACGACGGAGGCACACTTTTGGAAGACATCACGGAAACATCACCCTGTTCTTGTTCCTCTGAAAAAGAGATTGATAAACTAGAGTGACCCTGCGGAGAAAGGACCGGCATGGCCTTTTCCCCACTAACAACATACCGTGACACACGTTTCCAATGTTCGTCATCCCAATTGACACACACTGAGCAGGAGTTAGTGCGAGTACACTGACTACAATTAATACAATGATTATGAAAGTCACAGGAAGATTTCATCTTATTACAATTTGAACAATATCCTTTCATTGTGAAAAGAACACAACAGTCCTAGTACTTGGACCAACCCCTGAAAACAAAGATACATAATAACATGATCCATTAACATATAGAAAAAATAATTGAAATCAAAAAAAGTTTTTGAAAAAATATTTTTTCAGAAAAGCCCAAGTTTCCGAAAGTAACGTTGAGCCCCAATGGATCCCAAAAAGCCACAGTGTGGACAAATTTTTTTAAAATATTTCAAAAAATTAATGCAACACTTACGTATAATAATAATGTATCTTCTTATGATTAAGCTAATACAAAGACAAGAAAATCCCTCTCAACAGAAACCGTTGTCAATGTAAACAAGAAGTGTATAAAAACCGGAAACATGACTCCAGCCATAGATAAACGTGGCCCGAAATCAGTTAACCAAAAACAACACTATCTGATGCAAAACAGAGACTTCACTGGAAGAAACTGCAGAACATCAGATGGTAGATGCAGAACACAACGCCTAAACACCCATGGGTGAGGACGTAAACATGGGAAAAAAAAACAGATTTCATTCTGTTACCAAGCTAAAACTCCCAAGAAAAATTTTAGTAATAATATTACAAAAAATATGCCAAAAGCTTGGGAGAATAGCAAGGGGTGACTAAAGGAAAGGGAGAGAGGATAGCAAGAATGACAACAACAGGCCCATGCCTTGAAATTAGGTAACATAACATAATTTCATAAAAAAATTTTAAGTTACAGCCCTGATTATTTCCTGCCATTGATTTTTCCTCTCCTCCTTCTCTTTCCTCTTTAGAGCCACCATTTCTCTAATATTTACGTGTC
This sequence comes from Pictodentalium vernedei, assembly GCA_031216915.1. Classification (NCBI taxonomy): domain Eukaryota; kingdom Metazoa; phylum Mollusca; class Scaphopoda; order Dentaliida; family Dentaliidae; genus Pictodentalium; species Pictodentalium vernedei. The sequence goes on along the minus strand of CM062295.1, from coordinate 293,121,135 downwards.
TGGCATCATTTAAACTGAGATTTACAAGCAAAAATAGCAGTCAGATGTGAACTGATGAAGGGCCAAACAAAGAATGATAATTGGCGCCAATTTCGAGACCTCCTTGACACTGCGCATGTGCAGTGGAGGAAAAGTATGGAGGACCATTTAGGACATATTATTTTCGGTTTTAGATGCAAATTTTGGGGATTGGGGGGCAAAATTTGTGTTTGGCCCTAGATTTTGAGAATTAGCACCAGCTATGTCTGGGTCATTGGTACAGTATAAAAATAGGTATGTTTTTAAGGTTTTGTTACCAGTCATGTAGGTCTTCTGTTAGTTTGTTGAGTTTTCAGGCAAGTATAGTCTGCCACTTATTGTTCATATTGTTGGAGCCATCGATGAGCAGTAAAGTCTGCACCAGGTTCATCTGTTCGTGCATTATGTGGATGTAACATTGGACTTCGCAACAATGCTGTCTGCTGGTCTGTGGTTGGTTGCATCATGTTCTAATGGTAGATGTGGTCTTCCGTTTTTGTTGAAGTTTTTTTTCTCCTATCTTTCAGGTCATCAGGTAGTTTGTTGTGTCTTTAGGCAAGTATAGTCTCCCAGTTACTGTTCGCATTGTTGGAGCTATCCATGAGGAGTGGTCTTCTTTTTCTGTTATGATGGTTATGATGTATATTGTGACTTCTTTGTATCGATTGCAGCATCTGAAATGAAAGAGAGAGAGATGCAATCATCAATGTGTTCAGCATAATTTATGACCTATTGTTTGTTCGATATCAGGCTGAGCTACATATAGGAGTGAAAGATGAACTTTAGCTAGAGTACAGGTATTAAGTGCACAGCCTTCTCTAAAAGTTTTATCATCACGCCAGGGTTTTTCTGGAAGAACGGAAAAGGCTAGAAAAGGAATATACACCCAACCACTGGACCACATAATTATTTTATAACAATATATTCATTAGCTGAATAAAAGAATGCCATTATTTAATGCGGGTAAAATGGGAAGAGTTAATTCTGGATAAACCTAACTAGTCATTGTTGTTGGTATCGCTGAACTAAATACTTAATTTAGAATTACGTCTGCCACTTACTGTTCGCATTGTTGGAGCCATCCATGAGGAGTGGTCTTCTTTTTCTGTTATGATGGTTGTGATGTATATTGTGACTTCTTTGTATCCATTGCAGCATCTGAAATGAAATAGAGAGAGATGCAAGAAGAACGGAAAAGGCTAGAGAAGTTATATACACCCAACCACTGGACGACATAATTATTTTATAACAATTTATTCATTAGCTGAATAAAAGAATGCCATTATTTAATGCGGGTAAAATGAGAAGAATTAATTCGGGATAAACCTAACAAGTCATTGTTGTTGGTATCGCTGAACTAAATACTTGATTTACAATTATCTATCTCGAAATGTTGCACTCGGAAATGATGCAATCTCTTAAAATAAACAGCCCTGGGAAGAACTATATTTTTCAATAAACGTTTGAAACATTCTATTGACATCTTGCATAATTGTTGAATATTCCTGATAAAAGAGGGGGTGATTACAGGCAGTTGTGGGAGTCTGGTACATGATTTTTTGCGAAAAGAGAGTTAGGATGTCTCAAGAGCTAGTCTTGTGGCTGCATGTTTACCACTGCACGTTTAGTGCGAGACATTCGGTGGGTCCGACATAGAGTGTATGTGGGGAGGGTGGTACTCCTCCAATACTCTTAGAGTATGCGGTCACGGCTCTCTGCACGCTGAGTATATGGCCAGAGAATTGTTATAGACTGCGGTCCATGTTTTGGACACTCCACCCCGTGGAGTTATGTAACTTTTCACTGCTTATGAAAATGGATTGCGCTCCATCAGCTGTAGGCTGAGCATAGGTACGGGTTGCTTATTTAGCGCATGATACAGCGTGTTGTTTGTGGTTTTTGAGTAACTGCTGCGTGTGAGAATACGTGTTTCACTGATTGTGTGAAATTCGAATATACTACGTGTACACTGTTTTATTTGTGAGATCGTATCAGTATTTGGTATGCGTGATGGTCGATGGCACTGGTGGAGGACCGAAGGCGGATGGCTTAGCTACCCGTTTCCTCCATTCACCCCTAGACCTCGCTGTAAGGCTCATCTATAATTGCATGCTATTTTGTTGAATGCATGTGCTTTCCATGATACGACGCCGAGGCCGTCAGTGTTTCCAGTAAAATGATCTGGTCCTATTTTTAGCGTGTAAGGCCGCATCAGTGTCGGCGCGCAGTATTAAATATGGCCGTACCAAAAGGCTCATCAGCATGTGTGTGCTGTATTGTTGGAGGTAATGTGCTTTCCAACTATTAGGCTGAGTACATTGCCTGAGCAATTAATTGTCGACATTTCAAAGGATATTGTCGATAGATTGAGAGCAAGTGCGCAGTGTATGCTATTATTTGTCAGTTTGTGCCCTTTATTTGCACTTAATTTGTGCTGAAAAATCATGTGGGTGGATTTCCACTCATTGGGATTATATAACCCTTTATTGCCATTAAGAACAGATTAGGCTGTATCAGATGTCAGCACCCTTATTTAAGGGTTATTTATTTAACTATTGGCTGCTTTATCGAGGAGCTTGGCTGCTTTGTCGACGAGCTTGATTGCGTAAGCGTAGCGTTTGGCTGTTTTATAGAAGAGCTTCGCTTATTCATAATTTGAATAGCTCACCTATCATATTTGGAAGAGTTTGATAGGTACCGGTATGAAGTCTATCATTCATACTATTTTATCGTTGTCAGAATGTTTAACAAGATAGGCTTGTGTATATACAGTTGTGTTTTGCTAACCGACCACTATATTTTGTATTTTCTCATTCAGTTGGTTCCGTAGATGTCACTTGGAATCAACATGGAGATGTTGCCTTTCTCATAGTCAGTCGGATGGTTTTTGACCTAGCTCCCCTTGAGCATTTGGACTGAAGGAGTCCGGGGGAGGCATGTTTCTATGTTTGTCCATTACTGTGTGAGGTGGACTTTTGTATTTGTTTCAGTGAGTTAGAATGTAGAGCCCCATGTTGGGGGAACGGAAATCTCGTGGTATTTGCCCGACAGAGCCGCTGGTATAACTATTGTTTCGACCGTAAGGTCTTATCAAATAAACAAATACATAAGATTTCGTGTTTAGATTGTGTTTACATGGACCACTTGGAGTTATGTTGTGGTCAGTTATTATAGCGTGTATGCGCTTGAGAAATATTTCGACTGTTCTGTTGTCTGTAGTGACAAGCAGCTTGTTGAAGCTTTACTGAAGTGCGATTTTACACTACAGAGGGTGAGTGGTACTACAGAGCGTGGATTAGGCTCACTCAGTCATTATGTTTATAAAAGAGAATAGCCTTGTGCTTTTACTCTCTGCTAATCAATTCAGTCTCTAAGAAGACCGTGTACACGACTGGTATCAGTGTGTTGAGAATGGTGTATTATGTAGACTTTGAGGCTACGCTACGTATATAACTGATATGATTAGATCAGCTTGTGAAATTGTCACGTACAGTGGATCGTTCAAACAGCTGTTATCAGCGTGTAGAGAAGTTGGTATAAGCCGTAGGTTTTGTTTACACTACGTGCAAGGCTGATGTAGGTGTGGTTTTATCAGCTATTAGTACTCGGGTGGGTACCCCGGAATTATGTTGACGTGTTGTTTTCTAAAGTTCATCTCGCACAATGGTTGTGGAGGAATCGTTTCGCACAGTAGTTGCGGAGGAATCTCAACTCGCACATTAGTTGTGGAGGAATCGTCTCACGCAATACGTGGAAGTCACCTCGTGCTAAAAGCAGAGGATTTGTATCGGGTGGGTACCCTGGAATTATGTCGAGGTATTGTTTTCTAAATTTCATCTCGCACAATGGTTGTGGAGGAATCGTTTCGCACTGTAGTTGCGGAGGAATCTCATCTCGCACATTAGTTGTGGAGGAATCGTCTCGCGCAATACGTGGAAGTCACCTCGTGCTAAAAGCCGAGGATTTGTAATCATAGAAAACAGACTCGAGAAGTTGATTTTCTAAAATCAAAGTGGATAGGATAAACTTACACTTAAAAGAAAGATCCGTTATAAAATCATGAATATAAGCACGTGGAGATATAAAACGAAGCGACACCAATCTATTAATAAGCCAATTATAATGAATTAGCGAGATATTTGATGATTCTGTGTAATCAGTCTATCAGTTAGCAGTGATGGAAAGCGTGTTGTTTTAACAATCAAAATGGCGACATGGTATCGCTGAACTAAATACTTGATTTAGAATTACCTATCTCGAAATGTTGCACTCGGAAATGATGCAATCTCTTAAAATAAACAGCCCTGGGAAAATATATTGTTTCAACAAACGCTGGAAACATTCTATTGACATCTTGCATAATTGTTGAATATTCCTGAGAAAAGATGGAGTGATTTGATGACTTTTGGACCTATAAAATATATTTACTATTTCGTATTTTTGTTGTTAATTCCCTGAAAAGTTAAAAAATTTATAGTAATTTATATATTTTTTATACTTACCAATGACCCAGACTTAGCTGGTGCTAACTCTAACAAAACCAGGGCCAAACACAAATTTTGCCCCCCAATCCCCAAAATTTGCATCCAAAACAAAAAGAAATCATGTCCTAAAGGACCTCCATACTACGCCTCTACTGCGCATGCGCAGTGACGCAGACGTCCCGAAATTGGCGCCAATTATCATTCTTACTGGCAGTGCCTGGCCAGCGCTATGTACTCAGCGGGGAGGCAAGAGTTCCCAACTCCAGGGAGGGCCATCCCCGTCTGGGTCATTGGTAAGTATAAAAAATATATAAATTACTATAAATTTTTTAACATTTTTATACTGTACCAATGACCCAGACTTAGCTGAATAGTAAACAGGCTGGAGGGCCTAGGACATAGAGGAAAATCCAATAAGCTCAACTATATAGTAAAGAGGTAACCCCTTAAGGAGAAAAGGAGTATTAGGCTTTACATGTATCTTTCTTATTTAATATTAAATTAGAAAGATACACTACCCTTAATAATTGAGCACAATAACATTCATGTTCTCTATTAACATCCAGTATAACCCTTATACTAATTATTTTTAAAGCAAGCCAATAAATAAAGTAGTCCAGAGAATTGAGACTCTTTATAGTCATTTAAAAGTGTCCGAGTATTGTATATTAAAGCCCGTTTGACACTTGACATATACAAATGCTTCACACCGAGCTACACTTTAAAAATAAGACATGAATGAATTTTAACATTAATATTACACTTTAAAACCATCCCGGAAGCGACTCAGAAATACTGACTTGGAGGAGGCATTCCCTTGCTTTTCACTATAAAGCAGGTGACCTAAGGGAACACCCCCCCCCCCCCTTCCCCTTGCCCTGGGTCAAATAGCCCAGAGCGAAGAGGGCAGCCGGACGGAGTCACTGCCGGAACAGAAAGCCTGCATAACTATAATTGCAACTGTTTAGTGGACGACATCCTGAGCAACAGATAACGGACCTAAACAATGCAGGTCTCCAGAAATGGACTCAATATTTCTGAGATAAAAATTCGTAAATGTGGATGACTGAGACCAATAAGCAGCCTTCATTAAATCTGTAATAGCAACACTATTAGCATAAGCCCAGGAAGTAGAATGAGCTCTTACATCATGAGCAGAAATCTTAAGCACAGACTGCTGAGAAGAAGATAAATCTTCATAAGCAGTACGGATAGTTAATTGAATCCATCTAGCAATAGAATGGACTGAAATGTCCTTTCTATTCGGCATCAAAGACAGAAAGAAACGTTTCCGTCCTTTTCTGATAAACTGAGATCTCTGTTTATAGATACGTAATGTTCTAACAGGACAGAGTAAAGGCCTACGCCCGTCTGAAGACGGATGAGCCTTAAAAACAATAGGTTCCGGATATTTATTAGGAGCCTGATTCTTAGCTAAAAAACCCACATTAGTAGTGAAGGTGATAGTGTTCCCAACACTACGATAATGAGAATCATCCAAAGATAGTGCATGAGGCTCACTGACTCTTCTAGCAGAAGAGAAAGCTAAGAGAAAAGCTGTCTTATAAGATAAGAATTTAAAATCTACTGTCCCAAGAGGTTCAAATGGCTTTTCCTTCAATTTAAGAAGAACCCAAGCTAAATTCCACTTAGGAATTAATCTAAGAGTTCTGGGTCTATTTATCGAAAAGTTTCTAACCAACTTAGATAAAGAGACATTAGATCCAATTTGTAAACTATCATGATGTGCATAGGTATCAGACAACATACATCTATAACCCTTTATAGTAACAGGCTGCAGTTTGATTTCGTCAAACAAGTATACTAGAAAGTTTGCAATGTCTGGTATAGAGGGATCGAATATATCTACAGAATGATCCCTACACCAACGACGAAAAACCTTCCACTTAGCCGCATAGTTTAGCGAACAGGAGGTCCTCCTACAGTTAGAAATCGCGTCCACTGCTCGTCCTGTAAAGTGCTTGCCATGCAAGAAGGACCGCACAACGGAAAAACGTGAAGGTTGAGACCTTGCGGGTTGTGATGGAGTTGGCGCGATTTCCCCTGCGAAAGAAGATCCTCCCGTGGAGGAAGCTTCCGCGGTAGGTCCCACAACAGACACCTGAGTAGATTTATCCATGGTCTCTGTGGCGACAGAGATGCTACCAACAGAATCTTGCATTGAGATTGTTTTATCTTTAGCAATACTTGTTGAATTAACGGCGCTGGAGGATACGCATATCCTATCATTCCGTCCCAAGGGATCGACAGAGCGTCTACTGCAAATGCTCTTGGATCCGGACACGGAGACATACGTCTGCAACTGATTGTTGAGATGTGTCGCAAATAAGTCTATCATTGGCCGTTCCCATTGGTAGCAAATCTGATTGAATACTTGTTTGTTGAGAGTCCACTCCGACGGCAACAAGCGACCCTTTCGTGAAAGGGAGTCTGCTAGCACATTCAGAGGACCCGGTATGTGACGGACCGAAAGAAGAACGTGATGTTCTAGCGCAAACAGAAGGATTCTTTCCGTTAGATTGAACAACGGAACTGAATGAGTGCCTCCCTGATTCCGTATATACGCCACTACTGTCGTATTGTCGGATAGGATTTGGACATGAGCATCGTGAATAATGTCCATCCAGTGACGTAACGCAAGCCAAATTGACATCATTTCCTTGATGTTTATGTGCTTGCACAGGAATTGCGGATCCCAAAGACCCTGGCATCTCGAATCCGTTGGGATTAATGATGCACCCCAACCTGTTTGACTGGCATCCGTCATAACGGTAAAACTCGGATCCGGCAACTGCAGCGGAACTCCCTGAGTTAACCACTGAATGTTTGCCCAAGTCTGAATCTCTTGTTTCACTTGATCTGACAAGAGAACGTCTACATCGAGCGAATGAATTTTCACACTCCAATTCTGAGTCAAGAAAATTTGAAGAGGACGTGTGCGTAACCGCCCCATCAGAATGAGATCCGCGGCGGCTCCGCACAGACCTATCAGTCTCATAAATTCTCTCGCCGTGACTTTGTCTGCGTGCAGAAATAGCGAGCGTAACAACTGACTAATTTCGCTCTGGTTAACGGCAGACGAACGAGATTGTTGTGCGTCTCGAAGCTCATTCCCAGATGAGTGAATGACTTGGACGGCACCAGATCCGACTTCTCCTCGTTTACTATAAAACCGAGACGTCGGAGCAATAGAAGAAGATTCTGAACATCGTTCTGAAGCGTTAACTCGTTGCCGTACCTCTGAAGAATGTCGTCCAGGTAGGCCGACGTTACCGCAGACGAATGAGCTCGGAAGTAGATCATTACCGAGTTCATTACCCGAGTGAAAGCCCAGGGTGCTAGATTCAATCCGAAGCACATCGGCCGGAATTGATACACCACTCCTAGGACTGCGAAGCGTAGATACTTTCGGAATGTCGGATGTACCATGACGTGAAAGTACGCATCTTTGAGATCTATGCTCGTTGCATAATCGTTCACCCGAATACTCGCTCTGACCGATCGAATCGTCTCCATATAAAACTTCGGAGCGACGATCAGCTTGTTTATCCAGCTCAAATCTATGACTGGACGGAACGAGCCGTCTGGTTTCGGAACCAGAAACAGATGGCTGTAGAATCCCCGTGATTCCTGGTCTTCTACGACCTCTACCGCGTTCTTCGTCAGAAGAGGCTGTACTTCTGATAAAAGAGCATCTCTTTTCTGCTGATTTGACGGAAGCTGAGTCCATTTTGGGCTTCGAGTTAATGGAGGCTTTCGTTTGAAGGATATTCTTAGTCCTTCCGAAATTACCTCTCGGACCCAGGGGTCGTCCGTAATCGACGCCCACTCGTTCATAAAAATCGATAATCTTCCGCCTACCGGAACACGATAGAGGTTCAAACCATCACCTCCTGGACCTGCGAGGCCTGCGGAAGGAGAAACTACGTCCTCCACGAACCGCACCTCGTCCCGTCGACCTCGGGACGTCTGACCGGTTGTCTCGGCCAGAATAACGTCCCTTACGTGAGTCGCTGCCTTGACGGTCTCTAGAATAAGACCTAGAGGACGTTTGAGGACCTCTTTTGGAACTTCTCTTGGGCGTACTTGTCCCAGAAATGCCTGTCTTACTCTTTTCTGCTGTATCCGACTTTTTGGAAGCGGATTTGAAAAGCAGAGAATGCGAAGCTTTCTTAGTTATCTTATCATAGATTGCTGAAAGCTTTCCGTCGAAGAGAACCTCTCCGGAGACCGAAGCGACTCTGAGAGAGTACTTCACCTTACTATCCATGCGCGTGTATGTGGCTAGGGCTGCATCACGTCTAACCAACTCCAGGTTTGCCACTGAAAGGGCGGAGTTATACGTGGAATAAGCCACTGCCCTTGAAAGAAGTCTTAATGAGGATTGTATATCCTAGAATTCTTTCCCTTGAAGACGCAGTGATAACGCCTTTGTAAGGTAGTCTGCGTATGATAAAGCGTCTAAGCTGGCTCTGTTAGACGTAATTGTCGTTTCCAACGCCGCGGTTGGAATGGACATAGACGACGGTAATGACAATTCCAAGTCTTCCGCCTCGTCGTCTAGACGCAGAGGAACTCTCGGTATGCCCTGTCCTGCCGTATTGAATTTATTCCTTGAATTGATGAAAGGCAGGTTAAGAGCATTAGCGGACAAGAAACCAGCTTTGCCTGTTTTGGAAGCCAGCTTAAAGATAGCGTCGTTCAATAATTCGAATGTTCTTGTGACATTATTGGACTGAGACGGAAACTCAGGGACGATGTCTCTGAACCGCTCAAAAACCGCTCAAAAAATTCAGTGTCCAATGACGCTATCAGTCTCTTGTCCGGTATCGCAGCAGTCTGGACCGACGGAACAACTTGAGGAAGGTAATGCCGGATGAAATCTACAGCAGCTTTATGTTGTTCCGAAAGGGATAGCTCCAAGTCCTCAATATCCCTTTCGCCATCCGGTCGGACCTCACGATGCTCCCGGTCGTCCGCATCCGATGCTTCGACGGAGCGTACCGACCCAGCGCCGTCGGATAATTCCTGATCCGACAACGATTCTGTCATTTGCTGGGATGCTGCGATAATTTGTGCTATCTGAGCTAGCACGTCCGTCATCGAGGCCTGCGGAGTAGCGGTCTTTCGCTGCTTAGCCGCCGGAAGCTCCGCATCAACTGACTCCCGCATACTTCTCTTATGCGAACGTCCGGAGTCTACCGGCCTCTTGTCCCTGGCTACCGGATGGCGTGACCTGGTCGCCGTTGAATCCCTGATCGGCGAAGCTGGCTGAATATCCGCGGTCACGTAGCCAAGGTGCGGTCGTGTGCGCTGCTGAGAGGATGAGGAAGCCTGAACAGTCTCTCCGGACTGCCTATATAACGGAGCGTCCCGAGCGGCGGACGTATGCTCCGCTTGCGAAACATTTTGTACCACAACATCTGGTCCCAGATGTTGTTGTACGAGAGAGGGGCCTCTCTCGCTCGCGGCCCGGCTTGACCTGGACGAGCTAGGAACCGGACTACAAGGCTTCCTCCGATCTCTCCTCTTATCCGCCGTCACTGGGTGTGCACCTAGTATGTTTATTGTGCTCGCATCACCCAAAACTCCTTCCTGGACCGCAACGGACGAACCCGGCTGCCGAACCATTCGGTGAATGGACGCTACACCGAGCGAGCTAGCGGACGACAGCGCCGTCGATCCTACTAGGGTCTTCTTAGGCAACTGGCGTATCTCCATGAGCACTTCATTAGATTGTGACGACGGAAGCGCACCTTTGGAAGATAACATGGAAACATCACCCTGTTCTTGTTCCTCTGAAATAGAAACTGATAAACTAGAGTGACCCTGCGGAGAAAGGACCGGAATAGCCCTTTCCCCGCTAACAACATACCGTGACACACGTTTCTAATGTTTGTCATCCCAATATTCACATACTGAACAGGAGTTAGTGCGAGTACAATGACTACAATTAATACAATGATCATGAAAGTCAGAGGAAGATTTCCTCTCATTACAATTTGAACAATATCCTTTCATTGTGAAAAGAAAACAATAAGTCCTAGTACTCGCACGAACCCCTGAACACAAAGATACATAATAACATGATCCATTAACATTGAAAAAACAATTGAAATCCGAAATAAATTTTGAAAGAAATATTTTTTCAGCAAAGCCCAAGTTTCTGAAAAGTAACGTTGAGCCCCAATGGATCACAAGCCTAAGTGTGGATAAAAATTTTTAAATTATTTTAAATAATTAATGCACTTACGAATAATAATAATATATCTTGTAATAAGATAAACTAGTACAAAGGCAAAAAGCCCCCCTCAAAAGAGACTGTTGCCAATGTAAACAAGAAGTGTATAAACACCAGAAAACATGACTCCAGGCACTGACAATCCTGGCCCGAAATCAGTTACCAAAATATACACTATCTGATGCAAAACAGAGACTTCCAGGGAAGAATCTGCAGAACATCAGATGGTAGATGCAGAATACTACGTCTAAACACCCATGGGTGAGAACGTAAACATGGGGAAAATAACAGAATTCATTCTGTTACCAAGCTAAATCTCCCAAGAAATTTTAGTAGTAATCTTACTCAAAAATATGCCAAAAGCATGGGAGAATAGCAAGGGGGGACTTAAAGGACAAGGGGAGAGGAAACACTGAATAAGCAGTGCAACTTCATAGCAAGAATGACAACAACAGGCCTATGCCGCGAAAATAGGCAACTTAACATAATTTCATTACAAAATTTTAAGTTACAGCCCTGAATATTTTCTGTCACTCCTTTTTCCTCTCCTCCTTTTATATCCTCCTTAGAATCACCATTTCTCCAATATTTATGCGTCTGGCATCATTTAAACTGAGATTTACAAGCACAAAGATCAGTGAGATGTTAACTGATGAAGGGCCAAACAAAGAATGATAATTGGCGCCAATTTCGGGACGTCCTTGACACTGCGCATGCGCAGTGAGGGCAAAGTATGGAGGACCTTCAGGACATGATTTCTTTTGGTTTTAGATGCAAATTTTGGGGATTGGGGGCAAAATTTGTGTTTGGCCCTAGAATTTTAAGAGTTAGCACCAGCTATGTCCGGGTCATTGGTACAGTATAAAAATATATTTTTTCAGAAAAACCCAAGTTTCTGAAAAGTAACGTTGAGCCCCAATGGATCCCAAGCCTAAGTGTGGACAAAAATTTTAAAAATATTTTTAAAAAATTAATGCAACACTTTCGAATAATAATACTGAATCTTGTTATCATTAAACTAACACAAAGACAAGAAATCCCCCTCCACAGAGACTGTTGTCAATGTAAACAAAAAGTGTATAAACACCAGAAACATGACTCCAGGCACTGATAACCATGGCCCGAAATCAGTTACCAATAATACACTATCTGATGCAAAACAGAGACTTCCAGGGAAGAAACTGCAGAACATCAGATGGTAGATGCAGAACACTACGCCTAAACACCCATGGGTGAGGACGTAAACATGGGGAAAAGAACAGAATTCATTCTGTTACCCAGCTAAAACTCCCAAGAAATTTTAGTAATAATATTACAGAAAATATGCCAAAAGCATGGGGGAATAGCAAGGGGGGACTTAAAGGAAAGGGAGAGAGGAAACACTGAACAAGCAGTGTAACTTTATAGCAAGAATGACAACAACAGGCCCATGCCTCGAAAATAGGCAACTTAACATAATTTCATAAAAAAATTTTAAGTTACAGCCCTGATTATTTTCTGTCACTCATTTTTCTCTCCTCCTTCTATTTCCTCTTTAGATCCACCATTTCTACAATATTTATGTGTCTGGCATCATTTAAACTGAGATTTACAAGCACAAATATCAGTCAGATGTAAACTGATGAAGGGCCAAACAAAGAATGATAATTGGCGCCAATTTCGAGACCTCCTTGACACTGCGCATGCGCAGTGGAGGCAAAGTATGGAGGACCTTTTAGGACATGATTTCTTTGGTTTTAGATGCAAATTTTGGGGATTGGGGGGCAAAATTTGTGTTTGGCCCTAGATTTTTAAGAGTTAGCACCAGCTATGTCTGAGTCATTGGTACAGTATAAAAATATGCATGTTTTTAAGGTTTTGTTACCTGTCATGTAGGTCTTCTGGTGGTTTGTTGAGTTTTCATACAAGTATAGTCTGCCACTTACTGTTCGTGTTCTTGGTGTCCTCGTTGAGCAGTAAAATTTGCATCAGGTTCGTCTGTTCGTGCATTATGTCGATGTAACATTGGACTTTGCAACAATGCTGTCTGCTGGTCTGTGGTTGGTTGCATCATGTTCTAATGGCAGATGTTGTCTTCCGTTTCTGTTGAAGTTTTTTTTTTCTCCTGTCTTTCAGGACTTCTGGTAGTTTGTTGTGTCTTCAGGCAAGTATAGTCTGCCACTTACTGTTCGCATTGTTGGCGCCATCCAGGAGGAGTGGTCTTCATTTTCTGTTATGATGGTTATGATGTATATTGTGACTTCTTTGAATCGATTGCAGCATCTGAAATGAAAGAGAGAGATGCAATCATCAATGTCTTCAGCATAATGTATGACCTATTGCTTGTTCGATAACAGGCTGAGCTACATATAGGACTGAAAGATGAACTTTAGCTAGAGTACAGGTATTAAGTGCACAGCCTTCTCTAAAAGTTTTATCATCACGCCATCGCTTTTCTGGAAGAACGGAAAAGGCTAGAAAAGTTATATACACCCAACCACTGGACCACATAATTATTTTATAACAATTTATTCATTAGCTGAATAAAAGAATGCCAATTATTTAATGCGGGTAAAATGAGAAGAGTTAATTCTGGATAAACCTAACTAGTCATTGTTGTTGGTATCGCTGAACAAAATACTTGATTTACAATTTCCTATCTTTAAGTGTTGCACTCGGAAATGATGTAATCTCTTAAAATAAACAGCCCTGGGAAGGTATATTGTTTCAATAAACGTTTGAAACATTCTATTGACATCTTGCATAATTGTTGAATATTCCTGATAAAAGAGGGGATGATTTGATGACTTTTGGACCTAAAAAATGCAATTTACTATTTCGTATTTTTGTTGTTAATTCCCTGAAAAATATGTGCACATCACTGAAACTTGCCTTCAGGTCAATTTTTCTCTCTTGTTTGTTGCATGACGCCCCCACCCCCCATTCCTCTCCCCTGTTTTCAGGGCAGAAAAAGTTGCCTGAAGGGCTATACATGACGGACTATACTTGACAAAGATATAGCTCTCCGTAGGACTCAGTTTGACCTTTCCTGGAGAAAACGGTACACCGTCAAAATTTCAAAATATTACTTAAATATATTCACCTGATTTTCGCAGTTGATTGCATCAAATATGGTCAAAAGTGTCTCATTTTGGAGTTAAATTTCCAATTTCCAAAGTGCATTCGCAGAGATAGTACTATGTTATAGGAAATCTTTATTCTGCGTCTTAGGATTCTGCAACAAATAAACATTCTGAAAAAGAAAAAAAACATGTATTGGTTAAAAAAATGTATGTTTTTAAGGTTTTGTTACCTGTCATGTAGGTCTTCTGTTGGTTTGTTGAGTTTTCAGGCAAATATAGTCTGCCACTTATTATTCGTATTGTTGGAGCCATCGATGAGCAGTAAAGTCTGCATCAGGTTCATCTGTTCGTGCGTTATGTCGATGTAACATTGGACTTCACAACAATGCTGTCTGCTGGTCTGTGGTTGGTTGCATCGTGTTCTAATGGCAGATGTGGGCTTCCGTTTCAGTTGAAGTTTTTTTTCTTCTGTTTTTCTGGTCTTCTGGTAGTTTGTTGCGTCTTTAGGCAAGTATAGTCTGCCACTTATTGTTCGCATTGTTGGAGCCATCCATGAGGAGTGGTCTTCTTTTTCTGTTATGATGGTTATGATGTATATTGTGACTTCTTTGTATCGATTGCAGCATCTGAAATGAAAGAGAGACAGATGCAATCATCAATGTCTTCAGCATAATATATGACCTATTGTTTGTTCGATATCTAGCTGAGCTACATGTAGGACTGAAAGATGAACTTTAGCTAGAGTACAGGTATTAAGTGCACAGCCTTCTCTAAAAGTTTTATCATCACACTATGGTATTTCTGGAAGAACGGAAAAGGCTAAAAAAGGTATATACACCCAGCCACTGGACCACATCATTATTTTATAACAATTTATTCATTAGCTGAATGAAAGAATGCCATTATTTAATGCGGGTAAAATGAGAAGAGTTAATTCTGGATAAACCTAACTAGTCATTGTTGTTGGTATTGCTGAACTAAATACTTGATTTAGAAGTACGTCTGCCACTTACTGTTCGCATTGTTGGAGCCATCCATCAGGAGTTGTCTTCTTTTTCTGTATGATGGTTATGATGTATATTGTGATTTCTTTGTATCCATTGCAGCATCTGAAATGAAATAGAGAGAGATGCAAGAAAAACGGAAAAGGCTAGAGAAGTTAAATACACCCAACCACTGGATGACATAATTATTTTATAACAATTTATTCATTAGCTGAATAAAATAATGCCATTATTTAATGCGGGCAAAATGAGAAGAATTAATTCTGGATAAACCTAACTAGTCATTGTTGTTGGTATCACTGAACTAAATACTTGATTTAGAATTACCTATCTCGAAATGTTGCACTCGGAAATGAGGCAATCTCTTAAAATAAACAGCCCTGGGAAAATACATTGTTTCACTAAACGATTGAAACATTCTATTGACATCTTGCATAATTGTTGAATATTCCTGAAAAAGGAGGGGGTGATTTGTTGACTTTTGGACCTAAAAAATACAATTTACTATTTCGTATTTTTGTTGTTAATTCCCTGAAAAATATGTGCACATCACTGGAACTTCCCGTCAGGTCAATTTTTCTCTCTTGTTCGTTGCATCACGCCACCCCCCCCCCCCTTCCCCTCCTCTGTTTTCAGGGCAGAAAAAGTTGTCTGAAGGGCTATAGTTGATGGCCTATACTTGACAAAGATATAGCTCTCAGATTGACTCACTCTGACCCTTGCTGGACAAAACGACACATCGTTAATATTTCAAAATATCACTTAAAAATATTCACCTGATTTTTGGAGTTGATTGCTTCAAGTATGGTCAAAATTGTCTCATTTTGGAGTTAAATTTCCAATTTCCAAAGTGCATCGGTGGTGATAGTACTATGTTATAGGAATTCTTTATTCTGCGTCTGAGGATTCTGCAACAAATAAACATTCTGAAAAAGAAAAAAAACATGTAGTGGTTAAAAAATGTATGTTTTTAAGGTTTTGTTACCTGTCATGCAGGTCTTCTGGTGGTTTGTTGAGTTTTCAGGCAAGTATAGTCTGCCACTTACTGATCGTATTGTTGGAGTCATTGATGAGCAGTGAAGTCTGTATCAGGTTCATCTGTTCATGCGTTATGTCGATGTAACATTGGACTTCTCAACAATGCTGCCTGCTGGTCTGTGGTTGGTTGCATCATGTTCTAATGGCAGATGTGGTCTTCCGTTTCTGTTGAAGTTTTTTTTTCTCCTGTCTTTCAGGTCTTCTGGTAGTTTGTTGTGTCTTCAGGCAAGTATAATCTGCCACTTACTGTTCACATTGTTGGTGCCATCCATGAGGAGTGGTCTTCTTTTTCTGTTATGATGGTTATGATGTATATTGTGACTTCATTGTATCGATTGCAGCATCTGAAATGAAAGAGAGACAGATGCAATCATCAATGTCTTCAGCATAATTTATGACCTATTGTTTGTTCGATATCAGGCTGAGCTACATATAGGACTGAACGATAAGATGAACTTTGGCTAGAGTACAGGTATTAAGTGCACAGCCTTCTCTAAAAGTTTTATCATCACGCCATGGCTTTTCTGGAAGAACGGAAAAGGCTAGAAAAGTTATATACACCCAACCACTGGACCACTTAATTATTTTATAACAATATATTCATTAGCTGAATATAAGAATGTCATTACTTAATGCGGGTAAAATGAGAAGAGTTAATTCTGGATAAACCTGACTTGTCATTGTTGTTGGTATCGCTGAACTAAATACCTGATTTAGAATTACCTATCTTGAAATGTTGCACTCGGAAATGATGCAATCTCTTAAAATAAACAGCCCTGGAAGAATATATTGTTTCAATAAACGTTTGAAACATTCTATTGACATCTTGCATAATTGTTGTATATTCCTGATAAAAGATGGAGTGATTTGATGACTTTTGGACCTATAAAATATATTTACTATTTCGTATTTTTGTTGTTAATTCCCTGAAAAATATGTGCACATCACTGGAACTTCCCTTCAGGTCAATTTTTGTCTCCTTTTTGTGGCATGATGCCCCCCTTCCCCCTCCTCTGTTTTCAGGGCAGAAAAAGTTGTCTGAAGGGCTATAGTTGACGGGCTATACTTGACAAAGATATAGCTCTCAGTATGATTCAGTATGAGCCTTCCTGGAGAAAACGGCACACCGTCAAAATTTCAAAATATCACTTAAATATATTCACCTGATTTTCGCAGTTGATTGCTTCAAATATGGTCAAAATTGTCTCATTTTGGAGTTAAATTTTCAATTTCCAAAGTGCATCGGTGGTGATAGTAGTATGTTATAGGAATTCTTTATTCTGCGTCTGAGGATTCTGCAACAAATAAACATTCTGAAAAAGAAAAAAAATCATGTATTGGTAAAAAAAATATATGTTTTTAAGGTTTTGTTAACTGTCATGTAGGTTTTCCGGTGGCTTGTTGAGTTTTCAAGCAAGTATAGTCTGCCACTTACTGTTCGCATTGTTGGAGCCATCGATGAGCAGTAAAGTCTGCATCAGGTTCATCTGTTCATGCGTTATGTCAATGTAACACTGGACTTCGCAACAATGCTGTCTGCTGGTCTGTGGGTGGTTGCATCATGTTCTAATGGCAGATGTGGTCTTCCGTTTCTGTTGAAGTTTTTTTTTCTTCTGTCTTTCTGGTCTTCTGGTAGTTTGTTGTGTCTTCAGGCAAGTATAGTCTGCCACTTACTGTTCGCATTGTTGGAGCCACCCATGAGGAGTGGTCTTCTTTTTCTGTTATGATGGTTATGATGTATATTGTGACTTCTTTGTATCGATTGCAGCATCTGAAATGAAAGAGAGAGAGAGATGCAATCATCAATGTCTTCAGCATAATTTATGACCTATTGTTTGTTCGGTATCAGGGTCAGCTACATATAGGACTGAAAGATAAACTTTAGCTAGAGTACAGGTATTAAGGGCACAGCCTTCTCTAAAAGTTTTATCATCATGTCATGGCTTCTCTGGAAGAACGGAAAAGTTATAAACACCCAACCACTGGACCACATAATTATTTTATAACAATTTAATCATTAGCTGAATAAAAGAATGCCATTATTTAATGCGGGTAAAATGAGAAGAGTTAATTCTGGTAAACCTAGCTAGTCGTAGTTGTTGGTATCGCTGAACTAAATACTTGATTTAGAATTACTTATCTTGAAATGTTGCACTTGGAAATGATGCAGTCTCTTAAAATAAACAGCCCTGGGAAAATATATTGTTTCAATAAACGTTTGAAACATTCTATTGACATCTTGCATAATTGTTGAATATTCCTGATAATAGAAGGGGTGATTTGATGACTTTTGGACCTAAAAAATACAATTTATTATTTCGTATTTTTGTTGTTAATTCCCTAAAAAGTTAAAAAAATTATGGTAATTTATATATTTTTTATATTTACCAATGACCCAGACATAGTTGGTGCTAATTCTCAAAAATCTAGGCCCAAACACAAATTTTGCCCTACAGTCCCCAAAATTTGCATCCAAAACCGAAAATAGCATGTCCTAAATGGTCCTCCATACTTTTCCTCCACTGCGCATGCGCAGTGTCAAGGACGTCTCGAAATTGGCGCCAATATTCATTCTTACAAGCAGTGCCTGGTCAGCGCTAGGTACTCAGTGGGGAGGTACTCAGTGGGGAGGTACAAGTTCCCAACTCCTGGAAGGGCCATCCCCATCTGGGTCATTGGTAAGTATAAAAAATATATAAATTACTATAAATTTTTGAACATTTTTATACTGTACCAATGACCCAGACATAGCTGAATAGAAAAAAAGGCTGGAGGGCCTAGGACATGAAGGAAGTCAAATAAGCTCAACTATATATAATAGAGTTATCCCCTCAAGGAGTAACGGAGGATTAGGCTTTACATGTATCTTTTTTATTTATGACAAATTAGAAAGACACAACACCTTTCATAATTGAGCATAATAACATTCATGTTCTCTATTAACATCCAGTATAACCCTTTATACTAATTATTTTTAAAGTAAGCCAAAAACATAAAGTAAGTCCAGAGAATTGAGACTCTTTATACTCATTAAAAGTGTCCGAGGATTGTATATTAACGCCCGTTTGACACGTGACATATACAAATACTTCACACCGAGCTACACTTTAAAAATATGACATGAATGAATTTAAACATTAGCTTTACACTTTACAACCATCCCGGTACCGACTCAGAATTACTGAATCTGGAGGAGGTATCCGCTTGCTTTTCACTATAAAGCAGGGGACCTAAGGGAACACCCTCCCCCCCCCCTTCCCCTTGCCCTGGGTCAAATAGCCTAGAGGGAAGAGGGCAGCAGGACAGAGTCACTGCCGGAACAGAAAGCCTGCATACCTATAGTTGCAACTGTTTAGTGGACGACATTCTGAGCAACAGATAATGGACCAAAACAATGCAGGTCTCCAGAAATGGACCCAATATTTCTGAGATAAAAATTCGTGAATGTGGATGGCTGAGACCAATATGCAGCCTTCATTAAATATGTAATAGCAACACTATTTGCGTAAGCCCAAGATGTAGAAAGAGCTCTTACTTCATGAGCCGAAATCTTAAGCACAGACTGCTGAGTTGAGGATAGATTATCATAAGCAGTACGGATAGTTAATTGAATCCATCTAGCAATAGAATGGACCATAATGCCCTTTCAATTAGGTATCAGAGACAGAAAGAAGCGTTTTCGTCCCTTTCTGATAAACTGAGATCTTCGTTTATAAATACGTAAAGCTCTAACCGGACAGAGTAAAGGCCTATGCCTGTCTGAAGACGGAATAGCCTTAATAACAATAGGTTCCGGATATTTACTAGGAGCCTGATTCTTAACCAAAAATCCAACATTAGTAGTAAAGGTAATAGTGTTCCCGACACTACGATAGTGAGAATCGTCCACAGATAGTGCATGAAGCTCACTGACTCTTCTAGCAGAAGAGAAAGCTAAGAGAAATGCTGTCTTATAAGATAAGAATTTGAATTCCACTGTCTCAAGAGGCTCAAATGGTTTTTCTTTTAGTTTAAGAAGAATCCAAGCTAAATTCCATTTAGGAATTAATCCAAGGGTTCTAGGTCTATTTATCGAGAAGTTTCTAACTAATTTAGATAAAGAGACATAAGATCCAATTTGTAAACTATCATGGTGTGCATAGGTATCAGATAACATAGACCTATAACCTTTAATAGTAACAGGCTGCAGTTTGATCTCATCAAACAAGTATACTAGAAAGTTTGCAATGTCTGGAATGGAGGGATCAAAAATATCAACAGAATGATCCCTACACCAATGACAAAAGACCTTCCACTTAGCCGCATAGTTTAGCGAAGAGGAGGTCCTCCTACAGTTAGAAATTGCGTCCACTGCTCGTCCTGTAAAATGCTTGCTGTGCAAGAAGGACCGCACAACGGAAATACGTGAAGGTTGAGACCTTGCGGGTTGTGATGTAGTTGACGCGATTTCCCCTGCGAAAGAAAAGATCCTCTCATGGAGGAAGCTTCCGTCGTATGTCCCACAGCAGACACCTGAGTAGATTTATCCACGGTCTCTGTGGAGACAGAGATGCTACCAACAGAATTTTGCATTGAGATTGTTTTATCTTTAGCAATATCTGCTGAATCAACGGCGCTGGAGGATACGCATATCCTATCATTCCGTCCCATGAGATCGATAGAGCGTCTACTGCATATGCTCGAGGATCCGGACAGGGTGACACATACGTCTGCAACTGATTGTTGAGCTGTGTCGCAAATAAGTCTATCATTGGCCGCTCCCATTGGTAGCAAATCTGATTGAATACCTGTTTGTTGAGAGTCCATTGTGACGGCAACAAGCGACCCTTCCGTGAAAGGGAGTCTGCTAATACATTCAGACGACCCGTAATATGACGGACCGAAAGTAGAACTTGGTGTTCTAGTACAAACAGAAGGATTCTTTCCGTTAAATTGAATAACGGAATGGAATGAGTGCCTCCCTGGTTCCGAATATACGCTACTACTACCGTATTGTCAGACAGGATTTGGACATGTGCTTTCTGAATAATGTTCATCCAATGACATAGTCCAAGCCAAATTGACATCATTTCTTTGATGTTTATGTGCTTGCCTAGAAACTGCGGATCCCAAAGACCCTGGCACTTCGAATCCGTTGGGATCAATGTTGCACCCCAACCTGTTTGACTTGCATCCGTCATAATAGTAAAACTCGGATCCGGCAACTGCAGTGGAACTCCCTGAGTCAACCACTGAATGTTTGCCCAAGTCTGAATCTCTTGTTTCACTTGATTTGACAAGAGAACGTCTATATCGAGCGGATGAATCTTTACTCTCCAATTCTGAGTCAAGAAAATTTGGAGAGGACGAGTGCGTAACCGCCCCTTCGGCATGAGATACGCAGCGACTCCGCACAGACCTATCAGTCTCATGAATTCTCTCGCTGTGACTTTGTCTGAGTGAAGACAATAGCGAGCGTAACAACTGATTAATCTCGCTCTGGTTAACGGCAGACGAACGAGATTCTTGTGCGTCTCGAAGCTCATTCCCAAGTGGGTGAATGACTTGGACGGCACCAGATCCGACTTCTCCTCGTTTATTATAAAACGGAGACGTCGGCGTAATAAAAGCAGATTCTGCAGATCGTTCTGAAGCGTTAACTCGTTGCCGTACCACTGAAGAATGTCGTCCAGGTAGGCCGACGTTACCGCAGACGAATGAGCTCGGAAATGCATCATTACCGAGTTCATTATTCGAGTGAAAGCCCAGGGTGCTAGGTTCAAACCGAAGCACATCGCTCGGAACTGATATACAACTCCTAGGACTGCGAAGCGTAGATACTTTCTGAATGTCGGATGTACCATGACGTGAAAGTACGCATCCTTGAGGTCTATGCTTGTAGCATAGTCGTTCACCCGAATACTCGCTCTGACTGATCGAATTGTCTCCATATAGAACTTCGGAGCGACGATCAGCTTGTTTATCCAGCTCAGATCTATGACTGGGCGGAACGAGCCGTCTGGTTTCGGTACCAGAAACAGGTATTCTTAGTCCTTCCGAAATTACCCCTGGAACCCAGGGGACGTCCATAATTGACGCCCAGTTGTTTATAAAACTCGACAATCTTCCGCCTACCGGAACACGATAGAGGTTCATACCATCACCTCCTGGACTTGCGAGGCTTGCGGAAGGAGAAACTACGTCCTCCACGACCCGCACCTCTCCCCGTCGACCTAGGGACGTCTGACCGGCTATCTCGGCCAGCATAACGTCCCCTACGTGAGTCGCTGCCATGACCGTCTCTAGAATAAGACCTAGAGGACGCATAGGAACCTCTATAGGAACTTCCCTTGGGCGTACTTGTCCCAGAAGTGCCTGTCTTACTCTTTTCTGCTGTATCCGACTTTTTAGAAGCGGATTTGAAACTAGAGAATCCGAAGCTTTCTTAGTTATCTGATCATAGATTGCTGAAAGCTTGCCGTCGAAGAGAAGCTCTCCGGAGACCGGAGCGAAAGTCAGATGAAGATTTCCTCTTATTACAATTTGAACAATATCCTTTCATTTTGAAAAGAACACAAACAGTCCTAGTACTCGCACCATCCCCTGAAAACATGGATACGTAATAACATGATCCATTAACATATAGAAAAAATAAATGAAATCAAAAAAATTTTTCGAAAAAGTTAAAAAATTTATAGTAATTTATATATTTTTTTATACTTACCAATGACCCAGACATAGCTGGTGCTAACTCTTAAAAATATAGGGCCAAACACAAATTTTGCCCCCCAATCCCCAAAATTGGAATCTAAAACCAAAGAAAACATGTCCTGAATGGCCCTCCATACTTCACCTCTACTGCGCATGCGCAGTGTCAAGGATGTCCCGAAATTGGCGCCAATAATCATTCTTATAACCAGTGCCTGGTAAGCGCTATGTACTCAGCGGGGAGGTATGAGTTCCCAACTCCTGGGAGGGCCATCCCCGTCTTGGTCATTGGTAAGTATAAAAAATATATAAATTACTATAAATTTTTTAACATTTTTATACTGTACCAATGACCCAGACATAGATGAATAGTAAAAAGGCTGGAGGGCCTAGGACATAGAGCAAGTTCAAATAAGCTCAATTGTATAAAATAGAGTCATCCCCTCGAGGGGAAAAGGAGTATTAGGCTTTACATGTATCTTTCTTATTTATGATAAATTAGAAAGACACAACACCTTCCAAAATTGAGCATCATAACATCCATGTACTCTATTAATATCCAGTATAATCCTAATACTAATAATTTTTAAAGTAAGCCAATAAATAAAGTTAGTCTAGAGAATAGAGACTCTTTATACTCCTTAAAAGTGTCTGAGGATTGTATAATAACGCCCGTTTGACACGTGATATATTCAAAAGCTATACTTTAAAAACTATGACCTGAATGCATTTTAAAAACATAAACTTATCTCTTAAAAACCATCCCAGTAACAGCTTCAGAATTACTAACTCCGGAGGAGGTATCCCCTTGTTTCATAATAAAACAGGTGACCCAAGGGAACACCCTCCCCCCCCCCTTCTCCTTGCCCTGGGTCAAATAGCCCAGAGGGAAGAGGGCAGCAGGACAGAGTCACTGCCGGAACAGACAGCCTACCTAGCTATAGTAGCAACTGTTAAGTGAATGACATTCTGAGCAGTAGATAATAGACCCAACAATGGAGGCCTCCAGAAATAGACTCAATATTTCTGAGATAAAAATTCATGAATGTGGATGGCTGAGCCCAATGAGCAGCCTTCATAAAATCTTCATGAGCCGAAATCTCAAGCACAAACTGCTGAGTCAATGATATACCATAAGCAGTACCGATAGTTAATTGAATCCATTAGCAATAGAATGGAGCGTAATGTCCTTCTATTAGGCATCAAAGACAGAAGAAGCTTCCATCGGTACTAATAAACTGATATCTGTTTATAAATACGTAAACTCTAACCAGACAGAGTAAGGCCTATGCCCGTATGAAGACGGAAGGACCTTAATAACAATAGGTTGCGGATACGATTAGGAGCCTGACTCCTAACCAAAAATCCAACCTAAGTAGTAAAGGAAGTAGTGTTTCCGATACTACGAAAGTGAGAATCGTCCACCGATAGTGCATGAAGCTCACTGACTCCTCACTAAAAGAGAAGACTAACAGGATTACTGTCTTAAAAGGTCAGAATTTGAAAAGTTAAAAAATTTATAGTAATTTCTATATTTTTTATACTTACCAATGACCCAGACATAGCTGGTGCTAACTCTTAAAATATAGGGCCAAACACAAATTTTGCCCCCCAATCCCCAAAATTTGCATCTAAAACCAAAGAAAACATGTCCTGAAAGGCCCTCCACACTTCGCCTCTACTGCGCATGCGCAGTGTCAAGGACGTTCCGAAATTGGCGCCATTAATCATTCTAAAAACCAGTGCCTGGTAAGCGCTATGTACTCAGCGGGGAGGCAAGAGTTCCCAACTCCTGGGAGGGCCATCCCCGTCTGGGTCATTGGTAAGTATAAAAAATATATAAATTACTATAAATTTTTTAACATTTTTATACTGTACCAATGACCCAGACATAGCTGAATAGTAAAAAGGCTGGAGGGCCAAGGACATAGAGCAAAATGGAATACGCTCAATAATATAAAAAGAGTCATCCCCTGTAGGGAAAAAGAAGTAATAGGCCTTACATGTATCTTTCTTATTTATGATAAATTAGAAAGATACAACACCTTCCAAAATTGAGCTTCATACATCCATGTACTCTATTAATATCCAATATAATCCTAATACTAATAATTTTTAAAGTAAGCCAATAAATAAAGTAAGTCTAGAGAATAGAGACTCTTATACTCCTAAAAGTGTCTGAGGATTGCATAATCATGTCCGTTGACATATGCAATAATCAAAAGCTATACTTTAAAAACTAAGACTTGAATGAATTTTAAAAACCTAAACTTCTCACTAAACAACCATCCCAATAACAGCTCAGAATTACTAACTCCGGAGGAGGTATCCTCTTGTTTTCATAGTAAAACAGGTGACCCAAGGGAACACCCTCCCCCCCCTTTTTCTTGCCCTGGGTCAAATAGCCCAGAGCGAAGAGGGCAGCAGAACGGAGACACTGCCGAAACAGACAGCCTACCTAGCTATAGTAGCAACTGTTAAGTGAATGACATTCTGAGCAGTAGATAATTGACCTAACAATAGAGGCCTCCAGAAATGGACTCGATATTTCTGAGATAAAAATTCATGAATGTGGATGGCTGAGCGCAATGAGCAGCCTTCAAAAATCTATAATAGCGACACTATTAATGTAAGCCCAAGATGTACTCTGCTAAGTCAATGATATACCATAAGCAGTACCGATAGTTAATAGAATCCATTAACAATAGAATGGAGTGTAACGTCCTTCTACTAGGCATCAAAGACAGAAGAAGCTTACGCCCATAGTAATAAACAGATATCTGTTTATAAATACATAAACTCTACCCGGAAAGAGTAAAGGCCTATGCCCGTACGAAGACGGAAGGACCTTAATAACAATCGGTTCCGGATATTAGGAGCCTAACTCTTATGCAAAAATCCAACCTAAATAGTAACGGAATAGTGATTCCGAAACTACGAAAGTGAAAATCATCCATCGATAGTGCATGAAACTCACTGACTCTACAGTAAAAGAGAAACCAACAGAATTACTGTCTAAAAGGTCAGAATTTGAAAACTACTGTTTCCAGAGGCTCAAATGATTACTTAGCTAAATAAGAACCGAAGTTAAAATCCATATAGGAATTTAATCTAAAGATTCTAAGTCTATATATCAAAAAGTTACTAACTGACTTAGATAAAGAGACATAAGACTCAATTGTAAACTATCGTAGAGTGCATAGGTATGAGGTAATATAAACCTATAACCTTACTAACAACAGGCTGCAGTAGATCTTGTGAAACAAGTATACTAAAAAATAGCAATGAGTAGTATGGAGGGATCAACAATATGAACATAATGATCCCTACACCAACGACGGAAGAGCCTCCACTTTAGCCGCATAGAATAGCGAAGAAGAGGACCTCCTATAGTAAGAAATCGCGTCCAAAGCTCGTCCAGTACAATGCTTACAATGCAATACGGACCACACAACGGAATACATGAAGGTTGAGACCTTGCAGGTTGTGATAAAGATGACACGATTTACCCAGTGAAAAAAGATCCTCACATTGAGGAAAAATTCACGTTAAGACCCACAGTAGACAAGAGAGTAAATTACCCATGATCTCTGTGAAGATAGAGATGCTATCAACAGAAATGTATTGTGGTTGTTTATCTTAGCAATACCTGCTGAAACAACAGCGCCGGAGGATACGCGTATCCTATCATTCCATCCTATAGATCAATAGAGCGTTAACAACATTAGCTCAGAGATCTGGACAAGCCAACACATACGTCTGCAATTGATTAGCAAGCTGTGTCGTAAATAAATCATCATTGGGCGCTCCCATAGATAGAAAATCTGATTGAATACTTGTTTGTTGAGAGTCCATTCTGACAGCAACAAGCGACCCGTAAGTGAACGGGAGTCCGGTAAAACAATCAGACGACCCGGAATATGACGGACCAAAACAGAACTTGGTGTATTATAACCAACAGACGGATTCTTTCCATTAAATTGAATAACGGAAAAGAAAGAGTGCCTCCCTGGTTCCGGAGATACGCCACTACTGTCGAATTAACGGACAGGATTTGGGCATGCGTTTCTGAATAATGTTCATGCAATGACATAAAGCAAGCCTAAAAAACATTATTCCGCGGAAGAAAATTGGTTGCTAAGAGACTGCGGAACCCAAAGACCCTGGCACTTCAAATCCGTTGGGATCAGTATTATATCCCAATCTGTTTGACTGGCAACCGTCATAACAGCCACACTCGGGTCCGGCAACTGCGGTGGCACTCTTTGAGTCAACCACCGAATGTTTGCCCCAGTCTGAATCTCTTGTAACACTAGATAGACAAGAGAACGTGTAAATCGAGCAATTCATGGATTGCCGAAAAGTTGCCGTCGAAGAGAAGCTCCTCCGAGAACGAAGCGACTCTGAGAGAGTTCTTAACCTACTATCCACGCGTATGGATGTAGCTAGGGCTGCGTCACGTCAACCAACTCCAATCAGCCACTGAAGGGCGGAGTTATACGCGAAGAAACTACTGCCCTCAAAAGAAATTACATTGAGAATAATATCCCGTAAATCTTTTCTTGAAAACGTAATGATAACGCCTCAGTAAGGCGGATTACGTATGATAAAGCGTCTAAGTTAAGTCTACTATACATCATGTCGTTTCCAACATTGAAGTTGGAAAAGACATAAACGGCGAAAAAGAATATTTCCAGTCTTTAACCACATCGTCTAGACGCATATGAATTCTCGGTATGCCCTGCTCTTCCAAATAAACTAATCGTATAAATAATAAAACGGCAGAAATGAGCAACGCGGACAAGAAACTAAACTATCATGCTTGGTAGCAGGCTTGTATGCATATATAGCGTCGAAAAATAAAACACATGTTGTAATGACATTATTGGACTGCGTCGGTAAGTCAGGGACAATGTCCCTGAACCGATCGAAAAATCCGAGTCCAATGACGCTATAAGTCTCTTATCCAAGATCGCAGCAATGAAGTCCGAAATAACAATCACTGGAAAATAATGCCAGAAGATATGAAAGGCAGCTTCCGATACTACTAAAGGGAAAACTCGAAATCTTTCGAATCCCTTTCGCCATCCTGTCGGACCCTATAAAGCGATCGGTCGTCCGTACCTGATGCAACCGCGGACCGCACCGACCCAGCGCCGTCGGATAATTCCTGATTCGACCAAGAAACTGTCAATTGCTGGGATGCTGCGAAACAACTGTGCTAACCCGGATAGCACGTCCGTCACTGAGGCCTGAGGAGAAGCGGTCCTACAATGCATTGCCGCTGGAAGCTCCGTGATCGTTACCCCGTGCATACTACCAATATGCGAGCGAACGGAGTGTATAGGCCTCGTGTCCCTTGGCTACCGGATGGCGCGACCTATTCGCCGTGGAATCACTGAATGACGAAACTGATCGGATACTCGAGGTCACGTAGCCAATGTGCGGTCGTGTGCCCTGCTGTGAGGATGAGGAAGCATTAAGGACAGTCTCTCGGACTGTCAATATAACGGAGCGTCCCGACCGACAGACATATGCTCCGAATGTAAAATATCTGAACCACAACATGCGGTCCCCTATGTTGTTGGACGAGAGAGGGACCTCTCTCGCTCACAGCCCGGACGGACCTGGACAAGCCAGGAACCGGACTAACAGGCTTCCTCCGATCTGTCCTCAATCTGCCGTCACTGGAAGTAATTAAAGTGCTCGCATCACCCAAATCTCCTTCCTAGACCGCAACGGACGAACCCGGCAGCCGAACCATTCGATGAATGTACGCTACACCGGGTGAGCTAGGGAATGTCACTCCGTAGGCGATAGACATATTCCATGAGCACTTATTGCCGCTAGCTCTTCATTAACTATGACGACAGAGGCACACTTTTGAAAGACATCTCCGTAACTTTGCGAACAAGAAACCAGAAATGCTTGGTTATAGCAAGCATATAATAATAATATATAGCGTTGTTCAATAATTCGAAAGTTTCCGTGACATTATTGGACTATGTCAGAACTGAGGGACGATGTCCCTGAACCGAACAAAAAATTTCTAAGTCCTCCGACGCTATCAGTTTCTTATCCGGCATCGCAGCATTCTGGTCCGACGAAAGAAGCTGTAGAAGACCAAGTCAGATGACATACACAACAGCATATGTTGTTCCGAAAGGGAAAGCTCGAAATCCTCCAAATCCCTTTCGGTATCCCGTCAGACCGGATGAAAATTTCGGACGTCCGTACCCGCTTCCGCGGAGCGTCCCGACCCAGCATCGTCGGATAAAAAATATGCGACAGATTCAGTTGATGCTGGGATGCTGCGATAAACTGTGCTATTTAGGAAAGCACGTCCGTTCCCGAGGCCTGTGCAGTAGCGGTCTTACGAGGCATTGCCGCCGGAAGCTCCGTGTACGTTGACTCCCGCACACTTCCTATGCGAACGTCCGGAGTCTGCAGGCCTCGTGTCCCTGGCTACCGGATGGTGTGACCTGGTCGCCGATGAATCTCTGACTGGCGAAGCTGACTGGATATCCGTGGTCACGTAGCCAAGAACGGTCGTGTGCGCAACTATGAGAATGAGGAAGCCTTATTGACAGTCTACTCCGGACTGACTATATGTCGGAGCGTCCCGAGCGACGGACGTATGCTCCGAATGCAAAACATTTTGTACCACAACATCTGGGGCCAGATGTTGTGAACGAGAGAGGGGCCTCTCTCGCTTGCCGTCCGGATGGACCGGAACGAGCTATGAACCGGACTAAAAGGCTTCCTCCGTTCTCCCACCGATCCGCCGTCACTGGGTGTGCATTAGGTTGATTTATAGTGCTCGCATCACCCCAAAATTCCTTCTAGACCGCAATGGACGAACCCGGCTGCCGAACCATTCGGGGAATGGACGCTACACCGGGCGAGCTAGCGGACGTCAAAGGCCGTCGAACCTACTAGGGTCCTCTTAGGCAATTGGCGTATTTACATGAGCACTTTTCCGCTAGCCCTTCATTAATTGTGACGACGGAGGCACACTGTTGGAAGACATCACAGATACATCACCCTAATCTTGATCGTCTGAAATAGAAATTGATAAAGTAGAGTGACCCTGCGGGGAAAGGACCGGAGTGTCCAATTCCCCAATAACATACCGTGACATACGCTTCCCATATTGTCATCGAAATCATACGATACAGAACAGGAGTTAATGCGAGTACACTGACCACATATAGAATGATTATAAAGTCAGAGGAAGACATCCTCTTATTACAATTGATCAATATCCTTTCAATGTGAAAAGAAAACAAGTCCTGGTACTCGCACTAACCCCTGGCAATCAAAATACATAATAATAATATGATCCATTAATATTGAAAAAATAATTGAAATCAAAATATTTTGAAAAAATATTTTTTCAGAACAGCCCAAGTTTCTGAAAAGTAACGTTGAGCCCCAATGGATCCCAAGCTAAGTGTGGACAAAAATTTTAAAAATATTTTAAACAATTTATTCAACACTTACGAACAATAATAATGTATGTAGTTATGATTAAACTAACATCAAGATATTATTTTCCAGAAATCCCCCCCTCACACAGAGGGCTGTTGAAAATGTAAACAATGAGTGTAAAAACACTAAAATAAGACTCCAGGCACCCAGGCCCGAAATCAGTTACCAAAAATACACTATCTGATGCAAAACAGAGACTTCCAGGGAAGAAACTGCAGAACATCAGATGGTAGATGCAGAACACAACGCCTAACCACCCGTAGGTGAAGACGTAACCATGGGGAAAAGAAACAGAATTCATTCTGTTATTCAGCTAAAACTCCCAAGAAAATTTAGTAATAATAATTACAAAAACTATGCCAAAAGCATGGGAGAATAGCAAGGGAGGACTTAAAGGACAGGGAGAGAGGAAAACACTTAAAAAACAGTGTAACTAATTAATCAGAATGACAACAAAATGGCTGCTGCCTCGAAAATAGGTAACTTAACATAATTTCATTAAAAAATTTTAAGTTACAGCCCTGATAATATTCTGTCACACATTTTTTTCCTCTCCTCCTTCTCTATCCTCCTTAGAATCACCATTTCACTAATATTTATGTGTCTGGCATCATTTAAACTGAGGTTTACAAGCACAAAGATCAGTCAGATGTTAACTGATGAAGGGCCAAACTTAGAATGATTAATGGCGCCAATTTCGGAACGTCCTTGACACTGCGCATGCGCAGTAGAGGCGAAGTGTGGAGGGCCTTTCAGGACATGTTTTCTTTGGTTTTAGATGCAAATTTTGGGGATTGGGGGGCAAAATTTGTGTTTGGCCCTATATTTTAAGAGTTAGCACCAGCTATGTCTGGGTCATTGGTACAGTATAAAAATCTACTGTTTCCAGAGGCTCAAATGATTACTTACCTAAATAAGAACCGAAGCTAAATTCCGTATAGGAATTTTAATCTAAGGATTCTAGGTCAATTTATCGAAAAGTTTCTAACTGACTTAGATAAAGAGACATAAGACTCAATTGTAAACTATCATAGAGTGTATAGGTATGAGATAACATAGACCTATAACCTTAATAGTAACAGGCTGCAGTTGATCTTGTCAAACAAGTATACTAGAAAGTTGCAATGTCTAGTATGGAGGGATCAAAACTATCAACATAATGATCCCTACACCAACGACGGAAGAGCCTCCACTTTAGCCGCATAGTATAGCGAAGAAGAGGTTCTCCTACAGTAAGAAATCGCGTCCATAGCTCGTCCTGTACAATGCTTGCCGTGCAAGAAGGACCACACAACGGAATACGTGAAGGTTGAGACCTTGCGGGTTGTGATGAAGTTGACACGATTTCCCCAGCGAAAAAAGATCCTCTCATGGAGGAAGATTTCGCGGTAAGTCCCACAGTAGACCCCGAGTAAATTTACCCACGGTCTCTGTGAAGACAGAGATGCTATCAACAGAAATGTATTGTGGACGTTTATCTTAGCAATGCTTGAATGAACAGCGCTGGAGGATACGCATATCCTATCATTCCGTCCTATTAGATCAATAGAGCGTTAACAACATAAGCTCAGGGATCCGGACATGCAAACACAAACGTCTGCAATTGAATAGTGAATTGTGTCGCAAATAAATTATCATTGGGCGTTCCCATTGATAGCAAATCTGATTGAATACTTGTTTGTTGAGAGTCCATTCTGACGGCAACAAGCAACCCTTACGTGAAAGGGAGTCTGCTAATATAATCAGACGACCCGGAATATGACGGACCGAAGCAGAACTTGGTGTACTATAACAAATAGAAGGATTCTTTCCGTTAAATTGAATAACGGAATCGAATGAGTGCCTCCCTGGTTCCGGAGATACGCAACTACTGTCGTATTATCGGACAGGATTTGGACATGCGTTTCTGAATAATTTTCATCCAATGACATAGTGCAAGCCAAAATAACATCATTTCCTGGAAGTTGAGTGCTTGCCAAGAAACTGCGGAACCCAAAGACCCTGGCACTTCGAATCCGTTGGGATTAATATTGTACCCCAACCTGTTTGACTGGCATCCGTCATAATCATAAAACTCGGATCCGGCAACTGCAGTGGCACTCTCTGAGTCAACCACCGAATGTTTGCCCCAGTCTGAATCTCTTGTTACACTTGATAGACAAGAGAACGTGTATATCGAGCAATTGATAGATTGCTGAAAGGTTGCCGTCGAAGAGAAGCTTCTCCGAGACCGAAGCGACTCTGAGAGAGTTCTTCACCTTACTATCCACGCGCGTGGATGTAACTAGGACTGCGTCACGTCTAACCAACTCCAGGTTGCCACTGAAGGGCGGAGTTATACGTGGAAAAACTAGTGCCCTTGAAAGAAATCACATTGAGGATCATATCCTGGAATTCTTTCTCTTGAAGACGTAATGATAACGCCTCAGTAAGGTGGTCTACGTATGATAAAGCGTCTAAGTTAAGTCTAATAGACATCATTGTCGTTTCCAACATCGTGGTTGGAATTGACATAGACGGCGAAAAAGATAATTCTCAGTCTTCAGTCCCGCCGTCGAGACGCATAGGAACTCTCGGTATGCCCTGTTCTGCCAATATAAATTATTCCCTAGAATTGATGAAAGGCAGAATAGAGCATTGTGGACAAGAAACTAGATTATCATGCTTGGTAGCAAGCTTATATATAGCGTCGTTAAATAATCTGGATGTTCTAATGACATTATTGGACTGTGTCGGCAAGTCAGGGACAATGTCCCTGAACCGATCCAAAACTCCGTATCCAATGGCGCTATTAGTCTCTTATCCAGCATCGCAGCAATGTAGTCCGACGGAACAACCTCTGGAAGATAATGCCGGAAGAAATGTATGGCAGCTTCTGTTGTTCCGAAAGGGAAAGCTCGAAATCGTCCGAATCCTTTCGCCATCCTGTCGGACCCTATAAGAGTTCGGTCGTCCGTACCTGATGCAACAGCGGAGCGCACCGACCCAGCGCCGTCGGATTATTCGTTATCCGACCGAGAATCTGTCGTTTGCTGGGATGCTGCGATAAGCTGTGCTATTTTGGATAGCACGTCCGTCACTGAGGCCTGTGGAGAAGCGGTCTTACGATGCTTTGCCGCTAGAAGCTCCGTGTTCGTTACCCCGTGCATACTTCTATTATGCGAGCGAACGGAGTGTATAGGCCTCATGTCCCTTGGCTACCGGATGGAGTGACCTGTTCGCCGTGGAATCACTGAATGACGAAGCAGGCCGGATACTCGAGGTCACGTAGCCAATGTGCGGTCATGTGCGCTGCTGTGAGGATGAGTTAGCATTATCGACAGTCTCTCGGACTGTCAATATAATGGAGCGTCCCGAGCGGCGGACATATGCTCCGAATGCGAAATGACTGTACCACAACATCCGGTCCCATATGTTGTTGTACGAGAGAGGGACCCCTCTCGCTCGCAGTCCGGACGGACCTGGACGAGCTAGGAACCGGACTAACAGGCTTCCTCCGATCTGTCCTCTAATCCGTCGTCATTGGGTGTGTACTAAAGTCTATTATAGTGCTCGCATCACCCAAATCTCCTTCCTAGGCCGCAACGGACGAACCCGACTGTCGAACCATTTGACGAATGGACGCTACACCGGGTGAGCTAGCGAATGTCGACTCCGTCGATCCTACTACTGACCTCTTAGGCGATTGACGTATTCCATGAGCACTTATTGCCGCTAGCTCTTCATTATCTATGACGACAGAGGCACACTTTTGAAAGACATCTCAGTAACTTTGCGAACAAGAAACCAGACATGCTTGTTAAAAGCAAGCATATAATAATATATATATAGCGTCGTTCAATAATTCGAAAGTTTGTGTGACATTATTGGACTGTGTCGGAACTGAGGGACGATGTCCCTAAACCGAACCAAAAATTTCTGTGTCCACCGACGCTATCAGTTTCTTATCCGGCATCGCAGCATTCTGGTCCGACGAAAGAACCTCTAGAAGATAAGTCAGATGACATATACAGCAGCTGATGTTGTTCCGAAAGGGAAAGTTCGAAATCCTCCGAATCCCTTTCGGCATCCCGTCGGACCGGATGAAATTTTCGGACGTCCGTACCCGCTTCCGCGGAGCGTCCCGACCCAGCGTCGTCGGATAATACATGATGCGACAGAGATTCTGTCGATGCTGGGATGCTGCGATAAGCTGTGCTATTTGGGACCGAGGCCTGTGCAGTAGCGGTCTTACGATGCTTTGCCGCTGGAAGCTCCGTGTACGTTGATTCCCGCATACTTTCTTATGCGAACGTCCGGAGTCTGCAGGCCTCGTGTTCCTGGCTACCGATGGTGTGACCTGGTCGCCGATGATTCTCTGATTGGCGAAGCTGACTGGATATCCGAGGTCACGTAGCCAAGAGTGGTCGTGTGCGCTACCACGGGGATGAGGAAGCCTTATTGACAGTCTCTCCGGACTGACTATATATCGGAGCGTCCCGAGCGGCGGACGTATGCTCCGAATGCGAAACATTTTGTACCACAACATCTGGGGCTAGATGTTGTTGTACGAGAGAGGGGCCTCTCTCGCTTGCAGTCCGGATGGACCTGGACAAGCTAGGAACCGGACTAAAAGGCTTCCTCCATTCTCTCCTCTAATCCGCCGTCACTGGGTGTGCATTTAGTTGATTTATAGTGCTCGCATCACCCAAAACTCCTTCTAGACCGCAACGGACGGACCCGGCTGCCGAACCATTCGATGAATGGACGCTACACCGGGCGAGCTAGCGGACGTCAAAGGCCGTCGAACCTACTAGGGTCCTCTTAGGCAATTGACGTATTTACATGAGCACTTTTCCGCTAGCTCTTCATTAATTGTGACGACGGAGGCACACTTTTGGAAGACATCACGGATACATCACCCTGTTCTCGATCGTCTGAAACAGAGATTGATAAAGTAGAGTGACCCTGCGGGGAAAGGACCGGAATGGCCATTTCCCCACTAACATACCGTGACACACGCTTCCCATGTTGTCATCGAAAATAACACATACAGAACAGGAGTTAGTGTGAGCACACTGACTACATTATACAAAGATTATGAAAGTCAGAGGAAGATTTCCTCTTATTACAATTGAACAATATCCTTTCATTGTGAAAAGAAAACAAAGTCCTAGTACTCGCACCAACCCCTGACAATCAAAATACATAATAACATGATCCATTAACATAGAAAAAATAACTGAAATCAAAACATTTTGAAAAAATATTTTTTCAGAACAGCCCAAGTTTCTGAAAAGTAACGTTGAGCCCCAATGTATCCCAAGCCTAAGTGTGGACAAAAATTCTAAAAATATTTTAAAAAATTTATGCAACACTTACGAACAATAATAATGTATCTAGTTATGATTAAATTAACATCAAGTTATTATTTTCAAGAAATCCCCCCTCACACAGA
Source organism: Pictodentalium vernedei (assembly GCA_031216915.1). Classification (NCBI taxonomy): domain Eukaryota; kingdom Metazoa; phylum Mollusca; class Scaphopoda; order Dentaliida; family Dentaliidae; genus Pictodentalium; species Pictodentalium vernedei. The sequence goes on along the minus strand of CM062295.1, from coordinate 293,085,652 downwards.
GGGCTGTTGTAAATGTAAACAATAAGTGTAAACACACCAGAACAAGACTCCAGGCACCCTGGCCGGAAATCAGTTACCAATAATACACTATCTGATGCAAAACAGAGACTTCCAGGGAAGAAACTGCAGAACATCAGATGGTAGATGCAGAACACTACGCCTAACCACCCATAGGTGAAGACATAAACATGGGGAAAATAACAGAATTCATTCTGTTATCCAGCTAAAACTCCCAAGAAATTTTAGTAATAATATTACAGAAAATATGCCAAAAGCATGGGAGAATAGCAAGAGGGGACTTAAAGGAAAGGGAGAGAGGAAAACACTGAACAAGCAGTGTAATTTGATAACAAGAATGAACACAACAGGCTGTTGCCTCGAAAATAGGTAACTTAACATAATTTCATTAAAAAATTTTAAGTTACAGCCCTGAATATTTTCTGTCACTCATTTTTCTTCTCCTCCTTCTATATCCTCCTTAGAATCACCATTTCTCTAATATTTATGTGTCTGGCATCAATTAAACTGAGATTTACAAGCACAAAGATCAGTCAGATGTTAACTGATGAAGGGCCAAACAAAGAATGATTATTGGCGCCAATTTTGGGACGTCCTTGACACTGCGCATGCGCAGTAGAGGTGAAGTATGGAGGGCCATTCAGGACATGTTTTCTTTGGTTTTAGATGCAAATTTTGGGGATTGGGGGGCAAAATTTGTGTTTGGCCCTATATTTTTAAGAGTTAGCACCAGCTATGTCTGGGTCATTGGTACAGTATAAAAATATATTTTTTTCAGAAAAGCCCAAGTTTCTGAAAGTAACGTTGAGCCCCAATGGATCCCCAAAAAGCCTAGGTGAGGACAAAATTTTAAAAAATATTTCAAAAAAATTAATGCAACGCTTACGTGTAATAACAGTGTATCTTGTTATGTTTAAACTAATACAAAGACAAGAAATCACTCTCAACAGAAACCGTTTTCAATGTAAACAAGAAGTGTATAAAAACCGGAAACATGACTCCAGGCACTGATAAACATGGCTCGAAATCAGTTATCAATTAAAACACTATCTGATGCAAAACAGAGACTTCCAGGGAAGAAACTGCAGAACATCAGATGGTAGATGCAGAACACAACGCCTAAACACCCATGGGTGAGGACGTAAACATGGAGAAAAAACAGAATTCATTCTGTTACCATGCTAAAACTCCCAAGAAATTTTAGTAATAATATTACAGAAAATATGCCAAAAGCATGGAAGAATAGCAAGGGGGGACTAAAGGAAAGGGAGAGAGGAAACACTGATCAAGCAGTGTAACCTTATAGCAAGAATGACAACAACAGGCCCATGCCTTGAAATTAGGGAACATAACAAAATTTCATAAAAAAATTTAAGTTACAGCCCTGATTATTTCCTGCCACCAATTTTTCCTCTCCTCCTTCTATTTCCTCTTTAGATCCACCATTTCTCTAATATTCATGTGTCTGGCATCATTTAAACTGAGATTTACAAGCACAAATATCAGTCAGATGTGAACTGATGAAGGGCCAAACAAAGAATAATAATTGGCGCCAATTTCGAGACCTCCCACAAACTGCGCATGCGCAGTGGAGGAAAAGTATGAAGGACCATTTAGGACATGCTATTTTCGGTTTTGGATGAAAATTTCGGGAGACAAAATTTGTGTTTGGCCCTAGATTTTTGAGAATTAGCACCAGCTATGTCTGGGTCATTGGTACAGTATAAAAATATATCTGCACATCACTGGAACTTCCCTTCAGGTCAATTTTTCTCTCTTGTTTGTTGCATGACGCCCCCCTCCTCCCCCTTCCCCGTCCCCTGTCTTCAGGGCGGAAAAAGTTGTCTGGAGGGCTATACTTGATGGGCTATAGTTGACAAAGATATAGCTCTCAGTATGACTTAGTATGACCCTTCCTGGAGAAAACGGCACACCGTCAAAATTTCAAAATATCACTTATATATATTCACCTGATTTTCGCAGTTGATTGCTTCAAATGTGGTCAAAATTGTCTCATTTTGGAGTTAAATTTCCAATTTCCAAAGTGCATCGGTGGTGATAGTACTACGTTATAGGACTTCTTTATTCTGCGTCTGAGTATTCTGCAACAAATAAACATTCTGAAAAAGAAAAAAACATGCATTGGTTAAAAAATGTATGTTTTTAAGGTTTTGTTACCTGTCATGTAGGTCTTCTGGTGGTTTGTTGAGTTTTCAGGCAAGTATAGTCTGCCACTTACTGTTCGTATTGTTGGAGTCATTGATGAGCAGTAAAGTCTGTATCAGGTTCATCTGTTCATGCATTATGTCGATGTAACATTGGACTTCGCAACAATGCTGTCTGCTGGTCTGTGGTTGGTTGCATCATGTTCTAATGGCAGATGTGGTCTTCCATTTCTGTTGAAGTTTTTTTTTCTCCTGTCTTTCAGGTCTTCTGGTAGTTTGTTGTGTCTTCAGGCAAGTATAGTCTGCCACTTACCCGTTCGCATTGTTGGTGCCATCCGTGAGGAGTGGTCTTGTTTTTCTGTTATGATGGTTATGATGTATATTGTGACTTCTTTGTATCGATTGCAGCATCTAAAATGAAAGAGAGAGAGAGATGCAATCATCAATGTCTTCAGCATAATTTATGACCTATGGTTTGTTCGATATCAGGCTGAGCTACATATAGGACTGAAAGATGAACTTTGGCTAGAGTACAGGTATTAAGTGCACAGCCTTCTCTAAAAGTTTTATCATCACGCCATGGCTTTTCTGGAAGAACGGAAAAGGCTAGAAAAGTTATATACACCCAACCACTGGACCACTTAATTATTTTATAACAATTTATTCATTAGCTGAATAAAAGAATGCCATTATTTAATGCTGGTAAAATGAGAGAAGTTAATTCTGGATCAACCTAGCTAGTCGTTGTTGTTGGTATCGCTGAACTAAATACTTGATTTAGAATTGCCTGGCTTGAAATTTTGCACTCGGAAATGATGCAATCTTGTGAAATAAACAGCCCTGGGAAAATATATTGTTTCAATAAACGTTTGAAACATTCTATTGACATCTTACATAACTGTTGAATATTCCTGATAAAGGAGGGAGTGATTTGATGACTTTTGGACCTAAAAAATACAATTTACTATTTCGTATTTTTGTTGTTAATTCCCTGAAAAATATGTGCACATCACTGGAACTTCCCTTCAGGTCAATTTTTCTCTCTTGTTTGTTGCATGACGCCCACCCCCCCCCCCCCCTTCCCCCTCCCCTGTTTTCAGGGCAGAAAAAGTCGTCTGAAGGGCAATACTTGACGGGCAATACTTGGCAAAGATAAAGCTGTCAGAATGACGCCGTATGACCCTCCTGGATTACACCGCACACCGTCAAAATTTCAAAATATCACTTAAATATATTCACCTGATTTTCGCAGTTGATTGCTTCAAATATGATCAAAAAGTGTCTCATTTTAGAGTTAAAATTCCAATTTCCAAAGTGCATCGGTGGTGATAGTACTATGTTGTTGAAATTCTTTATTCTCCGTCTAAGGATTCTAAAACAAATAAACATTCTGAAAAAGAAAGAAAACATGGATTGGTTAAATAAATGTATGTTTTTAAGGTTTTGTTACATGTCATGTAGGTCTTCTGGTGGTTTGTTTAGTTTTCAGGCAAGAATAGTATGCCACTTAGTGTTTGAATTGTTGGAGACGTACATGAGAAGCCATCCTCTTTTTCTGTTATTATAGTTATAATGTATATTGTGACTTCTTTGTATCGATTGCGGCATCTGAAATGAAAGAGACAGAGATGCAATCATCAATGTCTTCAGCATAATTTATGACCTATAGTTTGTTCGATATCAGGCTGAGCTACATATAGGACTGAAAGATGAACTTTAGCTAGATTACATGTATTGAGTGCACAGCCTTTCTCTAAAAGTTCTATCATCACACCATGGCGTTTCGGGAAGAACGGAAAAGGCTAGAAAAGTTAAATACACCCAACCACTGGGCCACATAATTATTTTATAACAATTTATTCATTAGCTGAATAAAAGAATGCCATTATTTAATGCTGGTAAAATGAGAAGAGTTAATTCTGGTTTAACCTAGCTTATCGTTGTTGGTGGTATCGCTGAACTGAACTCTTGATTTAGAATTACCTATCCTGAAATGTTGCACTCTGAAATGATGCAATCTCTTAAAAGAAACAGCTCTGGGAAAATATATTGTTTCAGTAAACGTTTGAAACATTCTATTGACATCTTGCACAATTGTAGAATATTCCTGATAAAAGAGGGGGTGATTTGATGACTTTTGGACCTAAAAAATACAATTTACTACTTGTTGTAAATTCCCTGAAAAATATGTCCACATCACTGAAACTTTCCTTCAGGTCAATTTTTCTCTCTTGTTTATTGCATGACGCACCCCCCCCCCCCCCCCGGTTTTCAGGTCAGAAAAAGATGTCTGAAGGGTTATACTTGCCGGGCTATACTTAACAAAGATATAGCTCTCAGTATGACCCTTCCTGGATTACACGGCACACCGTCAAAATTTCGAAATATAACTTAAATATATTCACCTGATTTTCGCAGTTGATTGCTTCAAATATGGTCAAAATTGTCTCATTTTGGAGTTAAAATTCCAATTTCCAAAGTGCATCGGTGGTGATAGTACTATGTTATAGAAATTCTTTATTCTCCGTCGGAGGATTCTGCAACAAATAAACATTCTGAAAAAGAAAGAAAACATGTATTGGTTAAAAAAATGTATGTTTTTAAGGTTTTGTTACCTGTCATGTAGGTCTTCTGGTGGTTTGCTGAGTTTTCAGGCCAGTATAGTATGCCAATTACTGTTCGCATTGTTGGAGCCATCCATGAGGAGTCGTCCTCTTTTTCTGTTATGATGGTTATGATGTATATTGTGACTTCTTTGTAACAATTACAGCATCTAAAATGAAAGAGAGAGAGATGCAATCATCAAAGTCTTCAGCATAATTTATGAACTATTATTTTTTCGATATCAGGCTGAGCTACATATAGGACTGAAAGATGAACTTTAGCTAGAGTACAGGTATTGAATACACAGCCTTTCTCTAAAAGTTTTATCATCACACCATGGCTTTTCTGGAAGAACGGAAAAGGCTAGAAAAGTTAAATACACCCAAACACCAGGCCACATAATTATTTTATAACAATTTATTCATTAGCTGGATAAAAGAATGCCATTGTATAATGCTGGTAAAATGAGAAGAGTTAATTACGGATCAACCTAACTAGGTGTTGTTGTTGGTATTGGTGAACTAAATACTTGATTTAGAAGTACCTATCTTGAAATGTTGCACTCGGAAATGATGCAATCTCTTAAAATAAACAGCCCTGGGAAAATATATTGTTTCCATAAACGTTTGAAACATTCTATTGACATCTTGCATAACTGTTGAATATTCCCGATAAAAGATGGTGTGATTTGATGACTTTTGGACCTAAAAAATACAATTTACTATTTCGTATTTTTGTTGTTAATTCCCTGAAAAATATGTGCACATCACTGGAACTTCCCTTCAGGTCAATTTTTCTCTCTTGTTTGTTGCATCACGCCCCCCCCGCCCCCTCTCCCCTGTTTTCATCACCGAAAAAGTTGTCTGAAGGGCTTTACTTGACGAGCTATACTTAGGAAAGATTTAGCTCTCAATATGACTCAGTATGACCCTCTCTGGATTAAGTGGCACACCATCAAAATTTCAAAATATCACTTAAATATATTCACCTGATTTTCGCAGTTGATTGCTTCAAATATGGTCAAAATTGTCTCATTTTGGAGTGAAATTTCCAATTTCCAAAGGGCACCAGTGGTGATAGTACTATGCTATAGAAATTCTTTATTCTCCGTCTGAGGATTCTGCAACAAATAAACATTTTGAAAAAGAAAGAAAACATGTATTGGTTAAAAAAATGTATGTTTTTCAGGTTTTGTTACCTGTCATGTAGGTCTTCTGGTGGTTTGTTGATTTTTCAGGCAAGTATAGTATACCACTTACTGTTCGCATTGTTGGAGCCATCCATGAGGAGTCGTCTTCTTTTTCTGTTATGATGGTTATGATGTATATTGAGACTTCTTTGTATCAATTGCAGCAACTGAAATGAAACAGAGAGAGATGCAATCGTCAATGTCTTCAGCATAATTTATGACCTATTGTTTGTTTGATATCAAGCTGAGCTACATATAGGACTGAAAGATGAACTTTGGCTAGAGTACAGGTATTAGGTGCACATCCTTACTCTAAAAGTTTTATCATCACACCCTGGCTTTTCTGGAAGAACGGAAAAGGCTAGAAAAGTTAAATACACCCAACCACTGGGCCACATAATTATTTTATAACAATTTATTCATTTGCTGAATAAAAGAATGCCATTATTTAATGCTGGTAAAATGAGAAGAGTTAATTCTGGTTCAACTTATCTAGTCGTTGTTGTTGGTATCGCTGAACTAAATACTTGATTTAGAATTACCTATCTTGAAATGCTGCACTCGGAAATGATGCAATATCTTAAAATAAACAGCCCTGGGAAAGTTAAAAAATTTATAGTAATTTATATATTTTTTATACTTACCAATGACCCAGACTTAGCTGGTGCTAACTCTAACAGAACCAGGGCCAAACACAAATTTTGCCCCCCAATCCCCAAAATTTGAATCCAAAACCAAAAGAAATCATGTCCTATAGGACCTCCATACTTCGCCCCTACTGCGCATGCGCAGTGTCAAGGACGTTCCGAAATTGGCGCCAATTATCATTCTTACTGGCAGTGCCTGGTCAGCGCTATGTACTCACTGGGGAGGCAAGAGTTCCCAACTCCTGGGAGGGCCATCCCCGTCTGGGTCATTGGTAAGTATAAAAAATATATAAATTGCTATAAATTTTTTAACATTTTTATACTGTACCAATGACCCAGACTTAGCTGAATAGTAAAAAGGCTGGAGGGCCTAGGACATAGAGGAAAATCCAATAAGCTCAACTACATAATATAGAGGCAACCCCTTAAGGAGAAAAGGAGTATTAGGCTTTACATGTATCTTTCTTATTTAATGTTAAATTAGAAAGATACAATACCCTTCATAATTGAGCACAATAACATTCATGTTCTCTATTAACATCCAGTATAACCCTTTATACTAATTATTTTTAATGTAAGCCAATAAATAAAGTTAGTCCAGAGAATTGAGACTCTTTATATTCTTTTAAAAGTGTCCGAGGATTGTATATTAACGCCCGTTTGAAACTTGACATATACAAATGCTTCACACCGAGCTACACTTTAAAAATATGACATGAATGAATTTTAACATTAATATTACACTTTAAAACCATCCCGGAAGCGACTCAGAAATACTGACTTTGGAGGAGGCATTCCCTTGCTTTTCACTATAAAGCAGGTGACCTAAGGGAACACCCGCCCCCCCCCCCCCCCCCTTCCCCTTCCCCTTGCCCTGGGTCAAATAGCCCAGAGTGAAGAGGGCAGCCGGACGGAGTCACTGCCAGAACAGAAAGCCTGCATAACTATAGTTGCAACTGTTTAGTGGACGACATTCTGAGCAACAGATAACGGACCTAAACAATGCAGGTCTCCAGAAATGGACTCAATATTTCTGAGATAAAAATTCGTAAATGTGGATGGCTGAGACCAATAAGCAGCCTTCATTAAATCTGTAATAGCAACACTATTAGCATAAGCCCAGGAAGTAGAAAGAGCTCTTACTTCATGAGCAGAAATCTTAAGCACAGACTGCTGAGAAGAAGATAAATCTTCATAAGCAGTACGGATAGTTAATTGAATCCATCTAGCAATAGAATGGACTGAAATGTCCTTTCTATTAGGCATCAAAGACAGAAAGAAACGTTTCCGTCCCTTTCTGATAAACTGAGATCTCTGTTTATAGATACGTAATGCTCTAACAGAACAGAGTAAAGGCCTACGCCCGTCTGAAGACGGAAGAGCCTTAATAACAATAGGTTCCGGATATTTATTAGGAGCCTGATTCTTAGCTAAAAAAACCCACATTAGTAGTGAAGGTGATAGTGTTCCCAACACTACGATAATGAGAATCATCCACCGATAGTGCATGAAGCTCACTGACTCTTCTAGCAGAAGAGAAAGCTAAGAGAAAAGCTGTCTTAAGAGATAAGAATTTGAAATATACTGTCCCAAGAGGTTCAAATGGCTTTTCCTTCAATTTAAGAAGAACCCAAGCTAGATTCCACTTAGGAATTAATCTAAGAGTTCTGGGTCTATTTATCGAAAAGTTTCTAACCAACTTAGATAAAGAGACATTAGATCCAATTGTAAACTATCATGATGTGCATAGGTATCAGATAACATAGATCTATAACCCTTTATAGTAACAGGCTGCAGTTTGATTTCGTCAAACAAGTATACTAGAAAGTTTGCAATGTCTGGTATAGAGGGATCGAATATATCTACAGAATGATCCCTACACCAACAACGAAAAACCTTCCACTTAGCCGCATAGTTTAGCGAAGAGGAGGTCCTCCTACAGTTAGAAATCGCGTCCACTGCTCGTCCTGTAAAGTGCTTGCCATGCAAGAAGGACCGCACAACGGAAAAACGTGAAGGTTGAGACCTTGCGGGTTGTGATGGAGTTGGCGCGATTTCCCCTGCGAAAGAAGATCCTCCCGTGGAGGAAGCTTCAGCGGTAGGTCCCACAACAGACACCTGAGTAGATTTATCCACGGTCTCTGTGGCGACAGAGATGCTACCAACAGAATCTTGCACTGAGATTGTTTTATCTTTAGCAATACTTGTTGAATTAACGGCGCTGGAGGATACGCATATCCTATCATTCCGTCCCAAGGGATCGACAGAGCGTCTACTGCAAATGCTCTTGGATCCGGACACGGAGACACATACGTCTGCAACTGATTGTTGAGATGTGTCGCAAATAAGTCTATCATTGGCCGTTCCCATTGGTAGCAAATCTGATTGAATACTTGTTTGTTGAGAGTCCACTCCGACGGCAACAAGCGACCCTTTCGTGAAAGGGAGTCTGCTAGCACATTCAGACGACCCGGTATGTGACGGACCGAAAGAAGAACGTGATGTTCTAGTGCAAACAGAAGGATTGTTTCCGTTAGATTGAACAACGGAACTGAATGAGTGCATCCCTGATTCCGTATATACGCCACTACTGTCGTATTGTCGGATAGGATTTGGACATGAGCATTGTGAATAATGTCCATCCAGTGACGTAACGCAAGCCAAATTGACATCATTTGCTTGATGTTTATGTGCTTGCACAGGAATTGCGGATCCCAAAGACCCTGGCATCTCGAATCCGTTGGGATTAATGATGCACCCCAACCTGTTTGACTGGCATCCGTCATAACGGTAAAACTCGGATCCGGCAACTGCAGCGGAACTCCCTGAGTTAACCACTGAATGTTTGCCCAAGTCTGAATCTCTTGTTTCACTTGATCTGACAAGAGAACGTCTACATCGAGCGAATGAATTTTCACACTCCAATTCTGAGTCAGGAAAATTTGAAGAGGACGTGTGCGTAACCGCCCCATCGGAATGAGATCCGCGGCGGCTCCGCACAGACCTATCAGTCTCATAAATTCTCTCGCCGTGACTTTGTCTGCGTGCAGACAATAGCGAGCGTAACAACTGACTAATTTCGCTCTGGTTAACGGCAGACGAACGAGATTGTTGTGCGTCTCGAAGCTCATTCCCAGATGAGTGAATGACTTGGACGGCACCAGATCCGACTTCTCCTCGTTTACTATAAAACCGAGACGTCGGAGCAATAGAAGAAGATTCTGAACATCGTTCTGAAGCGTTAACTCGTTGCCGTACCTCTGAAGAATGTCGTCCAGGTAGGCCGACGTTACCGCAGACGAATGAGCTCGGAAGTAGATCATTACCGAGTTCATTACCCGAGTGAAAGCCCAGGGTGCTAGATTCAATCCGAAGCACATCGCCCGGAATTGATACACCACTCCTAGGACTGCGAAGCGTAGATACTTTCGGAATGTCGGATGTACCATGACGTGAAAGTACGCATCTTTGAGATCTATGCTCGTTGCATAATCGTTCACCCGAATACTCGCTCTGACCGATCGAATCGTCTCCATATAAAACTTCGGAGCGACGATCAGCTTGTTTATCCAGCTCAAATCTATGACTGGACGGAACGAGCCGTCTGGTTTCCGAACCAGAAACAGATGGCTGTAGAATCCCGGAGATTCCTGGTTTTCTACGACCTCTACCGCGTTCTTCATTAAAAGAGACTGCACCTCTGATAACAGAGCATCTCTTTTCTGCGGATTTGACGGAAGATGAGTCCACTTTGGACTTCGAGTTAATGGAGGCTTTCGTTTGAAGGATATCTTTAGACCTTCCGAAGTCACTCCTCTCACCCAAGGGTCGTCCGTAATCGACGCCCATTCTTGTGAAAAGCTCGACAACCTTCCGCCAACCGGAACGCGATAGAGGTTTAAGCCATCACCTCCTGGACCTGCGAGGCCTGCGGTAGGAGAAACCACGTCTTCCACGGCCCGCACCTCGCCCCGTCGACCTCGGGGCGTCCGACCGATTGTCCCGGCCTGAAGGACGTCCCGAACGAGAGTCGCTATCCTGACGGTCTCTCGAATAAGACCAAGAGGACGCACCGGAACCTCTATAGGAACCTCTCTTGGGCGCATTAGACCCAGAAGTGCCTGTCTTATTCGTGTCTGCTGTATCCGACTTCTTAGGAGCAGATTTGAACAACAGAGAATCCTTAGCTTTCTTTGTAATTTTATCATAAATAGCGGAAAGCTTGCCGTCAAAGAGAAGTTCCCCTGAGACCGAAGCGACTCTAAGAGAGTTCATCACCTTAGAATCCACTAGTGTGGATGTAGCTAGGGCTGCGTCACGTCTAACCAACTCCAGATTTGCCACTGAAAGGGCGGAGTTACACGTGGAATAAGCTACTGCCCTTGAAAGAAGTCTTAAAGAGGATTGTATATCCTGAAACTCTTTCCCCTGAAGGCGCAGTGATAACGCCTTAGTAAGGTGATCTGCGTAAGATAAGGCATCTAAATTGGCTCTGTTAGACGCAATAGCTGTTTCCAACACCGCGGTTGGAATAGAAGCTGACGACGGTAATGATAGCTCTAAGTCTTCCGCCTCGTCGTCCATACGCAGAGGAACTCTCGGTATACCCTGTCCTGTCGTATCGAATTATTCCTTGCATTAATGAAAGGCAGGTTGAGAGTATTAGCGGACAAGAAACCTGCTTTCCCCGTCCTGGAAGCAAGTTTAAATATAGCGTCGTTTAATAGTTCAAATGTTCTTGCCACATTATTGGACTGCGACGGAAACTCGGGAGCGATGTCCCTGAACCGCTCAAAAAATTCAGAGTCCAATGACGCTATAATTCTCTTGTCCGGAAGCGCAGCAGTCTGGCCCGACGGAACAACTTGAGGGAGAAAGTGCCGAATGAAATCCACGGCAGCTTTATGGTGTTCCGAAAGGGATAGCTCCAAGTCATCCGTATCCCTTTCACCATGCGGTCAGACCTCATGATGTTCCCGGTCGTCCGCCCCCGATGCTTCGGCGGAGCGTACCGACCCAGCGCCGTCGGATAATTCTCGATCCGACACCGTTTCTGTCGGCTGCTGGGATGCTGCGATAAGCTGTGCTATCTGCACAAGAATGTCCGGCGTCGAGACCTGCGGAGGCGCAGTCTTTCGCTGCTTCGCCGAGGGCAGCTCCGCATCAGATGGCTCCCGCATACTTTTCCTATGCGAACGTCCGGAGTCCATCGGTCTCGAATCCCTGGCTGCCGGATGGTGTGACCTGGTCGCCGAAGAATCCTTGATCGGCGAAGCTGGTAATATATCGGCGGTCACGCAGCCAAGGTGCGGTCGTGTGCGCTGACGAGAAGAGGAAGCCTTAACAGTCTCTGCGGACTGCTTATACAACGGAGCGTCCCGAGCGACGGACGTATGCTCCGCTAAAGACACATTTTGTACCACAACATCTGGTCCCAGATGTTGTTGTACGAGAGAGGGGCCTCTCTCGCTCGCGGCCCGGCTGGACCTGGACGAGCTAGGAACCGGACTCAAAGGCTTCCTCCGTTCTCGCTTACTATCCGCCGTCACTGGGTGTGCATCTATTATGTTTATAGTGCTCGCTTCACCCAAAACTTCCTCTTGGACCGCATCGGACGAACACGGCTGCCGAACCATTTGGTGAATGGACGCTAAACCGGGCGAGCTAGTGGACGACATTTGTCTAATCTCCATGAGCACTTTTGCCGCTAGCTCTGAATTCATTTGTGACGACGGACGCACACTTGTAGAAGATAACATGGAAACATCACCCTGTTCTGGTTCCTCTGAAATAGAAACTGAGAGAGTAGAGTGTCCTTGCGGAGAAAGAGCCGGCATCGCCCTTTCTCCAGAAACAACATATCGTGACACACGTTTCCAATGTTTCTCATCCCAATATTCACATATAGCACAGGGATTAATGCGAGAACACTGACTACAATTAATACAATGATCATGAAAGTCAGAGGAAGATTTCTTCCTATTACAATTTGAACAACGTCCCTTCATTGTGAAAGAACAACAATAAGTCCTAGTTACTCGCAAAAACCCCTGACACAAAGATACATAATAACATGATCCATTAATAAATGAAAAAACAATTGCAAATCAAAATAATTTTGAAAAAATATTTTTTCAGCGAAGCCCAAGTTGCTGAAAAGTAACGTTGAGCCCCGATGGATCCGATGGCAAAGTGTGGTCAAAAATTTTAAATTTATATTAAATAATTAATGAGACACTTACGGATAATATAAATGTATCTTATAGTGAGATAAACTACAGCAAAGGCAAACATCCCCCTCAAAAAAGGCTGTTGCCAATGTAAACAAACAGTGTAAAAACACCAGAAAACATGACTCCAGGCACTGAAAAAACTGGCCCGGAATCAGTCATCAAATTACACTCTATCTGATGCAAAACAGAGACTCCCAGGGGAGAATCTGCAGAACATCAGATGGAAGATGCAGAACACAAATGTTATACACCCATGGGTGAAAACGTAACTAAGTGGGAAATAACAGAAAACATTCTGTAACCAAGCAACTCTCCCAGGAAATTTTAGAAATGAAATTTCTCAAAAATATGCCAAAAGCATGGGAGAATTGCAAGGGGGGACTTTAGAAGGCTAGGGGAGAGGAAACACTGAATAAGCAGTGCAACATTTAGCAAGAATGACAACAAGAGGCCCATGCCTCGAAAATAGGCAACTTAACATAATTTCATCAAACAATTTTAAGTACAGCCCTGATTATTTTTTGTCACTTCTTTTTCCTCTCCTCCTTCTATCCTCCTTAGAATCACATTTTCTCCAAAAATTACGTGTCTGGCATCCTTTAAACTGAGATTTACAAGCACAAAGATCAGTGAGATGTTGACTGATGAAGGGCCAAACAGAGAAATGATAATTGGCGCCAATTTCGGGACGTCTGCGTCACTGCGCATGCACAGTAGAGGCGTAGTATGGAGGTCCTTTAGGACATGATTTCTTTTTGTTTTGGATGCAAATTTTGGGGATTGGGGGCAAAATTTGTGTTTGGCCCTGGTTTTGTTAGAGTTAGCACCAGCTAAGTCTGGGTCATTGGTACAGTATAAAAATATATTTTTTCAGCGAAGCCCAAGTTTCTGAAAAGTAACGTTGAGCCCCGATGGATCCGATGGCTAAGGGTAGTCAAAAATTTTAAATTTATATTAAATAATTAATGCAACACTTACGGATAATAAAAATGTATCTTATAGTGAGATAAACTACACCAAAGGCAAACAGCTCCCCTCAAAAGAGACTGTTGCCAATGTAAACAAACAGTGTAAAACACCAGAAAACATGACTCCAGGCACTGAAAAAAACTGGCCCGAAATCAGTCATCAAAATTACACTCTATCTGATGCAAGACAGAGACTCCCAGGGGAGAATCTGCAGAACATCAGATCGATGATGCAGAACACAACGTTTATACACCCATGGGTGAAAACGTAACTATGGGGAAAATAACAGAAAACATTCTGTAACCAAGCAACTCTCCCAAGAGAATTTTAGAAATGATCTTTCTCAAAAATATGCCAAAAGCATGGGAGAATTGCAAGGGGGGACTTAGAAGACCAGGGGAGAGGAAACACTGAATAAGCAGTGCAACTTTTTAGCAAGAATGACAACAAGAGGCCCATGCCTCGAAAATAGGCAACTTAACATAATTTCATAAAAAATTTTAAGTACAGCCCTGATTATTTTTTGTCACTCCTTTTTCCTCTCCTCCTTCTATATCCTCCGTAGAATCACCATTTCTCCAATAATTACGTGTCTGGCATCCTTTAAACTGAGATTTACAAGCACAAAGATCAGTGAGATGTTGACTGATGAAGGGCCAAACAGAGAATGATAATTGGCGCCAATTTCGGAACGTCCTTGACACTGCGCATGCGCAGTAGGGGCGAAGTATGGAGGTCCTATAGGACATGATTTCTTTTTGTTTTGGATGCAAATTTTGGGGATTGGGGGGCAAAATTTGTGTTCGGCCCTGGTTTTGTTAGAGTTAGCACCAGCTAAGTCTGGGTCATTGGTACAGTATAAAAATATATATTGTTTCAATAAACATTTGAAATATTCTATTTACATCTTGCATAACTGGTGAATATTCCTGATAAAAGAGGGGGTGATTTGATGACTTTTGGACCAACAAAATACAATTTAATATTTCGTATTTTTGTTGTTAATTCCGTGAAAAATATGTGCACATCACTGGAACCTTCCTTCAGGACAATTTTTCTCTCTTGTGTGTTGCATGACGCCCCCCCCCTCCCTCCTTCCCCCTCTCCCGTTTTCAGGGCAGAGAAACTTGACTAGCTATATTTGACAAAGATAGAGCTGTCAGTATAACTCAGTATGACCCTTCCTGGATTACACGGCACACCCTCAAAATTTCAAAATATCACTTAAATATATCCACCTGATTTTCGCAGCTGATTGCTTCAAATATGGTCAAAATTGTCTCATTTTGGAGTTAAATTTCCAATTTCCAAAGTGCATCGGTGGTGATAGTACTCTGTTATAGAAATTCTGTTTTCTCCGTCTGAGAATTCTGCAACAAATAAACATTCCGAAAAAGAAGGAAAACATGTATTGGTTAAAAAAAATGAATGTTTTTAAGGTTTTGTTACCTGTCATGTAGGTCTTATGGTGGTTTGTTGAATTTTTCGGCAAGTATGGTATGCCACTTACTGTTCACATTGTTGGTGACATCCATGAGGAGTTGTCCTCTATTTCTGTTATGATGGTTATGATGTATATTGTGACTTCTTTGTATCGATTGCAGCATCTGAAATGAAAGTGAGAGAGAGAGATGCAATGATCAATGTCTTCAGCATAATTTATGACCTATTGTTTGTTCGATATCAGGCTGCGCTACACAGAGTACTCAAAGATGAACTTTAGCTAGAGTACAGGTATTGAGTGCACAGCCTGTCTCTAAAAGTATTATCATCAAACCATGGCTTTTCTGGAAGAACGAAAAAGGCTAGAAAAGTTTAATACACCCAACCACTGGGCCATATAATTATTTTATGACAATTTATTCATTAGCTGAATAGAAGAATGCCGATATTTAATGTTGGTAAAATGAGAAGAGTTAATTCTGGATCAACCTAGCTAGTCGTTGTTGTTGGTATCGCTGAACTAAATACTTGATTTAGTACTACCTATCTTGAAATGTTGCACTCGAAAATGATGCAATCTCTTAAAATAAACAGCCCTGGGAAAACATATTGTTTCAATAAACGTTTGAAACATTTTATTGACATCTTGCATAACTGTTGACTATTACAGATAAAAGAGGGAGTGATTTGATGACTTTTGGACCTAAAAAATAAAATTTACTACTTCGTATTTTTGTTGTTAATTTCCTGAAAAATATGTGCACATCACTGGAACTTCCCTTCAGGTCAATTTTTCTCTCTTGTGTGTTGCATGGCGCCCCCCCCCCTTCCCCTCTACCCTGTTTTCATCACCGAAAAAGTTGTCTGAATGGCTATACTTGACGGGCTATACTTGAGAAAGATATAGCTCTCAGTATGACCCTACTGGATTAAACGGCACACCGTCAAAATTTCAAAATATCACTTAAATATATTCACATGATTTTCGCAGTAGATTGCTTCAAATATGGTAAAAAATGTCTCATTTTGGAGTTAAATTTCCAATTTCCAAAGTGCATCAGTGGTGATAGTACTATGTTATAGAAATTCTTTATTCTCCGTCTGAGGATTCTGCATCAAATAAACATTCTGAAAAAGAAAGAAAACATGTATTGCTTAAAAAAAATGTATGTTTTCAAGGTTTTGTTACCTGTCATGTAGGTCTTCTGGTGGTTTGTTGATTTTTCAGGCAAGTATAGTATGCCACTTACTGTTCGCATTGTTGGAGCCATCCACGAGGAGTTGTCCTCTTTTTTCTGTTATGATGGTTATGATGTACATTGAGACTTCTTTGTATCGATTGCAGCAACTGAAATGAAACAGAGAGAGAAGCAATCGTCAATGTCTTCAGCATAATTTATGACCTATTGTTTGTTCGATATCAGGCTGAGCTACATATAGGACTGAAAGATGAATTTTAGCTAGAGTACAGGTATTAGGTGCACAGCCTTTCTCAAAAAAGTTTTATCATCTCACCATGGCTTTTCTGGAAGAACGGAAAAGGCAAGAAAAGTTAAATACACCCAACCACCGGGCCACATAATTATTTTATAACAATAGCTGAATAAAAGAATGCCATTATTTAATGCTGGTAAAATGAGAAGAATTAATTCTGGATTAACTTAGCTAGTCGTTGTTGTTGGTATAGCTGAACTAAATACTTGATTTAGAATTACCTATCTTGAAACGTTGCACTCGGAAATGATGCAGTCTCTTAAAATAAACAGCCCTGGGAAAATATACTCTTTCAACAAACGTTTGAAACATTCTATTGACATCTTGCATAACTGGTGAATATTCCTGATGAAAGAGGGGGTGATTTGATGACTTTTAGACCTAAAAAGTACAATTTACTATTTCGTATTTTTGTTGTTAATTCCCTGAAAAATATGTGAACATCACTGGAACTTCCCTTCAGGACAATTTTTCTCTCTTGTGTGTTGCTTGACACCCAACCCCTCCCCCCTTCCACTCCCCGGTTTTCAGGGCAGAAAAAGATGTCTGAAGGGGTATAATTGACGGGCTATACTTAACAAAGATATAGCTCTCAGTATGACTCAGTATGACCCTTCCTGGATTACACAGCACACCGTCAAAATTTCAAAATATCACTTAAATATAATCACCTGCTTTTCGCAGTTGATTGCTTCAAATATGGTCAAAATTGTCTCATTTTGGAATTAAAATTCCAATTTGCAAAGTGCATCGGTGGTGAGAGTACTATGTTATAGAAATTCTTTATTCTCTGTCTGAGGATTCTGAAACAAATAAACATTCTGAAAAAGAAAGAAAACATGGATTGGTTAAAAAAAATGTATGTTTTTAAGGTTTTGTTACATGTCATGTAGGTCTTCTGGTGGTTTGTTTAGTTTTCAGGCAAGAACAGTATGCCACTTACTGTTCGAATAGTTGGAGCCGTCCTTGAGGAACCGTCCTCTTTTTCTGTTATGATGGTTATGATGTATATTGTGACTTCTTTGTATCGATTGCGGCATCTGAAATGAAAGAGAGAGAGAGATGCAATCATCAATGTCTTCAGCATAATTTATGACCTATTGTTTGTTCGATATCAGGCTGAGCTACATATAGGACTGAAAGATGAACTTTAGCTAGATTACAGGTATTGAGTGCACAGCCTTTCTCTAAAAGTTTTGTCATCACACCCTGGCTTTTCTGGAAGAACGGAAAAGGCTAGAAAAGTTAAATACACCCAACCACCGGGCCACATAATTATTTTATAACAATTTATTCATTAGCTGAATAAAAGAATGCCATTATTTAATGCTGGTAAAATGAGAAAAGTTAATTCTGGTTTAACCTAGCTGGTCATTGGTGGTGGTATCGCTGAACTGAATGCTTGATTTAGAATTACCTATCTTGAAATGGTGCACTCTGAAATGATGCAATCTCTTAAAATAAACAGCCCAGGAAAAATATATTGTTTCAATAAACGTTTGAAACATTCTATCGACATCTTGCATAATTGTAGAATATTCCTGATAAAAGACGGGGTGATTTGATGACTTTTGGACCTAAAAAATACAATTTACTACTTGTTGTTAATTCCCTGAAAAATATGTGCACATCACTGAAACTTCCCTTCAGGTCACTTTCTCTCTCTTGTTTGTTGCATGACGCCCACCCCCCCCCCCCCCCCCGGTTTTCAGAGCAGAAAAAGATGCCTGAAGGGTTATACTTGACAGGCTATACTTAACAAAGATACAGCTCTCAGTATGACTCAGTATGACCCTTCCTGGATTACACGGCACACCGTCAAAATTTCGAAATATAACTTAAATATATTCACCTGATTTTCGCAGCTGATTGCTTCAAATATGGTCAAAATTGTCTCATTTTGGAGTTAAAATTCCAATTTCCAAAGTGCATCGGTGGTGATAGTACTATGTTATAGAAATTCTTTAATCTCCATCAGAGGATTCTGCAACAAATAAACATTCTGAAAAAGAAAACATGTATTGGCTAAAAAAATGTATGTTTTTAAGGTTTTTTTACCTGTCATGTAGGTCTTCTGGTGGTTTGTTGAGTTTTCAGGCAATTAGAGTATGCCAATTACTGTTCGCATTGTTGGAGCCATCCATGAGGAGTCGTCCTCTTTTTCTGTTATGATGGTTATGATGTATATTGTTACTTCTTTGTATCGATTGCGGCATCTAAAATGAAAGAGAGAGAGATGCAATCATCAAAGTCTTTAGCATAATTTATGACCTATTGTTTGTTCGATATCAGGCTGAGCTACATATAGGACTGAAAGATGAACTTTAGCTAGAGTACAGGTGTTGAGTGCACAGGCGTTCTCTAAAAGTTTTATCATCACACCATGGCTTTTCTGGAAGAACGGAAAAGGCTAGAAAAGTAAAATACACCCAAACACCAGGCCACATAATTATTTTATAACAATTTATTCATTAGCTGGATAAAAGAATGCCATTATATAATGCTGGTAAAATGAGAAGAGTTAATTCTGGATCAACCTTACTAGTCGTCGTTGTTGGTATCGCTGAACTAAATACTTGATTTAGAATTACCTATCTTGAAATGTTCCACTCGGAAATGATGCAATCTCTTAAAATAAGCAGCCCTGGGAAAATATATTGTTTCAATAAACGTTTGAAACATTCTATTGACATCTTGCATAACTGTTGAATATTCCTGATAAAAGAGGGGGTGATTTGATGACTTTTGGAGCTAAAAAATACAATGTACTATTTCGTATTTTTGTTGTTAATTCCCTGAAAAATAAGTGCACATCACTGGAACTTCCCTTCAGGTCAATTTTTCTCTCTTGTTTGTTGCATGGCGCCTCCCCCACCCCACCCTCCCCCTTCCTCTCTCCCCTGTTTTCATCACCTAAAAAGTTGTCTGAAGGGCTTTACTTGATGGGCTATACTTAAGAAAGATATAGCTCTCAGTATGACCCTTCCTGGATTAAAAGGCACACCGTCAAAATTTCAAAATATCACTTAAATATATTCACCTGATTTTCGCAGTTGATTGCTTCAAATATGATCAAAATTATCTCATTTTGGAGTGAAATTTCCAATTTCCAAAGTGCATCAGTGGTGATAGTGCTATGTTATAGAAATTCTTTATTCTCCGTCTGAGGATTCTGCAACAAATGAACATTGTGAAAAAGAAAGAAAACATGTATTGGTTAAAATATGTATGTTTTTCAGGTTTTGTTACCTGTCATGTAGGTCTTCTGGTGGTTTGTTGATTTTTCAGGCAAGTATAGTATACCACTTACTGTTTGCATTGTTGGAGCCATCCATGAGGAGTCGTCTTCTTTTTCTGTTATGAAGGTTATGATGTATATTGAGAATTGTTTGAATTAATTGCAGCAACTGAAATGAAAGAGAGAGAGATGCAATCGTCAATGTCTTCAGCATAATTTATGACCTATTGTTTGTTCGATATCAGGCTGAGCTACACATAGGATTGAAAGATGAACTTTGTCTCGAGTACAGGTATTAGGTGCACAGCCTTACTCAAAAAGTTTTATCATCACACCCTGGCTTTTCTGGAAGAACGGAAAAGGCTAGAAAAGTTAAATACACCCAACCACTGTGCCACATAATTATTTAATAACAATTTATTCATTTCCTGAATAAAAGAATGCCATCATTTAATGCTGGTAAAATGAGAAGAGTTAATTCTTTTTTAACCTAGCTAGTTGTTGTTGTTGGTATCGCTGAACTAAATACTTGATTTAGAATTACCTATCTTGAAATGTTGTACTCGGAAATGATGCAGTCTCTTAAAATAAACAGCCCAGGGAAAATATATTGTTTCAATAAACGTTTGAAACATTCTATTGACATCTTGCATAACTGTGAATATACCTGATAAAAGAGTGGGTAATTTGATGACTTTTGGACCTAAAAAATACAATTTACTATTTCGTATTTTTGTTGCTAATTCCCTGAGAAATATGTGCACATCACTGGAACTTCCCTTCAGGACAATTTTTCTCTCTTGTGTGTTGCATGATGCACCCCCCCTCCCCCTTTCCCCTTTCCTGTTTTCAGGGCAGTAAAAGTTGTCTGAAGGGCTAAACCTGACGGCTATATTTGACAAAGATATAGCTGTCAGTATGACTCAGTATGACCCTTCCTGGATCACACGGCACACCCTCAAAATTTAAAATATCACTTAAACATATTCACCTGATTTTCGCAGCAGATTGCTTCAAATATGGTCAAAATTGTCTCATTTTGGAGTTAAAATTCCAATTTCCAAAGTGCATCGGTGGTGATAGTACTATGTTATAGAAATTCTTTATTCTCCGTCGGAGGATTCTGCAACAAATAAACATTCTGAAAAAGAAAGAAAACATGTATTGGTTAAAAAAATGTATGTTTTTAAGGTTTTGTTACCTGTCATGTAGGTCTTCTGGTGGTTTGTTGAGTTTTCAGGCAAGTAGAGTATGCCAATTACTGTTCGCATTGTTGGAGCCATCCATGAGTCGTCATCCTCTTTTTCTGTTATGATGGTTATGATGTATATTATTACTTCTTTGTATCGATTGCGGCATCTAAAATGAAAGAGAGAGAGATGCAATCATCAAAGTCTTCAGCATAATTTATGACCTATTGTTTGTTCGATATCAGGCTGAGCTACATATAGGACTGAAAGATGAACTTTAGCTAGAGTACAGGTATTAGGGGCACAGCCTTTCTCTAAAAGTTTTATAATCTCACCATGGCTTTTCTGAAAGAACGGAAAAGGAAAGAAAAGTTAAATACACCCAACCACCGGGCCACATAATTATTTTATAACAATAGCTGAATAAAAGAATGCCATTATTTAATGCTGGTAAAATGAGAAGATTTAATTCTAGTTTAACCCAGCTAGTCGTTGTTGTTGGCATAGCTTAACTAAATACTTGATTTAGAATTACCTATCTTGAAATGTTGCACTCGGAAATGATGCAATCTCTTAAAATAAACAGCCCTGGGAAAATATATTGTTTCAATAAATGTTTGAAACATTCTATTGACATCTTGCATAACTGATGAATTTTCCTGATAAAAGAGGGGGTGATTTGATGACTTTTGGACCTAAAAAATACAATTTACTATTTCGTATTTTTGTTGTTAATTCCCTGAAAAATATGTGCACATCACTGGAACTTCCGTTCAGGTCAATTTTTCTCTCTTGTGTGTTGCATGACGCCCCCCCCCTCCCCCCTTCCCCCTCTTATGTTTTCAGGGCAGAAAAAGTTGTCTGAAGGGCTATACTTGACGGGCTATAGTTGACAAAGATATAGCTGTCAGTATGACTCAGTATGACCCTTCCTGGATTACACACCCTCAAAATTTCAAAATATCACTTAAATATATTCACCTGATTTTCGCAGTTGATTACTTCAAATATGGTCAAAATTGTCTCATTTTGGAGTTAAATTTCCAATTTCCAAAGTGCATCGGTGGTGATAGTAGTATGTTATAGAAATTCTTTATTCTCCGTCTGAGTATACTGCAAGAAATAGACATTCTGCAAAAGATAGAAAACATGTATTGCTTAAAAAAAATGTATGTTTTAAAGGTTTTGTTACCTGTCATGTAGGTCTTCTGGTGGTTTGTTGATTTTTCAGGCAAGTATAGTATGCAACTTAATGTTCGCATTGTTGGAGCCATCCATGAGGAGCCGTCCTCTTTTTCTGTTATGATGGTTATGATGTATATTGTGACTTCTTTGTATCGATTGCACCATCTGAAATGAAAGAGCGAGAGATGCAATCATCAATGTCTTCAGCATACTTTATGACCTATTGTTTGTTCGATATCAGGCTGAGCTACATATAGTACAGAAAGATGAACTTTAGCTAGAGTACAGGTATTGAGTGCACACCCTTGCTCTAAAAGTATTATCATCATACCATGGCTTCTCTGGAAGAACAGAAAAGGTTAGAAAAGTTAAATACACCAAACCACCGGGCAACATAATTATTTTATGACAATTTATTCATTAGCTGAAGAGAAGAATGCTGTTATTTAATGCTGGTAAAATGAGAAGAGTTAATTCTGGATCAACCTAGCTAGTCATTGTTGTTGGTATCGCTAAGTAAATACTTGATTTAGTATTACCTATCTTGAAATGTTGCACTCGAAAATGATGCAATCTCTTAAAATAAACAGCCCTGGGAAAATATATTGTTTCAATAAACGTTTGAAACATTCTATTGACATCTTGCATAACTGATGAATTTTCCTGATAAAAGAGGGGGTGATTTGATGATTTTGGACCTAAAAAGTTAAAAAATTTATAGTAATTTATATATTTTTTATACTTACCAATGACCCAGACTTAGCTGGTGCTAACTCTAACAAAACCAGGGCCAAACACAAATTTTGCCCCCCAATCCCCAAAATTTGCATCCAAAACAAAAAGAAATCATGTCCTAAAGGACCTCCATACTACGCCTCTACTGCGCATGCGCAGTGACGCAGACGTCCCGAAATTGGCGCCAATTATCATTCTCACTGGCAATGCCTGGTCAGCGCTATGTACTCAGCGGGGAGGCAAGAGTTCCCAACTCCAGGGAGGTCCATCCCCGTCTGGGTCATTGGTAAGTATAAAAAATATATAAATTACTATAAATTTTTTAACATTTTTATACTGTACCAATGACCCAGACTTAGCTGAATAGTAAACAGGCTGGAGGGCCTAGGACATAGAGGAAAATCCAATAAGCTCAACTATATAGTAAAGAGGTAACCCCTTAAGGAGAAAAGGAGTATTAGGCTTTACATGTATCTTTCTTATTTAATATTAAATTAGAAAGATACACTACCCTTAATAATTGAGCACAATAACATTCATGTTCTCTATTAACATCCAGTATAACCCTTATACTAATTATTTTTAAAGCAAGCCAATAAATAAAGTAGTCCAGAGAATTGAGACTCTTTATAGTCATTTAAAAGTGTCCGAGTATTGTATATTAAAGCCCGTTTGACACTTGACATATACAAATGCTTCACACCGAGCTACACTTTAAAAATAAGACATGAATGAAATTTAACATTAATATTACACTTTAAAACCATCCCGGAAGCGACTCAGAAATACTGACTTGGAGGAGGCATTCCCTTGCTTTTCACTATAAAGCAGGTGACCTAAGGGAACACCCGCCCCCCCCCCCCCCCTTCCCCTTGCCCTGGGTCAAATAGCCCAGAGCGAAGAGGGCAGCCGGACGGAGTCACTGCCGGAACAGAAAGCCTGCATAACTATAGTTGCAACTGTTTAGTGGACGACATTCTGAGCAACAGATAACGGACCTAAACAATGCAGGTCTCCAGAAATGGACTCAATATTTCTGAGATAAAAATTCGTAAATGTGGATGGCTGAGACCAATAAGCAGCCTTCATTAAATCTGTAATAGCAACACTATTAGCATAAGCCCAGGAAGTAGAAAGAGCTCTTACTTCATGAGCAGAAATCTTAAGCACAGACTGCTGAGAAGAAGATAAATCTTCAAAAGCAGTACGGATAGTTAACTGAATCCATCGAGCAATAGAATGGACTGAAATGTCCTTTCTATTAGGCATCAAAGACAGAAAGAAACGTTTCCGTCCCTTTCTGATAAACTGAGATCTCTGTTTATAGATACGTAAGGCTCTAACAGGACAGAGTAAAGGCCTACGCCCGTCTGAAGACGGAAGAGCCTTAATAACAATAGGTTCCGGATATTTATTAGGAGCCTGATTCTTAGCTAAAAAACCCACATTAGTAGTGAAGGTGATAGTGTTCCCAACACTACGATAATGAGAATCATCCACCGATAGTGCATGAAGCTCACTGACTCTTCTAGCAGAAGAGAAAGCTAAGAGAAAAGCTGTCTTATAAGATAAGAATTTAAAATCTACTGTCCCAAGAGGTTCAAATGGCTTTTCCTTCAACTTAAGAAGAACCCAAGCTAAATTCCACTTAGGAATTAATCTAAGAGTTCTGGGTCTATTTATCGAAAAGTTTCTAATCAACTTAGATAAAGAGACATTAGATCCAATTTGTAAACTATCATGATGTGCATAGGTATCAGATAACATAGATCTATAACCCTTTATAGTAACAGGCTGCAGTTTGATTTCGTCAAACAAGTATACTAGAAAGTTTGCAATGTCTGGTATAGAGGGATCGAATATATCTACAGAATGATCCCTACACCAACGACGAAAAACCTTCCACTTAGCCGCATAGTTTAGCGAAGAGGAGGTCCTCCTACAGTTAGAAATCGCGTCCACTGCTCGTCCTGTAAAGTGCTTGCCATGCAAGAAGGACCGCACAACGGAAAAACGTGAAGGTTGAGACCTTGCGGGTTGTGATGGAGTTGGCGCGATTTCCCCTGCGAAAGAAGATCCTCCCGTGGAGGAAGCTTCCGCGGTAGGTCCCACAACAGACACCTGAGTTGATTTATCCACAGTCTCTGTGGCGACAGAGATGCTACCAACAGAATCTTGCATTGAGATTGTTTTATCTTTAGCAATACTTGTTGAATTAACAGCGCTGGAGGATACGCATATCCTATCATTCCGTCCCAAGGGATCGACAGAGCGTCTACTGCAAATGCTCTTGGATCTGGACACGGAGACACATACGTCTGCAACTGATTGTTGAGATGTGTCGCAAATAAGTCTATCATTGGCCGTTCCCATTGGTAGCAAATCTGATTGAATACTTGTTTGTTGAGAGTCCACTCCGACGGCAACAAGCGACCCTTTCGTGAAAGGCAGTCTGCTAGCACATTCAGACGACCCGGTATGTGACGGACCGAAAGAAGAACGTGATGTTCTAGCGCAAACAGAAGGATTCTTTCCGTTAGATTGAACAACGGAACTGAATGAGTGCCTCCCTGATTCCGTATATACGCCACTACTGTCGTATTGTCGGATAGGATTTGGACATCAGCATCGTGAATAATGTCCATCCAGTGACGTAACGCACGCCAAATTGACATCATTTCCTTGATGTTTATGTGCTTGCACAGGAATTGCGGATCCCAAAGACCCTGGCATCTCGAATCCGTTGGGATTAATGATGCACCCCAACCTGTTTGACTGGCATCCGTCATAACGGTAAAACTCGGATCCGGCAACTGCAGCGGAACTCCTTGAGTTAACCACTGAATGTTTGCCCAAGTCTGAATCTCTTGTTTCACTTGATCTGACAAGAGAACGTCTACATCGAGCGAATGAATTTTCACACTCCAATTCTGAGTCAGGAAAATTTGAAGAGGACGTGTGCGTAACCGCCCCATCGGAAAGAGATCCGCGGCGGCTCCGCACAGACCTATCAGTTTCATAAATTCTCTCGCCGTGACTTTGTCTGTGTGCAGACAATAGCGAGCATAACAACTGACTAATTTCGCTCTGGTTAACGGCAGACGAACGAGATTGTTGTGCGTCTCGAAGCTCATTCCCAGATGAGTGAATGACTTGGACGGCACCAGATCCGACTTCTCCTCGTTTACTATAAAACCGAGACGTCGGAGCAATAGAAGAAGATTCTGAACATCCTTCTGGAGCGTTAACTCATTGCCGTACCTCTGAAGAATGTCGTCCAGGTAGGCCGACGTTACCGCAGACGAATGAGCTCGGAAGTAGATCATTACTGAGTTCATTACTCGAGTGAAAGCCCAGGGTGGTAGATTCAATCCGAAGCACATTGCCCGGAATTGATACACCACTCCTAGGACTGCGAAGCGTAGATACTTTCGGAATGTCGGATGTACCATGACGTGAAAGTACGCATCTTTAAGATCTACGCTCGTTGCATAATCGTTCACCCGAATACTCGCTCTGACCGATCGAATCGTCTCCATATAAAACTTCGGAGCGACGATCTGCTTGTTTATCCAGCTCAAATCTATGACTGGACGGAACGAGCCGTCTGGTTTCGGAACCAGAAACAGATGGCTGTAGAATTCCGGAGATTCCTGGTTTTCTACGACCTCTACCGCGTTCTTCATTGAAAGAGACTGCACCTCTGATAACAGGGCGTCTCTTTTCTGCGGATTTGACGGAAGATGAGTCCACTTTGGACTTCGAGTTAATGGAGGCTTTCGTTTGAAGGATATCTTTAGACCTTCCGAAGTCACTCCTCTCACCCAAGGGTCGTCCGTAATCGACGCCCATTCTTGTGAAAAGCTCGACAACCTTCCGCCAACCGGAGCACGATAGAGGTTTAAGCCATCACCTCCTGGACCTGCGAGGCCTGCGGTAGGATAAACCACGTCTTCCACGACCCGCACCTCGCCCCGTCGACCTCGGGGCGTCCGACCGATTGTCCCGGCCTGAAGGACGTCCCGAACGAGAGCCGCTATCCTGACGGTCTCTCGAATAAGACCAAGAGGACGCACCGGAACCTCTATAGGAACCTCTCTTGGGCGAATTAGACCCAGAAGTGCCTGTCTTATTCGTGTCTGCTGTATCCGACTTCCTAGGAGCAGATTTGAACAACAGAGAATCCTTAGCTTTCTTTGTAATTTTATCATAAATAGCGGAAAGCTTGCCGTCAAAGAGAAGTTCTCCTGAGACCGAAGCGACTCTAAGAGAGTTTTTCACCTTAGAATCCACTAGTGTGGATGTAGCTAGGGCTGCGTCACGTCTAACCAACTCCAGATTTGCCACTGAAAGGGCGGAGTTGCACGTGGAATAAGCTACTGCCCTTGAAAGAAGTCTTAAAGAGGATTGTATATCCTGAAACTCTTTCCCCTGAAGGCGCAGTGATAACGCCTTAGTAAGGTGATCTGCATAAGATAAGGCATCTAAATTGGCTCTGTTAGACGCAATAGCTGTTTCCAACACCGCGGTTGAAATAGAAGCTGACGACGGTAATGATAGCTCTAAGTCTTCCGCCTCGTCGTCCATACGCAGAGGAACTCTCGGTATACCCTGTCCTGCCGTATCGAATTTATTCCTTGCATTAATGAAAGGCAGGTTGAGAGTATTAGCGGACAAGAAACCTGCTTTCCCCGTCCTGGAAGCAAGTTTAAATATATCGTCGTTCAATAATTCAAATGTTCTTGCAACATTATTGGACTGCGACGGAAACTCAGGAGCGATGTCCCTGAACCGCTCAAAAAATTCAGAGTCCAATGACGCTATAATTCTCTTGTCCGGAAGCGCAGCAGTCTGGCCCGATGGAACAACTTGAGGGAGAAAGTGCCGGATGAAGTCCACGGCAGCTTTATGTTGTTCCGAAAGGGATAGCTCCAAATCATCCGTATCCCTTTCACCATCCGGTCGGACCTCATGATGTTCCCGGTCGTCCGCCCCCGATGCTTCGGCGGAGCGTACCGACCCAGCGCCGTCGGATAATTCTCGATCCGACACCGTTTCTGTCGGCTGCTGGGATGCTGCGATAAGCTGTGCTATCTGCACAAGAATGTCCGGCGTCGAGACCTGCGGAGGTGCAGTCTTTCGCTGCTTCGCCGAGGGCAGCTCCGCATCAGATGGCTTTCCTATGCGAACGTCCGGAGTCCATCGGTCTCGAATCCCTGGCTGCCGGATGGTGTGACCTGGTCGCCGAAGAATCCTTGATCGGCGAAGCTGGTAATATATCAGCGGTCACGCAGCCAAGGTGCGGTCGTGTGCGCTGACGAGAAGAGGAAGCCTTAACAGTCTCTGCGGACTGTGTATACAACGGAGCGTCCCGAGCGACGGACGTATGCTCCGCTAAAGACACATTTTGTACCACAACATCTGGTCCCAGATGTTGTTGTACGAGAGAGGGGCCTCTCTCGCTCGCAGCCCGGCTGGACCTGGACGAGCTAGGAACCGGACTCAAAGGCTTCCTCCATTCTCGCTTACTATCCGTCGTCACTGGGTGTGCATCTATTATGTTTATAGTGCTCGCATCACCCAAAATTTCCTCTTGGACTGCATCGGACGAACCCGGCTGCCGAACCATTCGGTGAATGGACGCTACACCGGGCGAGCTAGCGGACGACATTTGTCTAATCTCCATGAGCACTTTTGCCGCTAGCTCTGAATTCATTTGTGACGCCGGACGCACACTTGAAGAAGATAACATGGAAACATCACCCTGTTCTGGTTCCTCTGAAATAGAAACTGAGAGAGTAGAGTGACCTTGCGGAGAAAGAGCCGGCATCGCCCTTTCTCCAGAAACAACATATCGTGACACAGGTTTCCAATGTTTCTCATCCCAATGTTCACATGTAGGACAGGGATTAATGCGAGAACACTGACTACAATTAATACAATGATCATGAAAGTCAGAGGAAGATTTCTTCCTATTACAATTTGAACAACGTCCCTTCATTGTGAAAGAACAACAATAAGTCCTAGTTACTCGCAAAAACCCCTGACACAAAGATACATAACAACATGATCCATTAATAAATGAAAAAACAATTGCAAAACAAAATAATTTTGAAAAAATATTTTTTCAGCGAAGCCCAAGTTGCTGAAAAGTAACGTTGAGCCCCGATGGATCCGATGGCAAAGTGTGGTCAAAAATTTTAAATTTATATAAAATAATTAATGAGACACTTACGAATAATATAAATGTATCTTATAGTGAGATAAACTACAGCAAAGGCAAACAGCCCCCCTCAAAAAAGGCTGTTGCCAATGAAAACAAACAGTGTAAAAACACCAGAAAACATGACTCCAGTCACTGAAAGAACTGGCCCGGAATCAGTCATCAATACACTCTATCTGATGCAAAACAGAGACTCCCAGGGGAGAATCTGCAGAACATCAGATGGAAGATGCAGAACACAAACGTTATACACCCCTGGGTGAAAACGTAACTATGGGGAAAATAACAGAAAACATTCTGTAACCAAGCAACTCTCCCAGGAAATTTTAGAAATGAAATTTCTCAAAAATATGCCAAAAGCGTGGGAGAATTGCAAGGGGGGACTTTAGAAGGCTAGGGGAGAGGAAACACTGAATAAGCAGTGCAACAATTAGCAAGAATGACAAAAAGAGGCCCATGCCTCGAAAATAGGCAACTTAACATAATTTCATCAAAAAATTTTAAGTACAGCCCTGATTATTTTTTGTCACTTCTTTTTCCTCTCCTCCTTCTATCCTCCTTAGAATCACATTTTCTCCAAAAATTACGTGTCTGGCATCCTTTAAACTGAGGTTTACAAGCACAAAGATCAGTGAGATGTTGACTGATGAAGGGCCAAACAGAGAATGATAATTGGCGCCAATTTCGGGACGTCTGCGTCACTGCGCATGCACAGTAGAGGCGTAGTATGGAGGTCCTTTAGGACATGATTTCTTTTTGTTTTGGATGCAAATTTTGGGAATTGGGGGGCAAAATTTGTGTTTGGCCCTGGTTTTGTTAGAGTTAGCACCAGCTAAGTCTGGGTCATTGGTACAGTATAAAAATATACAATTTACTATTTCGTATTTTTGTTGTTAATTCCCTGAAAAATATGTGCACATCACTCAATTTTTCTCTCTTGTGTGTTGCATGACGCCCCCCTCCCCCTTCCCCCCTCATGTTTTCAGGGCAGAAAAAGTTGTCTGAAGGGCTATAGTTGACGGGCTATAGTTGACGAAGATATAGCTGTTAGTATGACCCTTCCTGGATTACATAGCACACCGTCAAAATTTCAAAATATCACTTAAATATATTCACCTGATTTTCGCAGTTGATTGCTTCAAATATGGTCAAAATTGTCTCATTTTGGAGATAAATTTCCAATTTCCAAAGTACATCGGTTGTGATAGTAGTATGTTATAGAAATTCTTTATTCTCCATCTGAGGATTCTGCAACAAATAAACATTCTGAAAAAGAAAGAAAACATGTATTGGTTAAAAAAATGTATGTTTTTAAGGTTTTGTTACCTGTCATGTAGGTCTTCTGGAGGTTTGTGGAGTTTTCAGGCAAGTTTAGTATGCCACTTACTGTTCTCTTTGTTGGAACCATCCATGAAGAGTCGTCTTCTTTTTCTGTTATGATGGTTATGATGTATATTGTGACTTCTTTGTATCGATTGCAGCATCTGAAATGAAAGAGAGAGAGATGCAATCATCAATGTCTTCAGCATAATTTATGACCTATTGTTTGTTCGATATCAGGCTGAGCTACATATAGGACTGAAAGATGAACTTTATCTAGAGGACAGGTATTGAGTGCACAGCCTTTCTCTAAAAGTTTTATCATCACACCATGGGTTTTCTGGAAGAGCGAAAAAGGCTAGAAACGTTAAATACACCCAACCACCGGGCCACCTAATTATTTTATAACAATTTATTTATTAGCTGAATAAAAGAATGCCATTATTTAATGCTGGTAACATGAGAAGAGTTAATTCTGGATCAACCTAGCTAGTCGTTGTTGTTGGTATCGCTGAACTAAATACTTGATTTAGTATTACCTATCTTGAAATGTTGCACTCGGAAATGATGCAATTTGCTAAAATAAACAGCCCTGGGAAAATATATTGTTTCAATAAACGTTTGAAACATTCTATTGACATCTTGCATAACTGGATGAAAGAGGGGGTGATTTGATGACTTTTGGACCTAAAAAATACAATTCAATATTTCGTATTTTTGTTGTTAATTCCCTGCAAAATATGTGCACATCACTGGAACTTCTCTTCAGGTCAATTTTTCTCTCTTGTTTGTTGCATGACGTGCCCCTTCCACCCTCCTCCTTCCCCTCTCCCCTGTTTTCATAAAAGTTGTCTGAAGGGCTATACTTGACGGGCTATACTTGAGAAAGATATAGCTCTCAGTGTGACTCAGTATGACCCTTCCTGGATTAAACGGCACACCGTCAAAATTTCAAAATATCACTTAAATATATTCACCTGATTTTCGCAGTTGATTGCTTCAAATATGGTCAAAATTGTCTCATTTTGGAGTTAAATTTCCAATTTCCAAAGTGCATCAGTGGTGATAGTACTATGTTCTAGAAATTCGTTATTCTCCGTCTAAGGATTCTGCAACAAATAAACATTCTGAAAAAGAAAGAAAACATGTATTGGTAAAAAAACTGTATGTTTTTAAGGTTTTGTTACCTGTCATGTGGCTCAGGCAAGTATAGTATGCCACTTACTGTTCGCATTGTTGGAGCCATCCATGAGGAGTCGTCTTCTTTTTCTGTTATGATGGTTATGATGTGTATTGAGACTTCTTTGTATCGATTGCAGCAACTGAAATGAAACAGAGAGAGATGCAATCGTCAATGTCTTCAGCATAATTTATGACCCATTGTTTGTTCGATATAAGGCTGAGCTACATAGAGGACTGAAAGATGAACTTTAGCTAGAGTACAGGTATCAGGTGCACAGCGTTTCTCTAAAAGTTTTATCATCACACCATGGCTTTTCTGGAAGAACGGAAAAGGCTAGAAAACTTAAATACACCCAACCACTGGGCCACATAATTATTTTATAACAATTTATTTATTAGCTGAATAAAAGAATGCCATTTATTTAATGCTGGTAAAATGAGAGTTAATTCTGGTTAAACCTAGCTAGTCGTTGTTGTTGGTATCGCTGAACTAAATACTTGATTTAGAATTACCTATCTTGAAATGTTGCGCACGGAAATGATGCAATATCTTAAAATAAACAGCCCTGGGATAATATATTGTTTCAATAAACGTTTGTAACATTTTATTGACATCTTGCATAACTGGTAAATATTCCTGATAAAAGAGGGGGTAATTTGATGACTTTTGGAGCTAAAAAATACAATTTATTATTTCGTATTCTTGTTGTTAATTCCCTGAAAAGTATGTGCACATCACTGGAACTTCCTTTCAGGTCATTTTTGCTCTATTTTGTGTTGCATGACACCCCCTCCCCCTTCCCCCTCTCCTGTTTTCAGGACAGAAAAAGTAGTCTGAAGGGCTATACTTGACGGGCTATATTTGACAAAGATATAGCTGTCTGTATGACTCAGTATGACAATTCCTGGATTACACGGCACACCCTCAAAAGTTCAAAATATTACTTCAATATATTCACCTGATTTTCGCAGTTGATTGCTTCAAATATGGTCAAAATTGTCTCATTTTGAGTTAAATTTCCAATTTCCAAAGTGCATGGGTGGTGATAGTAGTATGTTATAGAAGTTAAAAAATTTATAGTAATTTATATATTTTTTATACATACCAATAACCCAGACTTAGCTGGTGCTAACTCTTAAAATTCTAGGGCCAAACACAAATTTTGCCCCCCAATCCCCAAAATTTGCACCTAAAACCAAAAGAAATCATGCCCTGAAGGTCCTCCATACTTTGCCCTCACTGCGCATGCGCAGTGTCAAGGACGTCACGAAATTGGCGCCAATTATCATTCTTACAAGCAGTGCCTGGTCAGCGCTATGTACTCAGCGGGGAGGTATGAGTTCCCAACTCCTGGGAGGGCCATCCATGTCTGGGTCATTGGTAAGTATAAAAAATATATAAATTACTATACATTTTTTAACATTTTTATACTGTACCAATGACCCAGACTTAGCTGAATAGTAAAAAGGCTGGAGGGCCTAGAGCATAGAGGAAAATCCAATAAGCTCAACTATATAAACAGAGTCAACCCCTGACGGAGAAAAGGAGTATAAGGCTTTACATGTATCTTTCTTATTTTATGATAAATTAGAAAGATACAATACCCTCCATAATTGAGCATAATAACATTCATGTGCTCTATTAACATCCAGTATAACCCCTATACTAATTATTTTTAAAGTAAGCCTATAAATAAATTTAGTCCATAGAATTGAGATTCTTTATATTCTTTTAAAAGTGTCCGAGGATTGTATATTAACGCCCGTTTGACACTTGACATATACAAATGCTTCACACCGAGCTACACTTTAAAAATATGACATGAATGAATTTTTAACATTAATATTACACTTTAAAACCATCCCGGTAACGACTCAGAATTACTGACTCCGCAGGAGGAATCTCCTTGCTTTTCACTATAAAGCAGGTGACCTAAGGGGAACACCCCCCCCCCCCCTTCCCCTTGCCCTGGGTCAAATAACCCAGAGTGAAGAGGGCAGCAGGACGGCGTCACTGCCGGAACAGAAAGACTGCATAACTATAGTTGCAACTGTTTAGTGGACGACATTCTGAGCAACAGATAACGGACCTAAACAATGCAGGTCTCCAGAAATGGACTCAATATTTCTGAGATAAAAATTCGTGAATGTGGATGGCCCAGACCAATAAGCAGCCTTCATTAAATCTGTAATAGCAACACTATTTGCGTAAGCCCAAGATGTAGAAAGAGCTCTTACTTCATGAGCCGAAATCTTAAGCACAGACTGCTGAGTAGAAGATAGATTATCATAAGCAGTACCGATAGTTAATTGAATCCATCTAGCAATAGAGTGGACCGAAATGTCCTCTCTATTAGGCATCAGAGACAGAAAGAAGCGTTTTCGTCCCTTTCTG
Source organism: Pictodentalium vernedei (assembly GCA_031216915.1). Lineage (NCBI taxonomy): Eukaryota > Metazoa > Mollusca > Scaphopoda > Dentaliida > Dentaliidae > Pictodentalium > Pictodentalium vernedei. Next base: position 293,051,422 of record CM062295.1, on the reverse strand, counting down.
ATAAACTGAGATCTTTGTTTATAAATACGTAAAGCTCTAACAGGACAGAGTAAAGGCCTACGCCCGTCTGAAGACGGAAGAGCCTTAATAACAATAGGTTCTGGGTATTTATTAGGAACCTGATTTTTAGCTAAAAATGCAACATTAGTAGTAAAGGTAATAGTGTTCCCGACACTACGATAGTGAGAATCGTCCACCGATAGTGCATGAAGCTCACTGACTCTTCTAGCAGAAGAGAAAGCTAAGAGAAATGCTGTCTTATAAGATAAGAATTTGAAATCTACTGTCCCAAGAGGCTCAAATGGCTTTTCTTTCAGTTTAAGAAGAACACAAGCTAAATTCCATTTAGGAATTAATCTAAGAGTTCTAGGTCTATTTATCGAGAAGTTTCTAACTAACTTAGATCAAGAGACATTAGATCCAATTTGTAAACTATCATGTGCACAGGTATCAGATAACATAGACCTATAACCTTTAATAGTAACAGGCTGCAGTTTGATCTCGTCAAACAAGTATACTAGAAAGTTTGCAATGTCTGGTATGGAGGGATCAAAAATATCAACAGAATGATCCCTACACCAACGACGAAAGAACTTCCACTTAACCGCATAGTTTAGCGAAGAGGAGATCCTCCTACAGTTAGAAATCGCGTCCACTGCTCGTCCTGTAAAATGCTTGCCATGCAAGAAGGACCGTACAACGGAAATACGTGAAGGCTGAGACCTTGCGGGTTGTGATGAAGTTGACGCGATTTCCCCTGCGAAAGAAGATCCTCCCGTGGAGGAAGCTTTCGCGGTAAGTCCCACAGCAGACATCTGAGTAGATTTATCTACAGAATCCTGCATTGAGATTGTTTTATCTTTAGCAATACTTGCTGTATTAACGGCGCTGGAGGATACGCATATCCTATCATTCCGTCCCACGAGATCGATAGAGCGTCTACTGCATATGCTCGTGGATCCGCACATGGTGACACATACGTCTGCAACTGATTGTTGAGATGTGTCGCAAATAAGTCTATCATTGGCCGTTCCCATTGGTAGCAAATCTGATTGAATACCTGTTTGTTGAGAGTCCACTCTGACGGCAACAAGCGACCCTTCCGTGAAAGGGAGTCTGCTAGTACATTCAGACGACCCGGTATATGACGGACCGAAAGTAGAACTTGGTGTTCTAGAGCAAACAGAAGGATTCTTTCCGTTAAATTGAATAACGGAACGGAATGAGTGCCTCCCTGGTTCCGGGTATACGCCACTACTGTCGTATTGTCGGACAGGATTTGGACATGAGCTTTCTGAATAATGTTCATCCAATGACGTAATGCAAGCCAAATCGACAACATTTCCTTGATGTTTATGTGCTTGCTTGCTTAGAAACTGCGGATCCCAAAGACCCTGGCACTTCGAATCCGTGGGGATCAATGTTGCACCCCATCCTGTTTGACTGGCATCCGTCATAATCCGTCATAATCGTAAAACCCGGATCCGGCAACTGCAGCGGAACTCCCTGTGTCAACCACTGAATGCTTGCCCAAGTCTGAATCTCTTGTTTCACTTGATCTGACAAGAGAACGTCTGAATCGAGCGAATGAATCTTCACACTCCAATTCAGAGTCAAGAAAATTTGGAGAGGACGAGTGCGCAACCGCCCCATCGGAATGAGATCCGCAGCGGCTCCGCACAGACCTATCAGTCTCATGAACTCCCTCCTGTGACTTTGTCTGCGTGAAGACAATAGCGAGTGTAACAACTGATTGACTTCGCTCTGGTTAACGGCAGACGAACGAGATTGTTGTGCGTCTCGAAGCTCATTCCCAGATGAGTGAATGACTTGGACGGCACCAGATCCGACTTCTCCTCGTTTATAACAAAACCGAGACGTCGGAGCAATAGAAGCAGATTCTGCACATCGTTCTAAAGCTTTAACTCATTGCCGTACCTCTGAAGAATGTAGGCCAAGTAGGCCGACGTTACCGCAGACGAATGAGCTCGGTAATGCAACATTACCGAGTTCATTATTCGAGTGAAAGCCCAGGGCGCTAGGTTCAATCCGAAGCACATCGCCCGGAATTGATACACAACTCCTAGGACTGCGAAGCGTAGATACTTTCTGAATGTCGGATGTACCATGACGTGAAAGTACGCATCTTTGAGATCTATGCTTGTGGCATAATCGTTCATCCGAATACTCGCTCTGACCGATCGAATCGTCTCCATAAAAAACTTTGGAGCGACGATCAGCTTGTTTATCCAGCTCAGATCTATGACTGGACGGAACGAGCCGTCTGGTTTTGGAACCAAAAACAGATGGCTGTAGAAACCCGGCGATTCCTGGTCTTCTACGACCTCTACCGCGTTCTTCATCAAAAGAGACTGTACTTCCGATAAAAGAGCGTCTCTTTTCTGCTGATTTGACGGAAGCTCGAGTTAATGGATGCTTTTGTTTGAAGGATATTCTTAGTCCTTCCGAAATTACCCCTCTGACCCAGGGGTCGTCCGTAATCGACGCCCACTCGTCTGTAAAACTCGATAACCTTCTGACAACCGGAACACGATAGAGGTTCAAACCATCACCTCCTGGACCTGCGAGGCCTGCGGAAGGAGAAACCACGTCCTCCACGACCCGCACATCGTCCCGTCGACCTTGGGACGTCAGACCGGTTGTCTCGGCCCGAAGAACGTCCCGTACGTGAGTCGCTGCCTTGACGGTCTCTAGAATAAGACCTAGAGGACGTATAAAAACCTCTAAAGGAACCTCTCTTGGGCGTATTTGTCCCAGAAGTACCTGTCTTACTCTTCTCTGCTGTATCCGACTTTTTGGAAGCGGAACTAAAAAGCAGAGAATCCGAAGCTTTCTTAGTTATCTTATCATAGATTGCTGAAAGCTTGCCGTCGAAGAGAAGCTCTCCAGAGACCGAAGTGACTCTGAGAGAGTTCTTCACCTTACTATCCACACGTGTGGATGTCGCTAGGGCTGCGTCACGTCTAACCAACTCCAGGTTTGCCACTGAAAGGGCGGAGTTATACGTGGAATAAGCTACTGCCCTTGAAAGAAGTCTTAATGAGGATTGTATATCCTGGAATTCTTTCCCTTGAAGACGCAATGATACCGCCTTTGTAAGGTGGTCTGCGTATGATAAAGCGTCTAAGCTTGCTCTGTTAGACGTTATTGTCATTCCCAACGTCGCGGATGGAATAGACATAGACGACGGTAATGACAATTCCAAGTCTTCCGCCACGTCGTCTAGACGCAGAGGAACTCTCGGTATTCCCTGTCCTGCCGTATCAAATTTATTCCTTGAATTGATGAAAGGCAGGTTGAGAGCATTAGCGGACAAGAAACCAGCTTTGCCTGTTTTGGAAGCAAGCTTATAGATAGCGTCGTTCAATAATTCGAATGTTCTTGTGACATTATTGGACTGTGTCGGAAACTCAGGGACGATGTCTCTGAACCGCTCAAAAAATTCAGTGTCCAATGACGTTATCAGTCTCTTATCCGGCATCGCAGCAGTCTGGCCCGACGGAACAACTTGTGGAAGGAAGTGCCGGATGAAATCTACGGCAGCTTTATGTTGCTCCGAAATGGGATAGCTCCAAGTCCTCGGTATTCCTTTCGCCATCCGGTCGGACTTCATGATGATCTCGGTCGTCCGCACCCGATGCTTCGGTGGAGCGTACCGACCCAGCGTCGTCAGATAATTCTTGATCCGATACCGATTCTGTCGGTTGCTGGGATGCTGCGATAATTTGTGCTATCTGAGCTAGCACGTCCGTCACCGAGGCCTGTGGAGTAGCGGTCTTACGCTGCTTAGCCGCCGGACGCTCCGTGTAAACTGACTCCTGCATACTTCTCTTATGCGAACGTCCGGAGTCTACAGGCCTCTTGTCCCTGGCTACCGGATGGCGTGACCTGGTCGCTGTGGAATCCCTGATCGGCGACGCTGGCTGGATATCGGCGGCCACGTAGCCAAGGTACGGTCGTGTGCGCTGCTGAGGACGAGGAAGCGTTTTGTACAGTCTCTCCGGACTGTCTATACAATGGAGCGTCCCGATCGGCGGACGTATGCTCCGCTTGCGAAACATTTTGTACCACAACATCTGGTCCCAGATGTTGTTGTACGAGAGAGGGGCCTCTCTCGCTCGCAACCCGGATGGGCCTGGACGAGCTAGGAACCGGACTACTACGCTTCCTCCGTTCTCTCCTCTTATCCGCCGTCACTGGGTGTGCACCTTGAATATTTATAGTGCTCACAACACCCAAATCTCCTTCCTGGACCGCAACGGTCGAACACGGCTGCCGAACCATTCGATGAATGGACGCTACACCGGGCGAGCTAGCGGACGTCAACGCCGTCGATCCTACTAGGGTCCTCTTAGGCAATTGGCGTATCTCCATGAGCACTTTTGCCGCTAGCTCTTCATTTGATTGTGACGACGGAGGCGCACCTTTGGAAGATATCATGGAAACATCACCCTGTCCTTGTTCCTCTGAAAAAGAAACTGATAAACTAGAGTGACCCTGCAGAGAAAGGACCGGCATAGCCCTTTCCCCGCTAACAACATACCGTGACACACGTTTCCAATGTTTGTCATGCCAAAATTGACATACTGAACAGGGGTTAGTGCGAGTACACTGACTACAATTTATACAATGATCATGAAAGTCAGAGGAAGATTTCCTCTCATTACAATTTGAACAATATCCTTTCATTGTGAAAAGAAAACAATAAGTACTAGTACTCGCACGAACCCCTGCAAACAAAGATACATAATAACATGATCCATTAACATAGAAAAAATAAATGAAATCAAAAATAATTTTTGAAAAGTTAAAAAATTTATAGTAATTTCCATATTTTTTATACTTACCAATGACCCAGACATAGCTGGTGCTAACTCTTAAAATATAGGGCCAAACACAAATTTTGCCCCCCAATCCCCAAAATTTGCATCTAAAACCAAAGAAAACATGTCCTGAAAGGCCCTCCACACTTCGCCTCTACTGCGCATGCGCAGTGTCAAGGACGTTCCGAAATTGGCGCCATTAATCATTCTAATAATCAGTGCCTGGTAAGCGCTATGTACTCAGCGGGGAGGCAAGAGTTCCCAACTCCTGGGAGGGCCATCCCCGTCTGGGTCATTGGTAAGTATAAAAATATGGAAATTACTATAAATTTTTTAACATTTTTATACTGTACCAATGACCCAGACAAAGCTGAATAGTAAAAAGGCTGGAGGGCCAAGGGCATAGAGCAAAATGGAATACGCTCAATAAAATAAAATAGAGTCATCCCCTGTAGGGAAAAAGAAGTAATTGACCTTACATGTATCTTTCTTATTTATGATAAATTAGAAAGATACAACACCTTCCAAAATTGAGCTTCATACATCCATGTACTCTATTAATATCCAATATAATCCTTATACTAATAATTTTTAAAGTAAGCCAATAAATAAAGTAAGTCTAGAGAATAGAGACTCTTATACTCCTAAAAGTGTCTGAGGATTGCATAATCATGTCCGTTGACATATGCAATATTCAAAAGCTATACTTTAAAAACTAAGACTTGAATGAATTTTAAAAACCTAAACTTCTCACTAAACAACCATCCCAATAACAGCTCAGAATTACTAACTCCGGAGGAGGTATCCCCTTGTTTTCATAGTAAAACAGGTGACCCAAGGGAACACCCCCCCCCCCCTTTTTCTTGTCCTGGATCAAATAGCCCAGAGCGAAGAGGGCAGCAGAACGGAGACACTGCCGAAACAGACAGCCTACCTAGCTATAGTAGCAACTGTTAAGTGAATGACATTCTGAGCAGTAGATAATAGACCTAACAAAAGAGGCCTCCAGAAATGGACTCGATATTTCTGAGATAAAAATTCATGAATGTGGATGGCTGAGCGCAATGAGCGGCCTTCAAAAATCTATAATAGCAACACTATTAATGTAAGCCCAAGAAGTAGAAGAACTCTTACTTCATGAGCCGAAATCTTAAGCACAACTGCTAAGTCAATGATATACCATAAGCAGTACCGATAGTTAATAGAATCCATTAACAATAAAATGGAGCGTAACGTCCTTCTACTAGGCATCAAAGACAGAAGAAGCTTACGCCCATAGTAATAAACAGATATCTGTTTATAAATACATAAACTCTACCCGGAAAGAGTAAAGGCCTATGCCCATACGAAGATGGAAGGACCTTAAAAATAATAGGTTCCGGATAATAGGAGCCTAACTCTTAAGCAAAAATCCAACCTAAATAGTAACGGAAGTTAAAAAATTTATAGTAATTTGTATATTTTTTATACTTACCAATGACCCAGACATAGCTGGTGCTAACTCTTAAAATATAGGGCCAAACACAAATTTTGCCCCCAATCCCCAAAATTTGCATCTAAAACTAAAGAAAACATGTCCTGAAAGGCCCTCCACACTTCGCCCCTACTGCGCATGCGCAGTGTCAAGGACGTTCCGAAATTGGCGCCATTAATCATTCTAATAACCAGTGCCTGGTAAGCGCTATGTACTCAGCGGGGAGGCAAGAGTTCCCAACTCCTGGGAGGGCCATCCCCGTCTGGGTCATTGGTAAGTATAAAAAATATACAAATTACTATAAATTTTTTAACATTTTTATACTGTACCAATGACCCAGACATAGCTGAATAGTAAAAAGGCTGGAGGGCCAAGGACATAGAGCAAAATGGAATACGCTCAATAAAATAAAACAGAGTCATCCCCTGTAGGGAAAAAGAAGTAATAGGCCTTACATGTATCTTTCTTATTTATGATAAATTAGAAAGATACAACACCTTCCAAAATTGAGCTTCATACATCCATGTACTCTATTAATATCCAATATAATCCTTATAGTAATAATTTTTAAAGTAAGCCAATAAATAAAGTAAGTCTAGAGAATAGAGACTCTTATACTCCTAAAAGTGTCTGAGGATTGCATAATCATGTCCGTTGACATATGCAATATTCAAAAGCTATACTTTAAAAACTAAGACTTGAATGAATTTAAAAAACCTAAACTTCTCACTAAACAACCATCCCAATAACAGCTCAGAATTACTAACTCCGGAGGAGGTATCCCCTTGTTTTCATAGTAAAACAGGTGACCCAAGGGAACACCCTCCCCCCCCCCCCCCCCTTTTTCTTGCCCTGGGTCAAATAGCCCAGAGCGAAGAGGGCAGCCGAACGGAGACACTGCCGAAACAGACAGCCTACCTAGCTATAGTAGCAACTGTTAAGTGAATGACATTCTGAGCAGTAGATAACAGACCTAACAATAGAGGCCTCCAGAAATGGACTCGATATTTCTGAGGTAAAATTCATGAATGTGGATGGCTGAGTGCAATGAGCGGCCTTCAAAAATCTATAATAGCGACACTATTAATGTAAGCCCAAGAAGTAGAATTCTTACTTCATGAGCCGAAATCTTAAGCACAACTGCTAAGTCAATGATATACGATAAGCAGTACCGATAGTTAATAGAATCCATTAACAATAAAATGGAGCGTAACGTCCTTCTACTAGACATCAAAGACAGAAGAAGCTTACGCCCATAGTAATAAACAGATATCTGTTTATAAATACATAAACTGTACCCGGAAAGAGTAAAGGCCTATGCCCATACGAAGACGAAAGGACCTTAAAATAATAGGTCCCGGATAATAGGAGCCTAACTCTTATGCAACAATCCAACCTAAATAGTAACGGAAGTATTGATTCCGAAACTATGAAAGTGAAAATCATCCATCGATAGTGCATGAAACTCACTGACTCTACAGTAAAAGAGAAACCAACAGAATTACTGTCTAAAAGGTCAGAATTTGAAAACTACTGTTTCCAGAGGCTCAAATGATTACTTAGCTAAATAAGAACCGAAGTTAAAATCCGTATAGGAATTTAATCTAAAGATTCTAAGTCTATTTATCAAAAAGTTACTAACTGACTTAGATAAAGAGACAAAAGACTCAATTGTAAACTATCGTAGAGTGCATAGGTATGAGGTAACATAAACCTATAACCTAAATAATAACAGGCTGCAGTAGATCTTGTGAAACAAGTATACTAAAAAATAGCAATGAGTAGTATGGAGGGATCAACAATATGAACATAATGATCCCTACACCACGACGGAAGAGCCTCCACTTTAGCCGCATAGAATAGCGAAGAAGAGGATCTCCTATAGTAAGAAATCGCGTCCAAAGCTCGTCCAGTACAGTGCTTACAATGCAATACGGACCACACAACAGAATACATGAAGGTTGCGACCTTGCTGGTTGTGATAAAGATGACACGATTTACCCAGTGAAAAAGATCCTCACATAGAGGAAGATTTCACGTTAAGACCCACAGTAGACAAGAGAGTAAATTACTCATGATCTCTGTGAAGATAGAGATGCTATCAACAGAAATGTATTGTGGTTGTTTATCTTAGCAATACCTGCTAAAACAACAGCGCCGGAGGATACGCGTATCCTATCATTCCGTCCTATAGATCAATAGAGCGTTAACAATATTAGCTCAGAGATCTGGACAAGCCAACACATACGTCTGCAATTGATTAGCAAGCTGTGTCATAAATAATCATCATTGGGCGCTCCCATAGATAGCAAATCTGATTGAATACTTGTTTGTTGAGAGTCCATTCTGACAGCAACAAGCGACCCGTAAGAGAACGGGAGTCCGATAAAACAATCAGAGGACCCGGAATATGACGGACCAAAACTGAACTTGGTGTACTATAACCAACAGACGGATTCTTTCCATTAAATTGAATAACGGAAACGAAAGAGTGCCTCCCTGGTTCCGGAGATACGCCACTACTGTCGAATTAAAGGACAGGAATTTGGGCATGCGTTACTGAATAATGTTCATGCAATGACATAAAGCAAGCCTAAAAAAACATTATTCCGCGGAAGAAAACTGATTGCTAAAAGACTGCGGAACCCAAAGACCCTGGCACTTCGAATCCGTAGGGATCAGTATTATATCCCAATCTGTTTGACTGGCAACCGTCATAACAGCCACACTCGGGTCCGGCAACTGCGGCGGCACTCTCTGAGTCAACCACCGAATGTTTGCCCCAGTCTGAATCTCTTGTAACACTAGATAGACAAGAGAACGTGTAAATCGAGCAATTCATGGATTGCCGAAAAGTTGCCGTCGAAGAGAAGCTCCTCCGAGAACGAAGCGACTCTGAGAGAGTTCTTAACCTTACTATCCACGCGTGTGGATGTAGCTAGGGCTGCGTCACGTCTAACTAACTCCAATCAGCCACTGAAGGGCGGAGTTATACGTGAACAAACTACTGCCCTCAAAAGAAGTTACATTGAGAAAAATATCCCGTAAATCTTTTCTTGAAGACGTAATGATAACGCCTCAGTAAGGCGGATTACGTATAATAAAGCGTCTAAGTTAAGTCTACTATACATAATGTCGTTCCCAACATTGAAATTGGAAAAGACATAAACGGCGAAAAAGAATATATGCAGTCTTTAATCACACCGTCTAGACGCATATGAACTCTCGGTATGCCCTGCTCTGCCAAAATAAACTATTTGTATAAATGATAAAATGGCAGAAATGAGCAACGCGGACAAGAAACTAAACTATCATGCTTAGTAGCAGGCTTGTATATATATATATATAGCGTCGAAAAATAAAACACATGTTGTAATGACAATATTGGACTGCGTCGGTAAGTCAGGGACAATGTCCCTGAACCTATCGAAAAATCCGAGTCCAATGACGTTATAAGTCTCTTATCCAAGATCGCAGCAATGAAGTCCGAAATAATAATCACTGGAAGATAATGCCAGAAGATATGAAAGGCATCTTCCGATACTACTAAAGGGAAAACTCGAAATCTTTTGAATCCCTTTCGCCATCCTGTCGGACCCTATAAAGCGTTCGGTCGTCCGTACCTGATGTAACCGCGGACCGCACCGACCCAGCGCCGTCGGATACTTCCTGATTCGATCGAGAAACTGTCAATTGCTGGGATGCTGCGAAACAACTGTGCTAACTCGGATAGCACGTCCGTCACTGAGGCCTGAGGAGAAGCGGTCTTACGATGCATTGCCGCTGGAAGCTCCGTGATCGTTACCCCGTGCATACTACCAATATGCGAGCGAACGGAGTGTATAGGCCTCGTGTCCCTTGGCTACCGGATGGCGCGACCTATTCGCCGTGGAATCACTGAATGCCGAAACTGATCGGATACTCGAGGTCACGTAGCCAATGTGCGGCCGTGTGCCCTGCTGTGAGGATGAGGAAGCATTAAAGACAGTCTCTCGGACTGTCAATATAACGGAGCGTCCCGACCGACGGACATATGCTCCGAATGTAAAATATCTGAACCACAACATGCGGTCCCCTATGTTGTTGGACGAGAGAGGGACCTCTCTCGCTCACAGCCCGGACGGACCTGGACAAGCCAGGAACCGGACTAACAGGCTTCCTCCGATCTGTCCTCAATATGCCGTCACTGGGTGAGTACTAAAGTAATTAAAGTGCTCGCATCACCCAAATCTCCTTCCTAGACCGCAACGGACGAACCGGGCACCGAACCATTCGATGAATGTACGCTACACCGGGTGAGCTAGCGAATGTCACTCCGTAGGCGATAGACATATTCCATGAGCACTTATTGCCGCTAGCTCTTCATTAACTATGACGACAGAGGCACACTTTTGAAAGACATCTCCGTAACTTTGCGAACAAGAAACCAGAAATGCTTGGTTATAGCAAGCATAAAATAATAATATATATAGCGTCGTTCAATAATTCGAAAGTTTGTGTGACATTATTGGACTATGTCGGAACTGAGGGACGATGTCCCTGAACCGAACCAAAAATTTCTAAGTCCACCGACGCTATCAGTTTCTTATCCGGCATCGCAGCATTCTGGTCCGACGAAAGAAGCTGTAGAAGACCAAGTCAGATGACATACACAACAGCATATGTTGTTCCGAAAGGGAAAGCTCGAAATCCTCCAAATCCCTTTCGGTATCCCGTCGGACCGGATGAAACTTTCGGGCGTCCGTACCCAGCATCGTCGGATAAAAAATATGCGACAGATTCAGTTGATGCTGGGATGCTGCGATAAACTGTGCTATTTAGGAAAGCAGGTCCGTTCCCGAGGCCTGTGCAGTAGCGGTCTTACGATGCATTGCCGCCGGAAGCTCCGTGTACGTTGACTCCCGCACACTTCCTATGCGAACGTCCGGAGTCTGCAGGCCTCGTGTCCCTGGCTACCGGATGGTGTGACCTGGTCGCCGAAGAATCCTTGATCGGCGAAGCTGGTAATATATCGGCGGTCACGCAGCCAAGGTGCGGTCGTGTGCGCTGACGAGAAGAGGAAGCCTTAGCAGTCTCCGCGGACTGCATATACAACGGAGCGTCCCGAGCGATTAGGCAATTGGCGTATTTACATGAGCACTTTTCCGCTAGCCCTTCATTAATTGTGACGACGGAGGCACACTGTTGGAAGACATCACAGATACATCACCCTAATCTTGATCATCTGAAATAGAAATTGATAAAGTAGAGTGACCCTGCGGGGAAAGGACCGGAGTGTCCAATTCCCCAATAACATACCGTGACATATGCTTCCCATATTGTCATCGAAATCATACGATACAGAACAGGAGTTAATGCGAGTACACTGACCACATATAGAATGATTATAAAGTCAGAGGAAGACTTCCTCTTAATACAATTGATCAATATCCTTTCAATGTGAAAAGAAAACAAGTCCTGGTACTCGCACTAACCCCTGGCAATCAAAATACATAATAATAATATGATCCATTAATATAGAAAAAATAATTGAAATCAAAATATTTTGAAAAAATATTTTTTCAGAACAGCCCAAGTTTCTGAAAAGTAACGTTGAGCCCCAATGGATCCCAAGCCTAAGTGTGGACAAAAATTTTAAAAATATTTTAAACAATTTATTCAACACTTACGAACAATAATAATGTATCTAGTTATGATTAAAATAACATCAAGATATTATTTTCCAAAAATCCCCCCCTCACACAGAGGGCTGTTGTAAATGTAAACAATGAGTGTAAAAACACTAAAATAAGACTCCAGGCACCCAGGCCCGAAATCAGTTACCAAAAATACACTATCTGATGCAAAACAGAGACTTCCAGGGAAGAAACTGCAGAACATCAGATGGTAGATGCAGAACACAACGCCTAACAACCCGTAGGTGAAGACGTAAACATGGGGAAAAGAACAGAATTCATTCTGTTATTCAGCTAAAACTCCCAAGAAAATTTAGTAATAATAATTACAAAAACTATGCCAAAAGCATGGGAGAATAGCAAGGGGGGACTTAAAGGACAGGGAGAGAGGAAAACACTTAAAAAACAGTGTAACTAAATAATCAGAATGACAACAAAATGGCTGCTGCCTCGAAAATAAGTAACTTAACATAATTTCATTAAAAGAATTTTAAGTTACAGCCCTGATAATATTCTGTCACACATTTTTTCCTCTCCTCCTTCTCTATCCTCCTTAGAATCACCATTTCACTAATATTTATGTGTCTGGCATCATTTAAACTGAGATTTACAAGCACAAATATCAGTCAGATGTGAACTGATGAAGAGCCAAACAAAGAACGATAATTGGCGCCAATTTCGGGACGTCCTTGACACTGCGCATGCGCAGTGAGGGCAAAGTATGGAGGACCTTCAGGACATGATTTCTTTTGGTTTTAGATGCAAATTTTGGGGATTGGGCGGCAAAATTTGTGTTGGGCCCTAGAATTATAAGAGTTAGCACCAGCTAAGTCTGGGTCATTGGTACAGTATAAAAATAGTATTTATTCTCCATCTGAGGATTCTGCAACAAATAAACATTCTGAAAAAGAAAGAAAACATGTACTGGTTAAAAAAATGTATGTGTTTAAGGTTTTGTTACCTGTCATGTAGATCTTCTGGAGGTTTGTTCAGTTTTGAGGCAAGTATAGTATGCCACTTACTGTTCGCATTGTTGGAGCCATCCATGAGGAGTCGTCCTCTTTTTCTGTTATGATGGTTATGATGTACATTGTGAATTCTTTGTATCGATTGCGGCATCTGAAATGAAAGAGAGAGAAATGCAATCATCAATGTCTTCAGCATAATTTATGACCTATTGTTTGTTCGATATCAGGCTGAGCTACATATAGGAATGAAAGGAGTACTTTAGCTAGAGTACAGGTATTAAGTGCACAGCCTTTCTCTAAAAGTTTCATCATCACACCATAGCTTTTCTGGAAGAACGGAAAAGGCTAGAAAAGTTAAATACACCCTACCACTGGGCCACATAATTATTTTATAACAATTTATTCCTTAGGTGAATAAAAGAATGCCATTATTTAATGCTGGTAAAATGAGAAGAGTTAATTCTGGTTCAACCTAGCTAGTCGTTGTTGTTGGTATCGCTGAACTAAATACTCGATTTAGAATTACCTATCTTGAAATGTTGCACATGGAAATGATGCAATATCTGAAAATAAACAGCCCTGGGAAAATATATTGTTTCAATAAACGTTTGAAACATTCTATTGACATCTTGTATAACTGTTGAATATTCCTGATAAAAGAGGGAGTGATTTGATGACTTTTGGACCTAAAAAATACAATCTACTATTTCGTATTTTTGTTGTTAATTCCATGAAAAATATGTGCACATCACTGGAACTTCCCTTCAGGTCATTTTTTCTCTCTTGTGTGTTGCATGACGCCCCCCACCCCTACCCTCCCCCTTCCCCTCCCCTGTTTTCATCACCGAAAAAATTGTCTGATGGCCTATACTTGACGGGCTATATTTGACAAAGATATAGCTGTCAATATGACTCAGTATGACCCTTCCTGGATTACACGGCACACCCTCAAAATTTAAAAAATATCACTTAAAAATATTCACCTGATTTTCACAGTTGATTGCTTCAAATATGGTCAAAATTGTCTCATTTTGGAGTTAAATTTCCAAAGTGCATCGGTGGTGATAGTACTATGTTATAGAAATTCTTTATTCTCTGTCCGAGGATTCTGCAACAAATAACATTCAGAAAAAGAAAGAAAACCTGCATTGGTGAAAAAAAATGCATGTTTTTAAGGTTTTGTTACCTGTCATGTAGGTCTTCTTGTGGTTTGTTGAGTTTTCAGGCAAGTTTAGTATGACACTTACTGTTCGCTTTGTTGGAGCCATCCATGAGGAGTCGTCTTCTTTTTCTGTTATGATGGTTTTGATGTATATTGTGAGTTCTTTGTATCGATTGCAGCATCTGACATGAAAAAGAGAGAGATGCAATCATCAATGTCTTCAGCATAATTTATGACCTATTATTTGTTCGATATCAGACTGAGCTACATATAGGACTGAAAGATGAACTTTAGCAAGAGTACAGGTATTAGTGCACAGCCTTTCTCTAAAAGTTTTATCATCACACCATGGCTTTTCTGGAAGAACGGAAAAGGCTTTAAAAGTTAAATACACCCAACCACCAGGCCACATAATTATTTTATAACAATTTATTTATTAGCTGAATAAAAGAATGCCATTATTTAGTGCTGGTAAAATGAGAAGAGTTAAATCTGGTTTAACCTACCTAGTTTTTGTTGTTGGTATCGCTAAACTAAATACTTGATTTAGTATTACCTATCTTGAAATGTTGTACTCAGAAATGATGCAATCTCTTAAAATAAACAGCCCTGGGAAAATATATTGTCTCAATAAACGTTTGAAACACTCTATTGACATCTTGCATAACTGGCGAACATTCCTGATAAAAGAGGGGATGATTTGATGACTTTTGGACCTAAAAAATACAATTTACTGTTTCGTATTATTGTTGTTAATTCCCTGAAAAATATGTGCATATCACTGGAACTTCCCTTCAGGACAATTTTTCTCTCTTGTGTGTTGCATGACGCCCCCCCCCCTCCACCCTCCCCCTTCCCCTCTCCCCTGTTTTCTTAACCAAAAAAGTTGTCTGAAGGTCTATACTTGATGGGCTATACTTGTGAAAGATATAGCTCCCAGTGTGACTCAGTATGACCCTTCCTGGATTAAACGGCATGCCGTCAAAATTTCAAAATATCACTTAAATATATTCACCTGATTTTCGCAGTTGATTGCTTCAAATATGGTCAAAATTGTCTCATTTTGGAGTTAAATTTCCAATTTCCAAAGCGCATCAGTGGTGATAGTACTATGTTATAGAAATTCTTTATTCTCCATCTAAGGATTCTGCAACATATAAACATTCTGAAAAAGAAAGGAAACATGTATTGGTTAAAAGAAATGTATGCTTTAAGGTTTTGTTACCTTTCATGTGTTTCTTCTGGTGGTTTGTTGATTTTTCAGGCAAGTATAGTATGCCACTTACTGTTCACATTGTTGGAGCCATCCATGAGGAGTCGTCTTCTTTTTCTGTTATGATGGTTATGATGTATATTGAGACTTCTTTGTATCGATTGCAGCATCTGAAATGAAACAGAGAGAGATGCATTCGTCAATGTCTTCAGCATAATTTATGACCCATTGTTTGTTCGATATAACGCTGAGCTACATAGAGGACTGAAAGATGAACTTTAGCTAGAGTACAGGTATTAGGTGCACAGCGTTTCACTAAAAGTTTTATCATCACACCATGGCTTTTCTGGAAGAACGGAAAAGGCTTTAAAAGTTAAATACACCCAACCACCAGGCCACATAATTATTTTATAACAATTTATTCATTAGCTGAATAAAAGAATGCCATTATTTAGTGCTGGTAAAATGAGAAGAGTTAAATCTGGTTTAACCTACTTAGTTGTTGTTGTTGGTATCGCTGAACTAAATACTTGATTTAGTATTACCTATCTTGAAATGTTGTACTCAGAAATGATGCAATCTCTTAAAATAAACAGCCCTGGGAAAATATATTGTTTCAATAAACGTTTGAAACACTCTATTGACATCTTGCATAACTGGCGAACATTCCTGATAAAAGAGGGGATGATTTGATGACTTTTGGACCTAAAAAATACAATTTACTGTTTCGTATTTTTGTTGTTAATTCCCTGAAAAATATGTGCATATCACTGGAACTTCCCTTCAGGACAATTTTTCTCTCTTGTGTGTTGCATGACGCCCCCCCCCCCTCCCCCCTTCCCCCTCTCCTGTCTCCAGGGCAGAAAAAGTTGTCTGAAGGGCTATACTTGGCGCGCTATATTTGACAAAGATATAGCTGTCAGTATGACTCAGTATGACCCTTCCTGGATTACATGGCACACCATCAAATTTTCAAAATATCGCGTAAATATATTCACCTGATTCTCGCCGTTGATTGCTTCAAATATATTCAAAATTGTCTCATTTTGGAGTTAAATTTCCAATTTCCAAAGTGCATCGGTGGTGATAGTAGTATGTTATAGAAATTCTTTATTCTCCGTCTGAGAATACTGCAACAAATAAACATTCTGAAAAAGAAAGAAAACATGTGTTGGTTAAAAAATGTATGTTTTTAAGGTTTTGTTACGTGTCATGTAGGTCTTCTGGTGGTTTGTTGAGTTTTCAGGCAAGTATAGAATGCCACTTAATGTTTGCATTGTTGAAGCCATACATGAGGAGTCGTCCTCTTTTTCTGTTATGATGGTTATGATGTATATTGTGACTTCTTTGTATCGATTGCAGCATCTGAAATGAAAGAGAGAGAGATGCAATCATCAATGTCTTCAGCATACTTTATGATATATTGTTTGCTCGATATAAGGCTGAGCTACTTATAGGACTGAAAGATGAACTTTAGCTAGATTACAGGTATTGAGTGCACAGCCTTTCTCTAAAAGTTTTATCATCACACCATGGCTTTTCTGGAAGAACGGAAAAGGCTAGAAAAGTTAAATACACCCAACCACTGGGCCACATATTTATTTTATATCAATTTATTCATTAGGTGAATAAAAGAATGCCATTATTTAATGCTGGTAAAATGAGAAGAGTTAATTCTGGATCAACCTTCCTAGTCGCTGTTGTTGGCATCGCTGAACTAAATACTCGATTTAGAATTACCTATCTTGAAATGTTGCTCACGGAAATGATGCAATATCTTAAAATAAACAGCCCTGGGAAAATATATTGTGTCAATAAATGTTTGAAACATTCTATTGACATCTTGCATAACTGGTGAATATTCCTGATAAAAGAGGGGGTGATTTGATGACTTTTGGACCTAAAAAATACAATTTACTATTTCGTATTTTTGTTGTTAATTCCCTGAAAAATATGTGCACATCACTGGAACTTCCCTTCAGGTCAATGTTTCTCTCTTGTTTGTTGCATGACGTCCCCCCCCCCCCTCCACCCTCCCCCTTCACCTCTCCTCAAAACCGAAAAAGTTGTCTGAAGGTCTATACTTGACGGGCTATACTTGTGAAAGATATAGCTCTCAGTGTGACTCAGTATCACCCTCTCTGGATTAAACGGCGCGCCGTCAAAATTTCAAAATGTCACTTAAATATATTCACCTGATTTTTGCAGTTGATTGTCTCAAATATGGTCAAAATTGTCTCATTTTGGAGTTAAATTTCCAATTTCCAAAGTGCATCAGTGGTGATAGTACTATGTTATAGAAATTCTTTATTCTCCATCTAAGGATTCTGCAACATATAAACATTCTGAAAAAGAAAGGAAACAGGTATTGGTTAAAAAAAATGCATGTTCTTAGGGTTCTGTTACCTTTCATGTGTTTCTTTTGGTGGTTTGTTGATTTTTCAGGCAAGTATAGTATGCCACTTACTGTTTACATTGTTGGAGCCATCCATGAGGAGTCGTCTTCTTTTTCTGTTATGATGGTTATGATGTATATTGAGACTTCTTTGTATCGATTGCAGCATCTGAAATGAAACAGAGAGAGATGCATTCGTCAATGTCTTCAGCATAATTTATGACCCATTGTTTGTTCGATATAACGCTGAGCTACATAGATGACTGGAAGATGAACTTTAGCTAGAGTACAGGTATTAGGTGCACAGCGTTTCACTAAAAGTTTTATCATCACACCATGGCTTTTCTGGAAGAACGGAAAAGGCTAGAAAAGTTAAATACACCCAACCACTGGGCCACATATTTATTTTATATCAATTTATTCATTAGGTGAATAAAAGAATGCCATTATTTAATGCTGGTAAAATGAGAAGAGTTAATTCTGGATCAACCTTCCTAGTCGCTGTTGTTGGCATCGCTGAACTAAATACTCGATTTAGAATTACCTATCTTGAAATGTTGCTCACGGAAATGATGCAATCTCTTAAATTAAACAGCGCTAGGAAAATATATTGTTTCAATAAAAGTTTGAAACATTCTATTGACATCTTGCATAACTGGTGAATATTCCTGATAAAAGAGGGGGTGATTTGATGACTTTTGGAGCTAAAAAATACAATTTACTATTTCGTATTTTTGTTGTTAATTCCCTGAAAAATATGTACACATCACTGGAACTTTCCTTCAGGACAATTTTTCTCTCTTGCGTGTTGCATGACGCCCCCCCCCCCCCCTCCCCCCTTCCCCTCCCCTGTTTTCAGGGCAGAAAAAGTTGTCTGAAGGGCTATACTTGACAGGCTGTACTTGAGAAAGATATAGCTGTCAGTTTGACTCAGTATGACCCTTCCTGGATTACACGGCACACCCTCTAAATTTCAAAATATTACTTAAATATATTCACCTAATTTTCGCAGTTGATTGCTTCAAATATGTTCAAAATTGTCTCATTTTGGAGTTAAATTTCCAATTTTCAAAGTGCATCGGTGGTGATAGTACTATGTTATAGAAATTCTTTATTCTCTGTCTGAGGATTCTGCAACAAATAAACATTCTGAAAAAGACAGAAAACATGCATTGGTTAAAAAAAATGAATGTTTTTAAGGTTTTGTTACCTGTCATGTAGGTCTTCTTGTGGTTTGTTGAGTTTTCAGGCAAGTTCAGTATGCCACTTACTGTTCACTTTGTTGGAAACATCCATGAGGACTCGCCTTCTTTTTCTATTATGATGGTTATGATGTATATTGTGACTTCTTTGTATCGATTGCAGCATCTGAAATGAAAGAGAGAGAGATGCAATCATCAATGTCTTCAGCATACTTTATGACCTATTGTTTGTTCGATATCAGGCTGAGCTACATATAGTACTGAAAGATGAACTTTAGCTAGAGTACAGGTATTGAATACACAGCCTTTCTCTAAAAGTTTTATCATCACACCATGGCTTTTCTGGAAGAACGGAAAAGGCTAGAAAATTTAAATACACCCAACCACCGGGCCACATAATTATTTTATAACAATTTATTCATTAGCTGAATAAAAGAATGCCATTATTTAATGCTGGTAAAATGAGAAGAGTTAATTGTGGATCAACCTAGCTAGTCGTTGTTGTTGGTGTCGCTAAACTAAATACTTGATTTAGTATTACCTATCTTGAAATGTTGCACTCGGAAATGATGCAATCTCTTAAAATAAACAGCCCTGGGAAAATATATTGTTTCAATAAACATTTGAAACATTCTATTGACATCTTGCATAATTGTTGAATATTCCTGATAAAAGAGGGTGTGATTTGATGACTTTTGGACATAAAAAATAGAATTTACTATTTCGTATTTTTGTTGTTAATTCCCTGAAAAATATGTGCACCTCACTGGAACTTCCCTTCATGTCAATGTTTCTCTCTTGTTTGTTGCATGACGCACCACCCTTCCCCCTCCCCTGTTTTGAGGGCAGAAAATGTCGTCTGAATGGCAATACTTAACGGGCTATACTTGACAAAGATATAGCTGTCAGTATGTCTCAGTATGACCCTTCCTGGATTACACCACACACGGACAAATTTCCAAAATATCACGTAAATATATTCACCTGATTTTCGAGTTGAATGCTTCAAATATGGTCAAAATTGTCTCATTTTGGAGTTAAAATTCCAATTTCCAATGTGCATCAGTGGTGATAGTACTATGTTATAGAAATTCTTTAATCTCCGTCTGAGGATTCTGCAACAAATAAACATTCTGAAAAAGAAAAAAAACATGTATTGGTTAAGAAAATGTATGTTTTTAAGGTTTTGTTACCTGTCATGTACGTCTACTGGTGGTTTGTTGAGGTTTCAGGCAAGTATAGTATGCAACTTACTGTTCGCATTGTTGGAGCCATCCATGAGGAGTCGTCCTCTTTTTCTGTTATGATGTTTACGATGTATATTGTGACTTCTTTGTGTTGATTGCAGCATCTAAAATGAAAGAGAGAGAGATGCAATCATCAAAGTCTTCAGCGAATTTTATGACCTATTGTTTGTTCGATATCAGGCTGACCTACATATAGGACTGAAAGATGAACTTTAGCTAGAGTACAGGAATTAGGTGCACAGCCTTTCTCTAAAAGTTTTATCATCACACCATGGATTTTCTGGAAGAACGGAAAAGGCTAGAAAAGGTAAATACACCCAATCACCGGGCCACATAATTATTTTATATCAATTTATTCATCAGCTGAATAAAATAATGCCATTATTTAATGCTGGTAAAATGAGAAGAGTTAATTCTGGATCAACCTAGCTAGTCGTTGTTGTTGGTATCGCTGAACTAAATACTTGATTTAGAATTACCTATCTTGAAATGTTGCACTCGGAAATGATGCAATCTCTTAAAATAAACAGCCCTGGAAAAATATATTGTTTCAATAAACGTTTGAAACATTCTATTGACAATTTGCATAATTGTTGAATATTCCTGATAAAAGAGGGGGTGATTTGATGACTTTTGGACCTAAAAAATACAATTTACTATTTCGTATTTTTGTTGTTAATTCCCTGAAAAATATGTGCACATCACTGGAACTTCCCTTCAGGTTAATTTTTCTCAGTTGTTTGTTGCATGACGCCCACCCCCCCCCTTCCCCCATCACCTGTTTTCAAGGCGGAAAAAGTAGTCTGAAGGGCAATACTTGACTGGCTATACTTGACAAAGATATAGCTGTCAGTATGACACAGTATGACCCTTCGTGGATTACACGGCGCACCATCAAAATTTCAAAATATCACTTAAATATATTCACCTGTTTTTCGCAGTTGATTGCTTCAAATATGTTAAAAAGTGTCTCATTTTGGAGTTAAAATTCCAATTTCCAAAGTGCATCGGTGCTGATAGTACTATGTTATAGCAATTATTTATTCTCTGTCTGAGGATTCTGCAACAAATAAACATTCTGAAAAAGAAATAAACATGTATTGGTAAAGAAAATATATGTTTTTACAGTTTTGTTACGTGTCATGTAGGTCTTCTTGTGGTTTGTTGAGTTTTCAGGCAAGTATAGAATGCCATTTACTGTTCACATTCTTGGAGCCATTCATGAGGAGTCTTCTTTTTCTGTTATGATGGTTATGATGTATATTGTGACTTCTTTGTATCGATTGCAGCATCTAAAATGAAAGAGAGAGAGGGAGAGATGCAGTCATCAATGTCTTCAGCATAATTTATGACCTATTGTTTGTTCGATATCAGGCTGAGCTACATATAGGACTGAAAGATGAACTTTAGCAAGAGTACAGGTATTAGTGCACAGCCTTTCTCTAAGAGTTTTATCATCACTTTTCTGGAAGAATGAAAAAGGCTTGAAAAGTTAAATACACCCAACAACTGGGCCACATAATTATTTTATAACAATTTATTCATTAGCTGAATAAAAGAATGTTATTATTTAATGCTGGTAAAATGAGAAGAGTTAATTCTGGATCAGCCTAGCTAGTCGTTGTTGTTGGTATCGCTGAACTAAATACTTGATTTAGAATTACCTATCTTGAAATGTTGCACTCGGAAATGATGCAATCTCTTAAAATAAACAGCCCTGGGAAAATATATTGTTTCAATAAACGTTTGAAACATTCTATTTACAATTTGCATAATTGTTGAATATTCCTGATAAAAGAGGGGTGATTTGATGACTTTTGGGCCTAAAAAATGCAATTTACTATTTCGTATTTTTGTTGTTAATTCCCTGAAAAATATAGGCGCAACACTGGAACTTCCCTTCAGGTCAATTTTTCTCTCTTGTTTGTTGCATGACGCCTAACCACCCCACCCACCCCTTCCCCTCTCCCCTGTTTTCATCGCAGAAAAAGTTGTCTGAAGGGCTATACTCGACTGGCTATACTTGGGAAAGGTATAGCTCTCAGTATGACTCAGTATGATCCCCTCTGGATTAAACGGCACGCCGTCAAAAGTTCGAAATATTACTTAAATATATTCACCTGATTTTCGCAGTTGTTTGCTTCAAATATGGTCAAAATTCTCTCATTTTGGAGTTAAATTTGCTGTTTCCAAAGTGCATCGGTGGAGATAGTACTATGTTATAGGAATTCTTTATTCTCCATCTGAGGATTCTGCAACAAATGAACATTCTGAAAAAGAAAAAAAACATGTACTGGTTAAAAAAGTTAAAAAATTTATAGTAATTCATATAGTTTTTATGCTTACCGATGACCCAGACATAGCTGGTGCTAACTCTTAAAATTCTAGGGCCAAACACAAATTTTGCCCCCAATCCCCAAAATTTGCATCTAAAACCAAAAGAAATCATGTCCTGAAGGTCCTCCATACTTTGCCCCACTGCACATGCGCAGTGTCAAGGACGTCACGAAATTGGCGCCAATTATCATTCTTACAAACAGTGCCTGGTCAGCGCTATGTACTCAGCGGGGAGGTATGAGTTCCCTACTCCTGGGAGGGCCATCCCCGTCTGGGTCATTGGTAAGTATAAAAAATATATAAATTACTATAAATTTTTTAACATTTTTATACTGTAACAATGACCCAGACATAGCTGAATAGTAAAAAGGCTGGAGGGCCTACGACATAGAGGAAAATCCAATAAGCTCAACTATATAAATAGAGTCAACCCCTCGAGGAGAAAAGGAGTATTAGGCTTTACATGTATCTTTCTTATTTTATGATAAATTAGAAAGACACAACACCCTTCATAATTGAGCATAATAACATTCATGTTCTCTATTAACACCCAGTATAACCCTTTATACTAATTATTTTTAAAGTAAGCCAATAAATAAAGTTAGTCCAGAGAATTGAGACTCTTTATATTCTCTTAAAAGTGTCCGAGGATTGTATATTAACGCCCGTTTGACACGTGACATATACAAATGCTTCAAACCGAGCTACACTTTAAAAATATGACATGAATGAATTTTTAACATTAATATTACACTTTAAAACCATCCCGGTAACGACTCAGAATTACTGACTCCGGAGGAGGAATCCCCTTGATTTTCACTATAAAGCAGGTGACCTAAGGGAACACCCCTACCCCCTTCCCCTTGCCCTGGGTCAAATAGCCCAGAGCGAAGAGGGCTGCAGGATGGAGTCACTGCCGGAACAGAAAGCCTGCATAACTATAGTTGCAACTGTTTAGTGGACAACATTCTGAGCAACAGATAACGGACCTAAACAATGCAGGTCTCCAGAAATGGACTCAATATTTCTGAGATAAAAATTCGTGAATGTTGATGGCTGAGACCAATATGCAGCCTTCATTAAATCTGTAATAGCAACACTATTTGCGTAAGCCCAAGATGTAGAAAGAGCTCTTACTTCATGAGCGGAAATCTTAAGCACAGACTGCTGGGAAGAAGATAAATTCTCATAAGCAGTACGGATCGTTAATTGAATCCATCTAGCAATAGAATGGACCAAAATGTCCTTTCTATTAGGCATCAGAGACAGAAAGAAACGTTTTCGTCCCTTTCTGATAAACTGAGATCTTTGTTTATAAATACGTAAGGCTCTAACAGGACAGAGTAAAGGCCTACGCCCGTCTGAAGACGGAAGGGCCTTAATAACAATAGGTTCCGGATATTTTTTAGGAGTCTGATTGTTAGCTAAAAATCCAACATTAGTGGTAAAGGTAATAGTGTTCCCGACACTACGATAGTGAGAATCATCCACCGATAGTGCATGAAGCTCACTGACTCTTCTAGCAGAAGAGAAAGCTAAGAGAAATGCTGTCTTATAAGACAAGAATTTGAAATCTACTGTCCCAAGAGGCTCAAATGGCTTTTCTTTCAGTTTAAGAAGAACCCAAGCGCTAAATTCCATTTAGGAATTAATCTAAGAGTTCTGGGTCTATTTATCGAGAAGTTTCTAACTAATTTAGATAAAGAGACATTAGATCCAATTTGTAAACTATCATGGTGTGCATAGGTATCAGATAACATAGACCTATAACCTTTAATAGTAACAGGCTGCCGTTTGATCTCGTCAGACAAGTATACTAGAAAGTTTGCAATGTCTGGTATGGAGGGATCAAAAATATCAACAGAACGATCCCTACACCAACGACAAAAGACTTTCCACTTAGCCACATAGTTTAGCGAAGAGGAGGTTCTCCTACAGTTAGAAATCGCGTCCACTGCTCGTCCTGTAAAATGCTTGCTGTGCAAGAAGGACCGCACAACGGAAATACGTGAAGGTTGAGACCTTGCGGGTTGTGATGAAGTTGACGTGATTCTCCCTGCGAAAGAAGTTCCTCTCGTGGAGGAAGTTTTCGCGGTAGGTCCCACAACAGACACCTGAGTAGATTTATCCACGGTCTCTGTGGAGACAGAGATGCTACCAACAGAATTTTGCATTGAGATTGTTTTATCTTCAGCAATATTTGCTGAATTAATGGCGCTGGAGGATACGCATATCCTATCATTCCGTCCCACGAGATCGATAGAGCGTCTACTGCATATGCTCGGGGATTCGGACATGGTGACACATACGTCTGCAACTGATTGTTGAGTTGTGTCGCAAATAAGTCTATCATTGGCCGTTCCCATTGGTAGCAAATCTGATTGAATACCTGTTTGTTAAGAGTCCATTCTGACGGCAACAAGCGACCCTTCCGAGAAAGGGAGTCTGCTAAAACATTCAGACGACCCGGAATATGACGGACCAAAGGTAGAACTTGGTGTTCTAGAACAAACAGAAGGATTCTTTCCGTTAAATTGAATAACGGAATGGAATGAGTGTCTCCCTGGTTCCGGATATACGCCACTACTGTCGTATTGTCGGACAGGATTTGGACATGTGCTTTCTGAATAATGTTCATCCAATGACGTAATGTAAGCCAAACTGACATCATTTCCTTGATGTTTATGTGCTTGCTTAGAAATTGCGAATCCCAAAGACCCTGGCACTTCGAATCCGTTGGGATCAATGTTGCACCCCAACCTGTTTGACTGGCATCCGTCATAATCGTAAAACCCGGATCCGGCAACTGCAGTGGAACTCCCTGAGTCAACCACTGAATGTTTGCCCAGGTCTGAATCTCTTTTTTTACTTGATTTGACAAGAGAACGTCTATATCGAGCGAATGAATCTTTACACTCCAATTCTGAGTCAAGAAAATTTGGAGAGGACGAGTGCGCAACCGCCCCATCGGAATGAGATCCGCAGCGGCTCCGCACAGACCTATCAGTCTCATGAACTCCCTCGCTGTGACTTTGAGTGAAGACAATAGCGAGCATAACAACTGATTAACTTCGCTCTGGTTAATGGCAGACGAACGAGATTGTTGTGCATCTCGAAGCTTATTCCCAGATGAGTGAATGACTTGGACGGCACCAGATCCGACTTCTCCTCGTTTATAATAAAACCGAGACGTCGGAGTAATAGAAGCAGATTCTGCACATCGTTCTGAAGCGTTAACTCGTTGCCGTACCTCTGAAGAATGTCGTCCAGGTAGGCCGACGTTACCGCAGACGAATGAGCTCGGAAATGTATCATTACCGAGTTCATTATTCGAGTGAAAGCTCAGGGTGCTAGGTTCAATCCGAAGCACATCGCCCGGAATTGATATACAACTCCTAGGACTGCGAAGCGTAGATACTTTCTGAATGTCGGACGTATCATGATGTGAAAGTACGCATCTTTGAGATCTATGCTTGTAGCATAGTCGATCACCCCAATACTCGCTCTGACCAACCGAATCGTCTCCATATAGAACTTCGGAGCGATGATCAGCTTGTTTATCCAGCTCAGATCTATGACTGGACGGAACGAGCCGTCTGGTTTCGGAACCAGAAACAGATGGCTGTAGAAACCCGGTGATTCCTGGTCTTCTACGACCTCTACCGCGTTCATCACCAGAAGAGACTGTACTTCCGATAAAAGAGCATCTCTTTTCTGCGGATTTGACGGAAGCTGAGTCCATTTTGAACTTCGAGTTAATGGAGGCTTTCGTTTGAAGGATATTCTTAGTCCTTCCGAAATTACCCCTCGGACCCAGGGGTCGTCCGTAATCGACGCCCACTCGTCTGTAAAACTCGATAACCTTCCGCCCACCGGAACACGATAGAGGTTCAAACCATCACCTCCTGGACCTGCGAGGCCTGCGGAAGGGGAAACTACGTCCTCCACGATCCGCACCTCGTCCTGTCGACCTCGGGACGTCAGACCGGTTGTCTCGGCCCGAATAACGTCCCGTACGTGAGTCGCTGCCTTGACGGTCTCTAGAATAAGACCTAGAGGACGTATAAGAACCTCTATAGGAACTTCTCTTGGGCGTATTAGTCCCAGGCCTGTCTTACTCTTATCTGCTGTATCCGACTTTTTGGAAGCGGATTTAAAAAGCAGAAAATCCGAAGCTTTCTTAGTTATCTTATCATAGATTGCTGAAAGCTTGCCGTCGAAGAGAAGCTCTCCGGAGACCGAAGTGACTCTGAGAGAGTTCTTCACCTTACTATCCACATGCGTGGATGTAGCTAGGGCTGCGTCACGTCTAACCAACTCCAGGTTTGCCACTGAAAGGGCGGAGTTATACGTGGAATAAGCTACTGCCCTTGAAAGAAGTCTTAATGAGGATTGTATATCCTGGAATTCTTTCCCTTGAAGACGCAATGATAACGCCTTAGTAAGGTGGTCTGCGTATGATAAAGCGTCTAAGTTAACTCTGTTAGACATTATTGTCATTTCCAACGTCGTGGTTGTAATTGACATAGACGAGGGTATAGACAATTCTAGGTCTTCCGCCTCGTCGTCTAGACGCAGAGGAACTCTCGGTATGCTCTGACCTGCCGTTTCGAATTTATTCCTTGAATTGATGAAAGGCACAGTGAGAGCATTAGCAGACAAGAAACCAGCTTTGCCTGTTTTGGAAGCAAGCTTATAGATAGCGTCGCTCAATAATTCGAATGTTCTTGTGACATTATTGGACTGTGTCGGAAACTCAGGGACGATGTCTCTGAACCGCTCAAAGAATTCTGTGTCCAATGACGCTCTATCAGTCTCTTATCCGGCATCGCAGCAGTCTGGCCCGACGGAACAACTTGTGGAAGGTAATGCCGGATGAAATCTACGGCGGCTTTATGTTGTTCCGAAAGGGAAAGCTCCAAATCCTCAGTATCCCTTTCGCCATCCTGTCAGACCTCATGATGTTCTCGGTCGTCCGTACCCGATGCTTCGGCGGAGCGTACCGACCCAGCGTCGTCGGATAATTCTTGATCCGACATAGGTTCCGTCGTTTGCTGGGATGCTGCGATAATTTGTGCTATTTGGGATAGCACGTCCGTCACTGAGGCCCGTGGAGTAGCGGTCTTACGCTGCTTAGCCGCTGGAAGCTCCGTGTAAACTGACTCCTGCATATTTCTCTTATGCGAACGTCCGGAGTCTACAGGCCTCTTATCCCTGACTACCGGATGGCGTGACCTGGTCGCTGTGGAATCCCTGATTGGCGAAGCTGGCTGGATATCCTCGGTCACGTGTGCGCTGCTGAGAGGATGAGGAAGCCTTTTGGACAGTCTCTCCGGACTGTCTATATAACGGAGCGTCCCGAGCGGCGGACGTATGCTCCGAGTGCGAAACATTTTGTACCACAACATCTGGTCCCAGATGTTGTTGTACCAGAGAGGGGCCTCTCTCGCTCGCAACCCGGATGGACCTGGACGAGCTAGGAACCGGACTACTAGGCTTCCTCCGTTCTCTCCTCTTATCCGCCGTCACTGGGTCGATGAATGGACGCTACATCGGGCGAGCTAGTGGACGTCAACGCCGTCGATCCTACTAGGAACCTCAATTGGCGTATCTCCATGAGCACTTTTGCCGATAGCTCTTCATTTAATTGTGATGACGGAGGCACACTATTGGAAGACATCACGGAAACATCACCCTGTTCTTGTTCCTCTGAAATAGAGATTGAGAAAGGACCGCCATGGCCCTTTCCCCGCTAATAACATACCGTGACACACGTTTCCAATGTTTGTCATCCCAATATTCACATACTGAACAGGAGTTAGTGCGAGTACACTGACTACAATTAATACAATGATCATGAAAGTCAGAGGAAGATTTCCTCTTATTACAATTTGAACAATATCCTTTCATAGTGAAAAGAATACAAAAAGTCCTAGTACTCGCACGAACCCCTGAAAACAAAGATACATAATAACATGATCCATTAACATAGAAAAAATAATTGAAATCAAAAAGAAATTTTGAAAAAATATTTTTTCAGCAAAGCCCAAGTTTCTGAAAAGTAACGTTGAGCCCCAATGGATCCCAAGCCTAAGTGTGGACAAAAATTTCAAACATTTTTTAAAAATTAATGCAACACTTACGAATAATAATAATGTATCTTGTAATGAATTAAACTAGTACAAAGACAAAAAATCCCCCTCACACAGAGACCGTTGACAATGTAAACAAGAAGTGTATAAACACCAGAAACATGACTCCAGGCACTGATAACCCTGGCCCGAAATCAGTTACCAATAATACACTATCTGATGCAAAACATTGACTTCCAGGGAAGAAACTGCAGAACATCAGATGGTAGATGCAGAACACTACGCCTAAACACCCATGGGTGAGAACGTAAACATGGGGAAAAGAACAGAATTCATTCTGTTACCTAGCTAAATCTCCCAAGAAATTTTAGTAATAATATTACTCAAAAGTATGCCAAAAGCATGGGAGAATAGCAAGGGGGGACTTAAAGGAAAAGGAGAGAGGAAACACTGAGCAAGCAGTGAAACTTAATAGCAAGAATGACAACAACAGGCCCATGCCTCGAAAATAGGCAACTTAACATAATTTCATTAAAAAAATTTAAGTTACAGCCCTAAATATTTTCTGTCACTCATTTTTCCTCTCCTCCTTCTATATCCACTTTAGATCCACCATTTCTCTAATATTTATGTGGCTGGCATCATTTAAACTGAGATTTACAAGCACAAATATCAGTCAGATGTGAACTGATGAAGGGCCAAACAAAGAATGATAATTGGCGCCAATTTCGGAACGTCCTAGAATTTTAAGAGTTAGCACCAGCTATGTCTGGGTCATTGGTACAGTATAAAAATATTTGTATGTTTTTAAGGTTTTGTTACCTGTCATGTAGGTCTTCTTGTGGTTTATTCAGTTTTCAGGCAAGTATAGTATGCCACTTACTGTTCGCTTTGTTGGAGCCATCCATGAGGAGTCGTCTTCTTTTTCTGTTATGATGGTTATGATGTATATTGTGACTTCTTTGTATCGATTGCAGCATCTGAAATGAAAGAGAGATAGATGCAAGCATCAATGTCTTCAGCATAATTTATTACCTATTGTTTGTTCGATATCAGGATGAGCTACATATAGGACTGAAAGATGAACTTTAGCTAGAGTACAGGTATTGAGTGCACAGCCTTTCTCTAAAACTTTTGTCATCACACCATGGCTTTTCTGGAAGAACGAAAAAGGCTAGAAAAGTTAAATACACCCAACCACCGGGCCACATAATTATGTTATAACAATTTATCCATTAGATGAATAAAAGAATGCCATTATTTAATGCTGGTAAAATGAGAAGAGTTGATTCTGGACAAACCTAGCTAGTCATTGTTGTTGGTATCGCTGAACTAAATACTTGATTTAGTATTACCTATCTTGAAATGTTGCACTCGGAAATGATGCAATCTCTTAAAATAAACAGCCCTGGGAAAATATATTGTTTCAATAAACGTTTGAAACATTCTATTGACAATTTGCATAATTGTTGAATATTCCTGATAAAAGAGGGGATGATTTGATGACTTTTGGACTTGAAAAATACAATTTACTATTTCGTATTTTTGTTGTTAATTCCCTGAAAAATTTGTGCACATCACTGGAACTTTCATTCAGGTCATTTTTTCTCTCTTGTGTGTTGCATGACGCCCTCCTCCCCATTCCCCCTCCCCTGTTTTCAGGACAGAAAATGTTGTCTGAAGGGCTATACTTGACGGACTATACTTGAGAAAGATATAGCTGTCAGTTTAACTCAGTATGACCCTTCCTGGATTACACGGCACACCGTCAAAAGTTCAAAATATTACTTAAATATATTCACCTGATTTTCGCAGTTGATTGCCTCATATATGGTGAAAATTGTCTCATTTTGGAGTTAAATTTCCAATTTGCAAAGTGCATCGATGGTGTCAGTACTATGTTATAGAAATTCTTTATTCTCTGTCTGAGGATTCTGCAACAAATAAACATTCTGAAAAAGAAAGAAAACATGTATTGGTTAAAAAAAATGTATGTTTTTAAGGTTTTGTTACCTGTCATATAGGTCTTCTTGTGGTTTTTGAGTTTTCAGGCAAGTATAGTATGCCACTTACTGTTCGCTTTGTTGGAGCCATCCATGAGGAGTCGTCTTCTTTTCCTGTTATGATGGTTATGACGTATATTGTGACTTCTTTGTATCGATTGCTGCATCTGAAATGAAAGAGAGAGAGAGATGGAATCATCAATGTCTTCAGCATAATTTATGACCTATTGTTTGTTCGATATCAGGCTGAGCTACATATAGGACTTAAAGATGAACTTTAGCTGGAGTACAGGTATTGAGTGCACAGTCTTTCTCTAAACGTTTTATCATCACACCATAGTCCAGGCACATTGGACATAAAAATGAGAAAGTAAGGAAAAAAATCGGAGAAAGCTGATTTTTTTTATATGTTTCCGGGACATACATTGCGGTTAAAGTGTGAAAAGTCCACGCGAATCCGAGTTGAGCTTTTTTAGTTATAGCGTTTTTTTGATGAAAAAAAATTTTTTTAAAAAAATTCGACCCAGCTCCATATTTCTCATTCTTATTCGCCTTAGTAGGGTGAGAATCATAAATATCATGCTGAATTATATTGAGAATACATATCCCCAACAGAAAGTTAAAAAATTTATAGTAATTTATATATTTTTTATACTTACCAATGACCCAGACATAGCTGGTGCTAACTCTTAAAATATAGGGCCAAACACAAATTTTGCCCCCCAATCCCCAAAATTTGCATCTAAAACTAAAGAAAACATGTCCTGAAAGGCCCTCCACACCTCGCCCCCACTGCGCATGCGCAGTGTCAAGGACGTTCCGAAATTGGCGCCATTAATCATTCTAATAACCAGTGCCTGGTAAGCGCTATGTACTCAGTGGGGAGGCAAGAGTTCCCAACTCCTGGGAGGGCCATCCCCGTCTGGGTCATTGGTAAGTATAAAAAATATATAAATTACTATAAATTTTTTAACATTTTTATACTGTACCAATGACCCAGACATAGCTGAATAGTAAAAAGGCTGGAGGGCCAAGGACATAGAGCAAAATGGAATACGCTCAATAAAATAAAATAGAGTCATCCCCTGTAGGGAAAAAGAAGTAATAGGCCTTACATGTATCTTTCTTATTTATGATAAATTAGAAAGATACAACACCTTCCAAAATTGTGGGATACATCCATGTACTCTATTAATATCCAATACTAATAATTTTTAAAGTAAGCCAATAAATAAAGTAAGTCTAGAGAATAGAGACTCTTATACTCCTAAAAGTGTCTGAGGATTGCATAATCATGTCCGTTGACATATGCAATATTCAAAAGCTATACTTTAAAAACTAAGACTTGAATGAATTTTAAAAACCTAAACTTCTCACTAAACAACCATCCCAATAACAGCTCAGAATTACTAACTCCGGAGGAGGTATCCCCTTGTTTTCATAGTAAAACAGGTGACCCAAGGGAACACCCTCCCCCCCCCCCCCCCCCCCTTTTTCTTGCCCTGGGTCAAATAGCCCAGAGCGAAGAGGGCAGCCGAACGGAGACACTGCCGAAACAGACAGCCTACCTAGCTATAGTAGCAACTGTTAAGTGAATGACATTCTGAGCAGTAGATAATAGACCTAACAATAGAGGCCTCCAGAAATGGACTCGATATTTCTAAGATAAAATTCATGAATGTGGATGGCTGAGCGCAATGAGCGGCCTTCAAAAATCTATAATAGCGACACTATTAATGTAAGCCCAAGAAGTAGAAGAACTCTTACTTCATGAGCCGAAATCTTAAGCACAACTGCTAAGTCAATGATATACCATAAGCAGTACCGATAGTTAATAGAATCCCTTAACAATAAAATGGAGCGTAACGTCCTTCTACTAGACATCAAAGACAGAAGAAGCTTACGCCCTTGTAATAAACAGATATCTGTTTATAAATACATAAACTGTACCCGGAAAGAGTAAAGGCCTATGCCCATACGAAGACGGAAGGACCTTAAAATAATAGGTTCCGGATAATAGGAGCCTAACTCTTATGCAACAATCCAACCTAAATAGTAACGGAAGTATTGATTCCGAAACTATGAAAGTGAAAATCATCCGTCGATAGTGCATGAAACTCACTGACTCTACAGTAAAAGAGAAACCAACAGAATTACTGTCTAAAAGGTCAGAATTTGAAAACTACTGTTTCCAGAGGCTCAAATGATTACTTAGCTAAATAAGAACCGAAGTTAAAATCCGTATAGGAATTTAATCTAAAGATTCTAAGTCTATTTATCAAAAAGTTACAAACTGACTTAGATAAAGAGACAAAAGACTCAATTGTAAACTATCGTAGAGTGCATAGGTATGAGGTAACATAAACCTATAACCTAAATAATAAGAGGCTGCAGTAGATCTTGTGAAACAAGTATACTAAAAAATAGCAATGAGTAGTATGGAGGGATCAACAATATGAACATAATGATCCCTACACCACGACGGAAGAGCCTCCACTTTAGCCGCATAGAATAGCGAAGAAGAGGATCTCCTATAGTAAGAAATCGCGTCCAAAGCTCGTCCAGTACAGTGCTTACAATGCAATACGGACCACACAACAGAATACATGAAGGTTGCGACCTTGCTGGTTGTGATAAAGATGACACGATTTACCCAGTGAAAAAGATCCTCATATAGAGGAAGATTTCACGTTAAGACCCACAGTAGACAAGAGAGTAAATTACTCATGATCTCTGTGAAGATAGAGATGCTATCAACAGAAATGTATTGTGGTTGTTTATCTTAGCAATACCTGCTAAAACAACAGCGCCGGAGGATACGCGTATCCTATCATTCAGTCCTATAGATCAATAGAGCGTTAACAATATTAGCTCAGAGATCTGGACAAGCCAACACATACGTCTGCAATTGATTAGCAAGCTGTGTCATAAATAAATCATCATTGGGCGCTCCCATAGATAGCAAATCTGATTGAATACTTGTTTGTTGAGAGTTCATTCTGACAGCAACAAGCGACCCGTAAGAGAACGGGAGTTCGATAAAACAATTAGACGACCCGGAATATGACGGACCAAAACTGAACTTGGTGTACTATAACCAACAGACGGATTCTTTCCATTAAATTGAATAACGGAAACAAAAGAGTGCCTCCCTGGTTCCGGAGATACGCCACTACTGTCGAATTAAAGGACAGGAATTTGGGCATGCGTTTCTGAATAATGTTCATGCAATGACATAAAGCAAGCCTAAAAAACATTATTCCGCGGAAGTTAAACTGATTGCTAAAAGACTGCGGAACCCAAAGACCCTGGCACTTCGAATCCGTAGGGATCAGTATTATATCCCAATCTGTTTGACTGGCAACCGTCATAACAGCCACACTCGGGTCCGGCAACTGCGGCGGCACTCTCTGAGTCAACCACCGAATGTTTGCCCCAGTCTGAATCTCTTGTAACACTAGATAGACAAGAGAACGTATAAATCGAGCAATTCATGGATTGCCGAAAAGTTGCCGTCGAAGAGAAGCTCCTCCGAGAACGCAGCGACTCTGAGAGAGTTCTTAACCTTACTATCCACGCGTGTGGATGTAGCTAGGGCTGCGTCACGTCTAACTAACTCCAATCAGCCACTGAAGGGCAGAGTTATACGTGAACAAACTACTGCCCTCAAAAGAAATTACATTGAGAATAATATCCCGTAAATCTTTTCTTGAAGACGTAATGATAACGCCTCAGTAAGGCGGATTACGTATAATAAAGCGTCTAAGTTAAATCTACTATACATAATGTCGTTCCCAACACTGAAATTGGAAAAGACATAAACGGCGAAAAAGAATATATGCAGTCTTTAATCACACCGTCTAGACGCATATGAACTCTCGGTATGCCCTGCTCTGCCAAAATAAACTATTTGTATAAATGATAAAATGGCAGAAATGAGCAAGCGCGGACAAGAAACTAAACTATCATGCTTAGTAGCAGGCTTGTATATATATATATATATAGCGTCGAAAAATAAAACACATGTTGTAATGACAATATTGGACTGCGTCGGTAAGTCAGGGACAATGTCCCTGAACCGATCGAAAAATCCGAGTCCAATGACGCTATAAGTCTCTTATCCAAGATCGCAGCAATGAAGTCCGAAATAATAATCACTGGAAGATAATGCCAGAAGATATGAAAGGCATCTTCCGCTACTACTAAAGGGAAAACTCGAAATCTTTCGAATCCCTTTCGCCATCCTGTCGGACCCTATAAAGCGTTCGGTCGTCCGTAGCTGATGCAACCGCGGACCGCACCGACCCAGCGCCGTCGGATAATTCCTGATTCGACCGAGAAACTGTCAATTGCTGGGATGCTGCGAAACAACTGTGCTAACTCGGATAGCACGTCCGTCACTGAGGCCTGAGGAGAAGCGGTCTTACGATGCATTGCCGCTGGAAGCTCCGTGATCGTTACCCCGTGCATACTTCCAATATGCGAGCGAACGGAGTGTA
This sequence comes from Pictodentalium vernedei, assembly GCA_031216915.1. NCBI lineage: Eukaryota > Metazoa > Mollusca > Scaphopoda > Dentaliida > Dentaliidae > Pictodentalium > Pictodentalium vernedei. The sequence continues at coordinate 293,016,311 of CM062295.1, read as the reverse complement.
TAGGCCTCGTGTCCCTTGGCTACCGGATGGCGCGACCTATTCGCCGTGGAATCACTGAATGCCGAAACTGATCGGATACTCGAGGTCACGTAGCCAATGTGCGGTCGTGTGCCCTGCTGTGAGGATGAGGAAGCATTAAAGACAGTCTCTCGGACTGTCAATATAACGGAGCGTCCCGACCAACAGACATATGCTCCGAATGTAAAATATCTGAACCACAACATGCGGTCCCCTATGTTGTTGGGCGAGAGAGGGACCTCTCTCGCTCACAGCCCGGACGGACCTGGACAAGCCAGGAACCGGACTAACAGGCTTCCTCCGATCTGTCCTCAATCTGCCGTCACTGGGTGAGTACTAAAGTAATTAAAGTGCTCGCATCACCCAAATCTCCTTCCTAGACCGCAACGGACGAACCCGGCAGCCGAACCATTCGATGAATGTACGCTACACCGGGTGAGCTAGCGAATGTCACTCCGTAGGCGATAGACATATTCCATGAGCACTTATTGCCGCTAACTCTTCATTAACTATGACGACAGAGGCACACTTTTGAAAGACATCTCCATAACACTTCGAACAAGAAACCAGAAATGCTTGGATAGCAAGCATAAAATAATAATATATATAGCGTCGTTCAATAATTCGAAAGTTTGTGTGACATTATTGGACTATGTCGGAACTGAGGGACGATGTCCCTGAACCGAACCAAAAATTTCTAAGTCCACCGACGCTATCAGTTTCTTATCCGGCATCGCAGCATTCTGGTCCGACGAAAGAAGCTGTAGAAGACCAAGTCAGATGACATACACAACAGCATATGTTGTTCCGAAAGGGAAAGCTCGAAATCCTCCGAATCCCTTTCGGTATCCCGTTGGACCGGATGAAACTTCGGACGTCCGTACCCGCTTCCGCGGAGCGTCCCGACCCAGCATCGTCGGATAAAATATATGCGACAGATTCAGTTGATGCTGGGATGCTGCGATAAACTGTGCTATTAAGGAAAGCACGTCCGTTCCCGAGGCCTGTGCAGTAGCGGTCTTACGATGCATTGCCGCCGGAAGCTCCGTGTACGTTGACTCCCGCACACTTCCTATGCGAACGTCCGGAGTCTGCAGGCCTCGTGTCCCTGGCTATCGGATGGTGTGACCTGGTCGCCGAAGAATCCTTGATCGGCGAAGCTGGTAATATATCGGCGGTCACGCAGCCAAGGTGCGGTCGTGTGCGCTGACGAGAAGAGGAAGCCTTAGCAGTCTCAGCGGACTGCCTATACAACGGAGCGTCCCGAGCGACGGACGTATGCTCCGCTTGCGACACAATTTGTACCACAACATCTGGGGCCAGATGTTGTTGAACGAGAGAGGGGCCTCTCTCGCTTGCCGTCCGGATGGACCGGAACGAGCTATGAACCGGACTAAAAGGCTTCCTGCGTTCTCCCTCCGATCCGCCGTCACTGGGTGTGCATTAAGTTAATTTATAGTGCTCGCATCACCCCAAAATTCCTTCTAGACAGCAACCGACGAACCCGGCTGCCGAACCATTCGGTGAATGGACGCTACACCGGGCGAGCTAGCGGACGTCAAAGGCCGTCGAACCTACTAGGGTCCTCTTAGGCAATTGGCGTATTTACATGAGCACTTTTCCGCTAGCCCTTCATTAATTGTGACGACGGAGGCACACTGTTGGAAGACATCACAGATACATCACCCTAATCTTGATCGTCTGAAATAGAAATTGATAAAGTAGAGTGACCCTGCGGGGAAAGGACCGAAGTGTCCAAATCCCCAACAACATACCGTGACATACGCTTCCCATATTGTCATCGAAATCATACGATACAGAACAGGAGTTAATGCGAGTACACTGACCACATATAGAATGATAATAAAGTCAGAGGAAGACTTCCTCTTAAAACAATTGATCAATATCCTTTCAATGTGAAAAGAAAACAAGTCCTGGTACTCGCACTAACCCCTGGCAATCAAAATACATAATAATAATATGATCCATTAATATAGAAAAAATAACTGAAATCAAAATATTTTGAAAAAATATTTTTTCAGAACAGCCCAAGTTTCTGAAAAGTAACGTTGAGCCCCAATGGATCCCAAGCCTAAGTGTGGACAAAAATTTTAAAAATATTTTAAACAATTTATTCAACACTTACGAACAATAATAATGTATCTAGTTATGATTAAAATAACATAAAGATATTATTTTTTAGAAATCCCCCCCTCACACAGAGGGCTATTGTAAATGTAAACAATGAGTGTAAAAACACTAAAATAAGACTCCAGGCACCCAGGCCCGAAATCAGTTACCAAAAATACACTATCTGATGCAAAACAGAGACTTCCAGGGAAGAAACTGCAGAACATCAGATGGTAGATGCAGAACACAACGCCTAACCACCCGTAGGTGAAGACGTAAACATGGGGAAAGAACAGAATTCATTCTGTTATTCAGCTAAAACTCCCAAGAAATTTTAGTAATAATAATTACAGAAACTATGCCAAAAGCATGGGAGAATAGCAAGGGGGAACTTAAAGGACAGGGAGAGAGGAAAACACTTAAAAAAACAGTGTAACTAAATAATCAGAATGACAACAAAATGGCTGCTGCCTTGAAAATAGGTAACTTAACATAATTTCATTAAAAAATTTTAAGTTACAGCCCTGATAATATTCTGTCACACATTCTTTTCCTCTCCTCCTTCTCTATCCTCCTTAGAATCACTATTTCACTAATATTTATGTGTCTGGCATCATTAAAACTGAGATTTAAAAGCACAAAGATCAGTCAGATGTTAACTGATGAAGGGCCAAACTTAGAATGATTAATGGCGCCAATTTCGGAACGTCCTTGACACTGCGCATGCGCAGTGGGGGCGAGGTGTGGAGGGCCTTTCAGGACATGTTTTCTTTAGTTTTAGATGCAAATTTTGGGGATTGGGGGGCAAAATTTGTGTTTGGCCCTATATTTTAAGAGTTAGCACCAGCTATGTCTGGGTCATTGGTACAGTATAAAAATATGCCAACTTTGTACCAATCCTCACACTCAATGGTGAAATATTCACGAAAATGTACAAAATTATGAAAATTTTTTTATTGTTTTTATACACACAACGGTACACAACATCCATTAAATCAAATCTACGACTACTTTGGGAGTTAAATTATATATCAAAAATTGCAGAAAAGCAGTGGCTTTATAATGATATATAACAATAGTCATTTATCTCATAATGAACTGGTGAAACGTGTGAAATATTAACCATACCCCCTAAACTCAAATTCAAATGGCATCGACTTTTCTCATTCAAATACCGTATTATAGCATCATTGTTTCAATTTCCATGTTCGATTAAATCACATAATGTGGTGTTCGCCTACACTCAAGATGTATTGGCATGTAATGTGTGCACGCCCTTGATGTGTACTCATAAACAAATTTGTCATATTTAGGGGCAATTGGTTCGATCATGGCTGGTAGCGGCTTGGATGAGCTTTGGGGGACTGTTTATGCTGGTGGGTCAATCCATCATTTGATCAGTGGTCATGCATATTCAAGAGCAGTTCGTGCCCATTTGCTAACACAAATTGCCATTACAAAACTTGTGTTTGAAGAAAGCCGAACACTAGATAACATAGACTGCACAGAAGTCAATGAAATATTCTGTGGACTTGCCAGAGGTGACTGTACAACAGCTGACGCTGTCAATCAAGAAAGTGTCAACCATCTACTGTCAAAATTACACGAACTGCTCCAGAATGCGTCCGTAGGACGCACAGGAAAGCTTTGGGTACAATACTACGAGCAAATAGATCTTCTCCAGTTGTTCTTGAGAGCAGAGTGCACAGGCGACTGGGAACTCCACTCATATTGTGTTCGCAATATGATTCCAGTATTTCACGCAGGTGGTCATTTTGCATACGCAAAAAGTTCTCATCTCTATTTGCAGCAGATGAATCAGCTAACAGAAATAATGCAACAGGATGATTTGAAGTTGTTCACTGAGAAAGGTTACTTTACCATAAGGCGCTCAGATAAATTCTGGGACGGGATATATTCTGATCAGACCATAGAGCAGTGTTTAATGAGAATGTTCAAGCTCCCTGGTGGTCTCACACATGGCAGGGGAATAACCGATAGCACTGTTGCGAAATGGGTACATGGACTACCTCTTTGCCTTCCGATATGTAATGCTCTCGAAAATTTTGTTCATGTTCACACTTGTCATGGCGAACAACATCGGGATCTCCGTCAAAGTTCACAATTGACTGATGCCAATGATATCACCAAATTATTGAACTGGCTCAGAGTGCATTCCCCCTTTCAGAATAGAGATCCACTACAATTAGTCTCTATAGCGACCGGGCTTGTGGCCGACGAAACTGTGAACTGTGACAAAGTTCGCAAAATTGGTGAATGTTGCGTATCGAATGTTGTAAGCAAAACGTTCAACAGCATCAAACTACGACGTGTTGACACTGTGAAGTCTTTTGCATCGATGGCAAATAGCATCAAAGTCCGTGGAAGTAAGGTAGTGATTGACCCCACAATTCTGTTCAACCGCATCACATGTGTTATTCAGTCACAAGCAGAGATGGAAGAGTATCTCAAATATGAACTCGCCCCGAAACCACCAGCATTGTTTGATTCTGCTGGAATGAGGAAGACACAGAAAAGCACGCTCTGTAAGATCCTCAAAACATACGGTTCCGAGCAAACTGAGATCCCAGAACATTCTCTGTTTGTTGCAGATGGTGGATTTTTATTGAGGGCAGTTGTATGGCCTAAACAGTCGTCATATAAGGACATATGTACATCATATTCCAATTATCTAGTGAGACATTTTGGGGCGAACGTCGTGGTTGTTTTTGATGGTTATGCTTGTACAATGTCGACAAAGGGCATGGAACAAGCCCGTAGATCTAAAGACAGGTATTCCATTGATATCAATATCTCACCCGAGTTACCAGCCACCACACCCCAATCCGATTTCCTTGCAAATGCCAAGAACAAAACCCAACTGATCGATCTTCTAATGCAGGAGCTATCTGCTACCAATATTCAGTCCAAGCAGGCCGAGGCTGATGCTGATGTACTGATAGCCGAAACTGCACTTGACATCGCTCAAGATGACAACAATGTTGTCGTTGTGGGAACAGACACAGACTTGTTAGTCATTCTTACCTCTCGAGTTCAACCGGGATGTAATATTCACATGATGTATTCCATTACCCCAAACTTACTAGTTTCAGTTAGTGAAATAGCAACCAAAATGAGTGACCTTAGAAGCAACCTCCTTGTAGCATATTCTATAAGTGGTTGTGACACTACTTCTGCACTCTTTCGAGTTGGTAAGAAGAAAGTATTCAGTACAATTGTCTCCGATGTTACTAGCGACTCACAACAGTATGTCAACACAATTTTGGCGGATGACAGTACACCAAGTGCAGCAGCCGCTGCCGGGGAACAACTTCTCCTGATCTTATACGGGAGTAAAACTGTTTCCTCTCTCGACCAATATAGATATGTCACTTACAAGCGTTATGTAGCAAAATCTAAACTGAATAAACCCAACGACCTAGCCTCACTCCCACCAAGCAGCGATGCTGCACAACAACATGTCTACAGATGTTATCTCCAGGTCCAACAATGGCTGGGCACTTCGCTTCCTCCGACGGATTGGGGGTGGTCGCTAGACAATGGACTTCTTGTACCGACTGCAGCCACAAAGCCATGTGCCCCCGATAACCTACTGAATCTGATCAGTTGTGGTTGCAAGAGTGCTTGTACAAAAAGGTGTGGGTGTAAGAAGGCAGGACTCTCTTGCTCAGGTTTGTGTAATTGCAGTTCGGATTCTTGTAACAACCACAGAAACACTGTCCTGTCAGAAATTTCTGAGTTCGATGAATAATATTTATATAGGTCATGTCATTTCTGTATATAGCGTTGATAATAGTAAATGTAACTTAATCCATGTTGATTGATTTGTACATTCTGTAAATATTATTTATTGATTTTTGTACATTCTGTAATTATTATTTATTGATCTAATGCTGCCATACACAGACGTGTCTGTTCGGTCCCAGGCCCGAAAATAGTTGAGTTCTCATGCTGACGAATTTTATGCCAAAAGGGGAACTCGGCCAGAAGCAGAGGGGGTCTTCCATAATGTCTATTTTGTAAGCAATTATAAAAGTCTTCAAATGGTGGTGGATTTTTTATCGTCTGTCCAACTAACATCCCGTTCTGTACTACGACCCTTTGGTCAAATCCGTTAGGAAAATCGCCATTTTTTGCGTAAATCCGATACTTTTTGTGAATTTTCAATAATTTTTCGCAGAAATTGTCACAGAATGCACATTTTCCTCTAGGTAAATGTATATTAGACATTATGTAGCTCGAAATACGCGTGAACAAAAAATACAGTTGGATCAATTCGAGGTTACAAAGTTCGTGCGATTTTTTTTTATTTTTTTCAAATGCGTTTTCGAAAAAAGGCTGTAGAAAAAAAAGCTCAACTGGGATTTTAGGGGACTTTTGTATAATCGTTCAGTGACATGTACTCGACATTCCCTGAAAAAATCAGCTTTCTCCGATTTTTTCCCCTAGTGAAACCTAATGTTCCAGGGCAAACCATGGCTTTTCTGGAAGAACGAAAAAGGCTAGAAAAGTTAAATACACCCAACCACCGGCCCACATAACTATTTTATAACAATTTATTCATTAGCTGAATAAAAGAATGCCATTATTTAATGCTGGTAAAATGAGAAGAGTTTATTCTGGACAAACCTAGCTAGTCATTGTTGTTGGCATCGCTCAACTAAATACTTGATTTAGTATTACCTATCCTGAAATGTTGCACTCGGAAATGATGCAATCTCTTAAAATAAACAGCCCTGGGAAACTATATTGTTTCAATAAACGTTTGAAACATTCTATTGACAATTTGCATAATTGTTGAATATTCCTGATAAAAGAGGGGGTGATTTGATGACTTTTGGACTTAAAAAATACAATTTACTATTTCGTATTTTTGTTGTTAATTCCCTGAAAAATATGTGCACATCACTGGAACTTTCATTCAGGTCATTTTTTCTCTCTTGTGTGTTGCATGACGCCCCCCTGCCCATTCCCCCTCCCCTGTTTTCAGGACAGAAAAAGTTGTCTGAAGGGCTATACTTGACGGGCTATACTTGAGAAAGATATAGCTGCCAGTTCAACTCAGTATAACCCTTCCTGGATTACACGGCACACCATCAAAAGTTCAAAATATTACTTAATTATATTCACCTGATTTTCGCAGTTGATTGCTTCAAATATGGTCAAAATTGTCTCATTTTGGAGTTAAATTTCCAATTTCCAAAGTGCATCGATGGTGACAGTACTATGTTATAGAAATTCTTTATTCTCTGTCTGAGGATTCTGCAACAAATAAACATTCTGAAAAAGAAAGAAAACATGTATTGGTTAAAAAAATGTATGTTTTTAAGGTTTCGTTACCTGTCATGTAGGTCTTCTTATGATTTGTTGAGTTTTCTGGCAAGTATAGTATGCCACTTACTGTTTGCTTTGTTGGAGCCATCCATGAGGAGTCGTCTTCTTTTTCTGTTATGATAGTTATGATGTATATTGTGACTTCTTTGTAACGATTGCAGCATCTGAAATGAAAGAGAGTGAGAGATGCAATCATCAATGTCTTCAGCATAATTTATTACCTATTGTTTGTTCGATATCAGGCTGAGATACATATAGGACTTAAAGATGAACTTTAGCTAGAGTACAGGTATTGAGTGCACAGCCTTTCTCTAAAACTTTTATCATCACACCATGGCTTTTCTGGAAGAACGAAAAAGGCTAGAAAAGTTAAATACACCCAACCACCGGGCCACATAATTATTTTATAACAATTTATTCATTAGCTGAATAAAAGAATGCCATTATTTAATGCTGGTAAAATGAGAAGAGTTAATTTTGGACAAACCTAGCTAGTCGTTGTTGTTGGTATCGCTGAACTAAATACTTGATTTAGTATTACCTATCTTGAAATGTTGCACTCGGAAATGATGCAATCTCTTAAAATAAACAGCCCTGGGAAACTATATTGTTTCAATAAACGTTTGAAACATTCTATTGACAATTTGCATAATTGTTGAATATTCCTGATAAAAGAGGGGGTGATTTGATGACTTTTGGACCTAAAAAGTACAATTTACTATTTCGTATTTTTGTTGTTAATTCCCTGAAAAATATGTGCACTTCACTGGAACTTTCCTTCAGGTCATTTTTTCTCTCTTGTGTGTTGCATGACGCCCCCTCCCTCTTCCCCCTAGCCAGTTTTCAGGACAGAAAAAGTTGTCTGAAGGGGTATACTTGATGGGCTATACTTGAGAAAGATATAGCCATCAGTGTAACTCAGTATGGCCCTTCCTGGATTACACGGCACACCGTCAAATGTTCAAAATATTACTTAAATATATTCACATGATTTTCACAGTTGATTGCTTCAAATATGGTGAAAATTGTCTCATTTTGGAGTTAAATTTCCAATTTCCAAAATGCATCGGTGGTGATAGTACTATGTTATAGAAATTCTTTATTCTCTGTCTGAGGATTCTGCAAGAAATAAACATTCTGAAAAAGAAAGAAAATATGTATTGGTTAAAAAAAAATGTATGTTTTTAAGGTTTTGTTACATGTCATGTAGGTCTTCTTGTGGTTTGTTGAGTTTTCAGGCAAGTATAGTATGCCACTTACTGTTCGCTTTGTTGGAGCCATCCATGAGGAGTAGTCTTCTTTTTCTGTTATGATGGTTATGATGTATATTGTGACTTCTTTGTATCGATTGCTGCATCTGAAATGAGAGAGAGAGAGAGAGAGAGAGATGCAATCATCAATGTCTTCAGCATAATTTATGACCTATTGTTTGTTCGATATCAGGCTGAGCGACATATAGGACTGAAAGATGAACTTTAGCTAGAGTACAGGTATTGAGTGCACAGCCTTTCTCTAAAAGTTTTATCATCACACCATGGCTATTCTGGAAGAACGAAAAAGGCTAGAAAAGTTAAATACACCCAACCACTGGGCCATATAATTATTTTATAACAATTTATTCATTAGCTGAATAAAAGAATGCCATTATTTAATGCGGGTGAAATGAGAGGAGTTAATTCTGGACAAACCTAGCTAGTCGTTGTTGTTGGTATCGCTGAACTTAATACTTGATTTAGTATTACCTATCTTGAAATGTTGCACTCGGAAATGATGCAATCTCTTAAAATAAACAGCCCTGGGAAAATATATTGTTTCAATAAATGTTTGAAACATTCTATTGACAATTTGCATAATTGTTGAATATTCCTGATAAAAGAGGGGGTGATTTGATGACTTTTGGACCTAAAAAATACTATTTCGTATTTTTGATGTTAATTCCCGGAAAAATATGTCAACATCACTTGAACTTCCATTCAGGTCATTTTTTCTCTCTTGTGTGTTGCATGACACCCCCCCCCCCCCCTTCCCCCTCCCCTGTTTTCAGGACAGAAAAAGTTGTCTGAAGGGCTATACTTGACGGGCTATACTTGAGAAAGATATAGCTGTCAGTTTAACTCAGTATGACCCTTCCTGGATTACACGGCACACCGTCAAAAGTTCAAAATATTACATAAATATATTCACCTGATTTTCGCAGTTGACTGCTTTAAATATGATCAAAATTGTCTCATTTTGGAGTTAAATTTCCAGTTTCCAAAGTTCATCGGTGGTGATAGTATTATGTTATAGAAATATTTTCTTCTCTGTCTGAGGATGTTGCAACAAATAAACATTCTGAAAAAGAAAGAAAACATGTATTGGTTAAAAAAAATGTATGTTTTTAAGGTTTTGTTACCCGTCATGTAGGTCTTCTTGTGGTTTGTTGAGTTTTCAGGCAAGTATAGTATGCCACTTACAGTTCGCTTTGTTTGAAGCCATCCATGAGGAGTCGTCTTCTTTTTCTGTTATGATGGTTATGATGTATATTGTGACTTCTTTGTATCGATTGCATCATCTGAAATGAAAGAGAGAGAGATGCAATCATCAATGTCTTCAGCATAATTTATGACCTATTGTTTGTTCGATATCAGGCTGAGCTACATTTAGGACTGAAAGATGAACTTTAGCTAGAGTACAGATATTGAATGCACAGCCTTTGTCTAAAAGTTTTATCATCACACCATGGCTTTTCTGGAAGAACAAAAAAGGCTAGAAAAGTTAAATACACCCAACCACCGGGCCATATAATTATTTTATAACAATTTATTCATTAGCTGAATAAAAGAATGCCATTATTTAATGCTGGTAAAATGACAAGTGTTAATTCTGGATCAAACTTGCTATTCGTTGTTGTTGGTATCGCTTAACTAAATACTTGATTTAGTATTATCTATCTTGAAATGTTGCACTCGGAAATGATGCAATCTCTTAAAATAAACAACCCTGGGAAAATATATTGTTTCAATAAACGTTTAAAACATTCTATTGACAATTTGCATAATTGTTGAATACTCCCGATAAAAGAGGGGGTGATTTCATGACTTTTGGACCTAAAAAATACAATTTACTATTTCGTATTTTTGTTGTTAATTCCCGGAAAAATATGTCAACATCACTTGAACTTCCATTCAGGTCATTTTTTCTCTCTTGTGTGTTGCATGACACCCCCCCCCCCCTTCCCCCTCCCCTGTTTTCAGGACAGAAAAAGTTGTCTGAAGGGCTATACTTGACGGGCTATACTTGAGAAAGATATAGCTGTCAGTTTAACTCAGTATGACCCTTCCTGGATTACACGGCACACCATCAAAAGTTCAAAATATTACATAAATATATTCACCTGATTTTCGCAGTTGATTGCTTCAAATATGGTCAAAATTGTCTCATTTTGGAGTTAAATTTCCAATTTCCAAAGTGCATCGATGGTGACAGTACTATGTTATAGAAATTCTTTATTCTCTGTCTGAGGATTCTGCAACAAATAAACATTCTGAAAAAGAAAGAAAACATGTATTGGTTAAAAAAATGTATGTTTTTAAGGTTTCGTTACCTGTCATGTAGGTCTTCTTGTGATTTGTTGAGTTTTCTGGCAAGTATAGTATGCCACTTACTGTTTGCTTTGTTGGAGCCATCCATGAGGAGTCGTCTTCTTTTTCTGTTATGATGGTTATGATGTATATTGTGACTTCTTTGTAACGATTGCAGCATCTGAAATGAAAGAGAGTGAGAGATGCAATCATCAATGTCTTCAGCATAATTTATTACCTATTGTTTGTTCGATATCAGGCTGAGATACATATAGGACTTAAAGATGAACTTTAGCTAGAGTACAGGTATTGAGTGCACAGCCTTTCTCTAAAACTTTTATCATCACACCATGGCTTTTCTGGAAGAACGAAAAAGGCTAGAAAAGTTAAATACACCCAACCACCGGGCCACATAATTATTTTATAACAATTTATTCATTAGCTGAATAAAAGAATGCCATTATTTAATGCTGGTAAAATGAGAAGAGTTAATTTTGGACAAACCTAGCTAGTCGTTGTTGTTGGTATCGCTGAACTAAATACTTGATTTAGTATTACCTATCTTGAAATGTTGCACTCGGAAATGATGCAATCTCTTAAAATAAACAGCCCTGGGAAACTATATTGTTTCAATAAACGTTTGAAACATTCTATTGACAATTTGCATAATTGTTGAATATTCCTGATAAAAGAGGGGGTGATTTGATGACTTTTGGACCTAAAAAGTACAATTTACTATTTCGTATTTTTGTTGTTAATTCCCTGAAAAATATGTGCACTTCACTGGAACTTTCCTTCAGGTCATTTTTTCTCTCTTGTGTGTTGCATGACGCCCCCTCCCTCTTCCCCCTAGCCAGTTTTCAGGACAGAAAAAGTTGTCTGAAGGGGTATACTTGATGGGCTATACTTGATAAAGATATAGCCATCAGTGTAACTCAGTATGACCCTTCCTGGATTACACGGCACACCGTCAAATGTTCAAAATATTACTTAAATATATTCACATGATTTTCACAGTTGATTGCTTCAAATATGGTGAAAATTGTCTCATTTTGGAGTTAAATTTCCAATTTCCAAAATGCATCGGTGGTGATAGTACTATGTTATAGAAATTCTTTATTCTCTGTCTGAGGATTCTGCAAGAAATAAACATTCTGAAAAAGAAAGAAAATATGTATTGGTTAAAAAAAAATGTATGTTTTTAAGGTTTTGTTACATGTCATGTAGGTCTTCTTGTGGTTTGTTGAGTTTTCAGGCAAGTATAGTATGCCACTTACTGTTCGCTTTGTTGGAGCCATCCATGAGGAGTAGTCTTCTTTTTCTGTTATGATGGTTATGATGTATATTGTGACTTCTTTGTATCGATTGCTGCATCTGAAATGAGAGAGAGAGAGAGAGAGAGAGAGATGCAATCATCAATGTCTTCAGCATAATTTATGACCTATTGTTTGTTCGATATCAGGCTGGGCGACATATAGGACTGAAAGATGAACTTTAGCTAGAGTACAGGTATTGAGTGCACAGCCTTTCTCTAAAAGTTTTATCATCACACCATGGCTATTCTGGAAGAACGAAAAAGGCTAGAAAAGTTAAATACACCCAACCACCGGGCCATATAATTATTTTATAACAATTTATTCATTAGCTGAATAAAAGAATGCCATTATTTAATGCGGGTGAAATGAGAGGAGTTAATTCTGGACAAACCTAGCTAGTCGTTGTTGTTGGTATCGCTGAACTTAATACTTGATTTAGTATTACCTATCTTGAAATGTTGCACTCGGAAATGATGCAATCTCTTAAAATAAACAGCCCTGGGAAAATATATTGTTTCAATAAATGTTTGAAACATTCTATTGACAATTTGCATAATTGTTGAATATTCCTGATAAAAGAGGGGGTGATTTGATGACTTTTGGACCTAAAAAATACTATTTCGTATTTTTGATGTTAATTCCCGGAAAAATATGTCAACATCACTTGAACTTCCATTCAGGTCATTTTTTCTCTCTTGTGTGTTGCATGACACCCCCCCCCCCCTTCCCCCTCCCCTGTTTTCAGGACAGAAAAAGTTGTCTGAAGGGCTATACTTGACGGGCTATACTTGAGAAAGATATAGCTGTCAGTTTAACTCAGTATGACCCTTCCTGGATTACACGGCACACCGTCAAAAGTTCAAAATATTACATAAATATATTCACCTGATTTTCGCAGTTGATTGCTTTAAATATGATCAAAATTGTCTCATTTTGGAGTTAAATTTCCAGTTTCCAAAGTTCAGCGGTGGTGATAGTACTATGTTATAGAAATACTTTCTTCTCTGTCTGAGGATGTTGCAACAAATAAACATTCTGAAAAAGAAAGAAAACATGTATTGGTTAAAAAAAATGTATGTTTTTAAGGTTTTGTTACCCGTCATGTAGGTCTTCTTGTGGTTTGTTGAGTTTTCAGGCAAGTATAGTATGCCACTTACAGTTCGCTTTGTTTGAAGCCATCCATGAGGAGTCGTCTTCTTTTTCTGTTATGATGGTTATGATGTATATTGTGACTTCTTTGTATCGATTGCATCATCTGAAATGAAAGAGAGAGAGATGCAATCATCAATGTCTTCAGCATAATTTATGACCTATTGTTTGTTCGATATCAGGCTGAGCTACATTTAGGACTGAAAGATGAACTTTAGCTAGAGTACAGATATTGAATGCACAGCCTTTGTCTAAAAGTTTTATCATCACACCATGGCTTTTCTGGAAGAACAAAAAAGGCTAGAAAAGTTAAATACACCCAACCACCGGGCCATATAATTATTTTATAACAATTTATTCATTAGCTGAATAAAAGAATGCCATTATTTAATGCTGGTAAAATGACAAGTGTTAATTCTGGATCAAACTTGCTATTCGTTGTTGTTGGTATCGCTTAACTAAATACTTGATTTAGTATTACCTATCTTGAAATGTTGCACTCGGAAATGATGCAATCTCTTAAAATAAACAACCCTGGGAAAATATATTGTTTCAATAAACGTTTAAAACATTCTATTGACAATTTGCATAATTGTTGAATACTCCCGATAAAAGAGGGGGTGATTTCATGACTTTTGGACCTAAAAAATACAATTTACTATTTCGTATTTTTGTTGTTAATTCCCGGAAAAATATGTCAACATCACTTGAACTTCCATTCAGGTCATTTTTTCTCTCTTGTGTGTTGCATGACACCCCCCCCCCTTCCCCCTCCCCTGTTTTCAGGACAGAAAAAGTTGTCTGAAGGGCTATACTTGAAGGGCTATACTTGAGAAAGATATAGCTGTCAGTTTAACTCAGTATGACCCTTCCTGGATTACACGGCACACCGTCAAAAGTTCAAAATATTACATAAATATATTCACCTGATTTTCGCAGTTGATTGCTTCAATATGATCAAAATAGTCTCATTTTGGAGTTAAATTTCCAATTTCCAAAGTGCATCGATGGTGACAGTACTGTGTTATAGAAATTCTTTATTCTCTGTCTGAGGATTCTGAAACAAATAAACACTCTGAAAAAGAAAGAAAACATGTATTGGTTGAAAATAATGTATGTTTTTAAGGTTTTGTTACCTGTCATGTAGGTCTTCTTGTGTTCTGTTGAGTTTTCAGGCAAGTATAGTATGCCACTTACTGTTCGCTGTGTTTGAACCCATCCATGAGGAGTTGTCTTCTTTTTCTGTTATGATGGTTATGATGTATATTGTGACTTCTTTGTATCAATTGCAGCGTCTGAAATGAAAGAGATAGAGATGCAATCATCAATGTCTTCAGCATAATTTATGACCTATTGTTTGTTCGATATCAGGCTGAGCTACATATAGGACTTAAAGATGATCTTTAGCTAGAGTACAGGTATTGAATGCACAGCCTTTCTCTAAAAGTTTTGTCATCACCCCATGGCTTTTCTGGAAGAACAAAAAAGGCTAGAAAAGTTAAATACACCCAACCACCGGGCCATATAATTATTTTATAACAATTTATTCATTAGCTGAATAAAAGAATGCCATTATTTAATGTTGGTAAAATGAGAAGTGTTAATTCTGGATCAACCTAGCTATTCGTTGTTGTTGGTATCGCTAAACTAAATACTTGATTTAGTATTACCTATCTTGAAATGTTGCATTCGGAAATGATGCAATCTCTTAAAATAAATAGCCCTGGGAAAATATATTTTTTCAATAAACGTTTAAAACATTCTATTGACAATTTGCATAATTGTTGAATACTCCCGATAAAAGAGGGGGTGATTTCATGACTTTTGGACCTAAAAAATACAATTTACTATTTCGTATTTTTGTTGTTAATTCCCGGAAAAATATGTCAACATCACTTGAACTTCCATTCAGGTCATTTTTTCTCTCTTGTGTGTTGCATGACACCCCCCCCCCCCCTTCCCCCTCCCCTGTTTTCAGGACAGAAAAAGTTGTCTGAAGGGCTATACTTGAAGGGCTATACTTGAGAAAGATATAGCTGTCAGTTTAACTCAGTATGACCCTTCCTGGATTACACGGCACACCGTCAAAAGTTCAAAATATTACATAAATATATTCACCTGATTTTCGCAGTTGATTGCTTCAATATGATCAAAATAGTCTCATTTTGGAGTTAAATTTCCAATTTCCAAAGTGCATCGATGGTGACAGTACTGTGTTATAGAAATTCTTTATTCTCTGTCTGAGGATTCTGAAACAAATAAACACTCTGAAAAAGAAAGAAAACATGTATTGGTTGAAAATAATGTATGTTTTTAAGGTTTTGTTACCTGTCATGTAGGTCTTCTTGTGTTCTGTTGAGTTTTCAGGCAAGTATAGTATGCCACTTACTGTTCGCTGTGTTTGAACCCATCCATGAGGAGTTGTCTTCTTTTTCTGTTATGATGGTTATGATGTATATTGTGACTTCTTTGTATCAATTGCAGCGTCTGAAATGAAAGAGATAGAGATGCAATCATCAATGTCTTCAGCATAATTTATGACCTATTGTTTGTTCGATATCAGGCTGAGCTACATATAGGACTTAAAGATGATCTTTAGCTAGAGTACAGGTATTGAATGCACAGCCTTTCTCTAAAAGTTTTGTCATCACCCCATGGCTTTTCTGGAAGAACAAAAAAGGCTAGAAAAGTTAAATACACCCAACCACCGGGCCATATAATTATTTTATAACAATTTATTCATTAGCTGAATAAAAGAATGCCATTATTTAATGTTGGTAAAATGAGAAGTGTTAATTCTGGATCAACCTAGCTATTCGTTGTTGTTGGTATCGCTAAACTAAATACTTGATTTAGTATTACCTATCTTGAAATGTTGCATTCGGAAATGATGCAATCTCTTAAAATAAATAGCCCTGGGAAAATATATTTTTTCAATAAACGTTTAAAACATTCTATTGACAATTTGCATAATTGTTGAATACTCCCGATAAAAGAGGGGGTGATTTCATGACTTTTGGACCTAAAAAATACAATTTACTATTTCGTATTTTTGTTGTTAATTCCCGGAAAAATATGTCAACATCACTTGAACTTCCATTCAGGTCATTTTTTCTCTCTTGTGTGTTGCATGACACCCCCCCCCCCCTTCCCCCTCCCCTGTTTTCAGGACAGAAAAAGTTGTCTGAAGGGCTATACTTGACGGGCTATACTTGAGAAAGATATAGCTGTCAGTTTAACTCAGTATGACCCTTCCTGGATTACACGGCACACCATCAAAAGTTCAAAATATTACATAAATATATTCACCTGATTTTCGCAGTTGATTGCTTCAAATATGGTCAAAATTGTCTCATTTTGGAGTTAAATTTCCAATTTCCAAAGTGCATCGATGGTGACAGTACTATGTTATAGAAATTCTTTATTCTCTGTCTGAGGATTCTGCAACAAATAAACATTCTGAAAAAGAAAGAAAACATGTATTGGTTAAAAAAATGTATGTTTTTAAGGTTTCGTTACCTGTCATGTAGGTCTTCTTGTGATTTGTTGAGTTTTCTGGCAAGTATAGTATGCCACTTACTGTTTGCTTTGTTGGAGCCATCCATGAGGAGTCGTCTTCTTTTTCTGTTATGATGGTTATGATGTATATTGTGACTTCTTTGTAACGATTGCAGCATCTGAAATGAAAGAGAGTGAGAGATGCAATCATCAATGTCTTCAGCATAATTTATTACCTATTGTTTGTTCGATATCAGGCTGAGATACATATAGGACTTAAAGATGAACTTTAGCTAGAGTACAGGTATTGAGTGCACAGCCTTTCTCTAAAACTTTTATCATCACACCATGGCTTTTCTGGAAGAACGAAAAAGGCTAGAAAAGTTAAATACACCCAACCACCGGGCCACATAATTATTTTATAACAATTTATTCATTAGCTGAATAAAAGAATGCCATTATTTAATGCTGGTAAAATGAGAAGAGTTAATTTTGGACAAACCTAGCTAGTCGTTGTTGTTGGTATCGCTGAACTAAATACTTGATTTAGTATTACCTATCTTGAAATGTTGCACTCGGAAATGATGCAATCTCTTAAAATAAACAGCCCTGGGAAACTATATTGTTTCAATAAACGTTTGAAACATTCTATTGACAATTTGCATAATTGTTGAATATTCCTGATAAAAGAGGGGGTGATTTGATGACTTTTGGACCTAAAAAGTACAATTTACTATTTCGTATTTTTGTTGTTAATTCCCTGAAAAATATGTGCACTTCACTGGAACTTTCCTTCAGGTCATTTTTTCTCTCTTGTGTGTTGCATGACGCCCCCTCCCTCTTCCCCCTAGCCAGTTTTCAGGACAGAAAAAGTTGTCTGAAGGGGTATACTTGATGGGCTATACTTGATAAAGATATAGCCATCAGTGTAACTCAGTATGACCCTTCCTGGATTACACGGCACACCGTCAAATGTTCAAAATATTACTTAAATATATTCACATGATTTTCACAGTTGATTGCTTCAAATATGGTGAAAATTGTCTCATTTTGGAGTTAAATTTCCAATTTCCAAAATGCATCGGTGGTGATAGTACTATGTTATAGAAATTCTTTATTCTCTGTCTGAGGATTCTGCAAGAAATAAACATTCTGAAAAAGAAAGAAAATATGTATTGGTTAAAAAAAAATGTATGTTTTTAAGGTTTTGTTACATGTCATGTAGGTCTTCTTGTGGTTTGTTGAGTTTTCAGGCAAGTATAGTATGCCACTTACTGTTCGCTTTGTTGGAGCCATCCATGAGGAGTAGTCTTCTTTTTCTGTTATGATGGTTATGATGTATATTGTGACTTCTTTGTATCGATTGCTGCATCTGAAATGAGAGAGAGAGAGAGAGAGAGAGATGCAATCATCAATGTCTTCAGCATAATTTATGACCTATTGTTTGTTCGATATCAGGCTGGGCGACATATAGGACTGAAAGATGAACTTTAGCTAGAGTACAGGTATTGAGTGCACAGCCTTTCTCTAAAAGTTTTATCATCACACCATGGCTATTCTGGAAGAACGAAAAAGGCTAGAAAAGTTAAATACACCCAACCACCGGGCCATATAATTATTTTATAACAATTTATTCATTAGCTGAATAAAAGAATGCCATTATTTAATGCGGGTG
This sequence comes from Pictodentalium vernedei, assembly GCA_031216915.1. Lineage (NCBI taxonomy): Eukaryota > Metazoa > Mollusca > Scaphopoda > Dentaliida > Dentaliidae > Pictodentalium > Pictodentalium vernedei. Next base: position 292,997,607 of record CM062295.1, on the reverse strand, counting down.
AAATGAGAGGAGTTAATTCTGGACAAACCTAGCTAGTCGTTGTTGTTGGTATCGCTGAACTTAATACTTGATTTAGTATTACCTATCTTGAAATGTTGCACTCGGAAATGATGCAATCTCTTAAAATAAACAGCCCTGGGAAAATATATTGTTTCAATAAATGTTTGAAACATTCTATTGACAATTTGCATAATTGTTGAATATTCCTGATAAAAGAGGGGGTGATTTGATGACTTTTGGACCTAAAAAATACTATTTCGTATTTTTGATGTTAATTCCCGGAAAAATATGTCAACATCACTTGAACTTCCATTCAGGTCATTTTTTCTCTCTTGTGTGTTGCATGACACCCCCCCCCCCCTTCCCCCTCCCCTGTTTTCAGGACAGAAAAAGTTGTCTGAAGGGCTATACTTGACGGGCTATACTTGAGAAAGATATAGCTGTCAGTTTAACTCAGTATGACCCTTCCTGGATTACACGGCACACCGTCAAAAGTTCAAAATATTACATAAATATATTCACCTGATTTTCGCAGTTGATTGCTTTAAATATGATCAAAATTGTCTCATTTTGGAGTTAAATTTCCAGTTTCCAAAGTTCAGCGGTGGTGATAGTACTATGTTATAGAAATACTTTCTTCTCTGTCTGAGGATGTTGCAACAAATAAACATTCTGAAAAAGAAAGAAAACATGTATTGGTTAAAAAAAATGTATGTTTTTAAGGTTTTGTTACCCGTCATGTAGGTCTTCTTGTGGTTTGTTGAGTTTTCAGGCAAGTATAGTATGCCACTTACAGTTCGCTTTGTTTGAAGCCATCCATGAGGAGTCGTCTTCTTTTTCTGTTATGATGGTTATGATGTATATTGTGACTTCTTTGTATCGATTGCATCATCTGAAATGAAAGAGAGAGAGATGCAATCATCAATGTCTTCAGCATAATTTATGACCTATTGTTTGTTCGATATCAGGCTGAGCTACATTTAGGACTGAAAGATGAACTTTAGCTAGAGTACAGATATTGAATGCACAGCCTTTGTCTAAAAGTTTTATCATCACACCATGGCTTTTCTGGAAGAACAAAAAAGGCTAGAAAAGTTAAATACACCCAACCACCGGGCCATATAATTATTTTATAACAATTTATTCATTAGCTGAATAAAAGAATGCCATTATTTAATGCTGGTAAAATGACAAGTGTTAATTCTGGATCAAACTTGCTATTCGTTGTTGTTGGTATCGCTTAACTAAATACTTGATTTAGTATTACCTATCTTGAAATGTTGCACTCGGAAATGATGCAATCTCTTAAAATAAACAACCCTGGGAAAATATATTGTTTCAATAAACGTTTAAAACATTCTATTGACAATTTGCATAATTGTTGAATACTCCCGATAAAAGAGGGGGTGATTTCATGACTTTTGGACCTAAAAAATACAATTTACTATTTCGTATTTTTGTTGTTAATTCCCGGAAAAATATGTCAACATCACTTGAACTTCCATTCAGGTCATTTTTTCTCTCTTGTGTGTTGCATGACACCCCCCCCCCCCCCCTTCCCCCTCCCCTGTTTTCAGGACAGAAAAAGTTGTCTGAAGGGCTATACTTGAAGGGCTATACTTGAGAAAGATATAGCTGTCAGTTTAACTCAGTATGACCCTTCCTGGATTACACGGCACACCGTCAAAAGTTCAAAATATTACATAAATATATTCACCTGATTTTCGCAGTTGATTGCTTCAATATGATCAAAATAGTCTCATTTTGGAGTTAAATTTCCAATTTCCAAAGTGCATCGATGGTGACAGTACTGTGTTATAGAAATTCTTTATTCTCTGTCTGAGGATTCTGAAACAAATAAACACTCTGAAAAAGAAAGAAAACATGTATTGGTTGAAAATAATGTATGTTTTTAAGGTTTTGTTACCTGTCATGTAGGTCTTCTTGTGTTCTGTTGAGTTTTCAGGCAAGTATAGTATGCCACTTACTGTTCGCTGTGTTTGAACCCATCCATGAGGAGTTGTCTTCTTTTTCTGTTATGATGGTTATGATGTATATTGTGACTTCTTTGTATCAATTGCAGCGTCTGAAATGAAAGAGATAGAGATGCAATCATCAATGTCTTCAGCATAATTTATGACCTATTGTTTGTTCGATATCAGGCTGAGCTACATATAGGACTTAAAGATGATCTTTAGCTAGAGTACAGGTATTGAATGCACAGCCTTTCTCTAAAAGTTTTGTCATCACCCCATGGCTTTTCTGGAAGAACAAAAAAGGCTAGAAAAGTTAAATACACCCAACCACCGGGCCATATAATTATTTTATAACAATTTATTCATTAGCTGAATAAAAGAATGCCATTATTTAATGTTGGTAAAATGAGAAGTGTTAATTCTGGATCAACCTAGCTATTCGTTGTTGTTGGTATCGCTAAACTAAATACTTGATTTAGTATTACCTATCTTGAAATGTTGCATTCGGAAATGATGCAATCTCTTAAAATAAATAGCCCTGGGAAAATATATTTTTTCAATAAACGTTTAAAACATTCTATTGACAATTTGCATAATTGTTGAATACTCCCGATAAAAGAGGGGGTGATTTCATGACTTTTGGACCTAAAAAATACAATTTACTATTTCGTATTTTTGTTGTTAATTCCCGGAAAAATATGTCAACATCACTTGAACTTCCATTCAGGTCATTTTTTCTCTCTTGTGTGTTGCATGACACCCCACCCCCTTCCCCCTCCCCTGTTTTCAGGACAGAAAAAGTTGTCTGAAGGGCTATACTTGAAGGGCTATACTTGAGAAAGATATAGCTGTCAGTTTAACTCAGTATGACCCTTCCTGGATTACACGGCACACCGTCAAAAGTTCAAAATATTACATAAATATATTCACCTGATTTTCGCAGTTGATTGCTTCAATATGATCAAAATAGTCTCATTTTGGAGTTAAATTTCCAATTTCCAAAGTGCATCGATGGTGACAGTACTGTGTTATAGAAATTCTTTATTCTCTGTCTGAGGATTCTGAAACAAATAAACACTCTGAAAAAGAAAGAAAACATGTATTGGTTGAAAATAATGTATGTTTTTAAGGTTTTGTTACCTGTCATGTAGGTCTTCTTGTGTTCTGTTGAGTTTTCAGGCAAGTATAGTATGCCACTTACTGTTCGCTGTGTTTGAACCCATCCATGAGGAGTTGTCTTCTTTTTCTGTTATGATGGTTATGATGTATATTGTGACTTCTTTGTATCAATTGCAGCGTCTGAAATGAAAGAGATAGAGATGCAATCATCAATGTCTTCAGCATAATTTATGACCTATTGTTTGTTCGATATCAGGCTGAGCTACATATAGGACTTAAAGATGATCTTTAGCTAGAGTACAGGTATTGAATGCACAGCCTTTCTCTAAAAGTTTTGTCATCACCCCATGGCTTTTCTGGAAGAACAAAAAAGGCTAGAAAAGTTAAATACACCCAACCACCGGGCCATATAATTATTTTATAACAATTTATTCATTAGCTGAATAAAAGAATGCCATTATTTAATGTTGGTAAAATGAGAAGTGTTAATTCTGGATCAACCTAGCTATTCGTTGTTGTTGGTATCGCTAAACTAAATACTTGATTTAGTATTACCTATCTTGAAATGTTGCATTCGGAAATGATGCAATCTCTTAAAATAAATAGCCCTGGGAAAATATATTTTTTCAATAAACGTTTAAAACATTCTATTGACAATTTGCATAATTGTTGAATACTCCCGATAAAAGAGGGGGTGATTTCATGACTTTTGGACCTAAAAAATACAATTTACTATTTCGTATTTTTGTTGTTAATTCCCGGAAAAATATGTCAACATCACTTGAACTTCCATTCAGGTCATTTTTTCTCTCTTGTGTGTTGCATGACACCCCCCCCCCCCTTCCCCCTCCCCTGTTTTCAGGACAGAAAAAGTTGTCTGAAGGGCTATACTTGACGGGCTATACTTGAGAAAGATATAGCTGTCAGTTTAACTCAGTATGACCCTTCCTGGATTACACGGCACACCATCAAAAGTTCAAAATATTACATAAATATATTCACCTGATTTTCGCAGTTGATTGCTTCAAATATGGTCAAAATTGTCTCATTTTGGAGTTAAATTTCCAATTTCCAAAGTGCATCGATGGTGACAGTACTATGTTATAGAAATTCTTTATTCTCTGTCTGAGGATTCTGCAACAAATAAACATTCTGAAAAAGAAAGAAAACATGTATTGGTTAAAAAAATGTATGTTTTTAAGGTTTCGTTACCTGTCATGTAGGTCTTCTTGTGATTTGTTGAGTTTTCTGGCAAGTATAGTATGCCACTTACTGTTTGCTTTGTTGGAGCCATCCATGAGGAGTCGTCTTCTTTTTCTGTTATGATGGTTATGATGTATATTGTGACTTCTTTGTAACGATTGCAGCATCTGAAATGAAAGAGAGTGAGAGATGCAATCATCAATGTCTTCAGCATAATTTATTACCTATTGTTTGTTCGATATCAGGCTGAGATACATATAGGACTTAAAGATGAACTTTAGCTAGAGTACAGGTATTGAGTGCACAGCCTTTCTCTAAAACTTTTATCATCACACCATGGCTTTTCTGGAAGAACGAAAAAGGCTAGAAAAGTTAAATACACCCAACCACCGGGCCACATAATTATTTTATAACAATTTATTCATTAGCTGAATAAAAGAATGCCATTATTTAATGCTGGTAAAATGAGAAGAGTTAATTTTGGACAAACCTAGCTAGTCGTTGTTGTTGGTATCGCTGAACTAAATACTTGATTTAGTATTACCTATCTTGAAATGTTGCACTCGGAAATGATGCAATCTCTTAAAATAAACAGCCCTGGGAAACTATATTGTTTCAATAAACGTTTGAAACATTCTATTGACAATTTGCATAATTGTTGAATATTCCTGATAAAAGAGGGGGTGATTTGATGACTTTTGGACCTAAAAAGTACAATTTACTATTTCGTATTTTTGTTGTTAATTCCCTGAAAAATATGTGCACTTCACTGGAACTTTCCTTCAGGTCATTTTTTCTCTCTTGTGTGTTGCATGACGCCCCCTCCCTCTTCCCCCTAGCCAGTTTTCAGGACAGAAAAAGTTGTCTGAAGGGGTATACTTGATGGGCTATACTTGATAAAGATATAGCCATCAGTGTAACTCAGTATGACCCTTCCTGGATTACACGGCACACCGTCAAATGTTCAAAATATTACTTAAATATATTCACATGATTTTCACAGTTGATTGCTTCAAATATGGTGAAAATTGTCTCATTTTGGAGTTAAATTTCCAATTTCCAAAATGCATCGGTGGTGATAGTACTATGTTATAGAAATTCTTTATTCTCTGTCTGAGGATTCTGCAAGAAATAAACATTCTGAAAAAGAAAGAAAATATGTATTGGTTAAAAAAAAATGTATGTTTTTAAGGTTTTGTTACATGTCATGTAGGTCTTCTTGTGGTTTGTTGAGTTTTCAGGCAAGTATAGTATGCCACTTACTGTTCGCTTTGTTGGAGCCATCCATGAGGAGTAGTCTTCTTTTTCTGTTATGATGGTTATGATGTATATTGTGACTTCTTTGTATCGATTGCTGCATCTGAAATGAGAGAGAGAGAGAGAGAGAGAGATGCAATCATCAATGTCTTCAGCATAATTTATGACCTATTGTTTGTTCGATATCAGGCTGGGCGACATATAGGACTGAAAGATGAACTTTAGCTAGAGTACAGGTATTGAGTGCACAGCCTTTCTCTAAAAGTTTTATCATCACACCATGGCTATTCTGGAAGAACGAAAAAGGCTAGAAAAGTTAAATACACCCAACCACCGGGCCATATAATTATTTTATAACAATTTATTCATTAGCTGAATAAAAGAATGCCATTATTTAATGCGGGTGAAATGAGAGGAGTTAATTCTGGACAAACCTAGCTAGTCGTTGTTGTTGGTATCGCTGAACTTAATACTTGATTTAGTATTACCTATCTTGAAATGTTGCACTCGGAAATGATGCAATCTCTTAAAATAAACAGCCCTGGGAAAATATATTGTTTCAATAAATGTTTGAAACATTCTATTGACAATTTGCATAATTGTTGAATATTCCTGATAAAAGAGGGGGTGATTTGATGACTTTTGGACCTAAAAAATACTATTTCGTATTTTTGATGTTAATTCCCGGAAAAATATGTCAACATCACTTGAACTTCCATTCAGGTCATTTTTTCTCTCTTGTGTGTTGCATGACACCCCCCCCCTTCCCCCTCCCCTGTTTTCAGGACAGAAAAAGTTGTCTGAAGGGCTATACTTGACGGGCTATACTTGAGAAAGATATAGCTGTCAGTTTAACTCAGTATGACCCTTCCTGGATTACACGGCACACCGTCAAAAGTTCAAAATATTACATAAATATATTCACCTGATTTTCGCAGTTGATTGCTTTAAATATGATCAAAATTGTCTCATTTTGGAGTTAAATTTCCAGTTTCCAAAGTTCAGCGGTGGTGATAGTACTATGTTATAGAAATACTTTCTTCTCTGTCTGAGGATGTTGCAACAAATAAACATTCTGAAAAAGAAAGAAAACATGTATTGGTTAAAAAAAATGTATGTTTTTAAGGTTTTGTTACCCGTCATGTAGGTCTTCTTGTGGTTTGTTGAGTTTTCAGGCAAGTATAGTATGCCACTTACAGTTCGCTTTGTTTGAAGCCATCCATGAGGAGTCGTCTTCTTTTTCTGTTATGATGGTTATGATGTATATTGTGACTTCTTTGTATCGATTGCATCATCTGAAATGAAAGAGAGAGAGATGCAATCATCAATGTCTTCAGCATAATTTATGACCTATTGTTTGTTCGATATCAGGCTGAGCTACATTTAGGACTGAAAGATGAACTTTAGCTAGAGTACAGATATTGAATGCACAGCCTTTGTCTAAAAGTTTTATCATCACACCATGGCTTTTCTGGAAGAACAAAAAAGGCTAGAAAAGTTAAATACACCCAACCACCGGGCCATATAATTATTTTATAACAATTTATTCATTAGCTGAATAAAAGAATGCCATTATTTAATGCTGGTAAAATGACAAGTGTTAATTCTGGATCAAACTTGCTATTCGTTGTTGTTGGTATCGCTTAACTAAATACTTGATTTAGTATTACCTATCTTGAAATGTTGCACTCGGAAATGATGCAATCTCTTAAAATAAACAACCCTGGGAAAATATATTGTTTCAATAAACGTTTAAAACATTCTATTGACAATTTGCATAATTGTTGAATACTCCCGATAAAAGAGGGGGTGATTTCATGACTTTTGGACCTAAAAAATACAATTTACTATTTCATATTTTTGTTGTTAATTCCCGGAAAAATATGTCAACATCACTTGAACTTCCATTCAGGTCATTTTTTCTCTCTTGTGTGTTGCATGACACCCCCCCCCCCCCCTTCCCCCTCCCCTGTTTTCAGGACAGAAAAAGTTGTCTGAAGGGCTATACTTGAAGGGCTATACTTGAGAAAGATATAGCTGTCAGTTTAACTCAGTATGACCCTTCCTGGATTACACGGCACACCGTCAAAAGTTCAAAATATTACATAAATATATTCACCTGATTTTCGCAGTTGATTGCTTCAATATGATCAAAATAGTCTCATTTTGGAGTTAAATTTCCAATTTCCAAAGTGCATCGATGGTGACAGTACTGTGTTATAGAAATTCTTTATTCTCTGTCTGAGGATTCTGAAACAAATAAACACTCTGAAAAAGAAAGAAAACATGTATTGGTTGAAAATAATGTATGTTTTTAAGGTTTTGTTACCTGTCATGTAGGTCTTCTTGTGTTCTGTTGAGTTTTCAGGCAAGTATAGTATGCCACTTACTGTTCGCTGTGTTTGAACCCATCCATGAGGAGTTGTCTTCTTTTTCTGTTATGATGGTTATGATGTATATTGTGACTTCTTTGTATCAATTGCAGCGTCTGAAATGAAAGAGATAGAGATGCAATCATCAATGTCTTCAGCATAATTTATGACCTATTGTTTGTTCGATATCAGGCTGAGCTACATATAGGACTTAAAGATGATCTTTAGCTAGAGTACAGGTATTGAATGCACAGCCTTTCTCTAAAAGTTTTGTCATCACCCCATGGCTTTTCTGGAAGAACAAAAAAGGCTAGAAAAGTTAAATACACCCAACCACCGGGCCATATAATTATTTTATAACAATTTATTCATTAGCTGAATAAAAGAATGCCATTATTTAATGTTGGTAAAATGAGAAGTGTTAATTCTGGATCAACCTAGCTATTCGTTGTTGTTGGTATCGCTAAACTAAATACTTGATTTAGTATTACCTATCTTGAAATGTTGCATTCGGAAATGATGCAATCTCTTAAAATAAATAGCCCTGGGAAAATATATTTTTTCAATAAACGTTTAAAACATTCTATTGACAATTTGCATAATTGTTGAATACTCCCGATAAAAGAGGGGGTGATTTCATGACTTTTGGACCTAAAAAATACAATTTACTATTTCGTATTTTTGTTGTTAATTCCCGGAAAAATATGTCAACATCACTTGAACTTCCATTCAGGTCATTTTTTCTCTCTTGTGTGTTGCATGACACCCCCCCCCTTCCCCCTCCCCTGTTTTCAGGACAGAAAAAGTTGTCTGAAGGGCTATACTTGACGGGCTATACTTGAGAAAGATATAGCTGTCAGTTTAACTCAGTATGACCCTTCCTGGATTACACGGCACACCATCAAAAGTTCAAAATATTACATAAATATATTCACCTGATTTTCGCAGTTGATTGCTTCAAATATGGTCAAAATTGTCTCATTTTGGAGTTAAATTTCCAATTTCCAAAGTGCATCGATGGTGACAGTACTATGTTATAGAAATTCTTTATTCTCTGTCTGAGGATTCTGCAACAAATAAACATTCTGAAAAAGAAAGAAAACATGTATTGGTTAAAAAAATGTATGTTTTTAAGGTTTCGTTACCTGTCATGTAGGTCTTCTTGTGATTTGTTGAGTTTTCTGGCAAGTATAGTATGCCACTTACTGTTTGCTTTGTTGGAGCCATCCATGAGGAGTCGTCTTCTTTTTCTGTTATGATGGTTATGATGTATATTGTGACTTCTTTGTAACGATTGCAGCATCTGAAATGAAAGAGAGTGAGAGATGCAATCATCAATGTCTTCAGCATAATTTATTACCTATTGTTTGTTCGATATCAGGCTGAGATACATATAGGACTTAAAGATGAACTTTAGCTAGAGTACAGGTATTGAGTGAACAGCCTTTCTCTAAAACTTTTATCATCACACCATGGCTTTTCTGGAAGAACGAAAAAGGCTAGAAAAGTTAAATACACCCAACCACCGGGCCACATAATTATTTTATAACAATTTATTCATTAGCTGAATAAAAGAATGCCATTATTTAATGCTGGTAAAATGAGAAGAGTTAATTTTGGACAAACCTAGCTAGTCATTGTTGTTGGTATCGCTGAACTAAATACTTGATTTAGTATTACCTATCTTGAAATGTTGCACTCGGAAATGATGCAATCTCTTAAAATAAACAGCCCTGGGAAACTATATTGTTTCAATAAACGTTTGAAACATTCTATTGACAATTTGCATAATTGTTGAATATTCCTGATAAAAGAGGGGGTGATTTGATGACTTTTGGACCTAAAAAGTACAATTTACTATTTCGTATTTTTGTTGTTAATTCCCTGAAAAATATGTGCACTTCACTGGAACTTTCCTTCAGGTCATTTTTTCTCTCTTGTGTGTTGCATGACGCCCCCTCCCTCTTCCCCCTAGCCAGTTTTCAGGACAGAAAAAGTTGTCTGAAGGGGTATACTTGATGGGCTATACTTGATAAAGATATAGCCATCAGTGTAACTCAGTATGACCCTTTCTGGATTACACGGCACACCGTCAAATGTTCAAAATATTACTTAAATATATTCACATGATTTTCACAGTTGATTGCTTCAAATATGGTGAAAATTGTCTCATTTTGGAGTTAAATTTCCAATTTCCAAAATGCATCGGTGGTGATAGTACTATGTTATAGAAATTCTTTATTCTCTGTCTGAGGATTCTGCAAGAAATAAACATTCTGAAAAAGAAAGAAAATATGTATTGGTTAAAAAAAAATGTATGTTTTTAAGGTTTTGTTACATGTCATGTAGGTCTTCTTGTGGTTTGTTGAGTTTTCAGGCAAGTATAGTATGCCACTTACTGTTCGCTTTGTTGGAGCCATCCATGAGGAGTAGTCTTCTTTTTCTGTTATGATGGTTATGATGTATATTGTGACTTCTTTGTATCGATTGCTGCATCTGAAATGAGAGAGAGAGAGAGAGAGAGATGCAATCATCAATGTCTTCAGCATAATTTATGACCTATTGTTTGTTCGATATCAGGCTGAGCGACATATAGGACTGAAAGATGAACTTTAGCTAGAGTACAGGTATTGAGTGCACAGCCTTTCTCTAAAAGTTTTATCATCACACCATGGCTATTCTGGAAGAACGAAAAAGGCTAGAAAAGTTAAATACACCCAACCACCGGGCCATATAATTATTTTATAACAATTTATTCATTAGCTGAATAAAAGAATGCCATTATTTAATGCGGGTGAAATGAGAGGAGTTAATTCTGGACAAACCTAGCTAGTCGTTGTTGTTGGTATCGCTGAACTTAATACTTGATTTAGTATTACCTATCTTGAAATGTTGCACTCGGAAATGATGCAATCTCTTAAAATAAACAGCCCTGGGAAAATATATTGTTTCAATAAATGTTTGAAACATTCTATTGACAATTTGCATAATTGTTGAATATTCCTGATAAAAGAGGGGGTGATTTGATGACTTTTGGACCTAAAAAATACTATTTCGTATTTTTGATGTTAATTCCCGGAAAAATATGTCAACATCACTTGAACTTCCATTCAGGTCATTTTTTCTCTCTTGTGTGTTGCATGACACCCCCCCCCCCCTTCCCCCTCCCCTGTTTTCAGGACAGAAAAAGTTGTCTGAAGGGCTATACTTGACGGGCTATACTTGAGAAAGATATAGCTGTCAGTTTAACTCAGTATGACCCTTCCTGGATTACACGGCACACCGTCAAAAGTTCAAAATATTACATAAATATATTCACCTGATTTTCGCAGTTGATTGCTTTAAATATGATCAAAATTGTCTCATTTTGGAGTTAAATTTCCAGTTTCCAAAGTTCAGCGGTGGTGATAGTACTATGTTATAGAAATACTTTCTTCTCTGTCTGAGGATGTTGCAACAAATAAACATTCTGAAAAAGAAAGAAAACATGTATTGGTTAAAAAAAATGTATGTTTTTAAGGTTTTGTTACCCGTCATGTAGGTCTTCTTGTGGTTTGTTGAGTTTTCAGGCAAGTATAGTATGCCACTTACAGTTCGCTTTGTTTGAAGCCATCCATGAGGAGTCGTCTTCTTTTTCTGTTATGATGGTTATGATGTATATTGTGACTTCTTTGTATCGATTGCATCATCTGAAATGAAAGAGAGAGAGATGCAATCATCAATGTCTTCAGCATAATTTATGACCTATTGTTTGTTCGATATCAGGCTGAGCTACATTTAGGACTGAAAGATGAACTTTAGCTAGAGTACAGATATTGAATGCACAGCCTTTGTCTAAAAGTTTTATCATCACACCATGGCTTTTCTGGAAGAACAAAAAAGGCTAGAAAAGTTAAATACACCCAACCACCGGGCCATATAATTATTTTATAACAATTTATTCATTAGCTGAATAAAAGAATGCCATTATTTAATGCTGGTAAAATGACAAGTGTTAATTCTGGATCAAACTTGCTATTCGTTGTTGTTGGTATCGCTTAACTAAATACTTGATTTAGTATTACCTATCTTGAAATGTTGCACTCGGAAATGATGCAATCTCTTAAAATAAACAACCCTGGGAAAATATATTGTTTCAATAAACGTTTAAAACATTCTATTGACAATTTGCATAATTGTTGAATACTCCAGATAAAAGAGGGGGTGATTTCATGACTTTTGGACCTAAAAAATACAATTTACTATTTCGTATTTTTGTTGTTAATTCCCGGAAAAATATGTCAACATCACTTGAACTTCCATTCAGGTCATTTTTTCTCTCTTGTGTGTTGCATGACACCCCCCCCCCCCCCCCTTCCCCCTCCCCTGTTTTCAGGACAGAAAAAGTTGTCTGAAGGGCTATACTTGACAGGCTATACTTGAGAAAGATATAGCTGTCAGTTTAACTCAGTATGACCCTTCCTGGATTACACGGCACACCGTCAAAAGTTCAAAATATTACATAAATATATTCACCTGATTTTCGCAGTTGATTGCTTCAAATATGATCAAAATAGTCTCATTTTGGAGTTAAATTTCCAATTTCCAAAGTGCATCGATGGTGACAGTACTGTGTTATAGAAATTCTTTATTCTCTGTCTGAGGATTCTGCAACAAATAAACACTCTGAAAAAGAAAGAAAACATGTATTGGTTAAAAATAATGTATGTTTTTAAGGTTTTGTTACCTGTCATGTAGGTCTTCTTGTGTTCTGTTGAGTTTTCAGGCAAGTATAGTATGCCACTTACTGTTCGCTGTGTTTGAACCCATCCATGAGGAGTTGTCTTCTTTTTCTGTTATGATGGTTATGATGTATATTGTGACTTCTTTGTATCAATTGCAGCGTCTGAAATGAAAGAGATAGAGATGCAATCATCAATGTCTTCAGCATAATTTATGACCTATTGTTTGTTCGATATCAGGCTGAGCTACATATAGGACTTAAAGATGATCTTTAGCTAGAGTACAGGTATTGAATGCACAGCCTTTCTCTAAAAGTTTTGTCATCACCCCATGGCTTTTCTGAAAGAACAAAAAAGGCTAGAAAAGTTAAATACACCCAACCACCGGGCCATATAATTATTTTATAACAATTTATTCATTAGCTGAATAAAAGAATGCCATTATTTAATGTTGGTAAAATGAGAAGTGTTAATTCTGGATCAACCTAGCTATTCGTTGTTGTTGGTATCGCTAAACTAAATACTTGATTTAGTATTACCTATCTTGAAATGTTGCATTCGGAAATGATGCAATCTCTTAAAATAAATAGCCCTGGGAAAATATATTTTTTCAATAAACGTTTAAAACATTCTATTGACAATTTGCATAATTGTTGAATACTCCCGATAAAAGAGGGGGTGATTTCATGACTTTTGGACCTAAAAAATACAATTTACTATTTCGTATTTTTGTTGTTAATTCCCGGAAAAATATGTCAACATCACTTGAACTTCCATTCAGGTCATTTTTTCTCTCTTGTGTGTTGCATGACACCCCCCCCCCCCCTTCCCCCTCCCCTGTTTTCAGGACAGAAAAAGTTGTCTGAAGGGCTATACTTGACGGGCTATACTTGAGAAAGATATAGCTGTCAGTTTAACTCAGTATGACCCTTCCTGGATTACACGGCACACCATCAAAAGTTCAAAATATTACATAAATATATTCACCTGATTTTCGCAGTTGATTGCTTCAAATATGGTCAAAATTGTCTCATTTTGGAGTTAAATTTCCAATTTCCAAAGTGCATCGATGGTGACAGTACTATGTTATAGAAATTCTTTATTCTCTGTCTGAGGATTCTGCAACAAATAAACATTCTGAAAAAGAAAGAAAACATGTATTGGTTAAAAAAATGTATGTTTTTAAGGTTTCGTTACCTGTCATGTAGGTCTTCTTGTGATTTGTTGAGTTTTCTGGCAAGTATAGTATGCCACTTACTGTTTGCTTTGTTGGAGCCATCCATGAGGAGTCGTCTTCTTTTTCTGTTATGATGGTTATGATGTATATTGTGACTTCTTTGTAACGATTGCAGCATCTGAAATGAAAGAGAGTGAGAGATGCAATCATCAATGTCTTCAGCATAATTTATTACCTATTGTTTGTTCGATATCAGGCTGAGATACATATAGGACTTAAAGATGAACTTTAGCTAGAGTACAGGTATTGAGTGCACAGCCTTTCTCTAAAACTTTTATCATCACACCATGGCTTTTCTGGAAGAACGAAAAAGGCTAGAAAAGTTAAATACACCCAACCACCGGGCCACATAATTATTTTATAACAATTTATTCATTAGCTGAATAAAAGAATGCCATTATTTAATGCTGGTAAAATGAGAAGAGTTAATTTTGGACAAACCTAGCTAGTCGTTGTTGTTGGTATCGCTGAACTAAATACTTGATTTAGTATTACCTATCTTGAAATGTTGCACTCGGAAATGATGCAATCTCTTAAAATAAACAGCCCTGGGAAACTATATTGTTTCAATAAACGTTTGAAACATTCTATTGACAATTTGCATAATTGTTGAATATTCCTGATAAAAGAGGGGGTGATTTGATGACTTTTGGACCTAAAAAGTACAATTTACTATTTCGTATTTTTGTTGTTAATTCCCTGAAAAATATGTGCACTTCACTGGAACTTTCCTTCAGGTCATTTTTTCTCTCTTGTGTGTTGCATGACGCCCCCTCCCTCTTCCCCCTAGCCAGTTTTCAGAACAGAAAAAGTTGTCTGAAGGGGTATACTTGATGGGCTATACTTGATAAAGATATAGCCATCAGTGTAACTCAGTATGACCCTTTCTGGATTACACGGCACACCGTCAAATGTTCAAAATATTACTTAAATATATTCACATGATTTTCACAGTTGATTGCTTCAAATATGGTGAAAATTGTCTCATTTTGGAGTTAAATTTCCAATTTCCAAAATGCATCGGTGGTGATAGTACTATGTTATAGAAATTCTTTATTCTCTGTCTGAGGATTCTGCAAGAAATAAACATTCTGAAAAAGAAAGAAAATATGTATTGGTTAAAAAAAAATGTATGTTTTTAAGGTTTTGTTACATGTCATGTAGGTCTTCTTGTGGTTTGTTGAGTTTTCAGGCAAGTATAGTATGCCACTTACTGTTCGCTTTGTTGGAGCCATCCATGAGGAGTAGTCTTCTTTTTCTGTTATGATGGTTATGATGTATATTGTGACTTCTTTGTATCGATTGCTGCATCTGAAATGAGAGAGAGAGAGAGAGAGAGATGCAATCATCAATGTCTTCAGCATAATTTATGACCTATTGTTTGTTCGATATCAGGCTGAGCGACATATAGGACTGAAAGATGAACTTTAGCTAGAGTACAGGTATTGAGTGCACAGCCTTTCTCTAAAAGTTTTATCATCACACCATGGCTATTCTGGAAGAACGAAAAAGGCTAGAAAAGTTAAATACACCCAACCACCGGGCCATATAATTATTTTATAACAATTTATTCATTAGCTGAATAAAAGAATGCCATTATTTAATGCGGGTGAAATGAGAGGAGTTAATTCTGGACAAACCTAGCTAGTCGTTGTTGTTGGTATCGCTGAACTTAATACTTGATTTAGTATTACCTATCTTGAAATGTTGCACTCGGAAATGATGCAATCTCTTAAAATAAACAGCCCTGGGAAAATATATTGTTTCAATAAATGTTTGAAACATTCTATTGACAATTTGCATAATTGTTGAATATTCCTGATAAAAGAGGGGGTGATTTGATGACTTTTGGACCTAAAAAATACTATTTCGTATTTTTGATGTTAATTCCCGGAAAAATATGTCAACATCACTTGAACTTCCATTCAGGTCATTTTTTCTCTCTTGTGTGTTGCATGACACCCCCCCCCCCCCCCTTCCCCCTCCCCTGTTTTCAGGACAGAAAAAGTTGTCTGAAGGGCTATACTTGACGGGCTATACTTGAGAAAGATATAGCTGTCAGTTTAACTCAGTATGACCCTTCCTGGATTACACGGCACACCGTCAAAAGTTCAAAATATTACATAAATATATTCACCTGATTTTCGCAGTTGATTGCTTTAAATATGATCAAAATTGTCTCATTTTGGAGTTAAATTTCCAGTTTCCAAAGTTCAGCGGTGGTGATAGTACTATGTTATAGAAATACTTTCTTCTCTGTCTGAGGATGTTGCAACAAATAAACATTCTGAAAAAGAAAGAAAACATGTATTGGTTAAAAAAAATGTATGTTTTTAAGGTTTTGTTACCCGTCATGTAGGTCTTCTTGTGGTTTGTTGAGTTTTCAGGCAAGTATAGTATGCCACTTACAGTTCGCTTTGTTTGAAGCCATCCATGAGGAGTCGTCTTCTTTTTCTGTTATGATGGTTATGATGTATATTGTGACTTCTTTGTATCGATTGCATCATCTGAAATGAAAGAGAGAGAGATGCAATCATCAATGTCTTCAGCATAATTTATGACCTATTGTTTGTTCGATATCAGGCTGAGCTACATTTAGGACTGAAAGATGAACTTTAGCTAGAGTACAGATATTGAATGCACAGCCTTTGTCTAAAAGTTTTATCATCACACCATGGCTTTTCTGGAAGAACAAAAAAGGCTAGAAAAGTTAAATACACCCAACCACCGGGCCATATAATTATTTTATAACAATTTATTCATTAGCTGAATAAAAGAATGCCATTATTTAATGCTGGTAAAATGACAAGTGTTAATTCTGGATCAAACTTGCTATTCGTTGTTGTTGGTATCGCTTAACTAAATACTTGATTTAGTATTACCTATCTTGAAATGTTGCACTCGGAAATGATGCAATCTCTTAAAATAAACAACCCTGGGAAAATATATTGTTTCAATAAACGTTTAAAACATTCTATTGACAATTTGCATAATTGTTGAATACTCCAGATAAAAGAGGGGGTGATTTCATGACTTTTGGACCTAAAAAATACAATTTACTATTTCGTATTTTTGTTGTTAATTCCCGGAAAAATATGTCAACATCACTTGAACTTCCATTCAGGTCATTTTTTCTCTCTTGTGTGTTGCATGACACCCCCCCCCCCCCCTTCCCCCTCCCCTGTTTTCAGGACAGAAAAAGTTGTCTGAAGGGCTATACTTGACGGGCTATACTTGAGAAAGATATAGCTGTCAGTTTAACTCAGTATGACCCTTCCTGGATTACACGGCACACCGTCAAAAGTTCAAAATATTACATAAATATATTCACCTGATTTTCGCAGTTGATTGCTTCAAATATGATCAAAATAGTCTCATTTTGGAGTTAAATTTCAAATTTCCAAAGTGCATCGATGGTGACAGTACTGTGTTATAGAAATTCTTTATTCTCTGTCTGAGGATTCTGCAACAAATAAACACTCTGAAAAAGAAAGAAAACATGTATTGGTTAAAAATAATGTATGTTTTTAAGGTTTTGTTACCTGTCATGTAGGTCTTCTTGTGTTCTGTTGAGTTTTCAGGCAAGTATAGTATGCCACTTACTGTTCGCTGTGTTTGAACCCATCCATGAGGAGTTGTCTTCTTTTTCTGTTATGATGGTTATGATGTATATTGTGACTTCTTTGTATCAATTGCAGCGTCTGAAATGAAAGAGATAGAGATGCAATCATCAATGTCTTCAGCATAATTTATGACCTATTGTTTGTTCGATATCAGGCTGAGCTACATATAGGACTTAAAGATGATCTTTAGCTAGAGTACAGGTATTGAATGCACAGCCTTTCTCTAAAAGTTTTGTCATCACCCCATGGCTTTTCTGGAAGAACAAAAAAGGCTAGAAAAGTTAAATACACCCAACCACCGGGCCATATAATTATTTTATAACAATTTATTCATTAGCTGAATAAAAGAATGCCATTATTTAATGTTGGTAAAATGAGAAGTGTTAATTCTGGATCAACCTAGCTATTCGTTGTTGTTGGTATCGCTAAACTAAATACTTGATTTAGTATTACCTATCTTGAAATGTTGCATTCGGAAATGATGCAATCTCTTAAAATAAATAGCCCTGGGAAAATATATTTTTTCAATAAACGTTTAAAACATTCTATTGACAATTTGCATAATTGTTGAATACTCCCGATAAAAGAGGGGGTGATTTCATGACTTTTGGACCTAAAAAATACAATTTACTATTTCGTATTTTTGTTGTTAATTCCCGGAAAAATATGTCAACATCACTTGAACTTCCATTCAGGTCATTTTTTCTCTCTTGTGTGTTGCATGACACCCCCACCCCCTTCCCCCTCCCCTGTTTTCAGGACAGAAAAAGTTGTCTGAAGGGCTATACTTGACGGGCTATACTTGAGAAAGATATAGCTGTCAGTTTAACTCAGTATGACCCTTCCTGGATTACACGGCACACCATCAAAAGTTCAAAATATTACATAAATATATTCACCTGATTTTCGCAGTTGATTGCTTCAAATATGGTCAAAATTGTCTCATTTTGGAGTTAAATTTCCAATTTCCAAAGTGCATCGATGGTGACAGTACTATGTTATAGAAATTCTTTATTCTCTGTCTGAGGATTCTGCAACAAATAAACATTCTGAAAAAGAAAGAAAACATGTATTGGTTAAAAAAATGTATGTTTTTAAGGTTTCGTTACCTGTCATGTAGGTCTTCTTGTGATTTGTTGAGTTTTCTGGCAAGTATAGTATGCCACTTACTGTTTGCTTTGTTGGAGCCATCCATGAGGAGTCGTCTTCTTTTTCTGTTATGATGGTTATGATGTATATTGTGACTTCTTTGTAACGATTGCAGCATCTGAAATGAAAGAGAGTGAGAGATGCAATCATCAATGTCTTCAGCATAATTTATTACCTATTGTTTGTTCGATATCAGGCTGAGATACATATAGGACTTAAAGATGAACTTTAGCTAGAGTACAGGTATTGAGTGCACAGCCTTTCTCTAAAACTTTTATCATCACACCATGGCTTTTCTGGAAGAACGAAAAAGGCTAGAAAAGTTAAATACACCCAACCACCGGGCCACATAATTATTTTATAACAATTTATTCATTAGCTGAATAAAAGAATGCCATTATTTAATGCTGGTAAAATGAGAAGAGTTAATTTTGGACAAACCTAGCTAGTCGTTGTTGTTGGTATCGCTGAACTAAATACTTGATTTAGTATTACCTATCTTGAAATGTTGCACTCGGAAATGATGCAATCTCTTAAAATAAACAGCCCTGGGAAACTATATTGTTTCAATAAACGTTTGAAACATTCTATTGACAATTTGCATAATTGTTGAATATTCCTGATAAAAGAGGGGGTGATTTGATGACTTTTGGACCTAAAAAGTACAATTTACTATTTCGTATTTTTGTTGTTAATTCCCTGAAAAATATGTGCACTTCACTGGAACTTTCCTTCAGGTCATTTTTTCTCTCTTGTGTGTTGCATGACGCCCCCTCCCTCTTCCCCCTAGCCAGTTTTCAGAACAGAAAAAGTTGTCTGAAGGGGTATACTTGATGGGCTATACTTGATAAAGATATAGCCATCAGTGTAACTCAGTATGACCCTTTCTGGATTACACGGCACACCGTCAAATGTTCAAAATATTACTTAAATATATTCACATGATTTTCACAGTTGATTGCTTCAAATATGGTGAAAATTGTCTCATTTTGGAGTTAAATTTCCAATTTCCAAAATGCATCGGTGGTGATAGTACTATGTTATAGAAATTCTTTATTCTCTGTCTGAGGATTCTGCAAGAAATAAACATTCTGAAAAAGAAAGAAAATATGTATTGGTTAAAAAAAAATGTATGTTTTTAAGGTTTTGTTACATGTCATGTAGGTCTTCTTGTGGTTTGTTGAGTTTTCAGGCAAGTATAGTATGCCACTTACTGTTCGCTTTGTTGGAGCCATCCATGAGGAGTAGTCTTCTTTTTCTGTTATGATGGTTATGATGTATATTGTGACTTCTTTGTATCGATTGCTGCATCTGAAATGAGAGAGAGAGAGAGAGAGAGATGCAATCATCAATGTCTTCAGCATAATTTATGACCTATTGTTTGTTCGATATCAGGCTGAGCGACATATAGGACTGAAAGATGAACTTTAGCTAGAGTACAGGTATTGAGTGCACAGCCTTTCTCTAAAAGTTTTATCATCACACCATGGCTATTCTGGAAGAACGAAAAAGGCTAGAAAAGTTAAATACACCCAACCACCGGGCCATATAATTATTTTATAACAATTTATTCATTAGCTGAATAAAAGAATGCCATTATTTAATGCGGGTGAAATGAGAGGAGTTAATTCTGGACAAACCTAGCTAGTCGTTGTTGTTGGTATCGCTGAACTTAATACTTGATTTAGTATTACCTATCTTGAAATGTTGCACTCGGAAATGATGCAATCTCTTAAAATAAACAGCCCTGGGAAAATATATTGTTTCAATAAATGTTTGAAACATTCTATTGACAATTTGCATAATTGTTGAATATTCCTGATAAAAGAGGGGGTGATTTGATGACTTTTGGACCTAAAAAATACTATTTCGTATTTTTGATGTTAATTCCCGGAAAAATA
Organism: Pictodentalium vernedei; assembly: GCA_031216915.1. Taxonomy (NCBI): domain Eukaryota; kingdom Metazoa; phylum Mollusca; class Scaphopoda; order Dentaliida; family Dentaliidae; genus Pictodentalium; species Pictodentalium vernedei. Next base: position 292,977,049 of record CM062295.1, on the reverse strand, counting down.
TGTCAACATCACTTGAACTTCCATTCAGGTCATTTTTTCTCTCTTGTGTGTTGCATGACACCCCCCCCCCCCCCTTCCCCCTCCCCTGTTTTCAGGACAGAAAAAGTTGTCTGAAGGGCTATACTTGACGGGCTATACTTGAGAAAGATATAGCTGTCAGTTTAACTCAGTATGACCCTTCCTGGATTACACGGCACACCGTCAAAAGTTCAAAATATTACATAAATATATTCACCTGATTTTCGCAGTTGATTGCTTTAAATATGATCAAAATTGTCTCATTTTGGAGTTAAATTTCCAGTTTCCAAAGTTCAGCGGTGGTGATAGTACTATGTTATAGAAATACTTTCTTCTCTGTCTGAGGATGTTGCAACAAATAAACATTCTGAAAAAGAAAGAAAACATGTATTGGTTAAAAAAAATGTATGTTTTTAAGGTTTTGTTACCCGTCATGTAGGTCTTCTTGTGGTTTGTTGAGTTTTCAGGCAAGTATAGTATGCCACTTACAGTTCGCTTTGTTTGAAGCCATCCATGAGGAGTCGTCTTCTTTTTCTGTTATGATGGTTATGATGTATATTGTGACTTCTTTGTATCGATTGCATCATCTGAAATGAAAGAGAGAGAGATGCAATCATCAATGTCTTCAGCATAATTTATGACCTATTGTTTGTTCGATATCAGGCTGAGCTACATTTAGGACTGAAAGATGAACTTTAGCTAGAGTACAGATATTGAATGCACAGCCTTTGTCTAAAAGTTTTATCATCACACCATGGCTTTTCTGGAAGAACAAAAAAGGCTAGAAAAGTTAAATACACCCAACCACCGGGCCATATAATTATTTTATAACAATTTATTCATTAGCTGAATAAAAGAATGCCATTATTTAATGCTGGTAAAATGACAAGTGTTAATTCTGGATCAAACTTGCTATTCGTTGTTGTTGGTATCGCTTAACTAAATACTTGATTTAGTATTACCTATCTTGAAATGTTGCACTCGGAAATGATGCAATCTCTTAAAATAAACAACCCTGGGAAAATATATTGTTTCAATAAACGTTTAAAACATTCTATTGACAATTTGCATAATTGTTGAATACTCCAGATAAAAGAGGGGGTGATTTCATGACTTTTGGACCTAAAAAATACAATTTACTATTTCGTATTTTTGTTGTTAATTCCCGGAAAAATATGTCAACATCACTTGAACTTCCATTCAGGTCATTTTTTCTCTCTTGTGTGTTGCATGACACCCCCCCCCTTCCCCCTCCCCTGTTTTCAGGACAGAAAAAGTTGTCTGAAGGGCTATACTTGATGGGCTATACTTGAGAAAGATATAGCTGTCAGTTGAACTCAGTATGACCCTTCCTGGATTACACGGCACACCGTCAAAAGTTCAAAATATTTCTTAAATATATTCACCTGATTTTCGCAGTTGATTGCTTCAAATGTGGTCAAAATCATCTCATTTTGGAGTTAAATTTCCAGTTTCCAAAGTGCATCGGTGGTGATAGAACTATGTTGTAGAAATTCTTTATTCTCTGTCTGAGGATTCTGCAACAAATAAACATTCTGAAAAAGAAAGAAAACATGTATTGGTTAAAAAAAATGTATGTTTTTAAGGTTTTGTTACCTGTCATGTAGGTCTTCTTGTGGTTTGTTGAGTTTTCAGGCAAGTATAGTATGCCACTTACTGTTCGCTTTGTTGGAGCCATCCATGAGGTGTCGTCTTCCTTTTCTGTTATGATGGTTATGATGTATATTGTGACTTCTTTGTATCGATTGCAGCATCTGAAATGAAAGAGAGAGAGATGCAATCATCAATGTCTTCAGCATAATGTATGACCTATTGTTTGTTCGATATCAGGCAGAGCTACATATAGGACTGAAAGATGAACTTTAGCTAGAGTACAGGTATTGAATACACAGCCTTTCTCTAAAAGTTTTATCATCAAACCATGGCTTTTCGGGAAGAACAAAAAAGGCTAGAAAAGTTAAATACACCCAACCACCGGGCCATATAATTATTTTATAACAATTTATTCATTAGCTGAATAAAAGAATGAGATTACTTAATGCTGGTTAAATGAGAAGTGTTAATTCTGGATCAACCTAGCTAGTCGTTGTTGTTGGTATCGCTAAACTAAACACTTGATTTAGTATTACCTATCTTGAAATGTTGCACTCGGAAATGATGCAATCTCTTAAAATAAACAGCCCTTGGAAAATATTTTGTTTCAATAAACGTTTGAAACATTCTATTGACAATTTGCATAATTTTTGAATACTCCTGATAAAAGAGGGGGTGATTTGATGACTTTTGGACCTAAAAAATACAATTTACTATTTCGTATTTTTGTTGTTAATTCCCTGAAAAATATGTGCACATCACTGGAACTTCCCTTCAGGTCATTTTTTCTCTCTTGTGTGTTGCATGACGCCCCCCTCCCCATTCCCCCTCCCCTGTTTTCAGGACAGAAAACGTTGTCTGAAGGGCTATACTTGACGGGCTATACTTGAGAAAGAGATAGCTGTCAGTTGAACTCAGTATGACCCTTCCTGGATTACACGGTAAACCGTCAAAAGTTCAAAATATTACTTAAATATATTCACCTGATTTTCGCAGTTGATTGCTTCAAATATGGTCAAAATTGTCTCATTTTGGAGTTAAATTTCCCGTTTCCAAAGTGCATCGGTGGTGATAGTACCATGTTATAGAAATTCTTTATTCTCTGTCTGAGGATTCTGCCACAAACATTCTGAAAAAGAAAGAAAACATGTATTGGTTAAAAAAAATGTATGTTTTTAAGGTTTTGTTACCTGTCATGTAGGTCATCTTGTGGTTTGTTGAGTTTTCAGGCAAGTATAGTATGCCACTTACTGTTCGCTTTGTTGGAGCCATCCATGAGGAGTCGTCTTCTTTTTTGTTATGATGGTTATGATGTATATTGTTACTTCTTTGTATCGATTGCAGCATCTGAAATGAAAGAGAGAGAGATGCAATCATCAATGTATTCGGCATAATTTATGACCTATTGTTTGTTCGATATCAGGCTGAGCTACATATAGGACTGAAAGATGAACTTTTTCTAGAGTACAGGTATTGAATGCACAGCCTTTCTCTAAAAGATTTATCATCACACCATGGCTTTTCTGGAAGAACAAAAAAGGCTAGAAAAGTTAAATACACCCAACCACCGGGCCATATAATTATTTTATAACAATTTATTCATTAGCTGAATAAAAGAATGCCATTATTTAATACTGGTAAAATTAGAAGAGAGTGAATTCTGGATCAACCTAGCTAATCGTTGTTGTTGCTATCGCTAAATTAAATACTTGATTTAGTGTTACCTATCTTGAAATGCTGCACACGGAAATGATGCAATCTCTTAAAATAAACAGCCCTGGGAAAATATATTGTTTCAATAAACGTTTGAAACATTCTATTGACAATTTGCATAATTGTTGAATACTCCTGATAAAAGAGGGGGGGGGGTGATTTTATGACTTTTGGACCTAAAAAATACAATTTACTATTTCCTATTTTTGTTGTTAATTCCCTGAAAAATATGTGCACATCACTGGATCTTCCCTTCAGGTCATTTTTTCTCTCTTGTGTGTTGCATGACGCCCCCTTCCCCTTCCCCCTCCCCTGTTTTCAGGACAGAAAAAGTTGTCTGAAGGGCTATACTTGACGGGCTATACTTGAGAAAGAGATAGCTGTCAGTTGAACTCAGTATGACCCTTCCTGGATTACATGGCTCACCGTCAAAAGTTCAAAATATTGCTTAAATATATTCAACTCATTTTCGCAGTTGACTGCTTCAAATATGGTCAAAATCGTCTCATTTTGGAGTTAAATTTCCAGTTTCCAAAGTGCATCGGTGGTGATAGTACTATGTTGTAGAAATTCTTTATTCTCTGTCTGAGGATTCTGCAACAAATAAACATTCTGAAAAAGAAAGAAAACATGTATTGGTTAAAAAAATGTATGTTTTTAAGGTTTTGTTACCTGTCATGTAGGTCTTCTTGTGGTTTGTTGAGTTTTCAGGCAAGTAGAGTATGCCACTTACTGTTCGCTTTGTTGGAGCCATCCATGAGGACTCGTTTTCTTTTTCTGTTATGATGGTTATGATGTATATTGTGACTTCTTTGTATCGATTGCAGCATCTGAAATGAAAGAGAGAGAGAGATGCAATCATCAATGTCTTCAGCATAATGTATGACCTATTGTTTGTTCGATATCAGGCTGAGCTACATATAGGACTGAAAGATGAACTTTTTCTAGAGTACAGGTATTGAATGCACAGCCTTTCTCTAAAAGATTTATCATCACACCATGGCTTTTCTGGAAGAACAAAAAAGGCTTGAAAAGTTAAATACACCCAACCACCGGGCCATATAATTATTTTATAACAATTTATTCATTAGCTGAATAAAAGAATGCCATTATTTAATACTGGGAAAATAAGAAGAGTGAATTCTGGATCAACCTAGCTAATCGTCGTTGTTGGTATCGCTAAACATAATACTTGATTTAGTGTTACCAATCTTGAAATGTTGCACACGGAAATGATGCAATCTCTTAAAATAAACAGCCCTGGGAAAATATATTGTTTCAATAAACGTTTGAAACATTCTATTGACAATTTGCATAATTGTTGAATACTTCTGATAAAAGAGGGGGTGGGGGGTGATTTGATGACTTTTGGACCTAAAAAATACAATTTACTATTTCGTATTTTTGTTGTTAATTACCTGAAAAATATGTGCACATCACTGGAACTTCCCTTCAGGTCATTTTTTCTCTCTTGTGTGTTGCATGATGCCCCCTTCCCCTTCCCCCTCCCCTGTTTTCGGGACAGAAAAAGTTGTCTGAAGGGCTATACTTGACGGGCTATACTTGAGAAAGAGATAGCTGTCAGTTGAACTCAGTATGACCCTTCCTGGATTACACGGCACACCGTCAAAAGTTCAAAATATTTCTTAAATATATTCACCTGATTTTCGCAGTTGATTGCTTCAAATGTGGTCAAAATCATCTCATTTTGGAGTTAAATTTCCAGTTTCCAAAGTGCATCGGTGGTGATAGAACTATGTTGTAGAAATTCTTTATTCTCTGTCTGAGGATTCTGCAACAAATAAACATTCTGAAAAAGAAAGAAAACATGTATTGGTTAAAAAAAATGTATGTTTTTAAGGTTTTGTTACCTGTCATGTAGGTCTTCTTGTGGTTTGTTGAGTTTTCAGGCAAGTATAGTATGCCACTTACTGTTCGCTTTGTTGGAGCCATCCATGAGGTGTCGTCTTCCTTTTCTGTTATGATGGTTATGATGTATATTGTGACTTCTTTGTATCGATTGCAGCATCTGAAATGAAAGAGAGAGAGATGCAATCATCAATATCTTCAGCATAATGTATGACCTATTGTTTGTTCGATATCAGGCAGAGCTACATATAGGACTGAAAGATGAACTTTAGCTAGAGTACAGGTATTGAATACACAGCCTTTCTCTAAAAGTTTTATCATCAAACCATGGCTTTTCGGGAAGAACAAAAAAGGCTAGAAAAGTTAAATACACCCAACCACCGGGCCATATAATTATTTTATAACAATTTATTCATTAGCTGAATAAAAGAATGAGATTACTTAATGCTGGTTAAATGAGAAGTGTTAATTCTGGATCAACCTAGCTAGTCGTTGTTGTTGGTATCGCTAAACTAAACACTTGATTTAGTATTACCTATCTTGAAATGTTGCACTCGGAAATGATGCAATCTCTTAAAATAAACAGCCCTTGGAAAATATTTTGTTTCAATAAACGTTTGAAACATTCTATTGACAATTTGCATAATTTTTGAATACTCCTGATAAAAGAGGGGGTGATTTGATGACTTTTGGACCTAAAAAATACAATTTACTATTTCGTATTTTTGTTGTTAATTCCCTGAAAAATATGTGCACATCACTGGAACTTCCCTTCAGGTCATTTTTTCTCTCTTGTGTGTTGCATGACGCCCCCCTCCCCATTCCCCCTCCCCTGTTTTCAGGACAGAAAAAGTTGTCTGAAGGGCTATACTTGACGGGCTATACTTGAGAAAGAGATAGCTGTCAGTTGAACTCAGTATGACCCTTCCTGGATTACACGGCAAACCGTCAAAAGTTCAAAATATTACTTAAATATATTCACCTGATTTTCGCAGTTGATTGCTTCAAATATGGTCAAAATTGTGTCATTTTGGAGTTAAATTTCCCGTTTCCAAAGTGCATCGGTGGTGATAGTACCATGTTATAGAAATTCTTTATTCTCTGTCTGAGGATTCTGCCACAAACATTCTGAAAAAGAAAGAAAACATGTATTGGTTAAAAAAATGTATGTTTTTAAGGTTTTGTTACCTGTCATGTAGGTCTTCTTGTGGTTTGTTGAGTTTTCAGGCAAATATAGTATGCCACTTACTGTTCGCTTTGTTGGAGCCATCCATGAGGAGTCGTCTTCTTTTTTGTTACGATGGTTATGATGTATATTGTTACTTCTTTGTATCGATTGCAGCATCTGAAATGAAAGAGAGAGAGATGCAATCATCAATGTATTCGGCATAATTTATGACCTATTGTTTGTTCGATATCAGGCTGAGCTACATATAGGACTGAAAGATGAACTTTTTCTAGAGTACAGGTATTGAATGCACAGCCTTTCTCTAAAAGATTTATCATCACACCATGGCTTTTCTGGAAGAACAAAAAAGGCTAGAAAAGTTAAATACACCCAACCACCGGGCCATATAATTATTTTATAACAATTTATTCATTAGCTGAATAAAAGAATCCCATTATTTAATACTGGTAAAATTAGAAGAGAGTGAATTCTGGATCAACCTAGCTAATCGTTGTTGTTGGTATCGCTAAATTAAATACTTGATTTAGTGTTACCTATCTTGAAATGCTGCACACGGAAATGATGCAATCTCTTAAAATAAACAGCCCTGGGAAAATATATTGTTTCAATAAACGTTTGAAACATTCTATTGACAATTTGCATAATTGTTGAATACTCCCGATAAAAGAGGGGGGGGGGGGGGTGATTTGATGACTTTTGGACCTAAAAAATACAATTTACTATTTCCTATTTTTGTTGTTAATTCCCTGAAAAATATGTGCACATCATTGGATCTTCTCTTCAGGTCATTTTTTCTCTCTTGTGTGTTGCATGACGCCCCCTTCCCCTTCCCCCTCCCCTGTTTTCAGGACAGAAAAAGTTGTCTGAAGGGCTATACTTGACGGGCTATACTTGAGAAAGAGATAGCTGTCAGTTGAACTCAGTATGACCCTTCCTGGATTACATGGCACACCGTCAAAAGTTCAAAATATTGCTTAAATATATTCAACTCATTTTCGCAGTTGACTGCTTCAAATATGGTCAAAATCGTCTCATTTTGGAGTTAAATTTCCAGTTTCCAAAGTGCATCGGTGGTGATAGTACTATGTTGTAGAAATTCTTTATTCTCTGTCTGAGGATTCTGCAACAAATAAACATTCTGAAAAAGAAAGAAAACATGTATTGGTTAAAAAAATGTATGTTTTTAAGGTTTTGTTACCTGTCATGTAGGTCTTCTTGTGGTTTGTTGAGTTTTCAGGCAAGTAGAGTATGCCACTTACTGTTCGCTTTGTTGGAGCCATCCATGAGGACTCGTTTTCTTTTTCTGTTATGATGGTTATGATGTATATTGTGACTTCTTTGTATCGATTGCAGCATCTGAAATGAAAGAGAGAGAGAGATGCAATCATCAATGTCTTCAGCATAATGTATGACCTATTGTTTGTTCGATATCAGGCTGAGCTACATATAGGACTGAAAGATGAACTTTTTCTAGACTACAGGTATTGAATGCACAGCCTTTCTCTAAAAGATTTATCATCACACCACGGCTTTTCTGGAAGAACAAAAAAGGCTTGAAAAGTTAAATACACCCAACCAGTGGGCCATATAATTATTTTATAACAATTTATTCATTAGCTGAATAAAAGAATGCCATTATTTAATACTGGTAAAATAAGAAGAGTGAATTCTGGATCAACCTAGCTAATCGCCGTTGTTGGTATCGCTAAACATAATACTTGATTTAGTGTTACCAATCTTGAAATGTTGCACACGGAAATGATGCAATCTCTTAAAATAAACAGCCCTGGGAAAATATATTGTTTCAATAAACGTTTGAAACATTCTATTGACAATTTGCATAATTGTTGAATACTTCTGATAAAAGAGGGGGGGGGGGGTGATTTGATGACTTTTGGACCTAAAAAATACAATTTACTATTTCGTATTTTTGTTGTTAATTACCTGAAAAATATGTGCACATCACTGGAACTTCCCTTCAGGTCATTTTTTCTCTCTTGTGTGTTGCATGACGCCCCCTTCCTCTTCCCCCTCCCCTGTTTTCGGGACAGAAAAAGTTGTCTGAAGGGCTATACTTGACGGGCTATACTTGAGAAAGAGATAGCTGTCAGTTGAACTCAGTATGACCCTTCCTGGATTACACGGCACACCGTCAAAAGTTCAAAATATTGCTTAAATATATTCACCTGATTTTCGCAGTTGATTGCTTCAAATGTGGTCAAAATCATCTTATTTTGGAGTTAAATTTCCAGTTTCCAAAGTGCATCGGTGGTGATAGTACTATGTTGTAGAAATTCTTTATTCTCTGTCTGAGGATTCTGCAACAAATAAACATTCTGAAAAAGAAAGAAAACATGTATTGGTTAAAAAAAATGTATGTTTTTAAGGTTTTGTTACCTGTCATGTAGGTCTTCTTGTGGTTTGTTGAGTTTTCAGGCAAGTATAGTATGCCACTTACTGTTCGCTTTGTTGGAGCCATCCATGAGGTGTCGTCTTCCTTTTCTGTTATGATGGTTATGATGTATATTGTGACTTCTTTGTATCGATTGCAGCATCTGAAATGAAAGAGAGAGAGATGCAATCATCGATGTCTTCAGCATAATGTATGACCTATTGTTTGTTCGATATCAGGCAGAGCTACATATAGGACTGAAAGATGAACTTTAGCTAGAGTACAGGTATTGAATACACAGCCTTTCTCTAAAAGTTTTATCATCAAACCATGGCTTTTCGGGAAGAACAAAAAAGGCTAGAAAAGTTAAATACACCCAACCACCGGGCCATATAATTATTTTATAACAATTTATTCATTAGCTGAATAAAAGAATGAGATTATTTAATGCTGGTTAAATGAGAAGTGTTAATTCTGGATCAACCTAGCTAGTCGTTGTTGTTGGTATCGCTAAACTAAACACTTGATTTAGTATTACCTATCTTGAAATGTTGCACTCGGAAATGATGCAATCTCTTAAAATAAACAGCCCTGGGAAAATATATTGTTTCAATAAACGTTTGAAACATTCTATTGACAATTTGCATAATTGTTGAATACTTCTGATAAAAGAGGGGGTGGGGGGTGATTTGATGACTTTTGAACCTAAAAAATACAATTTACTATTTCGTATTTTTGTTGTTAATTACCTGAAAAATATGTGCACATCACTGGAACTTCCCTTCAGGTCATTTTTTCTCTCTTGTGTGTTGCATGATGCCCCCTTCCCCTTCCCCCTCCCCTGTTTTCGGGACAGAAAAAGTTGTCTGAAGGGCTATACTTGACGGGCTATACTTGAGAAAGAGATAGCTGTCAGTTGAACTCAGTATGACCCTTCCTGGATTACACGGCACACCGTCAAAAGTTCAAAATATTTCTTAAATATATTCACCTGATTTTCGCAGTTGATTGCTTCAAATGTGGTCAAAATCATCTCATTTTGGAGTTAAATTTCCAGTTTCCAAAGTGCATCGGTGGTGATAGAACTATGTTGTAGAAATTCTTTATTCTCTGTCTGAGGATTCTGCAACAAATAAACATTCTGAAAAAGAAAGAAAACATGTATTGGTTAAAAAAAATGTATGTTTTTAAGGTTTTGTTACCTGTCATGTAGGTCTTCTTGTGGTTTGTTGAGTTTTCAGGCAAGTATAGTATGCCACTTACTGTTCGCTTTGTTGGAGCCATCCATGAGGTGTCGTCTTCCTTTTCTGTTATGATGGTTATGATGTATATTGTGACTTCTTTGTATCGATTGCAGCATCTGAAATGAAAGAGAGAGAGATGCAATCATCAATGTCTTCAGCATAATGTATGACCTATTGTTTGTTCGATATCAGGCAGAGCTACATATAGGACTGAAAGATGAACTTTAGCTAGAGTACAGGTATTGAATACACAGCCTTTCTCTAAAAGTTTTATCATCAAACCATGGCTTTTCGGGAAGAACAAAAAAGGCTAGAAAAGTTAAATACACCCAACCACCGGGCCATATAATTATTTTATAACAATTTATTCATTAGCTGAATAAAAGAATGAGATTACTTAATGCTGGTTAAATGAGAAGTGTTAATTCTGGATCAACCTAGCTAGTCGTTGTTGTTGGTATCGCTAAACTAAACACTTGATTTAGTATTACCTATCTTGAAATGTTGCACTCGGAAATGATGCAATCTCTTAAAATAAACAGCCCTTGGAAAATATTTTGTTTCAATAAACGTTTGAAACATTCTATTGACAATTTGCATAATTTTTGAATACTCCTGATAAAAGAGGGGGTGATTTGATGACTTTTGGACCTAAAAAATACAATTTACTATTTCGTATTTTTGTTGTTAATTCCCTGAAAAATATGTGCACATCACTGGAACTTCCCTTCAGGTCATTTTTTCTCTCTTGTGTGTTGCATGACGCCCCCCCTCCCCATTCCCCCTCCCCTGTTTTCAGGACAGAAAAAGTTGTCTGAAGGGCTATACTTGACGGGCTATACTTGAGAAAGAGATAGCTGTCAGTTGAACTCAGTATGACCCTTCCTGGATTACACGGCAAACCGTCAAAAGTTCAAAATATTACTTAAATATATTCACCTGATTTTCGCAGTTGATTGCTTCAAATATGGTCAAAATTGTGTCATTTTGGAGTTAAATTTCCCGTTTCCAAAGTGCATCGGTGGTGATAGTACCATGTTATAGAAATTCTTTATTCTCTGTCTGAGGATTCTGCCACAAACATTCTGAAAAAGAAAGAAAACATGTATTGGTTAAAAAAATGTATGTTTTTAAGGTTTTGTTACCTGTCATGTAGGTCTTCTTGTGGTTTGTTGAGTTTTCAGGCAAATATAGTATGCCACTTACTGTTCGCTTTGTTGGAGCCATCCATGAGGAGTCGTCTTCTTTTTTGTTACGATGGTTATGATGTATATTGTTACTTCTTTGTATCGATTGCAGCATCTGAAATGAAAGAGAGAGAGATGCAATCATCAATGTATTCGGCATAATTTATGACCTATTGTTTGTTCGATATCAGGCTGAGCTACATATAGGACTGAAAGATGAACTTTTTCTAGAGTACAGGTATTGAATGCACAGCCTTTCTCTAAAAGATTTATCATCACACCATGGCTTTTCTGGAAGAACCAAAAAGGGTAGAAAAGTTAAATACACCCAACCACCGGGCCATATAATTATTTTATAACAATTTATTCATTAGCTGAATAAAAGAATGCCATTATTTAATACTGGTAAAATTAGAAGAGAGTGAATTCTGGATCAACCTAGCTAATCGTTGTTGTTGGTATCGCTAAATTAAATACTTGATTTAGTGTTACCTATCTTGAAATGCTGCACACGGAAATGATGCAATCTCTTAAAATAAACAGCCCTGGGAAAATATATTGTTTCAATAAACGTTTGAAACATTCTATTGACAATTTGCATAATTGTTGAATACTCCTGATAAAAGAGGGGGGGGGGGGGTGATTTTATGACTTTTGGACCTAAAAAATACAATTTACTATTTCCTATTTTTGTTGTTAATTCCCTGAAAAATATGTGCACATCACTGGATCTTCCCTTCAGGTCATTTTTTCTCTCTTGTGTGTTGCATGACGCCCCCTTCCCCTTCCCCCTGCCCTGTTTTCGGGACAGAAAAAGTTATCTGAAGGGCTATACTTGAAGGGCTATACTTGAGAAAGAGATAGCTGTCAGTTGAACTCAGTATGACCCTTCCTGGATTACACGGCACACCGTCAAAAGTTCAAAATATTGCTTAAATATATTCACCTGATTTTCGCAGTTGATTGCTTCAAATGTGGTCAAAATCATCTCATTTTGGAGTTAAATTTCCAGTTTCCAAAGTGCATCGGTGGTGATAGTACTATGTTGTAGAAATTCTTTATTCTCTGTCTGAGGATTCTGCAACAAATAAACATTCTGAAAAAGAAAGAAAACATGTATTGGTTAAAAAAAATGTATGTTTTTAAGGTTTTGTTACCTGTCATGTAGGTCTTCTTGTGGTTTGTTGAGTTTTCAGGCAAGTATAGTATGCCACTTACTGTTCGCTTTGTTGGAGCCATCCATGAGGTGTCGTCTTCCTTTTCTGTTATGATGGTTATGATGTATATTGTGACTTCTTTGTATCGATTGCAGCATCTGAAATGAAAGAGAGAGAGATGCAATCATCAATGTCTTCAGCATAATGTATGACCTATTGTTTGTTCGATATCAGGCAGAGCTACATATAGGACTGAAAGATGAACTTTAGCTAGAGTACAGGTATTGAATACACAGCCTTTCTCTAAAAGTTTTATCATCAAACCATGGCTTTTCGGGAAGAACAAAAAAGGCTAGAAAAGTTAAATACACCCAACCACCGGGCCATATAATTATTTTATAACAATTTATTCATTAGCTGAATAAAAGAATGAGATTATTTAATGCTGGTTAAATGAGAAGTGTTAATTCTGGATCAACCTAGCTAGTCGTTGTTGTTGGTATCGCTAAACTAAACACTTGATTTAGTATTACCTATCTTGAAATGTTGCACTCGGAAATGATGCAATCTCTTAAAATAAACAGCCCTGGGAAAATATATTGTTTCAATAAACGTTTGAAACATTCTATTGACAATTTGCATAATTGTTGAATATACCTGACAAAAGAGGGGGTGATTTGATAACTTTTGGACCTAAAAAATACAATTTTTTATTTCCTATTTTTGTTGTTAATTCCCTGAAAAATATATGCACATCACTGGAACTTTCATTCAGATCATTTTTTCTCTCTTGTGTGTTGCATGACGCCCCCCTCCCCATTTCCCCCTCCCCTGTTTTCAGGACAGAAAAAGTTGTCTGAAGGGCTATACTTGACGGGCTATACTTGAGAAAGAGATAGCTGTCAGTTTAACTCAGTATGACCCTCTATGGATTACACTTCACACCATCAAAAGTTTAAAATATTACTTAAATATATTCACCTAATTTGCGCAGTTGATTGCTTCAAATATGGTCAAAATTGTCTCATTTTGGAGTTAAATTTCTAGTTTCCAAAGTGCATTGGTGGTGATAGTACTATGTTGTAGAAATTCTTTACTCTCTGTCTGAGGATTCTGCAACAAATTAACATTCTGAAAAAGAAAGAAAACATGTATTGGTTAAAAAAAAATGTATGTTTTTAAGGTTTTGTTACCTGTCATGTACGTCTTCTTGTGGTTTGTTGAGTTTTCAGGCAAGTATAGTATGCCACTTACTGTTCGCTTTGTTGGAGCCATCCATGAGGACTCGTCTTCTTTTTCTGTTATGATGGTTATGATGTATATTGTGACTTCTTTGTATCGATTGCAGCAACTGAAATGAAAGAGAGAGAGAGATGCAATCATCAATGTCTTCAGCATAATGTATGACCTATTGTTTGTTCGATATCAGGCTGAGCTACATATAGGACTGAAAGATGAACTTTTTCTAGAGTACAGGTATTGAATGCACAGACTTTCTCTAAAAGATTTATCATCACACCATGGCCTTTCTGGAAGAACAAAAAAGGCTAGAAAAGTTAAATACACCCAACCACCGGGCCATATAATTATTTTATAACAATTTATTCATTAGCTGAATAAAAAAATGCCATTATTTAATGCTGGTAAAATAAGAAGAGTTAATTATGGATCAACCTAGCTAGTCGTTGTTGTTGGTATCACTAAACTAAATACTTGATTTAGTGTTACCAATCTTGAAATGTTGCACACGGAAATGATGCAATCTCTTAAAATAAACAGCCCTGGGAAAATATATTGTTTCAATAAACGTTTGAAACTTTCTATTGACAATTTGCATAATTGTTGAATACTTCTGATAAAAGAGGGGGGGGGGGTGATTTGATGACTTTTGGACCTAAAAAATACAATTTACTATTTCGTATTTTTGTTGTTAATTACCTGAAAAATATGTGCACATCACTGGAACTTCTCTTCAGGTCATTTTTTGTCTCTTGTGTGTTGCACGACGCCCCCTTCCCCCTCCCCTGTTTTCAGGACAGAAAAAGTTGTCTGAAGGGCTATACTTGACGGGCTATACTTGAGAAAGAGATAGCTGTCAGTTGAACTCAGTATGACCCTTCCTGGATTACACGGCAAACCGTCAAAAGTTCAAAATATTACTTAAATATATTCACCTGATTTTCGCAGTTGATTGCTTCAAATATGGTCAAAATTGTCTCATTTTGGAGTTAAATTTCCCGTTTCCAAAGTGCATCGGTGGTGATAGTACCATGTTATAGAAATTCTTTATTCTCTGTCTGAGGATTCTGCCACAAACATTCTGAAAAAGAAAGAAAACATGTATTGGTTAAAAAAAATGTATGTTTTTAAGGTTTTGTTACCTGTCATGTAGGTCTTCTTGTGGTTTGTTGAGTTTTCAGGCAAGTATAGTATGCCACTTACTGTTCGCTTTGTTGGAGCCATCCATGAGGAGTCGTCTTCTTTTTTGTTATGATGGTTATGATGTATATTGTTACTTCTTTGTATCGATTGCAGCATCTGAAATGAAAGAGAGAGAGATGCAATCATCAATGTATTCGGCATAATTTATGACCTATTGTTTGTTCGATATCAGGCTGAGCTACATATAGGACTGAAAGATGAACTTTTTCTAGAGTACAGGTATTGAATGCACAGCCTTTCTCTAAAAGATTTATCATCACACCATGGCTTTTCTGGAAGAACCAAAAAGGGTAGAAAAGTTAAATACACCCAACCACCGGGCCATATAATTATTTTATAACAATTTATTCATTAGCTGAATAAAAGAATGCCATTATTTAATACTGGTAAAATTAGAAGAGAGTGAATTCTGGATAAACCTAGCTAATCGTTGTTGTTGGTATCGCTAAATTAAATACTTGATTTAGTGTTACCTATCTTGAAATGCTGCACACGGAAATGATGCAATCTCTTAAAATAAACAGCCCTGGGAAAATATATTGTTTCAATAAACGTTTGAAACATTCTATTGACAATTTGCATAATTGTTGAATACTCCTGATAAAAGAGGGGGGGGGGGTGATTTTATGACTTTTGGACCTAAAAAATACAATTTACTATTTCCTATTTTTGTTGTTAATTCCCTGAAAAATATGTGCACATCACTGGATCTTCCCTTCAGGTCATTTTTTCTCTCTTGTGTGTTGCATGACGCCCCCTTCCCCTTCCCCCTGCCCTGTTTTCGGGACAGAAAAAGTTATCTGAAGGGCTATACTTGAAGGGCTATACTTGAGAAAGAGATAGCTGTCAGTTGAACTCAGTATGACCCTTCCTGGATTACACGGCACACCGTCAAAAGTTCAAAATATTGCTTAAATATATTCACCTGATTTTCGCAGTTGATTGCTTCAAATGTGGTCAAAATCATCTCATTTTGGAGTTAAATTTCCAGTTTCCAAAGTGCATCGGTGGTGATAGTACTATGTTGTAGAAATTCTTTATTCTCTGTCTGAGGATTCTGCAACAAATAAACATTCTGAAAAAGAAAGAAAACATGTATTGGTTAAAAAAAATGTATGTTTTTAAGGTTTTGTTACCTGTCATGTAGGTCTTCTTGTGGTTTGTTGAGTTTTCAGGCAAGTATAGTATGCCACTTACTGTTCGCTTTGTTGGAGCCATCCATGAGGTGTCGTCTTCCTTTTCTGTTATGATGGTTATGATGTATATTGTGACTTCTTTGTATCGATTGCAGCATCTGAAATGAAAGAGAGAGAGATGCAATCATCAATGTCTTCAGCATAATGTATGACCTATTGTTTGTTCGATATCAGGCAGAGCTACATATAGGACTGAAAGATGAACTTTAGCTAGAGTACAGGTATTGAATACACAGCCTTTCTCTAAAAGTTTTATCATCAAACCATGGCTTTTCGGGAAGAACAAAAAAGGCTAGAAAAGTTAAATACACCCAACCACCGGGCCATATAATTATTTTATAACAATTTATTCATTAGCTGAATAAAAGAATGAGATTATTTAATGCTGGTTAAATGAGAAGTGTTAATTCTGGATCAACCTAGCTAGTCGTTGTTGTTGGTATCGCTAAACTAAACACTTGATTTAGTATTACCTATCTTGAAATGTTGCACTCGGAAATGATGCAATCTCTTAAAATAAACAGCCCTGGGAAAATATATTGTTTCAATAAACGTTTGAAACATTCTATTGACAATTTGCATAATTGTTGAATATACCTGACAAAAGAGGGGGTGATTTGATAACTTTTGGACCTAAAAAATACAATTTACTATTTCCTATTTTTGTTGTTAATTCCCTGAAAAATATGTGCACATCACTGGAACTTTCATTCAGATCATTTTATCTCTCTTGTGTGTTGCATGACGCCCCCCTCCCCATTCCCCCTCCCCTGTTTTCAGGACAGAAAAAGTTGTCTGAAGGGCTATACTTGACGGGCTATACTTGAGAAAGAGATAGCTGTCAGTTTAACTCAGTATGACCCTCTCTGGATTACACTTCACACCATCAAAAGTTTAAAATATTACTTAAATATATTCACCTAATTTGCGCAGTTGATTGCTTCAAATATGGTCAAAATTGTCTCATTTTGGAGTTAAATTTCTAGTTTCCAAAGTGCATTGGTGGTGATAGTACTATGTTGTAGAAATTCTTTACTCTCTGTCTGAGGATTCTGCAACAAATTAACATTCTGAAAAAGAAAGAAAACATGTATTGGTTAAAAAAAAATGTATGTTTTTAAGGTTTTGTTACCTGTCATGTAGGTCTTCTTGTGGTTTGTTGAGTTTTCAGGCAAGTATAGTATGCCACTTACTGTTCGCTTTGTTGGAGCCATCCATGAGGACTCGTCTTCTTTTTCTGTTATGATGGTTATGATGTATATTGTGACTTCTTTGTATCGATTGCAGCAACTGAAATGAAAGAGAGAGAGAGATGCAATCATCAATGTCTTCAGCATAATGTATGACCTATTGTTTGTTCGATATCAGGCTGAGCTACATATAGGACTGAAAGATGAACTTTTTCTAGAGTACAGGTATTGAATGCACAGACTTTCTCTAAAAGATTTATCATCACACCATGGCCTTTCTGGAAGAACAAAAAAGGCTAGAAAAGTTAAATACACCCAACCACCGGGCCATATAATTATTTTATAACAATTTATTCATTAGCTGAATAAAAAAATGCCATTATTTAATGCTGGTAAAATAAGAAGAGTTAATTATGGATCAACCTAGCTAGTCATTGTTGTTGGTATCGCTAAACTAAATACTTGATTTAGTGTTACCAATCTTGAAATGTTGCACACGGAAATGATGCAATCTCTTAAAATAAACAGCCCTGGGAAAATATATTGTTTCAATAAACGTTTGAAACTTTCTATTGACAATTTGCATAATTGTTGAATACTTCTGATAAAAGAGGGGGGGGGGGGTGATTTGATGACTTTTGGACCTAAAAAATACAATTTACTATTTC
The DNA here is from genome assembly GCA_031216915.1 of Pictodentalium vernedei. NCBI lineage: Eukaryota > Metazoa > Mollusca > Scaphopoda > Dentaliida > Dentaliidae > Pictodentalium > Pictodentalium vernedei. Next base: position 292,959,170 of record CM062295.1, on the reverse strand, counting down.
GTATTTTTGTTGTTAATTACCTGAAAAATATGTGCACATCACTGGAACTTCCCTTCAGGTCATTTTTTGTCTCTTGTGTGTTGCATGACGCCCCCTTCCCCCTCCCCCGTTTTCAGGACAGAAAAAGTTGTCTGAAGGGCTATAATTGACGGGCTATACTTGAGAAAGAGATAGCTGTCAGTTGAACTCAGTATGACCCTTCCTGGATTACACGGCACACCGTCAAAAGTTCAAAATATTGCTTAAATATATTCACCTGATTTTCGCAGTTGATTGCTTCAAATATGGTCAAAATCGTCTCATTTTGGAGTTAAATTTCCAGTTTCCAAAGTGCATCGGTGGTGATAGTACTATGTTGTAGAAATTCTTTATTCTCTGTGTGAGGATTCTGCAACAAATAAACATTCTGAAAAAGAAAGAAAACATGTATTGGTTAAAAAAAATGTATGTTTTTAAGGTTTTGTTACCTGTCATGTAGGTCTTCTTGTGGTTTGTTGAGTTTTCAGGCAAGTATAGTATGCCACTTACTGTTCGCTTTGTTGGAGCCATCCATGAGGTGTCGTCTTCCTTTTCTGTTATGATGGTTATGATGTATATTGTGACTTCTTTGTATCGATTGCAGCATCTGAAATGAAAGAGAGAGAGATGCAATCATCAATGTCTTCAGCATAATGTATGACCTATTGTTTGTTCGATATCAGGCTGAGCTACATATAGGACTGAAAGATGAACTTTTTCTAGAGTACAGGTATTGAATGCACAGACTTTCTCTAAAAGATTTATCATCACACCATGGCTTTTCTGGAAGAACAAAAAAGGCTAGAAAAGTTAAATACACCCAACCACTGGGCCATATAATTATTTTATAACAATTTATTCATTAGCTGAATAAAAGAATGCCATTATTTAATACTGGTAAAATAAGAAGAGTGAATTCTGGATGAACCTAGCTAATCGTCGTTGTTGGTATCGCTAAACTAAATACTTGATTTAGTGTTACCTATCTTGAAATGTTGCACACGGAAATGATGCAATCTCTTAAAATAAACAGCCCTGGGAAAATATATTGTTTCAATAAACTTTTGAAACATTCTATTGACAATTTGCATAATTGTTGAATACTTCTGATAAAAGAGGGGGGGGGGGGGGTGATTTGATGACTTTTGGACCTAAAAAATACAATTTACTATTTCCTATTTTTGTTGTTAATTCCCTGAAAAATATGTGCACATCACTGGAACTTCCCTTCAGGTCATTTTTTCTCTCTTGTGTGTTGCATGACGCCCCCTTCCCCTTCCCCTCCATTGTTTTCAGGACAGAAAAAGTTGTCTGAAGGGCTATACTTGACGGGCTATACTTGAGAAAGAGATAGCTGTCAGTTGAACTCAGCATGACCCTTCCTGGATTACATGGCACACCGTCAAAAGTTCAAAATATTGCTTAAATATATTCAACTGATTTTCGCAGTTGACTGCTTCAAATATGGTCAAAATCGTCTCATTTTGGAGTTAAATTTCCAGTTTTCAAAGTGCTTCGGTGGTGATAGTACTATGTTGTAGAAATTCTTTATTCTCTGTCTGAGGATTCTGCAACAAATAAACATTCTGAAAAAGAAAGAAAACATGTATTGGTTAAAAAAAAAAAGTATGTTTTTATGGTTTTGTTACCTGGCATGTAGGTCTTCTTGTGGTTTGTTGAGTTTTCAGGCAAGTATAGTATGCCACTTACTGTTCGCTTTGTTGGAGACATCCATGAGGAGTCGTCTTCTTTATCTGTTATGATGGTTATGATGTATATTATTACTTTTTTGTATCGATTGCAGCATCTGAAATGAAAGAGAGAGAGATGCAATCATCAATGTATTCGGCATAATTTATGACCTATTTTTTGTTCGATATCAGGCTGAGCTACATATAGGACTGAAAGATGAACTTTTTCTAGAGTACAGGTATTGAATGCACAGCCTTTCTCTAAAAGATTTATCATCACACCATGGCTTTTCTGGAAGAACAAAAAAGGCTAGAAAAGTTAAATACACCCAACCACCGGGCCATATAATTATTTTATAACAATTTATTCATTAGCTGAATAAAAGAATGCCATTATTTAATACTGGTAAAATAAGAAGAGTGAATTCTGGATGAACCTAGCTAATCGTCGTTGTTGGTATCGCTAAACTAAATACTTGATTTAGTGTTACCTATCTTGAAATGTTGCACACGGAAATGATGCAATCTCTTAAAATAAACAGCCCTGGGAAAATATATTGTTTCAATAAACGTTTGAAACATTCTGTTGACAATTTGCATAATTGTTGAATACTTCTGATAAAAGAGGGGGGGGGGGGGTGATTTGATGACTTTTGGACCTAAAAAATACAATTTACTATTTCCTATTTTCGTTGTTAATTCCCTGAAAAATATGTGCACATCACTGGAACTTCCCTTCAGGTCATTTTTTCTCTCTTGTGTGTTGCATGACGCCCCCTTCATCTTCCCCTCCATTGTTTTCAGGACAGAAAAAGTTGTCTGAAGGGCTATACTTGACGGGCTATACTTGAGAAAGAGATAGCTGTCAGTTGAACTCAGCATGACCCTTCCTGGATTACATGGCACACCGTCAAAAGTTCAAAATATTGCTTAAATATATTCAACTGATTTTCGCAATTGACTGCTTCAAATATGGTCAAAATTGTCTCATTTTGGAGTTAAATTTCCAGTTTTCAAAGTGCATCGGTGGTGGTAGTACTATGTTGTAGAAATTCTTTATTCTCTGTCTGAGGATTCTGCAACAAATAAACATTCTGAAAAAGAAAGAAAACATGTATTGGTTAAAACAAATGTATGTTTTTAAGGTTTTGTTACCTGTCATGTAGGTCTTCTTGTGGTTTGTTGAGATTCCAGGCAAGTAGAGTATGCCACTTACTGTTCGCTTTGTTGGAGCCATCCATGAGGACTCGTCTTCTTTTTCTGTTATGATGGTTATGATGTATATTGTGACTTCTTTGTATCGATTGCAGCATCTGAAATGAAAGAGAGAGAGAGATGCAATCATCATTGTATTCAGCATAATGTATGACCTATTGTTTGTTCGATATCAGGCTGAGCTACATATAGGACTGAAAGATGAACTTTTTCTAGAGTACAGGTATTGAATACACAGACTTTCTCTAAAAGATTTATCATCACACCATGGCCTTTCTGGAAGAACAAAAAAGGCTAGAAAAGTTAAATACACCCAACCACCGGGCCATATAATTATTTTATAACAATTTATTCATTAGCTGAATAAAAAAATGCCATTATTTAATGCTGGTAAAATAAGAAGAGTTAATTATGGATCAACCTAGCTAGTCGTTGTTGTTGGTATCGCTAAACTTAATACTTGATTTAGTGTAACCTATCTTGAAATGTTGCACACGGAAATGATGCAATCTCTTAAAATAAACAGCCCTGGGTTAATATACTGTTTCAATAAACGTTTGAAACATTCTATTGACAATTTGCATAATTGGTGAATACTCCTGATAAAAGCGGGGGGTGGGGGGGGGGTGGTTTGATGACTTTTGGACCTACAAAATAATATTTACTATTTCGGATTTTTGTTGTTAATTCCCTGAAAAATATGTGCACATAACTGGAAGTTCCCTTCATGTCATTTTTTTTCTCTTGTGTGTTGCATGACGCCCCCTTCCCCTTCCCCCTCCCCTGTTTTCAGGACAGAAAAAGTTGTCTGAAGGGCTATACTTGGCGGGCTATACTTGAGAAAGAGATAGCTGTCAGTTGAACTCAGTATGACCTTTCCTGGATTACACGGCACACCGTCAAAAGTTCAAAATATTACTTAAATATATTCACCTGATTTTCGCAGTTGACTGCTCCAAGTATGGTCAAAATTGTCTCATTTTGGAGTTAAATTTCCAGTTTCCAAAGTGCATCGGTGGTGATAGTAATATGTTGTAGAAATTCTTTTTTCTCTGTCTGAGGATTCTGCAACAAATAAACATTCAGAAAAAGAAAGAAAACGTGTATTGGTTAAAAAAAATGTATGTTTTTAAGGTTTTGTTACCTGTCATGTAGGTCTTCTTGTGGTTTGTTGAGTTTTCAGGCAAGTATAGTATGCCACTTACTGTTCGCTTTGTTGGAGCCATCCATGAGGAGGCGTCTTCTTTTTTGTTACGATGGTTATGATGTATATTGTGACTTCTTTGTATCGATTGCAGCATCTGAAGTGAAAGAGAGAGAGATGCAATCATCAATGTATTCGGCATAATTTATGACCTATTTTTTGTTCGATATCAGGCTGAGCTACATATAGGACTGAAAGATGAACTTTTTCTAGAGTACAGGTATTGAATGCACAGCCTTTCTCTAAAAGATTTATCATCACACCATGGCTTTTCTGGAAGAACAAAAAAGGCTAGAAAAGTTAAATACACCCAACCACCGGGCCATATAATTATTTTATAACAATTTATTCATTAGCTGAATAAAAGAATGCCATTATTTAATACTGGTAAAATAAGAAGAGTGAATTCAAGATGAACCTAGCTAATCGTCGTTGTTGGTATCGCTAAACTAAATACTTGATTTAGTGTTACCTATCTTGAAATGTTGCACACGGAAATGATGCAATCTCTTAAAATAAACAGCCCTGGGAAAATATATTGTTTCAATAAACGTTTGAAACATTCTATTGACAATTTGCATAATTGTTGAATACTTCTGATAAAAGAGGGGGGGGGGGGGGTGATTTGATGACTTTTGGACCTAAAAAATACAATTTACTATTTCCTATTTTTGTTGTTAATTCCCTGAAAAATATGTGCACATCACTGGAACTTCCCTTCAGGTCATTTTTTCTCTCTTGTGTGTTGCATGACGCCCCCTTCCCCTTCCCCTCCATTGTTTTCAGGACAGAAAAAGTTGTCTGAAGGGCTATACTTGACGGGCTATACTTGAGAAAGAGATAGCTGTCAGTTGAACTCAGAATGACCCTTCCTGGATTACATGGCACACCGTCAAAAGTTCAAAATATTGCTTAAATATATTCAACTGATTTTCGCAGTCGACTGCTTCAAATATGGTCAAAATCGTCTCATTTTGGAGTTAAATTTCCAGTTTTCAAAGTGCATCGGTGGTGATAGTACTATGTTGTAGAAATTCTTTATTCTCTGTCTGAGGATTCTGCAACAAATAAACATTCTGAAAAAGAAAGAAAACATGTATTGGTTAAAAAAAATGTATGTTTTTAACTGGTAGAGTACTGAATTATTTTTAGTCAGCAAAATTTGTTCACATATATTTGCCTTGTTACAATTTATGGGAGAGTGCCAATAGGCACTCACTCATAAATTGTAACAATGCAAATCCCAACAGTCTAAATAATTTTACTTCAATGGTGATATGAACAACATCCACAGAATATGAAGCCATTAAGTTGTGGTCCTGACACTTCAGAATAAAGCCCAAATATGGGCTTCCAGCACTCTACCAGTTAAGGTTTTGTTACCTGTCATGTAGGTCTTCTTGTCGTTTGTTGAGATTTCAGGCAAGTAGAGTATGCCACTTACTGTTCGCTTTGTTGGAGCCATCCATGAGGACTCGTCTTCTTTTTCTGTTATGATGGTTATGATATATATTGTGACTTCTTTGTATCGATTGCAGCATCTGAAATGAAAGAGAGAGAGAGATGCAATCATCATTGTATTCAGCATAATGTATGACCTATTGTTTGTTCGATATCAGGCTGAGCTACATATAGGACCGAAAGATGAACTTTTTCTAGAGTACAGGTATTGAATGCACAGCCTTTCTCTAAAAGATTTATCATCACACCATGGCTTTTCTGGAAGAACAAAAAAGGCTAGAAAAGTTAAATACACCCAACCACCGGGCCATATAATTATTTTATAACAATTTATTCATTAGCTGAATAAAAGAATGCCATTATTAAATACTGGTAAAATAAGAAGAGTGAATTCTGGATCAACCTAGCTAATCATCGTTGTTGGTATCGCTAAACTTAATACTTGATTTAGTGTAACCTATCTTGAAATGTTGCACACGGAAATGATGCAATCTCTTAAAATAAACAGCCCTGGGTTAATATACTGTTTCAATAAACGTTTGAAACATTCTATTGACAATTTGCATAATTGTTGAATACTCCTGATAAAAGCGGGGGGTGGGGGGGGGGGGGGGGGGGGGTTTGATGACTTTTGGACCTACAAAATAATATTTACTATTTCGGATTTTTGTTGTTAATTCCCTGAAAAATATGTGCACATAACTGGAAGTTCCCTTCATGTCATTTTTTTCTCTTGTGTGTTGCATGACGCCCCCTTCCCCTTCCCCCTCCCCTGTTTTCAGGACAGAAAAAGTTGTCTGAAGGGCTATACTTGGCGGGCTATACTTGAGAAAGAGATAGCTGTCAGTTGAACTCAGTATGACCTTTCCTGGATTACACGGCACACCGTCAAAAGTTCAAAATATTACTTAAATATATTCACCTGATTTTCGCAGTTGACTGCTCCAACTATGGTCAAAATTGTCTCATTTTGGAGTTAAATTTCCAGTTTTCAAAGTGCATCGGTGGTGATAGTAATATGTTGTAAAAATTCTTTTTTCTCTGTCTGAGGATTCTGCAACAAATAAACATTCAGAAAAAGAAAGAAAACGTGTATTGGTTAAAAAAAATGTATGTTTTTAAGGTTTTGTTACGTGCCATGTAGGTCTTTTTGTGTTTTTTTGAGTTTTCAGGCAAGTATAGTATGCCACTTACTGTTCGCTTTGTTGGCGCCATCCATGAGGACTCGACTTCTTTTTCTGTTATGATGGTTATGATGTATATTGTGACTTCTTTGTATCGATTGCAGCAACTGAAATGAAAGAGAGAGAGATGCAATCATCAATGTCTTCAGCATAATTTATGACCTATTGTTTGTTCGATATCAGGCTGAGCTACATATAGGACTGAAAGATGAACTTTTTCTAGAGTACAGGTATTGAATGCACAGCCTTTCTCTAAAAGAATTATCATCACACCATGGCTTTTCTGGAAGAACAAAAAAGGCTACAAAAGTTAAATACATCCAACTACCGGGCCATATAATTATTTTATAACAATTTATTCAATAGCTGAATAAAAAAATGCCATTATTTAATGCTGGTAAAATAAGAAGAGTTAATTCTGGATCAACCTACTAGTCGTTGTTGTTGGTATCGCTAAACTAAATACTTGATTTAGTGTTACCTATCTTGAAATGTTGCACACGGAAATGATGCAATCTCTTAAAATAAACAGCCCTGGGAAAATATATTGTTTCAATAAACGTTTGAAACATTCTATTGACAATTTGCATAATTGTTGAATACTCCTGATAAAAGAGGGGGGGGGGGGGTGATTTGATGACTTTTGGACCTAAAAAATACAATTTACTATTTCGTATTTTTGTTGCTAATTCCCTGAAAAATATGTGCACATCACTGGAAGTTCCCTTCAGGTAATTTTTTCTCTCTTGTGTGTTGCATGACGCCCCCTTCCCCTTCCCACTCCCCTGTTTTCAGGACAGAAAAAGTTGTCTGAAGGGCTCTACTTGACGGGCTATACTTGAGAAAGAGATAGCTGTCAGTTGAACTCAGTATGACCCTTCCTGGCTTACACGGCACACCGTCAAAAGTTCAAAATATTACTTAAATATATTCACCTGATTTTCGCAGTTGATTGCTTCAAATATGGTCAAAATTGTCTCATTTTGGAGTTAAATTTCCAGTTTTCAAAGTGCATCGGTGGTGATAGTACCATGTTATAGAAATTCTTTATTCTCTGTCTGAGGATTCTGCCACAAACATTCTGAAAAAGAAAGAAAACATGTATTGGTGAAAAAAAATGTATGTTTTTAAGGTTTTGTTACCTGTCATGTAGGTCTTCTTGTGGTTTGTTGAGTTTTCAGGCAAGTATAGTATGCCACTTACTGTTCGCTTTGTTGGAGCCATCCATGAGGAGGCGTCTTCTTTTTTGTTACGATGGTTATGATGTATATTGTGACTTCTTTGTATCGATTGCAGCATCTGAAATGAAAGAGAGAGAGATGCAATCATCAATGTCTTCAGCATAATGTATGACCTATTGTTTATTCGATATCAGGCTGAGCTACATATAGGACTGAAAGATGAACTTTAGCTAGAGTACAGGTATTGAATACACAGCCTTTCTCTAAAAGTTTTATCATCACACCATGGCTTTTCTGGAAGAACAAAAAAGGCTAGAAAAGTTAAATACACCCAACCACCGGGCCATATATTTATTTTATAACAATTTATTCATTAGCTGAATAAAAGAATGCCATGATTTAATGCATGTAAAATAAGAAGAGTTAATTCTGGATCAACCTAGCTAGTCGTTGTTGTTCATATCGCTAAACTAAATACTTGATTTAGTGTTACCTATCTTGAAATGTTGCACACGGAAATGATGCAATCTCTTAAAATAACCAGCCCTGGAAAAATATTTTGTTTCAATAAACGTTTGAAACATTCTATTGACAATTTGCATAATTTTTGAAAACTCCTGAAAAAAGAGGGGGTGATTTGATGACTTTTGGACCTAAAAAATACAATTTTCTATTTCGTATTTTTGTTGTTAATTCCCTGAAAAATATGTGCACATCACTGGAACTTCCCTTCAGGTCATTTTTTCTCTCTTGTGTTTGCATGACGCCCCCTTCTCCTTCCCCCTCCCATGTTTTCAGGACAGAAAAAGTTGTCTGAAGGGCTCTACTTGACGGGCTATTCTTGAGAAAGAGATAGCTGTCAGTTGAACTCAGTATGACCCTTCCTGGATTACACGGCACACCGTCAAAAGTTCAAAATATTACTTAAATATATTCACCTGATTTTCGCAGTTGATTGCTTCAAATATGGTCAAAATTGTCTCATTTTGGAGTTAAATTTCCAGTTTCCAAAGTGGATCGGTGGTGATAGTACCATGTTATAGAAATTCTTTATTCTCTGTCTGAGGATTCTGCCACAAACATTCTGAAAAAGAAAGAAAACATGTATTGGTTAAAAAAAATGTATGTTTTTAAGGTTTTGTTACCTGTCATGTAGGTCTTCTTGTGGTTTGTTGAGTTTTCAGGCAAGTATAGTATGCCACTTACTGTTCGCTTTGTTGGAGCCATCCATGAGGAGTCGTCTTCTTTTTTGTTCTGATGGTTATGATGTATATTGTGACTTCTTTGTATCGATTGCAGCATCTGAAATGAAAGAGAGAGAGATGCAATCATCAATGTCTTCAGCATAATGTATGACCTATTGTTTGTTCGATATCAGGCTGAGCTACATATAGGACTGAAAGATGAACTTTAGCTAGAGTACAGGTATTGAATACACAGCCTTTCTCTAAAAGTTTTATCATCACACCATGGCTTTTCTGGAAGAACAAAAAAGGCTCGAAAAGTTAAATACACCCAACCACCGGGCAATATAATTATTTTATAACAATTTATTCATTAGCTGAATAAAAGAATGCCATGATTTAATGCTGGAAAAATAAGAAGAGTTAATTCTAGATCAACCTAGCTAGTCGTTGTTGTTCGTATCGCTAAATTAAATACTTGATTTAATGTTACCTATCTTGAAATGTTGTACTCGGAAATGATGCAATTTCTTAAAATAAACAGCCCTGGGAAAATTTTTTGTTTCAATAAACGTTTGAAACATTCTATTGACAATTTGCATAATTTTCGAATACTCCTGATAAAAGAGGGGGTGATTTGATGACTTTTGGACCTAAAAAATACAATTTACTATTTCGTATTTTTGTTGCTAATTCCCTGAAAAATATGTGCACATCACTGGAACTTCCCTTCAGGTCATTTTTTCTCTCTTGTGTGTTGCATGACGCCCCCTTCCCCTTCCCACTCCCCTGTTTTCAGGACAGAAAAAGTTGTCTGAAGGGCTCGACGGGCTATACTTGAGAAAGAGATAGCTGTCAGATAGCTGTCAGTTGAACTCAGTATGACCCTTCCTGGATTACACGGCACACCGTCAAAAGTTCAAAATATTACTTAAATATATTCACCTGATTTTCGCAGTTGATTGCTTCAAATATGGTCAAAATTGTCTCATTTTGGAGTTAAATTTCCAGTTTCCAAAGTGCGTCGGTGGTGATAGTACCATGTTATAGAAATTCTTTATTCTCTGTCCGAGGATTCTGCCACAAACATTCTGAAAAAGAAAGAAAACATGTATTGGTTAAAAAAATGTATGTTTTTAAGGTTTTGTTACCTGTCATGTAGGACTTCTTGTGGTTTGTTGAGTTTTCAGGCAAGTATAGTATGCCACTTACTGTTCGCTTTGTTGGAGCCATCCATGCGGAGTCGTCTTCTTTTTTGTTACGATGGTTATGATGTATATTGTGACTTCTTTGTATCGATTGCAGCATCTGAAATGAAAGAGAGAGAGAGATGCAATCATCATTGTATTCAGCATAATGTATGACCTATTGTTTGTTCGATATCAGGCTGAGCTACATATAGGACCGAAAGATGAACTTTTTCTAGAGTACAGGTATTGAATGCACAGCCTTTCTCTAAAAGATTTATCATCACACCATGGCTTTTCTGGAAGAACAAAAAAGGCTAGAAAAGTTAAATACACCCAACCACCGGGCCATATAATTATTTTATAACAATTTATTCATTAGCTGAATAAAAGAATGCCATTATTAAATACTGGTAAAATAAGAAGAGTGAATTCTGGATCAACCTAGCTAATCATCGTTGTTGGTATCGCTAAACTTAATACTTGATTTAGTGTAACCTATCTTGAAATGTTGCACACGGAAATGATGCAATCTCTTAAAATAAACAGCCCTGGGTTAATATACTGTTTCAATAAACGTTTGAAACATTCTATTGACAATTTGCATAATTGTTGAATACTCCTGATAAAAGCGGGGGGTGGGGGGGGGGGGGGTGGTTTGATGACTTTTGGACCTACAAAATAATATTTACTATTTCGGATTTTTGTTGTTAATTCCCTGAAAAATATGTGCACATAACTGGAAGTTCCCTTCATGTCATTTTTTTCTCTTGTGTGTTGCATGACGCCCCCTTCCCCTTCCCCCTCCCCTGTTTTCAGGACAGAAAAAGTTGTCTGAAGGGCTATACTTGGCGGGCTATACTTGAGAAAGAGATAGCTGTCAGTTGAACTCAGTATGACCTTTCCTGGATTACACGGCACACCGTCAAAAGTTCAAAATATTACTTAAATATATTCACCTGATTTTCGCAGTTGACTGCTCCAACTATGGTCAAAATTGTCTCATTTTGGAGTTAAATTTCCAGTTTTCAAAGTGCATCGGTGGTGATAGTAATATGTTGTAAAAATTCTTTTTTCTCTGTCTGAGGATTCTGCAACAAATAAACATTCAGAAAAAGAAAGAAAACGTGTATTGGTTAAAAAAAATGTATGTTTTTAAGGTTTTGTTACGTGCCATGTAGGTCTTTTTGTGTTTTTTTGAGTTTTCAGGCAAGTATAGTATGCCACTTACTGTTCGCTTTGTTGGCGCCATCCATGAGGACTCGACTTCTTTTTCTGTTATGATGGTTATGATGTATATTGTGACTTCTTTGTATCGATTGCAGCAACTGAAATGAAAGAGAGAGAGATGCAATCATCAATGTCTTCAGCATAATTTATGACCTATTGTTTGTTCGATATCAGGCTGAGCTACATATAGGACTGAAAGATGAACTTTTTCTAGAGTACAGGTATTGAATGCACAGCCTTTCTCTAAAAGAATTATCATCACACCATGGCTTTTCTGGAAGAACAAAAAAGGCTACAAAAGTTAAATACATCCAACTACCGGGCCATATAATTATTTTATAACAATTTATTCAATAGCTGAATAAAAAAATGCCATTATTTAATGCTGGTAAAATAAGAAGAGTTAATTCTGGATCAACCTACTAGTCGTTGTTGTTGGTATCGCTAAACTAAATACTTGATTTAGTGTTACCTATCTTGAAATGTTGCACACGGAAATGATGCAATCTCTTAAAATAAACAGCCCTGGGAAAATATATTGTTTCAATAAACGTTTGAAACATTCTATTGACAATTTGCATAATTGTTGAATACTCCTGATAAAAGAGGGGGGGGGGGGGGGTGATTTGATGACTTTTGGACCTAAAAAATACAATTTACTATTTCGTATTTTTGTTGCTAATTCCCTGAAAAATATGTGCACATCACTGGAAGTTCCCTTCAGGTAATTTTTTCTCTCTTGTGTGTTGCATGACGCCCCCTTCCCCTTCCCACTCCCCTGTTTTCAGGACAGAAAAAGTTGTCTGAAGGGCTCTACTTGACGGGCTATACTTGAGAAAGAGATAGCTGTCAGTTGAACTCAGTATGACCCTTCCTGGCTTACACGGCACACCGTCAAAAGTTCAAAATATTACTTAAATATATTCACCTGATTTTCGCAGTTGATTGCTTCAAATATGGTCAAAATTGTCTCATTTTGGAGTTAAATTTCCAGTTTTCAAAGTGCATCGGTGGTGATAGTACCATGTTATAGAAATTCTTTATTCTCTGTCTGAGGATTCTGCCACAAACATTCTGAAAAAGAAAGAAAACATGTATTGGTGAAAAAAAATGTATGTTTTTAAGGTTTTGTTACCTGTCATGTAGGTCTTCTTGTGGTTTGTTGAGTTTTCAGGCAAGTATAGTATGCCACTTACTGTTCGCTTTGTTGGAGCCATCCATGAGGAGGCGTCTTCTTTTTTGTTACGATGGTTATGATGTATATTGTGACTTCTTTGTATCGATTGCAGCATCTGAAATGAAAGAGAGAGAGATGCAATCATCAATGTCTTCAGCATAATGTATGACCTATTGTTTATTCGATATCAGGCTGAGCTACATATAGGACTGAAAGATGAACTTTAGCTAGAGTACAGGTATTGAATACACAGCCTTTCTCTAAAAGTTTTATCATCACACCATGGCTTTTCTGGAAGAACAAAAAAGGCTAGAAAAGTTAAATACACCCAACCACCGGGCCATATATTTATTTTATAACAATTTATTCATTAGCTGAATAAAAGAATGCCATGATTTAATGCATGTAAAATAAGAAGAGTTAATTCTGGATCAACCTAGCTAGTCGTTGTTGTTCATATCGCTAAACTAAATACTTGATTTAGTGTTACCTATCTTGAAATGTTGCACTCGGAAATGATGCAATCTCTTAAAATAACCAGCCCTGGAAAAATATTTTGTTTCAATAAACGTTTGAAACATTCTATTGACAATTTGCATAATTTTTGAAAACTCCTGAAAAAAGAGGGGGTGATTTGATGACTTTTGGACCTAAAAAATACAATTTTCTATTTCGTATTTTTGTTGTTAATTCCCTGAAAAATATGTGCACATCACTGGAACTTCCCTTCAGGTCATTTTTTCTCTCTTGTGTTTGCATGACGCCCCCTTCTCCTTCCCCCTCCCATGTTTTCAGGACAGAAAAAGTTGTCTGAAGGGCTCTACTTGACGGGCTATTCTTGAGAAAGAGATAGCTGTCAGTTGAACTCAGTATGACCCTTCCTGGATTACACGGCACACCGTCAAAAGTTCAAAATATTACTTAAATATATTCACCTGATTTTCGCAGTTGATTGCTTCAAATATGGTCAAAATTGTCTCATTTTGGAGTTAAATTTCCAGTTTCCAAAGTGGATCGGTGGTGATAGTACCATGTTATAGAAATTCTTTATTCTCTGTCTGAGGATTCTGCCACAAACATTCTGAAAAAGAAAGAAAACATGTATTGGTTAAAAAAAATGTATGTTTTTAAGGTTTTGTTACCTGTCATGTAGGTCTTCTTGTGGTTTGTTGAGTTTTCAGGCAAGTATAGTATGCCACTTACTGTTCGCTTTGTTGGAGCCATCCATGAGGAGTCGTCTTCTTTTTTGTTCTGATGGTTATGATGTATATTGTGACTTCTTTGTATCGATTGCAGCATCTGAAATGAAAGAGAGAGAGATGCAATCATCAATGTCTTCAGCATAATGTATGACCTATTGTTTGTTCGATATCAGGCTGAGCTACATATAGGACTGAAAGATGAACTTTAGCTAGAGTACAGGTATTGAATACACAGCCTTTCTCTAAAAGTTTTATCATCACACCATGGCTTTTCTGGAAGAACAAAAAAGGCTCGAAAAGTTAAATACACCCAACCACCGGGCAATATAATTATTTTATAACAATTTATTCATTAGCTGAATAAAAGAATGCCATGATTTAATGCTGGAAAAATAAGAAGAGTTAATTCTAGATCAACCTAGCTAGTCGTTGTTGTTCGTATCGCTAAATTAAATACTTGATTTAATGTTACCTATCTTGAAATGTTGTACTCGGAAATGATGCAATTTCTTAAAATAAACAGCCCTGGGAAAATTTTTTGTTTCAATAAACGTTTGAAACATTCTATTGACAATTTGCATAATTTTCGAATACTCCTGATAAAAGAGGGGGTGATTTGATGACTTTTGGACCTAAAAAATACAATTTACTATTTCGTATTTTTGTTGCTAATTCCCTGAAAAATATGTGCACATCACTGGAACTTCCCTTCAGGTCATTTTTTCTCTCTTGTGTGTTGCATGACGCCCCCTTCCCCTTCCCACTCCCCTGTTTTCAGGACAGAAAAAGTTGTCTGAAGGGCTCGACGGGCTATACTTGAGAAAGAGATAGCTGTCAGATAGCTGTCAGTTGAACTCAGTATGACCCTTCCTGGATTACACGGCACACCGTCAAAAGTTCAAAATATTACTTAAATATATTCACCTGATTTTCGCAGTTGATTGCTTCAAATATGGTCAAAATTGTCTCATTTTGGAGTTAAATTTCCAGTTTCCAAAGTGCGTCGGTGGTGATAGTACCATGTTATAGAAATTCTTTATTCTCTGTCCGAGGATTCTGCCACAAACATTCTGAAAAAGAAAGAAAACATGTATTGGTTAAAAAAATGTATGTTTTTAAGGTTTTGTTACCTGTCATGTAGGACTTCTTGTGGTTTGTTGAGTTTTCAGGCAAGTATAGTATGCCACTTACTGTTCGCTTTGTTGGAGCCATCCATGCGGAGTCGTCTTCTTTTTTGTTACGATGGTTATGATGTATATTGTGACTTCTTTGTATCGATTGCAGCATCTGAAATGAAAGAGAGAGAGATGCAATCATCAATGTCTTCAGCATAATGTATGACCTATTGTTTGTTCGATATCAGGCTGAGCTACATATAGGACTGAAAGATGAACTTTAGCTAGAGTACAGGTATTGAATACACAGCCTTTCTCTAAAAGTTTTATCATCACACCATGGCTTTTCTGGAAGAACAAAAAAGGCTACAAAAGTTAAATACACCCAACCACCGGGCCATATAATTATTTTATAACAATTTATTCATTAGCTGAATAAAAGAATGCCATGATTTAATGCTGGTAAAATAAGAAGAGTTAATTCTGGATCAACCTAGCTTGTCGTTGTTGTTCGTATCGCTAAACTAAATACTATATTTAGTGTTACCTATCTTGAAATGTTGCACTCGGAAATGATGCAATCTCTTAAAATAAACAGCCCTGGGAAAATATTTTGTTTCAATAAACGTTTGAAACATTCTATTGACAATTTGCATAATTTTCGAATACTCCTGATAAAAGGGGGGGGGGGGTGATTTGATGACTTTTGGACCTAAAAAATACAATTTACTATTTCGTATTTTTGTTGCTAATTCCCTGACAAATATGTGCACATCACTGGAACTTCCCTTCAGGTAATTTTCTCTCTCTTGTGTGTTGCATGACGCCCCCTTCCCCTTCCCCCTCCCCTGTCTTCAGGACAGAAAAAGTTGTCTGAAGGGCTATACTTGACGGGCTATACTTGAGAAAGAGATAGCTGTCAGTTGAACTCAGTATAACCCTTCCTGGATTACACGGCACACCGTCAAATGTTCAAAATATTGCTTAAATATATTCACCTGATTTTCGCAGTTGATTGCTTCAAATATGGTCAAAATCGTCTCATTTTGGAGTTAAATTTCCAGTTTCCAAAGTGCGTCGGTGGTGATAGTACTATGTTGTAGAAATTCTTTATTCTCTGTCTGAGGATTCTGCAACAAATAAACATTCTGAAAAAGAAAGAAAACATGTATTGGTTAAAAAAAAAAAAGTATGTTTTTATGGTTTTGTTACCTGGCATGTAGGTCTTCTTGTGGTTTGTTGAGTTTTCAGGCAAGTATAGTATGCCACTTACTGTTCGCTTTGTTGGAGCCATCCATGAGGAGTCGTCTTCTTTATCTGTTATGATGGTTATGATGTATATTATTACTTCTTTGTATCGATTGCAGCATCTGAAGTGAAAGAGAGAGAGATGCAATCATCAATGTATTCGGCATAATTTATGACCTATTTTTTGTTCGATATCAGGCTGAGCTACATATAGGACTGAAAGATGAACTTTTTCTAGAGTACAGGTATTGAATGCACAGCCTTTCTCTAAAAGATTTATCATCACACCATGGCTTTTCTGGAAGAACAAAAAAGGCTAGAAAAGTTAAATACACCCAACCACCGGGCCATATAATTATTTTATAACAATTTATTCATTAGCTGAATAAAATAATGCCATTATTTGATACTGGTAAAATAAGAAGAGTGAATTCTGGATGAACCTAGCTAATCGTCGTTGTTGGTATCGCTAAACTAAATACTTGATTTAGTGTTACCTATCTTGAAATGTTGCACACGGAAATGATGCAATCTCTTAAAATAAACAGCCCTGGGAAAATATATTGTTTCAATAAACGTTTGAAACATTCTATTGACAATTTGCATAATTGTTGAATACTTCTGATAAAAGAGGGGGGGGGGGGGGGGTGATTTGATGACTTTTGGACCTAAAAAATACAATTTACTATTTCCTATTTTTGTTGTTAATTCCCTGAAAAATATGTGCACATCACTGGAACTTCCCTTCAGGTCATTTTTTCTCTCTTGTGTGTTGCATGACGCCCCCTTCCCCTTCCCCTCCATTGTTTTCAGGACAGAAAAAGTTGTCTGAAGGGCTATACTTGACGGGCTATACTTGAGAAAGAGATAGCTGTCAGTTGAACTCAGCATGACCCTTCCTGGATTACATGGCACACCGTCAAAAGTTCAAAATATTGCTTAAATATATTCAACTGATTTTCGCAGTTGACTGCTTCAAATATGGTCAAAATCGTCTCATTTTGGAGTTAAATTTCCAGTTTTCAAAGTGCATCGGTGGTGATAGTACTATGTTGTAGAAATTCTTTATTCTCTGTCTGAGGATTCTGCAACAAATAAACATTCTGAAAAAGAAAGAAAACATGTATTGGTTAAAAAAAATTTATGTTTTTAAGGTTTTGTTACCTGTCATGTAGGTCTTCTTGTCGTTTGTTGAGATTTCAGGCAAGTAGAGTATGCCACTTACTGTTCGCTTTGTTGGAGCCATCCATGAGGACTCGTCTTCTTTTTCTGTTATGATGGTTATGATGTATATTGTGACTTCTTTGTATCGATTGCAGCATCTGAAATGAAAGAGAGAGAGAGATGCAATCATCATTGTATTCAGCATAATGTATGACCTATTGTTTGTTCGATATCAGGCTGAGCTACATATAGGACTGAAAGATGAACTTTTTCTAGAGTACAGGTATTGAATGCACAGCCTTTCTCTAAAAGATTTATCATCACACCATGGCTTTTCTGGAAGAACAAAAAAGGCTAGAAAAGTTAAATACACCCAACCACCGGGCCATATATATTTTATAACAATTTATTCATTAGCTGAATAAAAGAATGCCATTATTAAATACTGGTAAAATAAGAAGAGTGAATTCTGGATCAACCTAGCTAATCATCGTTGTTGGTATCGCTAAACTTAATACTTGATTTAGTGTAACCTATCTTGAAATGTTGCACACGGAAAAGATGCAATCTCTTAAAATAAACAGCCCTGGGTTAATATACTGTTTCAATAAACGTTTGAAACATTCTATTGACAATTTGCATAATTGTTGAATACTCCTGATAAAAGGGGGGGGGGGGGGGTGATTTGATGACTTTTGGACCTAAAAAATACAATTTACTATTTCGTATTTTTGTTGCTAATTCCCTGAAAAATATGTGCACATCACTGGAACTTCCCTTCAGGTAATTTTTACTCTCTTGTGTGTTGCATGACGCCCCCTTCCCCTTCCCACTCCCCTGTTTTCAGGACAGAAAAAGTTGTCTGAAGGGCTCTACTTGACGGGCTATACTTGAGAAAGAGATAGCTGTCAGTTGAACTCAGTATGACCCTTCCTGGCTTACACGGCACACCGTCAAAAGTTCAAAATATTACTTAAATATATTCACCTGATTTTCGCAGTTGATTGCTTCAAATATGGTCAAAATTGTCTCATTTTGGAGTTAAATTTCCAGTTTTCAAAGTGCATCGGTGGTGATAGTACCATGTTATAGAAATTCTTTATTCTCTGTCTGAGGATTCTGCCACAAACATTCTGAAAAAGAAAGAAAACATGTATTGGTGAAAAAAAATGTATGTTTTTAAGGTTTTGTTACCTGTCATGTAGGTCTTCTTGTGGTTTGTTGAGTTTTCAGGCAAGTATAGTATGCCACTTACTGTTCGCTTTGTTGGAGCCATCCATGAGGAGGCGTCTTCTTTTTTGTTACGATGGTTATGATGTATATTGTGACTTCTTTGTATCGATTGCAGCATCTGAAGTGAAAGAGAGAGAGATGCAATCATCAGTGTATTCGGCATAATTTATGACCTATTTTTTGTTCGATATCAGGCTGAGCTACATATAGGACTGAAAGATGAACTTTTTCTAGAGTACAGGTATTGAATGCACAGCCTTTCTCTAAAAGATTTATCATCACACCATGGCTTTTCTGGAAGAACAAAAAAGGCTAGAAAAGTTAAATACACCCAACCACCGGGCCATATAATTATTTTATAACAATTTATTCATTAGCTGAATAAAAGAATGCCATTATTTAATACTGGTAAAATAAGAAGAGTGAATTCTGGATGAACCTAGCTAATCGTCATTGTTGGTATCGCTAAACTAAATACTTGATTTAGTGTTACCTATCTTGAAATGTTGCATACGGAAATGATGCAATCTCTTAAAATAAACAGCCCTGGGAAAATATATTGTTTCAATAAACGTTTGAAACATTCTATTGACAATTTGCATAATTGTTGAATACTTCTGATAAAAGAGGGGGGGGGGGTGATTTGATGACTTTTGGACCTAAAAAATACAATTTTCTATTTCGTATTTTTGTTGTTAATTCCCTGAAAAATATGTGCACATCACTGGAACTTCCCTTCAGGTCATTTTTTCTCTCTTGTGTGTTGCATGACGCCCCCTTCCCCTTCCTCTCCATTGTTTTCAGGACAGAAAAAGTTGTCTGAAGGGCTATACTTGACGGGCTATACTTGAGAAAGAGATAGCTGTCAGTTGAACTCAGAATGACCCTTCCTGGATTACATGGCACACCGTCAAAAGTTCAAAATATTGCTTAAATATATTCAACTGATTTTCGCAGTTGACTGCTTCAAATATGGTCAAAATCGTCTCATTTTGGAGTTAAATTTCCAGTTTTCAAAGTGCATCGGTGGTGATAGTACTATGTTGTAGAAATTCTTTATTCTCTGTCTGAGGATTCTGCAACAAATAAACATTCTGAAAAAGAAAGAAAACATGTATTGGTTAAAAAAAATGTATGTTTTTAACTGGTAGAGTACTGAATTATTTTTAGTCAGCAAAATTTGTTCACATATATTTGCCTTGTTACTATTTATGGGAGAGTGCCAATAGGCACTCACTCATAAATTGTAACAATGAAAATCCCAACAGTCTAAATAATTTTACTTCAATGGTGATATGAACAACATCCACAGAATATGAAGCCATTAAGTTGTGGTCCTGACACTTCAGAATAAAGCCCAAATATGGGCTTCCAGCACTCTACCAGTTAAGGTTTTGTTACCTGTCATGTAGGTCTTCTTGTCGTTTGTTGAGATTTCAGGCAAGTAGAGTATGCCACTTACTGTTCGCTTTGTTGGAGCCATCCATGAGGACTCGTCTTCTTTTTCTGTTATGATGGTTATGATGTATATTGTGACTTCTTTGTATCGATTGCAGCATCTGAAAGGAAAGAGAGAGAGAGATGCAATCATCATTGTATTCAGCATAATGTATGACCTATTGTTTGTTCGATATCAGGCTGAGCTACATATAGGACCGAAAGATGAACTTTTTCTAGAGTACAGGTATTGAATGCACAGCCTTTCTCTAAAAGATTTATCATCACACCATGGCTTTTCTGGAAGAACAAAAAAGGCTAGAAAAGTTAAATACACCCAACCACCGGGCCATATAATTATTTTATAACAATTTATTCATTAGCTGAATAAAAGAATGCCATTATTAAATACTGGTAAAATAAGAAGAGTGAATTCTGGATCAACCTAGCTAATCATCGTTGTTGGTATCGCTAAACTTAATACTTGATTTAGTGTAACCTATCTTGAAATGTTGCACACGGAAATGATGCAATCTCTTAAAATAAACAGCCGTGGGTTAATATACTGTTTCAATAAACGTTTGAAACATTCTATTGACAATTTGCATAATTGTTGAATACTCCTGATAAAAGCGGGGGTGGGGGGGGGGGGGTGGTTTGATGACTTTTGGACCTACAAAATAATATTTACTATTTCGGATTTTTGTTGTTAATTCCCTGAAAAATATGTGCACATAACTGGAAGTTCCCTTCTTGTCATTTTTTTTCTCTTGTGTGTTGCATGACGCCCCCTTCCCCTTCCCCCTCCCCTGTTTTCAGGACAGAAAAAGTTGTCTGAAGGGCTATACTTGGTGGGCTATACTTGAGAAAGAGATAGCTGTCAGTTGAACTCAGTATGACCTTTCCTGGATTACACGGCACACCGTCAAAAGTTCAAAATATTACTTAAATATATTCACCTGATTTTCGCAGTTGACTGCTCCAAGTATGGTCAAAATTGTCTCATTTTGGAGTTAAATTTCCAGTTTCCAAAGTGCATCGGTGGTGATAGTAATATGTTGTAAAAATTCTTTTTTCTCTGTCTGAGGATTCTGCAACAAATAAACATTCAGAAAAAGAAAGAAAACGTGTATTGGTTAAAAAAAATGTATGTTTTTAAGGTTTTGTTACGTGCCATGTAGGTCTTTTTGTGTTTTTTTGAGTTTTCAGGCAAGTATAGTATGCCACTTACTGTTCGCTTTGTTGGAGCCATCCATGAGGACTCGACTTCTTTTTCTGTTATGATGGTTATGATGTATATTGTGACTTCTTTGTATCGATTGCAGCAACTGAAATGAAAGAGAGAGAGATGCAATCATCAATGTCTTCAGCATAATTTATGACCTATTGTTTGTTCGATATCAGGCTGAGCTACATATAGGACTGAAAGATGAACTTTTTCTAGAGTACAGGTATTGAATGCACAGCCTTTCTCTAAAAGAATTATCATCACACCATGGCTTTTCTGGAAGAACAAAAAAGGCTACAAAAGTTAAATACATCCAACCACCGGGCCATATAATTATTTTATAACAATTTATTCATTAGCTGAATAAAAAAATGCCATTATTTAATGCTGGTAAAATAAGAAGAGTTAATTCTGGATCAACCTACTAGTCGTTGTTGTTGGTATCGCTAAACTAAATACTTGATTTAGTGTTACCTATCTTGAAATGTTGCACACGGAAATGATGCAATCTCTTAAAATAAACAGCCCTGGGAAAATATATTGTTTCAATAAACGTTTGAAACA
The DNA here is from genome assembly GCA_031216915.1 of Pictodentalium vernedei. Lineage (NCBI taxonomy): Eukaryota > Metazoa > Mollusca > Scaphopoda > Dentaliida > Dentaliidae > Pictodentalium > Pictodentalium vernedei. The sequence goes on along the minus strand of CM062295.1, from coordinate 292,937,247 downwards.
TTCTATTGACAATTTGCATAATTGTTGAATACTCCTGATAAAAGAGGGGGGGGGGGGTGATTTGATGACTTTTGGACCTAAAAAATACAATTTACTATTTCGTATTTTTGTTGCTAATTCCCTGAAAAATATGTGCACATCACTGGAACTTCCCTTCAGGTCATTTTTTCTCTCTTGTGTGTTGCATGACGCCCCCTTCCCCTTCCCACTCCCCTGTTTTCAGGACAGAAAAAGTTGTCTGAAGGGCTCTACTTGACGGGCTATACTTGAGAAAGAGATAGCTGTCAGTTGAACTCAGTATGACCCTTCCTGGCTTACACGGCACACCGTCAAAAGTTCAAAATATTACTTAAATATATTCACCTGATTTTCGCAGTTGATTGCTTCAAATATGGTCAAAATTGTCTCATTTTGGAGTTAAATTTCCAGTTTTCAAAGTGCATCGGTGGTGATAGTACCATGTTATAGAAATTCTTTATTCTCTGTCTGAGGATTCTGCCACAAACATTCTGAAAAAGAAAGAAAACATGTATTGGTGAAAAAAAATGTATGTTTTTAAGGTTTTGTTACCTGTCATGTAGGTCTTCTTGTGGTTTGTTGAGTTTTCAGGCAAGTATAGTATGCCACTTACTGTTCGCTTTGTTGGAGCCATCCATGAGGAGTCGTCTTCTTTTTTGTTATGATGGTTATGATGTATATTGTGACTTCTTTGTATCGATTGCAGCATCTGAAATGAAAGAGAGAGAGATGCAATCATCAAGGTCTTCAGCATCATGTATGACCTATTGTTTGTTCGATATCAGGCTGAGCTACATATAGGACTGAAAGATGAACTTTAGCTAGAGTACAGGTATTGAATACACAGCCTTTCTCTAAAAGTTTTATCATCACACCATGGCTTTTCTGGAAGAACAAAAAAGGCTAGAAAAGTTAAATACACCCAACCACCGGGCCATATAATTATTTTATAACAATTTATTCATTAGCTGAATAAAAGAATGCCATGATTTAATGCTGGTAAAATAAGAAGAGTTAATTCTGGATCAACCTAGCTAGTCGTTGTTGTTCGTATCGCTAAACTAAATACTTGATTTAGTGTTACCTATCTTGAAATGTTGCACTCAAAAATGATGCAATCACTTAAAATAAACAGCCCTGGGAAAATATTTTGTTTCAATAAACGTTTGAAACATTCTATTGACAATTTGCATAATTTTCGAATACTCCTGATAAAAGGGGGGGTGATTTGATGACTTTTGGACCTAAAAAATACAATTTACTATTTCGAATTTTTGTTGCTAATTCCCTGAAAAATATGTGCACATCACTGGAACTTCCCTTCAGGTCATTTTTTCTCTCTTGTGTGTTGCATGACGCCCCCTTCCCCTTCCCACTCCCCTGTTTTCAGGACAGAAAAAGTTGTCTGAAGGGCTATACTTGATGGGCTATACTTGAGAAAGAGATAGCTGTCAGTTGAACTCAGTATGACCCTTCCTGGAGTACACGGCACACCGTCAAAAGTTCAAAATATTACTTAAATATATTCACCTGATTTTCGCAGTTAATTGCTTCAAATATGGTCAAAATTGTCTCATTTTGGAGTTAAATTTCCAGTTTCCCAAGTGCATCGGTGGTGATAGTATCATGTTATAGAAATTCTTTATTCTCTGTCTGAGGATTCTGCCACAAACATTCTGAAAAAGAAAGAAAACATGTATTGGTTAAAAAAAAAATGTATGTTTTTAAGGTTTTGTTACCTGTCATGTAGGTCTTCTTGTGGTTTGTTGAGTTTTCAGGCAAGTATAGTATGCCACTTACTGTTCGCTTTGTTGGAGCCATCCATGAGGAGGCGTCTTCTTTTTTAGTACGATGGTTATGATGTATATTGTGACTTCTTTGTATCGATTGCAGCATCTGAAATGAAAGAGAAAGAGATGCAATCATCAATGTCTTCAGCATAATGTATGACCTATTGTTTGTTCGATATCAGGCTGAGCTACATATAGGACTGAAAGATGAACTTTAGCTAGAGTACAGGTATTGAATACACAGCCTTTCTCTAAAAGTTTTATCATCACACCATGGCTTTTCTGGAAGAACAAAAAAGGCTAGAAAAGTTAAATACACCCAACCACCGGGCCATATATTTATTTTATAACAATTTATTCATTAGCTGAATAAAAGAATGCCATGATTTAATGCATGTAAAATAAGAAGAGTTAATTCTGGATCAACCTAGCTAGTCGTTGTTGTTCATATCGCTAAACTAAATACTTGATTTAGTGTTACCTATCTTGAAATGTTGCACTCGGAAATGATGCAATCTCTTAAAATAAACAGCCCTGGAAAAATATTTTGTTTCAATAAACGTTTGAAACATTCTGTTGACAATTTGCATAATTTTTGAATACTCCTGAAAAAAGAGGGGGTGATTTGATGACATTTGGACCTAAAAAATACAATTTTCTATTTCGTATTTTTGTTGTTAATTCCCTGAAAAATATGTGCACATCACTGGAACTTCCCTTCAGGTCATTTTTTCTCTCTTGTGTTTGCATGACGCCCCCTTCTCCTTCCCCCTCCCCTGTTTTCAGGACAGAAAAAGTTGTCTGAAGGGCTCGACGGGCTACACTTGAGAAAGAGATAGCTGTCAGATAGCTGTCAGTTGAACTCAGTATGACCCTTCCTGGATTACACGGCACACCGTCAAAAGTTCAAAATATTACTTAAATATATTCACCTGATTTTCGCAGTTGATTGCTTCAAATATGGTCAAAATTGTCTCATTTTGGAGTTAAATTTCCAGTTTCCAAAGTGCGTCGGTGGTGATAGTACCATGTTATAGAAATTCTTTATTCTCTGTCCGAGGATTCTGCTACAAAGATTCTGAAAAAGAAAGAAAACATGTATTGGTTAACAAAATGTATGTTTTTAAGGTTTTGTTACCTGTCATGTAGGACTTCTTGTGGTTTGTTGAGTTTTCAGGCAAGTATAGTATGCCACTTACTGTTCGCTTTGTTGGAGCCATCCATGCGGAGTCGTCTTCTTTTTTGTTACGATGGTTATGATGTATATTGTGACTTCTTTGTATCGATTGCAGCATCTGAAATGAAAGAGAGAGAGATGCAATCATCAATGTCTTCAGCATAATGTATGACCTATTGTTTGTTCGATATCAGGCTGAGCTACATATGGGACTGAAAGATGAACTTTAGCTAGAGTACAGGTATTGAATACACAGCCTTTCTCTAAAAGTTTTATCATCACACCATGGCTTTTCTGGAAGAACAAAAAAGGCTACAAAACTTAAATACACCCAACCACCGGGCCATATAATTATTTTATAACAATTTATTCATTAGCTGAATAAAAGAATGCCATGATTTAATGCTGGTAAAATAAGAAGAGTTAATTCTGGATCAACCTAGCTTGTCGTTGTTGTTCGTATCGCTAAACTAAATACTTTATTTAGTGTTACCTATCTTGAAATGTTGCACTCGGAAATGATGCAATCTCTTAAAATAAACAGCCCTGGGAAAATATTTTGTTTCAATAAACATTTGAAACATTCTATTGACAATTTGCATAATTTTTGAATACTCCTGATAAAAGAGGGGGTGATTTGATGACTTTTGGACCTAAAAAATACAATTTACTATTTCGTATTTTTGTTGTTAATTCCCTGAAAAATATGTGCACATCACTGGAACTTCCCTTCAGGTCAATTTTTCTCTCTTGTGTTTGCATGACGCCCCCTTCCCCTTCCCCCTCCCCTGTTTTCAGGACAGAAAAAGTTGTCTGAAGGGCTATACTTGATGGGCTATACTTGAGAAAGAGATAGCTGTCAGTTGAACTCCGTATGACCCTTCCTGGATTACACGGCACACCGTCAAAAGTTCAAAATATTACTTAAATATATTCACCTGATTTTCGCAGTTGATTGCTTCAAATATGGTCAAAATTGTCTCATTTTGGAGTTAAATTTCCAATTTCCAAGGTGCATCGGTGGTGATAGTACCATGTTATAGAAATTCTTTATTCTCTGTCTGAGGATTCTGCCACAAACATTCTGAAAAAGAAAGAAAACATGTATTGGTTAAAAAAAATGTATGTTTTTAAGGTTTTGTTCCCTGTCATGTAGGTCTTCTTGTGGTTTGTTGAGTTTTCAGGCAAGTATAGTATGCCACTTACTGTTAGCTTTGTTGGAGACATCCATGAGGAGTCGTCTTCTTTTTTGTTACGATGGTTATGATGTATATTGTGACTTCTTTGTATCGATTGCAGCATCTGAAATGAAAGAGAGAGAGATGCAATCATCAAGGTCTTCAGCATAATGTATGACCTATTGTTTGTTCGATATCAGGCTGAGCTACATATAGGACTGAAAGATGAACTTTAGCTAGAGTACAGGTATTGAATACACAGCCTTTCTCTAAAAGTTTTATCATCACACCATGGCTTTTCGGGAAGAACAAAAAAGGCTAGAAAAGTTAAATACACCCAACCACCGGGCCCTATAATTATTTTATAACAATTTATTCATTAGCTGAATAAAAGAATGCCATGATTTAATACTGGTAAAATAAGAAGAGTTAATTCTGGATCAACCTAGCTAATCGTTGTTGTTCGTATCGCTAAACTAAATACTTGATTTAGTGTTACCTACCTTGAAATGTTGCACTCGAAAATGATGCAATCTCTTAAAATAAACAGCCCTGGGAAAATATTTTGTTTCAATAAACGTTTGAAACATTCTATTGACAATTTGCATAATTTTTGAATACTCCTGATAAAAGAGGGGGTGATTTGATGACTTTTGGACCTAAAAAATACAATTTTCTATTTCGTATTTTTGTTGTTAATTCCCTGAAAAATATCTGCACATCACTGGAACTTCCCTTCAGGTCATTTTTTCTCTCTTGTGTTTGCATGACGCCCCCTTCTCCTTCCCCCTCCCCTGTTTTCAGGACAGAAAAAGTTGTCTGAAGGGCTATACTTGATGGGCTATACTTGAGAAAGAGATAGCTGTCAGTTGAACTCAGTATGACCCTTCCTGGATTACACGGCACACCGTCAAAAGTTCAAAATATTACTTAAATATATTCACCTGATTTTCGCAGTTAATTGCTTCAAATATGGTCAAAATTGTCTCATTTTGGAGTTAAATTTCCAGTTTCCCAAGTGCATCGGTGGTGATAGTACCATGTTATAGAAATTCTTTATTCTCTGTCTGAGGATTCTGCAACAAACATTCTGAAAAAGAAAGAAAACATGTATTGGTTAAAGAAAAATGTATGTTTTTAAGGTTTTGTTACCTGCCATGTAGGTCTTCTTGTGGTTTGTTGAGTTTTCAGGCAAGTATAGTATGCCACTTACTGTTCGCTTTGTTGGAGCCATCCATGCGGAGTCGTCTTCTTTTTTGTTATGATGGTTATGATGTATATTGTGACTTCTTTGTATCGATTGCAGCATCTGAAATGAAAGAGAGAGAGATGCAATCATCAATGTCTTCAGCATAATGTATGACCTATTGTTTGTTCGATATCAGGCTGAGCTACATATAGGACTGAAAGATGAACTTTAGCTAGAGTACAGGTATTGAATACACAGCCTTTCTCTAAAAGTTTTATCATCACACCATGGCTTTTCTGGAAGAACAAAAAAGGCTAGAAAAGTTAAATACACCCAACCACCGGGCCATATAATTATTTTATAACAATTTATTCATTAGCTGAATAAAAGAATGCCATGATTTAATGCTGGCAATATAAGAAGAGTTAATTCTGGATCAACCTAGCTAGTCGTTGTTTTTCGTATCGCTAAACTAAATACTTGATTTAGTGTTACCTATCTTGAAATGTTTCACTCGGAAATGATGCAATCTCTTAAAATAAACAGCCCTGGGAAAATATTTTGTTTCAATAAACGTTTGAAACATTCTATTGACAATTTGCATAATTTTCGAATACTCCTGATAAAAGAGGGGGTGATTTGATGACTTTTGGACCTAAAAAATACAATTTACTATTTCGTATTTTAGTTGCTAATTCCCTGAAAAATATGTGCACATCACTGGAACTTCCCTTCAGGTCATTTTCTCACTCTTGTGTGTTGCATGACGCCCCCTTCACCTTCCCACTCCCCTGTTTTCAGGACAGAAAAAGTTGTCTGAAGGGCTCTACTTGACGGGCTATACTTGAGAAAGAGATAGCTGTCATTTGAACTCAGTATGACCCTTCCTGGATTACACGGCACACCGTCAAAAGTTCAAAATATTACTTAAATATATTCACCTGATTTTCGCAGTTGATTGCTTCAAATATGGTCAAAATTGTCTCATTTTGGAGTTAAATTTCCAGTTTCCAAAGTGCATCGGTGGTGATAGTACCATGTTATAGAAATTCTTTATTCTCTGTCTGAGGATTCTGTCACAAACATTCTGAAAAAGAAAGAAAACATGTATTGGTTACAAAAAATGTATGTTTTTAAGGTTTTGTTACCTGTCATGTAGGTCTTCTTGTGGTTTGTTGAGTTTTCAGGCAAGTTGAGTATGCCACTTACTGTTCGCTTTGTTGGAGCCATCCATGAGGAGTCGTCTTCTTTTTTGTTACGATGGTTATGATGTATATTGTGACTTCTTTGTATCGATTGCAGCATCTGAAATAAAAGAGAGAGAGATGCAATCATCAATGTCTTCAGCATAATGTATGACCTATTGTTTGTTCGATATCAGGCTGAGCTACATATAGGACTGAAAGATGAACTTTATCTAGAGTACAGGTATTGAATACACAGCCTTTCTCTAAAAGTTTTATCGTCACACCATGGCTTTTCTGGAAGAACAAAAAAGGCTAGAAAAGTTAAATACACCCAACCACCGGACCATATAATTATTTTATAACAATTTATTCATTAGCTGAATAAAAGAATGCCATGATTTAATGCTGGTAAAATAAGAAGAGTTAATTCTGGATCAACCTAGCTAGTCGATGTTGTTCATATCGCTAAACTAAAAACTTGATTTAGTGTTACCTATCTTGAAATGTTGCACTCGGAAATGATGCAATCTCTTAAAATAAACAGCCCTGGGAAAATATTTTGTTTCAATAAACGTTTGAAACATTCTATTGACAATTTGCATAATTTTTGAATACTCCTGTTAAAAGAGGGGGTGATTTGATGACTTTTGGACCTAAAAAATACAATTTTCTATTTCGTATTTTTGTTGTTAATTCCCTGAAAAATATGTGCACATCACTGGAACTTCCCTTCAGGTCATTTTTTCTCTCTTGTGTTTGCATGACGCCCCCTTCTCCTTCCCCATCCCCTGTTTTCAGGACAGAAAAAGTTGTCTGAAGGGCTATACTTGATGGGCTATACTTGAGAAAGAGATAGCTGTCAGTTGAACTCAGTATGACCCTTTCTGGATTACACGGCACACCGTCAAAAGTTCAAAATATTACTTAAATATATTCACCTGATTTTCGCAGTTGATTGCTTCAAATATGGTCAAAATTGTCTCATTTTGGAGTTAAATTTCCAGTTTTCCAAATGTATCGGTGGTGATAGTACCATGTTATAGAAATTCTTTATTCTCTGTCTGAGGATTCTGCCACAAACATTCTGAAAAAGAAAGAAAACCTGTATTGGTTAAAAAAAATGTATGTTTTTAAGGTTTTGTTACCTGCCATGTAGGTCTTCTTGTGGTTTGTTGACTTTTCAGGCAAGTATAGTATGCCACTTACTGTTCGCTTTGTTGGAGCCATCCATGCGGAGTCGTCTTCTTTTTTGTTATGATGGTTATGATGTATATTGTGACTTCTTTGTATCGATTGCAGCATCTGAAATGAAAGAGAGAGAGATGCAATCATCAAGGTCTTCAGCATAATGTATGACCTATTGTTTGTTCGATATCAGGCAGAGCTACATATAGGACTGAAAGATGAACTTTAGCTAGAGTACAGGTATTGAATACACAGCCTTTCTCTAAAAGTTTTATCATCACACCATGGCTTTTCTGGAAGAACAAAAAAGGCTAGAAAAGTTAAATACACCCAACCACCGGACCATATAATTATTTTATAACAATTTATTCATTAGCTGAATAAAAGAATGCCATGATTTAATGCTGGTAAAATAAGAAGAGTTAATTCTGGATCAACCTAGCTAGTCGTTGTTGTTCGTATCGCTAAATTAAATACTTGATTTAGTGTTACCTATCTTGAAATGTTGCACTCGAAAATGATGCAATCTCTTAAAATAAACAGCCCTGGGAAAATATTTTGTTTCAATAAACATTTGAAACATTCTATTGACAATTTGCATAATTTTTGAATACTCCTGATAAAAGAGGGGGTGATTTGATGACTTTTGGACCTAAAAAATACAATTTACTATTTCGTATTTTTGTTGTTAATTCCCTGAAAAATATGTGCACATCACTGGAACTTCCCTTCAGGTCAATTTTTCTCTCTTGTGTTTGCATGACGCCCCCTTCCCCTTCCCCCTCCCCTGTTTTCAGGACAGAAAAAGTTGTCTGAAGGGCTATACTTGATGGGCTATACTTGAGAAAGAGATAGCTGTCAGTTGAACTCCGTATGACCCTTCCTGGATTACACGGCACACCGTCAAAAGTTCAAAATATTACTTAAATATATTCACCTGATTTTCGCAGTTGATTGCTTCAAATATGGTCAAAATTGTCTCATTTTGGAGTTAAATTTCCAATTTCCAAGGTGCATCGGTGGTGATAGTACCATGTTATAGAAATTCTTTATTCTCTGTCTGAGGATTCTGCCACAAACATTCTGAAAAAGAAAGAAAACATGTATTGGTTAAAAAAAATGTATGTTTTTAAGGTTTTGTTCCCTGTCATGTAGGTCTTCTTGTGGTTTGTTGAGTTTTCAGGCAAGTATAGTATGCCACTTACTGTTCGCTTTGTTGGAGACATCCATGAGGAGTCGTCTTCTTTTTTGTTACGATGGTTATGATGTATATTGTGACTTCTTTGTATCGATTGCAGCATCTGAAATGAAAGAGAGAGAGATGCAATCATCAAGGTCTTCAGCATAATGTATGACCTATTGTTTGTTCGATATCAGGCTGAGCTACATATAGGACTGAAAGATGAACTTTAGCTAGAGTACAGGTATTGAATACACAGCCTTTCTCTAAAAGTTTTATCATCACACCATGGCTTTTCGGGAAGAACAAAAAAGGCTAGAAAAGTTAAATACACCCAACCACCGGGCCCTATAATTATTTTATAACAATTTATTCATTAGCTGAATAAAAGAATGCCATGATTTAATACTGGTAAAATAAGAAGAGTTAATTCTGGATCAACCTAGCTAATCGTTGTTGTTCGTATCGCTAAACTAAATACTTGATTTAGTGTTACCTACCTTGAAATGTTGCACTCGAAAATGATGCAATCTCTTAAAATAAACAGCCCTGGGAAAATATTTTGTTTCAATAAACGTTTGAAACATTCTATTGACAATTTGCATAATTTTTGAATACTCCTGATAAAAGAGGGGGTGATTTGATGACTTTTGGACCTAAAAAATACAATTTTCTATTTCGTATTTTTGTTGTTAATTCCCTGAAAAATATCTGCACATCACTGGAACTTCCCTTCAGGTCATTTTTTCTCTCTTGTGTTTGCATGACGCCCCCTTCTCCTTCCCCCTCCCCTGTTTTCAGGACAGAAAAAGTTGTCTGAAGGGCTATACTTGATGGGCTATACTTGAGAAAGAGATAGCTGTCAGTTGAACTCAGTATGACCCTTCCTGGATTACACGGCACACCGTCAAAAGTTCAAAATATTACTTAAATATATTCACCTGATTTTCGCAGTTAATTGCTTCAAATATGGTCAAAATTGTCTCATTTTGGAGTTAAATTTCCAGTTTCCCAAGTGCATCGGTGGTGATAGTACCATGTTATAGAAATTCTTTATTCTCTGTCTGAGGATTCTGCAACAAACATTCTGAAAAAGAAAGAAAACATGTATTGGTTAAAGAAAAATGTATGTTTTTAAGGTTTTGTTACCTGCCATGTAGGTCTTCTTGTGGTTTGTTGAGTTTTCAGGCAAGTATAGTATGCCACTTACTGTTCGCTTTGTTGGAGCCATCCATGCGGAGTCGTCTTCTTTTTTGTTATGATGGTTATGATGTATATTGTGACTTCTTTGTATCGATTGCAGCATCTGAAATGAAAGAGAGAGAGATGCAATCATCAATGTCTTCAGCATAATGTATGACCTATTGTTTGTTCGATATCAGGCTGAGCTACATATAGGACTGAAAGATGAACTTTAGCTAGAGTACAGGTATTGAATACACAGCCTTTCTCTAAAAGTTTTATCATCACACCATGGCTTTTCTGGAAGAACAAAAAAGGCTAGAAAAGTTAAATACACCCAACCACCGGGCCATATAATTATTTTATAACAATTTATTCATTAGCTGAATAAAAGAATGCCATGATTTAATGCTGGCAATATAAGAAGAGTTAATTCTGGATCAACCTAGCTAGTCGTTGTTTTTCGTATCGCTAAACTAAATACTTGATTTAGTGTTACCTATCTTGAAATGTTTCACTCGGAAATGATGCAATCTCTTAAAATAAACAGCCCTGGGAAAATATTTTGTTTCAATAAACGTTTGAAACATTCTATTGACAATTTGCATAATTTTCGAATACTCCTGATAAAAGAGGGGGTGATTTGATGACTTTTGGACCTAAAAAATACAATTTACTATTTCGTATTTTAGTTGCTAATTCCCTGAAAAATATGTGCACATCACTGGAACTTCCCTTCAGGTCATTTTCTCACTCTTGTGTGTTGCATGACGCCCCCTTCACCTTCCCACTCCCCTGTTTTCAGGACAGAAAAAGTTGTCTGAAGGGCTCTACTTGACGGGCTATACTTGAGAAAGAGATAGCTGTCATTTGAACTCAGTATGACCCTTCCTGGATTACACGGCACACCGTCAAAAGTTCAAAATATTACTTAAATATATTCACCTGATTTTCGCAGTTGATTGCTTCAAATATGGTCAAAATTGTCTCATTTTGGAGTTAAATTTCCAGTTTCCAAAGTGCATCGGTGGTGATAGTACCATGTTATAGAAATTCTTTATTCTCTGTCTGAGGATTCTGTCACAAACATTCTGAAAAAGAAAGAAAACATGTATTGGTTACAAAAAATGTATGTTTTTAAGGTTTTGTTACCTGTCATGTAGGTCTTCTTGTGGTTTGTTGAGTTTTCAGGCAAGTTGAGTATGCCACTTACTGTTCGCTTTGTTGGAGCCATCCATGAGGAGTCGTCTTCTTTTTTGTTACGATGGTTATGATGTATATTGTGACTTCTTTGTATCGATTGCAGCATCTGAAATAAAAGAGAGAGAGATGCAATCATCAATGTCTTCAGCATAATGTATGACCTATTGTTTGTTCGATATCAGGCTGAGCTACATATAGGACTGAAAGATGAACTTTATCTAGAGTACAGGTATTGAATACACAGCCTTTCTCTAAAAGTTTTATCGTCACACCATGGCTTTTCTGGAAGAACAAAAAAGGCTAGAAAAGTTAAATACACCCAACCACCGGACCATATAATTATTTTATAACAATTTATTCATTAGCTGAATAAAAGAATGCCATGATTTAATGCTGGTAAAATAAGAAGAGTTAATTCTGGATCAACCTAGCTAGTCGATGTTGTTCATATCGCTAAACTAAAAACTTGATTTAGTGTTACCTATCTTGAAATGTTGCACTCGGAAATGATGCAATCTCTTAAAATAAACAGCCCTGGGAAAATATTTTGTTTCAATAAACGTTTGAAACATTCTATTGACAATTTGCATAATTTTTGAATACTCCTGTTAAAAGAGGGGGTGATTTGATGACTTTTGGACCTAAAAAATACAATTTTCTATTTCGTATTTTTGTTGTTAATTCCCTGAAAAATATGTGCACATCACTGGAACTTCCCTTCAGGTCATTTTTTCTCTCTTGTGTTTGCATGACGCCCCCTTCTCCTTCCCCATCCCCTGTTTTCAGGACAGAAAAAGTTGTCTGAAGGGCTATACTTGATGGGCTATACTTGAGAAAGAGATAGCTGTCAGTTGAACTCAGTATGACCCTTTCTGGATTACACGGCACACCGTCAAAAGTTCAAAATATTACTTAAATATATTCACCTGATTTTCGCAGTTGATTGCTTCAAATATGGTCAAAATTGTCTCATTTTGGAGTTAAATTTCCAGTTTTCCAAATGTATCGGTGGTGATAGTACCATGTTATAGAAATTCTTTATTCTCTGTCTGAGGATTCTGCCACAAACATTCTGAAAAAGAAAGAAAACCTGTATTGGTTAAAAAAAATGTATGTTTTTAAGGTTTTGTTACCTGCCATGTAGGTCTTCTTGTGGTTTGTTGACTTTTCAGGCAAGTATAGTATGCCACTTACTGTTCGCTTTGTTGGAGCCATCCATGCGGAGTCGTCTTCTTTTTTGTTATGATGGTTATGATGTATATTGTGACTTCTTTGTATCGATTGCAGCATCTGAAATGAAAGAGAGAGAGATGCAATCATCAAGGTCTTCAGCATAATGTATGACCTATTGTTTGTTCGATATCAGGCAGAGCTACATATAGGACTGAAAGATGAACTTTAGCTAGAGTACAGGTATTGAATACACAGCCTTTCTCTAAAAGTTTTATCATCACACCATGGCTTTTCTGGAAGAACAAAAAAGGCTAGAAAAGTTAAATACACCCAACCACCGGACCATATAATTATTTTATAACAATTTATTCATTAGCTGAATAAAAGAATGCCATGATTTAATGCTGGTAAAATAAGAAGAGTTAATTCTGGATCAACCTAGCTAGTCGTTGTTGTTCGTATCGCTAAATTAAATACTTGATTTAGTGTTACCTATCTTGAAATGTTGCACTCGAAAATGATGCAATCTCTTAAAATAAACAGCCCTGGGAAAATATTTTGTTTCAATAAACATTTGAAACATTCTATTGACAATTTGCATAATTTTCGAATACTCCTGATAAAAGAGGGGGTGATTTGATGACTTTTGGACCTAAAAAATACAATTTACAATTTCGTATTTTTGTTGCTAATTCCCTGAAAAATATGTGCACATCACTGGAACTTCCCTTCAGGTCATTTTTTCTCTCTTGTGTGTTGCATGACGCCCCCTTCCCCTTCTCACTCCCCTGTTTTCAGGACAGAAAAAGTTGTCTGAAGGGCTCTACTTGACGGGCTATACTTGAGAAAGAGATAGCTGTCAGTTGAACTCAGTATGACCCTTCCTGGATTACACGGCACCCCGTCAAAAGTTCAAAATATTACTTAAATATATTCACCTGATTTTCGCAGTTGATTGCTTCAAGTATGGTCAAAATTGGCTCATTTTGGAGTTAAATTTCCAGTTTCCAAAGTGCATCGGTGGTGATAGTACCATGTTATAGAAATTCTTTATTCTCTGTCTGAGGATTCTGCCACAAACATTCTGAAAAAGAAAGAAAACATGTATTGGTTACGAAAAATGTATGTTTTTAAGGTTTTGTACCTGTCATGTAGGTCTTCTTGTGGTTTGTTGAGTTTTCAGGCAAGTATAGTATGCCACTTACTGTTCGCTTTGTTGGAGCCATCCATGAGGAGTCGTCTTCTTTTTTGTTACGATGGTTATGATGTATATTGTGACTTCTTTGTATCGATTGCAGCATCTGAAATGAAAGAGAGAGAGATGCAATCATCAATGTCTTCAGCATAATGTATGACCTATTGTTTGTTCGATATCAGGCTGAGCTACATATAGGACTGAAAGATGAACTTTAGCTAGAGTACAGGTATTGAATACACAGCCTTTCTCTAAAAGTTTTATCATCACACCATGGCTTTTCTGGAAGAACAAAAAAGGCTAGAAAAGTTAAATACACCCAACCACCGGGCCATATAATTATTTTATAACAATTTATTCATTAGCTGAATAAAAGAATGCCATGATTTAATGCTGGCAATATAAGAAGAGTTAATTCTGGATCAACCTAGCTAGTCGTTGTTTTTCGTATCGCTAAACTAAATACTTGATTTAGTGTTACCTATCTTGAAATGTTTCACTCGGAAATGATGCAATCTCTTAAAATAAACAGCCCTGGGAAAATATTTTGTTTCAATAAACGTTTGAAACATTCTATTGACAATTTGCATAATTTTCGAATACTCCTGATAAAAGAGGGGGTGATTTGATGACTTTTGGACCTAAAAAATACAATTTACTATTTCGTATTTTAGTTGCTAATTCCCTGAAAAATATGTGCACATCACTGGAACTTCCCTTCAGGTCATTTTCTCACTCTTGTGTGTTGCATGACGCCCCCTTCACCTTCCCACTCCCCTGTTTTCAGGACAGAAAAAGTTGTCTGAAGGGCTCTACTTGACGGGCTATACTTGAGAAAGAGATAGCTGTCATTTGAACTCAGTATGACCCTTCCTGGATTACACGGCACACCGTCAAAAGTTCAAAATATTACTTAAATATATTCACCTGATTTTCGCAGTTGATTGCTTCAAATATGGTCAAAATTGTCTCATTTTGGAGTTAAATTTCCAGTTTCCAAAGTGCATCGGTGGTGATAGTACCATGTTATAGAAATTCTTTATTCTCTGTCTGAGGATTCTGCCACAAACATTCTGAAAAAGAAAGAAAACATGTATTGGTTAAAAAAAATGTATGTTTTTAAGGTTTTGTTACCTGTCATGTAGGTCTTCTTGTGGTTTGTTGAGTTTTCAGGCAAGTATAGTATGCCACTTACTGTTCGCTTTCTTGGAGCCATCCATGAGGAGTCGTCTTCTTTTTTGTTACGATGGTTATGATGTATATTGTGACTTCTTTGTATCGATTGCAGCATCTGAAATGAAAGAGAGAGAGATGCAATCATCAATGTCTTCAGCATAATGTATGACCTATTGTTTGTTCGATATCAGGCTGAGCTACATATAGGACTGAAAGATGAACTTTAGCTAGAGTACAGGTATTGAATACACAGCCTTTCTCTAAAAGTTTTATCATCACACCATGGCTTTTCGGGAAGAACAAAAAAGGCTAGAAAAGTTAAATACACCCAACCACCAGGCCATATATTTATTTTATAACAATTTATTCATTAGCTGAATAAAAGAATGCCATGATTTAATGCCGGTAAAATAAGAAGAGTTAATTCTGGATCAACCTAGCTAGTCATTGTTGTTCGTATCGCTAAACTAAATACTTGATTTAGTGTTACCTATCTTGAAATGTTGCACTCGGAAATGATGCAATCTCTTAAAATAAACAGCCCTGGGAAAATATTTTGTTTCAATAAACGTTTGAAACATTCTATTGACAATTTGCATAATTTTTGAATACTCCTGATAAAAGAGGGGGTGATTTGATGACTTTTGGACCTAAAAAATACAATTTTCTATTTCGTATTTTTGTTGTTAATTCCCTGAAAAATATGTGCACATCACTGGAACTTCCCTTCAGGTCATTTTTTCTCTCTTGTGTTAGCATGACGCCCCCTTCTCCTTCCCCCTCCCCTGTTTTCAGGACAGAAAAAGTTGTCTGAAGGGCTATACTTGATGGGCGATACTTGAGAAAGAGATAGCTGTCAGTTGAACTCAGTATGACCCTTCCTGGATTACACGGCACACCGTCAAAAGTTCAAAATATTACTTAAATATATTCACCTGATTTTCGCAGTTGATTGCTTCAAATATGGTCAAAATTGTCTCATTTTGGAGTTAAATTTCCAATTTCCAAGGTGCATCGGTGGTGATAGTACCATGTTATAGAAATTCTTTATTCTCTGTCTGAGGATTCTGCCACAAACATTCTGAAAAAGAAAGAAAACATGTATTGGTTAAAAAAAATGTATGTTTTTAAGGTTTTGTTCCCTGTCATGTAGGTCTTCTTGTGGTTTGTTGAGTTTTCAGGCAAGTATAGTATGCCACTTACTGTTCGCTTTGTTGGAGACATCCATGAGGAGTCGTCTTCTTTTTTGTTACGATGGTTATGATGTATATTGTGACTTCTTTGTATCGATTGCAGCATCTGAAATGAAAGAGAGAGAGATGCAATCATCAAGGTCTTCAGCATAATGTATGACCTATTGTTTGTTCGATATCAGGCTGAGCTACATATAGGACTGAAAGATGAACTTTAGCTAGAGTACAGGTATTGAATACACAGCCTTTCTCTAAAAGTTTTATCATCACACCATGGCTTTTCTGGAAGAACAAAAAAGGCTAGAAAAGTTAAATACACCCAACCACCGGGCCATATAATTATTTTATAACAATTTATTCATTAGCTGAATAAAAGAATGCCATGATTTAATGCTGGCAATATAAGAAGAGTTAATTCTGGATCAACCTAGCTAGTCGTTGTTTTTCGTATCGCTAAACTAAATACTTGATTTAGTGTTACCTATCTTGAAATGTTTCACTCGGAAATGATGCAATCTCTTAAAATAAACAGCCCTGGGAAAATATTTTGTTTCAATAAACGTTTGAAACATTCTATTGACAATTTGCATAATTTTCGAATACTCCTGATAAAAGAGGGGGTGATTTGATGACTTTTGGACCTAAAAAATACAATTTACTATTTCGTATTTTAGTTGCTAATTCCCTGAAAAATATGTGCACATCACTGGAACTTCCCTTCAGGTCATTTTCTCACTCTTGTGTGTTGCATGACGCCCCCTTCACCTTCCCACTCCCCTGTTTTCAGGACAGAAAAAGTTGTCTGAAGGGCTCTACTTGACGGGCTATACTTGAGAAAGAGATAGCTGTCATTTGAACTCAGTATGACCCTTCCTGGATTACACGGCACACCGTCAAAAGTTCAAAATATTACTTAAATATATTCACCTGATTTTCGCAGTTGATTGCTTCAAATATGGTCAAAATTGTCTCATTTTGGAGTTAAATTTCCAGTTTCCAAAGTGCATCGGTGGTGATAGTACCATGTTATAGAAATTCTTTATTCTCTGTCTGAGGATTCTGTCACAAACATTCTGAAAAAGAAAGAAAACATGTATTGGTTACAAAAAATGTATGTTTTTAAGGTTTTGTTACCTGTCATGTAGGTCTTCTTGTGGTTTGTTGAGTTTTCAGGCAAGTTGAGTATGCCACTTACTGTTCGCTTTGTTGGAGCCATCCATGAGGAGTCGTCTTCTTTTTTGTTACGATGGTTATGATGTATATTGTGACTTCTTTGTATCGATTGCAGCATCTGAAATAAAAGAGAGAGAGATGCAATCATCAATGTCTTCAGCATAATGTATGACCTATTGTTTGTTCGATATCAGGCTGAGCTACATATAGGACTGAAAGATGAACTTTATCTAGAGTACAGGTATTGAATACACAGCCTTTCTCTAAAAGTTTTATCGTCACACCATGGCTTTTCTGGAAGAACAAAAAAGGCTAGAAAAGTTAAATACACCCAACCACCGGACCATATAATTATTTTATAACAATTTATTCATTAGCTGAATAAAAGAATGCCATGATTTAATGCTGGTAAAATAAGAAGAGTTAATTCTGGATCAACCTAGCTAGTCGATGTTGTTCATATCGCTAAACTAAAAACTTGATTTAGTGTTACCTATCTTGAAATGTTGCACTCGGAAATGATGCAATCTCTTAAAATAAACAGCCCTGGGAAAATATTTTGTTTCAATAAACGTTTGAAACATTCTATTGACAATTTGCATAATTTTTGAATACTCCTGTTAAAAGAGGGGGTGATTTGATGACTTTTGGACCTAAAAAATACAATTTTCTATTTCGTATTTTTGTTGTTAATTCCCTGAAAAATATGTGCACATCACTGGAACTTCCCTTCAGGTCATTTTTTCTCTCTTGTGTTTGCATGACGCCCCCTTCTCCTTCCCCATCCCCTGTTTTCAGGACAGAAAAAGTTGTCTGAAGGGCTATACTTGATGGGCTATACTTGAGAAAGAGATAGCTGTCAGTTGAACTCAGTATGACCCTTTCTGGATTACACGGCACACCGTCAAAAGTTCAAAATATTACTTAAATATATTCACCTGATTTTCGCAGTTGATTGCTTCAAATATGGTCAAAATTGTCTCATTTTGGAGTTAAATTTCCAGTTTTCCAAATGTATCGGTGGTGATAGTACCATGTTATAGAAATTCTTTATTCTCTGTCTGAGGATTCTGCCACAAACATTCTGAAAAAGAAAGAAAACCTGTATTGGTTAAAAAAAATGTATGTTTTTAAGGTTTTGTTACCTGCCATGTAGGTCTTCTTGTGGTTTGTTGACTTTTCAGGCAAGTATAGTATGCCACTTACTGTTCGCTTTGTTGGAGCCATCCATGCGGAGTCGTCTTCTTTTTTGTTATGATGGTTATGATGTATATTGTGACTTCTTTGTATCGATTGCAGCATCTGAAATGAAAGAGAGAGAGATGCAATCATCAAGGTCTTCAGCATAATGTATGACCTATTGTTTGTTCGATATCAGGCAGAGCTACATATAGGACTGAAAGATGAACTTTAGCTAGAGTACAGGTATTGAATACACAGCCTTTCTCTAAAAGTTTTATCATCACACCATGGCTTTTCTGGAAGAACAAAAAAGGCTAGAAAAGTTAAATACACCCAACCACCGGACCATATAATTATTTTATAACAATTTATTCATTAGCTGAATAAAAGAATGCCATGATTTAATGCTGGTAAAATAAGAAGAGTTAATTCTGGATCAACCTAGCTAGTCGTTGTTGTTCGTATCGCTAAATTAAATACTTGATTTAGTGTTACCTATCTTGAAATGTTGCACTCGAAAATGATGCAATCTCTTAAAATAAACAGCCCTGGGAAAATATTTTGTTTCAATAAACATTTGAAACATTCTATTGACAATTTGCATAATTTTCGAATACTCCTGATAAAAGAGGGGGTGATTTGATGACTTTTGGACCTAAAAAATACAATTTACAATTTCGTATTTTTGTTGCTAATTCCCTGAAAAATATGTGCACATCACTGGAACTTCCCTTCAGGTCATTTTTTCTCTCTTGTGTGTTGCATGACGCCCCCTTCCCCTTCTCACTCCCCTGTTTTCAGGACAGAAAAAGTTGTCTGAAGGGCTCTACTTGACGGGCTATACTTGAGAAAGAGATAGCTGTCAGTTGAACTCAGTATGACCCTTCCTGGATTACACGGCACCCCGTCAAAAGTTCAAAATATTACTTAAATATATTCACCTGATTTTCGCAGTTGATTGCTTCAAGTATGGTCAAAATTGGCTCATTTTGGAGTTAAATTTCCAGTTTCCAAAGTGCATCGGTGGTGATAGTACCATGTTATAGAAATTCTTTATTCTCTGTCTGAGGATTCTGCCACAAACATTCTGAAAAAGAAAGAAAACATGTATTGGTTACGAAAAATGTATGTTTTTAAGGTTTTGTACCTGTCATGTAGGTCTTCTTGTGGTTTGTTGAGTTTTCAGGCAAGTATAGTATGCCACTTACTGTTCGCTTTGTTGGAGCCATCCATGAGGAGTCGTCTTCTTTTTTGTTACGATGGTTATGATGTATATTGTGACTTCTTTGTATCGATTGCAGCATCTGAAATGAAAGAGAGAGAGATGCAATCATCAATGTCTTCAGCATAATGTATGACCTATTGTTTGTTCGATATCAGGCTGAGCTACATATAGGACTGAAAGATGAACTTTAGCTAGAGTACAGGTATTGAATACACAGCCTTTCTCTAAAAGTTTTATCATCACACCATGGCTTTTCTGGAAGAACAAAAAAGGCTAGAAAAGTTAAATACACCCAACCACCGGGCCATATAATTATTTTATAACAATTTATTCATTAGCTGAATAAAAGAATGCCATGATTTAATGCTGGCAATATAAGAAGAGTTAATTCTGGATCAACCTAGCTAGTCGTTGTTTTTCGTATCGCTAAACTAAATACTTGATTTAGTGTTACCTATCTTGAAATGTTTCACTCGGAAATGATGCAATCTCTTAAAATAAACAGCCCTGGGAAAATATTTTGTTTCAATAAACGTTTGAAACATTCTATTGACAATTTGCATAATTTTCGAATACTCCTGATAAAAGAGGGGGTGATTTGATGACTTTTGGACCTAAAAAATACAATTTACTATTTCGTATTTTAGTTGCTAATTCCCTGAAAAATATGTGCACATCACTGGAACTTCCCTTCAGGTCATTTTCTCACTCTTGTGTGTTGCATGACGCCCCCTTCACCTTCCCACTCCCCTGTTTTCAGGACAGAAAAAGTTGTCTGAAGGGCTCTACTTGACGGGCTATACTTGAGAAAGAGATAGCTGTCATTTGAACTCAGTATGACCCTTCCTGGATTACACGGCACACCGTCAAAAGTTCAAAATATTACTTAAATATATTCACCTGATTTTCGCAGTTGATTGCTTCAAATATGGTCAAAATTGTCTCATTTTGGAGTTAAATTTCCAGTTTCCAAAGTGCATCGGTGGTGATAGTACCATGTTATAGAAATTCTTTATTCTCTGTCTGAGGATTCTGCCACAAACATTCTGAAAAAGAAAGAAAACATGTATTGGTTAAAAAAAATGTATGTTTTTAAGGTTTTGTTACCTGTCATGTAGGTCTTCTTGTGGTTTGTTGAGTTTTCAGGCAAGTATAGTATGCCACTTACTGTTCGCTTTCTTGGAGCCATCCATGAGGAGTCGTCTTCTTTTTTGTTACGATGGTTATGATGTATATTGTGACTTCTTTGTATCGATTGCAGCATCTGAAATGAAAGAGAGAGAGATGCAATCATCAATGTCTTCAGCATAATGTATGACCTATTGTTTGTTCGATATCAGGCTGAGCTACATATAGGACTGAAAGATGAACTTTAGCTAGAGTACAGGTATTGAATACACAGCCTTTCTCTAAAAGTTTTATCATCACACCATGGCTTTTCGGGAAGAACAAAAAAGGCTAGAAAAGTTAAATACACCCAACCACCAGGCCATATATTTATTTTATAACAATTTATTCATTAGCTGAATAAAAGAATGCCATGATTTAATGCCGGTAAAATAAGAAGAGTTAATTCTGGATCAACCTAGCTAGTCATTGTTGTTCGTATCGCTAAACTAAATACTTGATTTAGTGTTACCTATCTTGAAATGTTGCACTCGGAAATGATGCAATCTCTTAAAATAAACAGCCCTGGGAAAATATTTTGTTTCAATAAACGTTTGAAACATTCTATTGACAATTTGCATAATTTTTGAATACTCCTGATAAAAGAGGGGGTGATTTGATGACTTTTGGACCTAAAAAATACAATTTTCTATTTCGTATTTTTGTTGTTAATTCCCTGAAAAATATGTGCACATCACTGGAACTTCCCTTCAGGTCATTTTTTCTCTCTTGTGTTAGCATGACGCCCCCTTCTCCTTCCCCCTCCCCTGTTTTCAGGACAGAAAAAGTTGTCTGAAGGGCTATACTTGATGGGCGATACTTGAGAAAGAGATAGCTGTCAGTTGAACTCAGTATGACCCTTCCTGGATTACACGGCACACCGTCAAAAGTTCAAAATATTACTTAAATATATTCACCTGATTTTCGCAGTTGATTGCTTCAAATATGGTCAAAATTGTCTCATTTTGGAGTTAAATTTCCAATTTCCAAGGTGCATCGGTGGTGATAGTACCATGTTATAGAAATTCTTTATTCTCTGTCTGAGGATTCTGCCACAAACATTCTGAAAAAGAAAGAAAACATGTATTGGTTAAAAAAAATGTATGTTTTTAAGGTTTTGTTCCCTGTCATGTAGGTCTTCTTGTGGTTTGTTGAGTTTTCAGGCAAGTATAGTATGCCACTTACTGTTCGCTTTGTTGGAGACATCCATGAGGAGTCGTCTTCTTTTTTGTTACGATGGTTATGATGTATATTGTGACTTCTTTGTATCGATTGCAGCATCTGAAATGAAAGAGAGAGAGATGCAATCATCAAGGTCTTCAGCATAATGTATGACCTATTGTTTGTTCGATATCAGGCTGAGCTACATATAGGACTGAAAGATGAACTTTAGCTAGAGTACAGGTATTGAATACACAGCCTTTCTCTAAAAGTTTTATCATCACACCATGGCTTTTCGGGAAGAACAAAAAAGGCTAGAAAAGTTAAATACACCCAACCACCGGGCCCTATAATTATTTTATAACAATTTATTCATTAGCTGAATAAAAGAATGCCATGATTTAATACTGGTAAAATAAGAAGAGTTAATTCTGGATCAACCTAGCTAATCGTTGTTGTTCGTATCGCTAAACTAAATACTTGATTTAGTGTTACCTACCTTGAAATGTTGCACTCGAAAATGATGCAATCTCTTAAAATAAACAGCCCTGGGAAAATATTTTGTTTCAATAAACGTTTGAAACATTCTATTGACAATTTGCATAATTTTCGAATACTCCTGATAAAAGAGGGTGTGATTTGATGACTTTTGGACCTAAAAGATACAATTTACTGTTTCGTATTTTTGTTGCTAATTCCCTGAAAAATATGTGCACATCACTGGAACTTCCCTTCAGGTCATTTTTTCTCTCTTGTGTGTTGCATGACGCCCCCTTCCCCTTCCCACTTCCCTGTTTTCAGGACAGAAAAAGTTGTCTGAAGGGTTCTACTTGACGGGCTATACTTGAGAAAGAGATAGCTGTCAGTTGAACTCAGTATGCCCCTTCCTGGATTACACGGCACACCGTCAAAAGTTCAAAATATTACTTAAATATATTCACCTGATTTTCGCAGTTAATTGCTTCAAATATGGTCAAAATTGTCTCATTTTGGAGTTAAATTTCCAGTTTACCAAGTGCATCGGTGGTGATAGTACCATGTTATAGAAATTCTTTATTCTCTGTCTGAGGATTCTGCCACAAACATTCTGAAAAAAAAAGAAAACATGTCTTGGTTAAAAAAAAATGTATGTTTTTAAGGTTTTGTTACCTGCCATGTAGGTCTTGTGGTTTGTTGAGTTTTCAGGCAAGTATAGTATGCCACTTACTGTTCGCTTTGTTGGAGCCATCCATGCGGAGTCGTCTTCTTTTTTGTTATGATGGTTATGATGTATATTGTGACTTCTTTGTATCGATTGCAGCATCTGACATGAAAGAGAGAGAGATGCAATCACCAAGGTCTTCAGCATCATGTATGACCTATTGTTTGTTCGATATCAGGCTGAGCTACATATAGGACTGAAAGATGAACTTTAGCTAGAGTACAGGTATTGAATACACAGCCTTTCTCTAAAAGTTTTATCATCACACCATGGCTTTTCTGGAAGAACAAAAAAGGCTAGAAAAGTTAAATACACCCAACCACCGGGCCATATAATTATTTTATAACAATTTATTCATTAGCTGAATAAAAGAATGCCATGATTTAATGCTGGTAAAATAAGAAGAGTTAATTCAGGATCAACCTAGCTAGTCGTTGTTGTTCGTATCGCTAAACTAAATACTTGATTTAGTGTTACCTATCTTGAAATGTTGCACTCAAAAATGATGCAATCACTTAAAATAAACAGCCCTGGGAAAATATTTTGTTTCAATAAACGTTTGAAACATTCTATTGACAATTTGCATAATTTTCGAATACTCCTGATAAAAGAGGGGGTGATTTGATGACTTTTGGACCTAAAAAATACAATTTACTATTTCGAATTGTTGTTGCTAATTCCCTGAAAAATATGTGCACATCACTGAAACTTCCCTTCAGGTCATTTTTTCTCTCTTGTGTGTTGCATGACGCCCCCTTCCCCTTCCCACTCCCCTGTTTTCAGGACAGAAAAAGTTGTCTGAAGGGCTATACTTGATGGGCTATACTTGAGAAAGAGATAGCTGTCAGTTGAACTCAGTATGACCCTTCCTGGATTACACGGCACACCGTCAAAAGTTCAAAATATTACTTAAATATATTCACCTGATTTTCGCAGTTAATTGCTTCAAATATGGTCAAAATTGTCTCATTTTGGAGTTAAATTTCCAGTTTCCCAAGTGCATCGGTGGTGATAGTACCATGTTATAGAAATTCTTAATTCTCTGTCTGAGGATTCTGCCACAAACATTCTGAAAAAGAAAGAAAACATGTATTGGTTAAAAAAAAATGTATGTTTTTAAGGTTTTGTTACCTGCCATGTAGGTCTTCTTGTGGTTGTTGAGTTTTCAGGCAAGTATAGTATGCCACTCTTTGTTGGAGCCATCCATGAGGAGTCGTCTTCTTTTTTGTTATGATGGTTATGATGTATATTGTGACTTCTTTGTATCGATTGCAGCATCTGAAATAAAAGAGAGAGAGATGCAATCATCAATGTCTTCAGCATAATGTATGACCTATTGTTTGTTCGATATCAGGCTGAGCTACATATAGGACTGAAAGATGAACTTTATCTAGAGTACAGGTATTGAATACACAGCCTTTCTCTAAAAGTTTTATCGTCACACCATGGCTTTTCTGGAAGAACAAAAAAGGCTAGAAAAGTTAAATACACCCAACCACCGGACCATATAATTATTTTATAACAATTTATTCATTAGCTGAATAAAAGAATGCCATGATTTAATGCTGGTAAAATAAGAAGAGTTAATTCTGGATCAACCTAGCTAGTCGATGTTGTTCATATCGCTAAACTAAAAACTTGATTTAGTGTTACCTATCTTGAAATGTTGCACTCGGAAATGATGCAATCTCTTAAAATAAACAGCCCTGGGAAAATATTTTGTTTCAATAAACGTTTGAAACATTCTATTGACAATTTGCATAATTTTTGAATACTCCTGTTAAAAGAGGGGGTGATTTGATGACTTTTGGACCTAAAAAATACAATTTTCTATTTCGTATTTTTGTTGTTAATTCCCTGAAAAATATGTGCACATCACTGGAACTTCCCTTCAGGTCATTTTTTCTCTCTTGTGTTTGCATGACGCCCCCTTCTCCTTCCCCATCCCCTGTTTTCAGGACAGAAAAAGTTGTCTGAAGGGCTATACTTGATGGGCTATACTTGAGAAAGAGATAGCTGTCAGTTGAACTCAGTATGACCCTTTCTGGATTACACGGCACACCGTCAAAAGTTCAAAATATTACTTAAATATATTCACCTGATTTTCGCAGTTGATTGCTTCAAATATGGTCAAAATTGTCTCATTTTGGAGTTAAATTTCCAGTTTTCCAAATGTATCGGTGGTGATAGTACCATGTTATAGAAATTCTTTATTCTCTGTCTGAGGATTCTGCCACAAACATTCTGAAAAAGAAAGAAAACATGTATTGGTTAAAAAAAATGTATGTTTTTAAGGTTTTGTTACCTGCCATGTAGGTCTTCTTGTGGTTTGTTGACTTTTCAGGCAAGTATAGTATGCCACTTACTGTTCGCTTTGTTGGAGCCATCCATGCGGAGTCGTCTTCTTTTTTGTTATGATGGTTATGATGTATATTGTGACTTCTTTGTATCGATTGCAGCATCTGAAATGAAAGAGAGAGAGATGCAATCATCAAGGTCTTCAGCATAATGTATGACCTATTGTTTGTTCGATATCAGGCAGAGCTACATATAGGACTGAAAGATGAACTTTAGCTACAGTACAGGTATTGAATACACAGCCTTTCTCTAAAAGTTTTATCATCACACCATGGCTTTTCTGGAAGAACAAAAAAGGCTAGAAAAGTTAAATACACCCAACCACCGGACCATATAATTATTTTATAACAATTTATTCATTAGCTGAATAAAAGAATGCCATGATTTAATGCTGGTAAAATAAGAAGAGTTAATTCTGGATCAACCTAGCTAGTCGTTGTTGTTCGTATCGCTAAATTAAATACTTGATTTAGTGTTACCTATCTTGAAATGTTGCACTCGAAAATGATGCAATCTCTTAAAATAAACAGCCCTGGGAAAATATTTTGTTTCAATAAACATTTGAAACATTCTATTGACAATTTGCATAATTTTCGAATACTCCTGATAAAAGAGGGGGTGATTTGATGACTTTTGGACCTAAAAAATACAAATTTACAATTTCGTATTTTTGTTGCTAATTCCCTGAAAAATATGTGCACATCACTGGAACTTCCCTTCAGGTCATTTTTTCTCTCTTGTGTGTTGCATGACGCCCCCTTCCCCTTCTCACTCCCCTGTTTTCAGGACAGAAAAAGTTGTCTGAAGGGCTCTACTTGACGGGCTATACTTGAGAAAGAGATAGCTGTCAGTTGAACTCAGTATGACCCTTCCTGGATTACACGGCACCCCGTCAAAAGTTCAAAATATTACTTAAATATATTCACCTGATTTTCGCAGTTGATTGTTTCAAGTATGGTCAAAATTGGCTCATTTTGGAGTTAAATTTCCAGTTTCCAAAGTGCATCGGTGGTGATAGTACCATGTTATAGAAATTCTTTATTCTCTGTCTGAGGATTCTGCCACAAACATTCTGAAAAAGAAAGAAAACATGTATTGGTTACGAAAAATGTATGTTTTTAAGGTTTTGTACCTGTCATGTAGGTCTTCTTGTGGTTTGTTGAGTTTTCAGGCAAGTATAGTATGCCACTTACTGTTCGCTTTGTTGGAGCCATCCATGAGGAGTCGTCTTCTTTTTTGTTACGATGGTTATGATGTATATTGTGACTTCTTTGTATCGATTGCAGCATCTGAAATGAAAGAGAGAGAGATGCAATCATCAATGTCTTCAGCATAATGTATGACCTATTGTTTGTTCGATATCAGGCTGAGCTACATATAGGACTGAAAGATGAACTTTAGCTAGAGTACAGGTATTGAATACACAGCCTTTCTCTAAAAGTTTTATCATCACACCATGGCTTTTCTGGAAGAACAAAAAAGGCTAGAAAAGTTAAATACACCCAACCACCGGGCCATATAATTATTTTATAACAATTTATTCATTAGCTGAATAAAAGAATGACATGATTTAATGCTGGTAAAATAAGAAGAGTTAATTCTGGATCAACCTAGCTAGTCGTCGTTGTTCGTATCGCTAAACTAAATACTTGATTTAGTGTTACCTCTCTTGAAATGTTGCACTCGGAAATGATGCAATCTCTTAAAATAAACAGCCCTGGGAAAATATTTTGTTTCAATAAACGTTTGAAACATTCTATTGACAATTTGCATAATTTTTGAATACTCCTGATAAAAGAGGGGGTGATTTGATGACTTTTGGACCTAAAAAATACAATTTTCTATTTCGTATTTTTGTTGTTAATTCCCTGAAAAATATCTGCACATCACTGGAACTTCCCTTCAGGTCATTTTTTCTCTCTTGTGTTTGCATGACGCCCCCTTCTCCTTCCCCCTCCCCTGTTTTCAGGACAGAAAAAGTTGTCTGAAGGGCTATACTTGATGGGCTATACTTGAGAAAGAGATAGCTGTCAGTTGAACTCAGTATGACCCTTCCTGGATTACACGGCACACCGTCAAAAGTTCAAAATATTACTTAAATATATTCACCTGATTTTCGCAGTTAATTGCTTCAAATATGGTCAAAATTGTCTCATTTTGGAGTTAAATTTCCAATTTCCCAAGTGCATCGGTGGTGATAGTACCATGTTATAGAAATTCTTTATTCTCTGTCTGAGGATTCTGCAACAAACATTCTGAAAAAGAAAGAAAACATGTATTGGTTAAAGAAAAATGTATGTTTTTAAGGTTTTGTTACCTGCCATGTAGGTCTTCTTGTGGTTTGTTGAGTTTTCAGGCAAGTATAGTATGCCACTTACTGTTCGCTTTGTTGGAGCCATCCATGCGGAGTCGTCTTCTTTTTTGTTATGATGGTTATGATGTATATTGTGACTTCTTTGTATCGATTGCAGCATCTGAAATGAAAGAGAGAGAGATGCAATCATCAATGTCTTCAGCATAATGTATGACCTATTGTTTGTTCGATATCAGGCTGAGCTACATATAGGACTGAAAGATGAACTTTAGCTAGAGTACAGGTATTGAATACGCAGCCTTTCTCTAAAAGTTTTATCATCACACCATGGCTTTTCTGGAAGAACAAAAAAGGCTAGAAAAGTTAAATACACCCAACCACCGGGCCATATAATTATTTTATAACAATTTATTCATTAGCTGAATAAAAGAATGCCATGATTTAATGCT
Organism: Pictodentalium vernedei; assembly: GCA_031216915.1. NCBI lineage: Eukaryota > Metazoa > Mollusca > Scaphopoda > Dentaliida > Dentaliidae > Pictodentalium > Pictodentalium vernedei. The sequence continues at coordinate 292,908,991 of CM062295.1, read as the reverse complement.
GGCAATATAAGAAGAGTTAATTCTGGATCAACCTAGCTAGTCGTTGTTTTTCGTATCGCTAAACTAAATACTTGATTTAGTGTTACCTATCTTGAAATGTTTCACTCGGAAATGATGCAATCTCTTAAAATAAACAGCCCTGGGAAAATATTTTGTTTCAATAAACGTTTGAAACATTCTATTGACAATTTGCATAATTTTCGAATACTCCTGATAAAAGAGGGGGTGATTTGATGACTTTTGGACCTAAAAAATACAATTTACTATTTCGTATTTTAGTTGCTAATTCCCTGAAAAATATGTGCACATCACTGGAACTTCCCTTCAGGTCATTTTCTCACTCTTGTGTGTTGCATGACGCCCCCTTCACCTTCCCACTCCCCTGTTTTCAGGACAGAAAAAGTTGTCTGAAGGGCTCTACTTGACGGGCTATACTTGAGAAAGAGATAGCTGTCATTTGAACTCAGTATGACCCTTCCTGGATTACACGGCACACCGTCAAAAGTTCAAAATATTACTTAAATATATTCACCTGATTTTCGCAGTTGATTGCTTCAAATATGGTCAAAATTGTCTCATTTTGGAGTTAAATTTCCAGTTTCCAAAGTGCATCGGTGGTGATAGTACCATGTTATAGAAATTCTTTATTCTCTGTCTGAGGATTCTGTCACAAACATTCTGAAAAAGAAAGAAAACATGTATTGGTTACAAAAAATGTATGTTTTTAAGGTTTTGTTACCTGTCATGTAGGTCTTCTTGTGGTTTGTTGAGTTTTCAGGCAAGTTGAGTATGCCACTTACTGTTCGCTTTGTTGGAGCCATCCATGAGGAGTCGTCTTCTTTTTTGTTACGATGGTTATGATGTATATTGTGACTTCTTTGTATCGATTGCAGCATCTGAAATAAAAGAGAGAGAGATGCAATCATCAATGTCTTCAGCATAATGTATGACCTATTGTTTGTTCGATATCAGGCTGAGCTACATATAGGACTGAAAGATGAACTTTATCTAGAGTACAGGTATTGAATACACAGCCTTTCTCTAAAAGTTTTATCGTCACACCATGGCTTTTCTGGAAGAACAAAAAAGGCTAGAAAAGTTAAATACACCCAACCACCGGACCATATAATTATTTTATAACAATTTATTCATTAGCTGAATAAAAGAATGCCATGATTTAATGCTGGTAAAATAAGAAGAGTTAATTCTGGATCAACCTAGCTAGTCGATGTTGTTCATATCGCTAAACTAAAAACTTGATTTAGTGTTACCTATCTTGAAATGTTGCACTCGGAAATGATGCAATCTCTTAAAATAAACAGCCCTGGGAAAATATTTTGTTTCAATAAACGTTTGAAACATTCTATTGACAATTTGCATAATTTTTGAATACTCCTGTTAAAAGAGGGGGTGATTTGATGACTTTTGGACCTAAAAAATACAATTTTCTATTTCGTATTTTTGTTGTTAATTCCCTGAAAAATATGTGCACATCACTGGAACTTCCCTTCAGGTCATTTTTTCTCTCTTGTGTTTGCATGGCGCCCCCTTCTCCTTCCCCATCCCCTGTTTTCAGGACAGAAAAAGTTGTCTGAAGGGCTATACTTGATGGGCTATACTTGAGAAAGAGATAGCTGTCAGTTGAACTCAGTATGACCCTTTCTGGATTACACGGCACACCGTCAAAAGTTCAAAATATTACTTAAATATATTCACCTGATTTTCGCAGTTGATTGCTTCAAATATGGTCAAAATTGTCTCATTTTGGAGTTAAATTTCCAGTTTTCCAAATGTATCGGTGGTGATAGTACCATGTTATAGAAATTCTTTATTCTCTGTCTGAGGATTCTGCCACAAACATTCTGAAAAAGAAAGAAAACCTGTATTGGTTAAAAAAAATGTATGTTTTTAAGGTTTTGTTACCTGCCATGTAGGTCTTCTTGTGGTTTGTTGACTTTTCAGGCAAGTATAGTATGCCACTTACTGTTCGCTTTGTTGGAGCCATCCATGCGGAGTCGTCTTCTTTTTTGTTATGATGGTTATGATGTATATTGTGACTTCTTTGTATCGATTGCAGCATCTGAAATGAAAGAGAGAGAGATGCAATCATCAAGGTCTTCAGCATAATGTATGACCTATTGTTTGTTCGATATCAGGCAGAGCTACATATAGGACTGAAAGATGAACTTTAGCTAGAGTACAGGTATTGAATACACAGCCTTTCTCTAAAAGTTTTATCATCACACCATGGCTTTTCTGGAAGAACAAAAAAGGCTAGAAAAGTTAAATACACCCAACCACCGGACCATATAATTATTTTATAACAATTTATTCATTAGCTGAATAAAAGAATGCCATGATTTAATGCTGGTAAAATAAGAAGAGTTAATTCTGGATCAACCTAGCTAGTCGTTGTTGTTCGTATCGCTAAATTAAATACTTGATTTAGTGTTACCTATCTTGAAATGTTGCACTCGAAAATGATGCAATCTCTTAAAATAAACAGCCCTGGGAAAATATTTTGTTTCAATAAACATTTGAAACATTCTATTGACAATTTGCATAATTTTCGAATACTCCTGATAAAAGAGGGGGTGATTTGATGACTTTTGGACCTAAAAAATACAATTTACAATTTCGTATTTTTGTTGCTAATTCCCTGAAAAATATGTGCACATCACTGGAACTTCCCTTCAGGTCATTTTTTCTCTCTTGTGTGTTGCATGACGCCCCCTTCCCCTTCTCACTCCCCTGTTTTCAGGACAGAAAAAGTTGTCTGAAGGGCTCTACTTGACGGGCTATACTTGTGAAAGAGATAGCTGTCAGTTGAACTCAGTATGACCCTTCCTGGATTACACGGCACCCCGTCAAAAGTTCAAAATATTACTTAAATATATTCACCTGATTTTCGCAGTTGATTGCTTCAAGTATGGTCAAAATTGGCTCATTTTGGAGTTAAATTTCCAGTTTCCAAAGTGCATCGGTGGTGATAGTACCATGTTATAGAAATTCTTTATTCTCTGTCTGAGGATTCTGCCACAAACATTCTGAAAAAGAAAGAAAACATGTATTGGTTACGAAAAATGTATGTTTTTAAGGTTTTGTACCTGTCATGTAGGTCTTCTTGTGGTTTGTTGAGTTTTCAGGCAAGTATAGTATGCCACTTACTGTTCGCTTTGTTGGAGCCATCCATGAGGAGTCGTCTTCTTTTTTGTTACGATGGTTATGATGTATATTGTGACTTCTTTGTATCGATTGCAGCATCTGAAATGAAAGAGAGAGAGATGCAATCATCAATGTCTTCAGCATAATGTATGACCTATTGTTTGTTCGATATCAGGCTGAGCTACATATAGGACTGAAAGATGAACTTTAGCTAGAGTACAGGTATTGAATACACAGCCTTTCTCTAAAAGTTTTATCATCACACCATGGCTTTTCTGGAAGAACAAAAAAGGCTAGAAAAGTTAAATACACCCAACCACCGGGCCATATAATTATTTTATAACAATTTATTCATTAGCTGAATAAAAGAATGACATGATTTAATGCTGGTAAAATAAGAAGAGTTAATTCTGGATCAACCTAGCTAGTCGTCGTTGTTCGTATCGCTAAACTAAATACTTGATTTAGTGTTACCTCTCTTGAAATGTTGCACTCGGAAATGATGCAATCTCTTAAAATAAACAGCCCTGGGAAAATATTTTGTTTCAATAAACGTTTGAAACATTCTATTGACAATTTGCATAATTTTTGAATACTCCTGATAAAAGAGGGGGTGATTTGATGACTTTTGGACCTAAAAAATACAATTTTCTATTTCGTATTTTTGTTGTTAATTCCCTGAAAAATATCTGCACATCACTGGAACTTCCCTTCAGGTCATTTTTTCTCTCTTGTGTTTGCATGACGCCCCCTTCTCCTTCCCCCTCCCCTGTTTTCAGGACAGAAAAAGTTGTCTGAAGGGCTATACTTGATGGGCTATACTTGAGAAAGAGATAGCTGTCAGTTGAACTCAGTATGACCCTTCCTGGATTACACGGCACACCGTCAAAAGTTCAAAATATTACTTAAATATATTCACCTGATTTTCGCAGTTAATTGCTTCAAATATGGTCAAAATTGTCTCATTTTGGAGTTAAATTTCCAGTTTCCCAAGTGCATCGGTGGTGATAGTACCATGTTATAGAAATTCTTTATTCTCTGTCTGAGGATTCTGCAACAAACATTCTGAAAAAGAAAGAAAACATGTATTGGTTAAAGAAAAATGTATGTTTTTAAGGTTTTGTTACCTGCCATGTAGGTCTTCTTGTGGTTTGTTGAGTTTTCAGGCAAGTATAGTATGCCACTTACTGTTCGCTTTGTTGGAGCCATCCATGCGGAGTCGTCTTCTTTTTTGTTATGATGGTTATGATGTATATTGTGACTTCTTTGTATCGATTGCAGCATCTGAAATGAAAGAGAGAGAGATGCAATCATCAATGTCTTCAGCATAATGTATGACCTATTGTTTGTTCGATATCAGGCTGAGCTACATATAGGACTGAAAGATGAACTTTAGCTAGAGTACAGGTATTGAATACACAGCCTTTCTCTAAAAGTTTTATCATCACACCATGGCTTTTCTGGAAGAACAAAAAAGGCTAGAAAAGTTAAATACACCCAACCACCGGGCCATATAATTATTTTATAACAATTTATTCATTAGCTGAATAAAAGAATGCCATGATTTAATGCTGGCAATATAAGAAGAGTTAATTCTGGATCAACCTAGCTAGTCGTTGTTTTTCGTATCGCTAAACTAAATACTTGATTTAGTGTTACCTATCTTGAAATGTTTCACTCGGAAATGATGCAATCTCTTAAAATAAACAGCCCTGGGAAAATATTTTGTTTCAATAAACGTTTGAAACATTCTATTGACAATTTGCATAATTTTCGAATACTCCTGATAAAAGAGGGGGTGATTTGATGACTTTTGGACCTAAAAAATACAATTTACTATTTCGTATTTTAGTTGCTAATTCCCTGAAAAATATGTGCACATCACTGGAACTTCCCTTCAGGTCATTTTCTCACTCTTGTGTGTTGCATGACGCCCCCTTCACCTTCCCACTCCCCTGTTTTCAGGACAGAAAAAGTTGTCTGAAGGGCTCTACTTGACGGGCTATACTTGAGAAAGAGATAGCTGTCATTTGAACTCAGTATGACCCTTCCTGGATTACACGGCACACCGTCAAAAGTTCAAAATATTACTTAAATATATTCACCTGATTTTCGCAGTTGATTGCTTCAAATATGGTCAAAATTGTCTCATTTTGGAGTTAAATTTCCAGTTTCCAAAGTGCATCGGTGGTGATAGTACCATGTTATAGAAATTCTTTATTCTCTGTCTGAGGATTCTGCCACAAACATTCTGAAAAAGAAAGAAAACATGTATTGGTTAAAAAAAATGTATGTTTTTAAGGTTTTGTTACCTGTCATGTAGGTCTTCTTGTGGTTTGTTGAGTTTTCAGGCAAGTATAGTATGCCACTTACTGTTCGCTTTCTTGGAGCCATCCATGAGGAGTCGTCTTCTTTTTTGTTACGATGGTTATGATGTATATTGTGACTTCTTTGTATCGATTGCAGCATCTGAAATGAAAGAGAGAGAGATGCAATCATCAATGTCTTCAGCATAATGTATGACCTATTGTTTGTTCGATATCAGGCTGAGCTACATATAGGACTGAAAGATGAACTTTAGCTAGAGTACAGGTATTGAATACACAGCCTTTCTCTAAAAGTTTTATCATCACACCATGGCTTTTCGGGAAGAACAAAAAAGGCTAGAAAAGTTAAATACACCCAACCACCAGGCCATATATTTATTTTATAACAATTTATTCATTAGCTGAATAAAAGAATGCCATGATTTAATGCCGGTAAAATAAGAAGAGTTAATTCTGGATCAACCTAGCTAGTCATTGTTGTTCGTATCGCTAAACTAAATACTTGATTTAGTGTTACCTATCTTGAAATGTTGCACTCGGAAATGATGCAATCTCTTAAAATAAACAGCCCTGGGAAAATATTTTGTTTCAATAAACGTTTGAAACATTCTATTGACAATTTGCATAATTTTTGAATACTCCTGATAAAAGAGGGGGTGATTTGATGACTTTTGGACCTAAAAAATACAATTTTCTATTTCGTATTTTTGTTGTTAATTCCCTGAAAAATATGTGCACATCACTGGAACTTCCCTTCAGGTCATTTTTTCTCTCTTGTGTTAGCATGACGCCCCCTTCTCCTTCCCCCTCCCCTGTTTTCAGGACAGAAAAAGTTGTCTGAAGGGCTATACTTGATGGGCGATACTTGAGAAAGAGATAGCTGTCAGTTGAACTCAGTATGACCCTTCCTGGATAACATGGCACACCGTCAAAAGTTCAAAATATTACTTAAATATATTCACCTGATTTTCGCAGTTGATTGCTTCAAATATGGTCAAAACTGTCTCATTTTGGAGTTAAATTTCCAGTTTCCAAAGTGCATCGGTGGTGATAGTACCATGTTATAGAAATTCTTTATTCTCTGTCAGAGGATTCTGTCACAAACATTCTGAAAAAGAAAGAAAACATGTATTGGTTACAAAAAATGTATGTTTTTAAGGTTTTGTTATCTGTCATGTAGGTCTTCTTGCGGTTTGTTGAGTTTTCAGGCAAGTAGAGTATGCCACTTACTGTTCGCTTTGTTGGAGCCATCCATGAGGAGTCGTCTTCTTTTTTGTTACGATGGTTATGATGTATATTGTGACTTCTTTGTATCGATTGCAGCATCTGAAATAAAAGAGAGAGAGATGCAATCATCAAGGTCTTCAGCATAATGTATGACCTATTGTTTGTTCGATATCAGGCGGAGCTACATATAGGACTGAAAGATGAACCTTAGCTGGAGTACAGGTATTGAATACACAGCCTTTCTCTAAAAGTTTTATCATCACACCATGGCTTTTCTGGAAGAACAAAAAAGGCTAGAAAAGTTAAATACACCCAACCACCGGACCATATAATTATTTTATAACAATTTATTCATTAGCTGAATAAAAGAATGCCATGATTTAATGCTGGTAAAATAAGAAGAGTTAATTCTGGATCAACCTAGCTAGTCGTTGTTGTTCATATCGCTAAATTAAATACTTGATTTAGTGTTACCTATCTTGAAATGTTGCACTCGAAAATGATGCAATCTCTTAAAATAAACAGCCCTGGGAAAATATTTTGTTTCAATAAACATTTGAAACATTCTATTGACAATTTGCATAATTTTTGAATACTCCTGATAAAAGAGGGGGTGATTTGATGACTTTTGGACCTAAAAAATACAATTTACAATTTCGTATTTTTGTTGCTAATTCCCTGAAAAATATGTGCACATCACTGGAACTTCCCTTCAGGTCATTTTTTCTCTCTTGTGTTTGCATGACGCCCCCTTCTCCTTCCCCCTCCCCTGTTTTCAGGACAGAAAAAGTTGTCTGAAGGGCTATACTTGAGAAAGAGATAGCTGTCAGTTGAACTCAGTATGACCGTTCCTGGATTACACGGCACACCGTCAAAAGTTCAAAATACTACTTAAATATATTCACCTGATTTTCGCAGTTGATTGCTTCAAATATGGTCAAAATTGTCTCATTTTGGAGTTAAATTTCCAGTTTCCAAAGTGCATCGGTGGTGATAGTACCATGTTATAGAAATTCTTTATTCTCTGTCTGAGGATTCTGCCACAAACATTCTGAAAAAGAAAGAAAACATGTATTGGTTACAAAAATGTATGTTTTTAAGGTTTTGTTACCTGTCATGTAGGTCTTCTTGTGGTTGTTGAGTTTTCAGGCAAGTATAGTATGCCACTCTTTGTTGGAGCCATCCATGAGGAGTCGTCTTCTTTTTTGTTACGATGGTTATGATGTATATTGTGACTTCTTTGTATCGATTGCGGCATCTGAAATGAAAGAGAGAGAGATGCAATCATCAATGTCTTCAGCATAATGTATGACCTATTGTTTGTTCAATATCAGGCTGAGCTACATATAGGACTGAAAGATGAACTTTAGCTAGAGTACAGGTATTGAATACACAGCCTTTCTCTAAAAGTTTTATCATCACACCATGGCTTTTCTGGAAGAACAAAAAAGGCTAGAAAAGTTAAATACACCCAACCACCGGGCCATATAATTATTTTATAACAATTTATTCATTAGCTGAATAAAAGAATGCCATGATTTAATGCTGGTAAAATAAGAAGAGTTAATTCTGGATCAACCTAGCTAGTCGTTGTTGTTCGTATCGCTAAACTAAATACTTGATTTAGTGTTACCTATCTTGAAATGTTGCACTCGAAAATGATGCAATCTCTTAAAATAAACAGCCCTGGGAAAATATTTTGTTTCAATAAACGTTTGAAACATTCTATTGACAATTTGCATAATTTTTGAATACTCCTGATAAAAGAGGGGGTGATTTGATGACTTTTGGACCTAAAAAATACAATTTTCTATTTCGTATTTTTGTTGTTAATTCCCTGAAAAATATGTGCACATCACTGGAACTTCCCTTCAGGTCATTTTTTCTCTCTTGTGTTTGCATGACGCCCCCTTCTCCTTCCCCCTCCCCTGTTTTCAGGACAGAAAAAGTTGTCTGAAGGGCTATACTTGAGAAAGAGATAGCTGTCAGTTGAACTCAGTATGACCATTCCTGGATTACACGGCACACCGTCAAAAGTTCAAAATACTACTTAAATATATTCACCTGATTTTCGCAGTTGATTGCTTCAAATATGGTCAAAATTGTCTCATTTTGGAGTTAAATTTCCAGTTTCCAAAGTGCATCGGTGGTGATAGTACCATGTTATAGAAATTCTTTATTCTCTGTCTGAGGATTCTGCCACAAACATTCTGAAAAAGAAAGAAAACATGTATTGGTTACAAAAATGTATGTTTTTAAGGTTTTGTTACCTGTCATGTAGGTCTTCTTGTGGTTGTTGAGTTTTCAGGCAAGTATAGTATGCCACTCTTTGTTGGAGCCATCCATGAGGAGTCGTCTTCTTTTTTGTTACGATGGTTATGATGTATATTGTGACTTCTTTGTATCGATTGCGGCATCTGAAATGAAAGAGAGAGAGATGCAATCATCAATGTCTTCAGCATAATGTATGACCTATTGTTTGTTCAATATCAGGCTGAGCTACATATAGGACTGAAAGATGAACTTTAGCTAGAGTACAGGTATTGAATACACAGCCTTTCTCTAAAAGTTTTATCATCACACCATGGCTTTTCTGGAAGAACAAAAAAGGCTAGAAAAGTTAAATACACCCAACCACCGGGCCATATAATTATTTTATAACAATTTATTCATTAGCTGAATAAAAGAATGCCATGATTTAATGCTGGTAAAATAAGAAGAGTTAATTCTGGATCAACCTAGCTAGTCGTTGTTGTTCGTATCTCTAAACTAAATACTTGATTTAGTGTTACCTATCTTGAAATGTTGCACTCGGAAATGATGCAATCTCTTAAAATAAACAGCCCTGGGAAAATATTTTGTTTCAATAAACGTTTGAAACATTCTATTGACAATTTGCATAATTTTTGAATACTCCTGTTAAAAGAGGGGGTGATTTGATGACTTTTGGACCTAAAAAATACAATTTTCTATTTCGTATTTTTGTTGTTAATTCCCTGAAAAATATCTGCACATCACTGGAACTTCCCTTCAGGTCATTTTTTCTCTCTTGTGTTTGCATGACGCCCCCTTCTCCTTCCCCCTCCCCTGTTTTCAGGACAGAAAAAGTTGTCTGAAGGGCTATACTTGAGAAAGAGATAGCTGTCAGTTGAACTCAGGATGACCCTTCCTGGATCACACGGCACACCGTCAAAAGTTCAAAATATTACTTAAATATATTCACCTGATTTTCGCAGTTAATTGCTTCAAATATGGTCAAAATTGTCTCATTTTGGAGTTAAATTTCCAGTTTCCCAAGTGCATCGGTGGTGATAGTACCATGTTATAGAAATTCTTTCTTCTCTGTCTGAGGATTCTGCCACAAACATTCTGAAAAAGAAAGAAAACATGTATTGGTTAAAAAAAAATGTATGTTTTTAAGGTTTTGTTACCTGCCATGTAGGTCTTCTTGTGGTTTGTTGAGTTTTCAGGCAAGTATAGTATGCCACTTACTGTTCGCTTTTTTGGAGCCATCCATGCGGAGTCGTCTTCTTTTTTGTTATGATGGTTATGATGTATATTGTGACTGCTTTGTATCGATTGCAGCATCTGAAATGAAAGAGAGAGAGATGCAATCATCAAGGTCTTCAGCATAATGTATGACCTATTGTTTGTTCGATATCAGGCGGAGCTACATATAGGACTGAAAGATGAACCTTAGCTGGAGTACAGGTATTGAATACACAGCCTTTCTCTAAAAGTTTTATCATCACACCATGGCTTTTCTGGAAGAACAAAAAAGGCTAGAAAAGTTAAATACACCCAACCACCGGGCCATATAATTATTTTATAACAATTTATTCATTAGCTGAATAAAAGAATGCCATGATTTAATGCTGGTAAAATAAGAAGAGTTAATTCTGGATCAACCTAGCTAGTCGTTGTTGTTCGTATCGCTAAACTAAATACTTGATTTAGTGTTACCTATCTTGAAATGTTGCACTCGAAAATGATGCAATCTCTTAAAATAAACAGCCCTGGGAAAATAGTTTGTTTCAATAAACGTTTGAAACATTCTATTGACAATTTGCATAATTTTTGAATACTCCTGATAAAAGAGGGGGTGATTTGATGACTTTTGGACCTAAAAAATACAATTTTCTATGTCGTATTTTTGTTGTTAATTCCCTGAAAAATATGTGCACATCACTGGAACTTCCCTTCAGGTCATTTTTTCTCTCTTGTGTTTGCATGACGCCCCCTTCTCCTTCCCCCTCCCCTGTTTTCAGGACAGAAAAAGTTGTCTGAAGGGCTATACTTGAGAAAGAGATAGCTGTCAGTTGAACTCAGTATGACCGTTCTGGATTACACGGCACACCGTCAAAAGTTCAAAATACTACTTAAATATATTCACCTGATTTTCGCAGTTGATTGCTTCAAATATGGTCAAAATTGTCTCATTTTGGAGTTAAATTTCCAGTTTCCAAAGTGCATCGGTGGTGATAGTACCATGTTATAGAAATTCTTTATTCTCTGTCTGAGGATTCTGCCACAAACATTCTGAAAAAGAAAGAAAACATGTATTGGTTACAAAAATGTATTTTTTTAAGGTTTTGTTACCTGTCATGTAGGTCTTCTTGTGGTTTGTTGAGTTTTCAGGCAAGTATAGTATGCCACTCTTTGTTGGAGCCATCCATGAGGAGTCGTCTTCTTTTTTGTTACGATGGTTATGATGTATATTGTGACTTCTTTGTATCGATTGCGGCATCTGAAATGAAAGAGAGAGAGATGCAATCATCAATGTCTTCAGCATAATGTATGACCTATTGTTTGTTCAATATCAGGCTGAGCTACATATAGGACTGAAAGATGAACTTTAGCTAGAGTACAGGTATTGAATACACAGCCTTTCTCTAAAAGTTTTATCATCACACCATGGCTTTTCTGGAAGACCAAAAAAGGCTAGAAAAGTTAAATACACCCAACAACCGGGCCATATAATTATTTTATAACAATTTATTCATTAGCTGAATAAAAGAATGCCATGATTTAATGCTGGTAAAATAAGAAGAGTTAATTCTGGATCAACCTAGCTAGTCGTTGTTGTTCGTATCGCTAAACTAAATACTTGATTTAGTGTTACCTATCTTGAAATGTTGCACTCGGAAATGATGCAATCTCTTAAAATAAACAGCCCTGGGAAAATATTTTGTTTCAATAAACGTTTGAAACATTCTATTGACAATTTGCATAATTTTCGAATACTCCTGATAAAAGTGTGGGTGATTTGATGACTTTTGGACCTAAAAAATACAATTTACTATTTCGTATTTTTGTTGCTAATTCCCTGAAAAATATGTTCACATCACTGGAACTTCCCTTCAGGTCATTTTTTCTCTCTTGTGTGTTGCATGACGCCCCCTTCCCCTTCCCACTCCCCTGTTTTCAGGACAGAAAAAGTTGTCTGAAGGGCTCTACTTGACGGGCTATACTTGAGAAAGAGATAGCTGTCAGTTGAACTCAGTATGACCCTTCCTGGATTACACGGCACACCGACAAAAGTTCAAAATATTACTTAAATATATTTACCTGATTTTCGCAGTTGATTGCTTCAAATATGGTCAAAATTGTCTCATTTTGGAGTTAAATTTCCAGTTTCCAAAGTGCATCGGTGGTGATAGTACCATGTTATAGAAATTCTTTATTCTCTGTCTGAGGATTCTGCCACAAACATTCTGAAAAAGAAAGAAAACATGTATTGGTTACAAAAATGTATGTTTTTAAGGTTTTGTTACCTGTCATGTAGGTCTTCTTGTGGTTTGTTGAGTTTTCAGGCAAGTATAGTATGCCACTCTTTGTTGGAGCCATCCATGAGGAGTCGTCTTCTTTTTTGTTACGATGGTTATGATGTATATTGTGACTTCTTTGTATCGATTGCGGCATCTGAAATGAAAGAGAGAGAGATGCAATCATCAATGTCTTCAGCATAATGTATGACCTATTGTTTGTTCAATATCAGGCTGAGCTACATATAGGACTGAAAGATGAACTTTAGCTAGAGTACAGGTATTGAATACACAGCCTTTCTCTAAAAGTTTTATCATCACACCATGGCTTTTCTGGAAGAACAAAAAAGGCTAGAAAAGTTAAATACACCCAACCACCGGGCCATATAATTATTTTATAACAATTTATTCATTAGCTGAATAAAAGAATGCCATGATTTAATGCTGGTAAAATAAGAAGAGTTAATTCTGGATCAACCTAGCTAGTCGTTGTTGTTCGTATCGCTAAACTAAATACTTGATTTAGTGTTACCTATCTTGAAATGTTGCACTCGGAAATGATGCAATCTCTTAAAATAAACAGCCCTGGGAAAATATTTTGTTTCAATAACCGTTTGAAACATTCTATTGACAATTTGCATAATTTTCGAATACTCCTGTTAAAAGAGGGGGTGACTTGATGACTTTTGGACCTAAAAAATACAATTTACTATTTCGTATTTTTGTTGCTAATTCCCTGAAAAATATGTTCACATCACTGGAACTTCCCTTCAGGTCATTTTTTCTCTCTTGTGTGTTGCATGACGCCCCCTTCCCCTTCCCACTCCCCTGTTTTCAGGACAGAAAAAGTTGTCTGAAGGGCTCTACTTGACGGGCTATACTTGAGAAAGAGATAGCTGTCAGTTGAACTCAGTATGACCCTTCCTGGATTACACGGCACACCGACAAAAGTTCAAAATATTACTTAAATATATTTACCTGATTTTCGCAGTTGATTGCTTCAAATATGGTCAAAATTGTCTCATTTTGGAGTTAAATTTCCAGTTTCCAAAGTGCATCGGTGGTGATAGTACCATCTTATAGAAATTCTTTATTCTCTGTCTGAGGATTCTGCCACAAACATTCTGAAAAAGAAAGAAAACATGTATTGGTTACAAAAATGTATGTTTTTAAGGTTTTGTTACCTGTCATGTAGGTCTTCTTGTGGTTTGTTGAGTTTTCAGGCAAGTATAGTATGCCACTCTTTGTTGGAGCCATCCATGAGGAGTCGTCTTCTTTTTTGTTACGATGGTTATGATGTATATTGTGACTTCTTTGTATCGATTGCGGCATCTGAAATGAAAGAGAGAGAGATGCAATCATCAATGTCTTCAGCATAATGTATGACCTATTGTTTGTTCAATATCAGGCTGAGCTACATATAGGACTGAAAGATGAACTTTAGCTAGAGTACAGGTATTGAATACACAGCCTTTCTCTAAAAGTTTTATCATCACACCATGGCTTTTCTGGAAGAACAAAAAAGGCTAGAAAAGTTAAATACACCCAACCACCGGGCCATATAATTATTTTATAACAATTTATTCATTAGCTGAATAAAAGAATGCCATGATTTAATGCTGGTAAAATAAGAAGAGTTAATTCTGGATCAACCTAGCTAGTCGTTGTTGTTCGTATCGCTAAACTAAATACTTGATTTAGTGTTACCTATCTTGAAATGTTGCACTCGGAAATGATGCAATCTCTTAAAATAAACAGCCCTGGGAAAATATTTTGTTTCAATAACCGTTTGAAACATTCTATTGACAATTTGCATAATTTTCGAATACTCCTGTTAAAAGAGGGGGTGACTTGATGACTTTTGGACCTAAAAAATACAATTTACTATTTCGTATTTTTGTTGCTAATTCCCTGAAAAATATGTTCACATCACTGGAACTTCCCTTCAGGTCATTTTTTCTCTCTTGTGTGTTGCATGACGCCCCCTTCCCCTTCCCACTCCCCTGTTTTCAGGACAGAAAAAGTTGTCTGAAGGGCTCTACTTGACGGGCTATACTTGAGAAAGAGATAGCTGTCAGTTGAACTCAGTATGACCCTTCCTGGATTACACGGCACACCGACAAAAGTTCAAAATATTACTTAAATATATTTACCTGATTTTCGCAGTTGATTGCTTCAAATATGGTCAAAATTGTCTCATTTTGGAGTTAAATTTCCAGTTTCCAAAGTGCATCGGTGGTGATAGTACCATCTTATAGAAATTCTTTATTCTCTGTCTGAGGATTCTGCCACAAACATTCTGAAAAAGAAAGAAAACATGTATTGGTTACAAAAATGTATGTTTTTAAGGTTTTGTTACCTGTCATGTAGGTCTTCTTGTGGTTTGTTGAGTTTTCAGGCAAGTATAGTATGCCACTCTTTGTTGGAGCCATCCATGAGGAGTCGTCTTCTTTTTTGTTACGATGGTTATGATGTATATTGTGACTTCTTTGTATCGATTGCGGCATCTGAAATGAAAGAGAGAGAGATGCAATCATCAATGTCTTCAGCATAATGTATGACCTATTGTTTGTTCAATATCAGGCTGAGCTACATATAGGACTGAAAGATGAACTTTAGCTAGAGTACAGGTATTGAATACACAGCCTTTCTCTAAAAGTTTTATCATCACACCATGGCTTTTCTGGAAGAACAAAAAAGGCTAGAAAAGTTAAATACACCCAACCACCGGGCCATATAATTATTTTATAACAATTTATTCATTAGCTGAATAAAAGAATGCCATGATTTAATGCTGGTAAAATAAGAAGAGTTAATTCTGGATCAACCTAGCTAGTCGTTGTTGTTCGTATCGCTAAACTAAATACTTGATTTAGTGTTACCTATCTTGAAATGTTGCACTCGGAAATGATGCAATCTCTTAAAATAAACAGCCCTGGGAAAATATTTTGTTTCAATAACCGTTTGAAACATTCTATTGACAATTTGCATAATTTTCGAATACTCCTGTTAAAAGAGGGGGTGACTTGATGACTTTTGGACCTAAAAAATACAATTTACTATTTCGTATTTTTGTTGCTAATTCCCTGAAAAATATGTTCACATCACTGGAACTTCCCTTCAGGTCATTTTTTCTCTCTTGTGTGTTGCATGACGCCCCCTTCCCCTTCCCACTCCCCTGTTTTCAGGACAGAAAAAGTTGTCTGAAGGGCTCTACTTGACGGGCTATACTTGAGAAAGAGATAGCGGTCAGTTGAACTCAGTATGACCCTTCCTGGATTACACGGCACACCGACAAAAGTTCAAAATATTACTTAAATATATTCACCTGATTTTCGCAGTTGATTGCTTCAAATATGGTCAAAATTGTCTCATTTTGGAGTTAAATTTCCAGTTTCCAAAGTGCATCGGTGGTGATAGTACCATCTTATAGAAATTCTTTATTCTCTGTCTGAGGATTCTGCCACAAACATTCTGAAAAAGAAAGAAAACATGTATCGGTTACAAAAAATGTATGTTTTTAAGGTTTTGTTACCTGTCATGTAGGTCTTCTTGTTGTTTGTTGAGTTTTCAGGCAAGTATAGTATGCCACTTACTGTTCGCTTTGTTGGAGCCATCCATGAGGAGTCGTCTTCTTTTTTGTTACGATGGTTATGATGTATATTGTGACTTCTTTGTATCGATTGCAGCATCTGAAATGAAAGAGAGAGAGATGCAATCATCAATGTCTTCAGCATAATGTATGACCTACTGTTTGTTCCATATCAGGCTGAGCTACATATAGGACTGAAAGATGAACTTTAGCTAGAGTACAGGTATTGAATACACAGCCTTTCTCTAAAAGTTTTATCATCACACCATGGCTTTTCTGGAAGAACAAAAAAGGCTAGAAAAGTTAAATACACCCAACCACCGGGCCATATATTTAATTTATAACAATTTATTCATTAGCTGAATAAAAGAATGCCATGATTTAATGCTGGTAAAATAAGAAAAGTTAATTCTGGATCAACCTAGCTAGTCGTTGTTGTTCATATCGCTAAACTAAAAACTTGATTTAGTGTTACCTATCTTGAAATGTTGCACTCGGAAATGATGCAATCTCTTAAAATAAACAGCCCTGGGAAAATATTTTGTTTCAATAAACGTTTGAAACATTCTATTGACAATTTGCATTATTTTTGAATACTCCTGTTAAAAGAGGGGGTGATTTGATGACTTTTGGACCTAAAAAATACAATTTTCTATTTCGTATTTTTGTTGTTAATTCCCTGAAAAATATGTGCACATCACTGGAACTTCCCTTCAGGTCATTTTTTCTCTCTTGTGTTTGCATGACGCCCCCTTCTCCTTCCCCCTCCCCTGTTTTCAGGACAGAAAAAGTTGTCTGAAGGGCTATACTTGAGAAAGAGATAGCTCTCAGTTGAACTCAGTATGACCGTTCCTGGATTACACGGCACACCGTCAAAAGTTCAAAATACTACTTAAATATATTCACCTGATTTTCGCAGTTGATTGCTTCAAATATGGTCAAAATTGTCTCATTTTGGAGTTAAATTTCCAGTTTTCAAAGTGCATCGGTGGTGATAGTACCATGTTATAGAAATTCTTTATTCTCTGTCTGAGGATTCTGCCACAAACATTCTGAAAAAGAAAGAAAACATGTATTGGTTACAAAAATGTATGTTTTTAAGGTTTTGTTACCTGTCATGTAGGTCTTCTTGTGGTTTGTTGAGTTTTCAGGCAAGTATAGTATGCCACTCTTTGTTGGAGCCATCCATGAGGAGTCGTCTTCTTTTTTGTTACGATGGTTATGATGTATATTGTGACTTCTTTGTATCGATTGCGGCATCTGAAATGAAAGAGAGAGAAATGCAATCATCAATGTCTTCAGCATAATGTATGACCTATTGTTTGTTCAATATCAGGCTGAGCTACATATAGGACTGAAAGATGAACTTTAGCTAGAGTACAGGTATTGAATACACAGCCTTTCTCTAAAAGTTTTATCATCACACCATGGCTTTTCTGGAAGAACAAAAAAGGCTAGAAAAGTTAAATACACCCAACCACCGGGCCATATAATTATTTTATAACAATTTATTCATTAGCTGAATAAAAGAATGCCATGATTTAATGCTGGTAAAATAAGAAGAGTTAATTCTGGATCAACCTAGCTAGTCGTTGTTGTTCGTATCGCTAAACTAAATACTTGATTTAGTGTTACCTATCTTGAAATGTTGCACTCGGAAATGATGCAATCTCTTAAAATAAACAGCCCTGGGAAAATATTTTGTTTCAATAAACGTTTGAAACATTCTATTGACAATTTGCATTATTTTCGAATACTCCTGATAAAAGTGTGGGTGATTTGATGACTTTTGGACCTAAAAAATACAATTTCCTATTTCGTATTTTTGTTGCTAATTCCCTGAAAAATATGTTCACATCACTGGAACTTCCCTTCAGGTCATTTTTTCTCTCTTGTGTGTTGCATGACGCCCCCTTCCCCTTCCCACTCCCCTGTTTTCAGGACAGAAAAAGTTGTCTGAAGGGCTCTACTTGACGGGCTATACTTGAGAAAGAGATAGCTGTCAGTTGAACTCAGTATGACCCTTCCTGGATTACACGGCACACCGACAAAAGTTCAAAATATTACTTAAATATATTCACCTGATTTTCGCAGTTGATTGCTTCAAATATGGTCAAAATTGTCTCATTTTGGAGTTAAATTTCCAGTTTCCAAAGTGCATCGGTGGTGATAGTACCATCTTATAGAAATTCTTTATTCTCTGTCTGAGGATTCTGCCACAAACATTCTGAAAAAGAAAGAAAACATGTATCGGTTACAAAAAATGTATGTTTTTAAGGTTTTGTTACCTGTCATGTAGGTCTTCTTGTTGTTTGTTGAGTTTTCAGGCAAGTATAGTATGCCACTTACTGTTCGCTTTGTTGGAGCCATCCATGAGGAGTCGTCTTCTTTTTTGTTACGATGGTTATGATGTATATTGTGACTTCTTTGTATCGATTGCAGCATCTGAAATGAAAGAGAGAGAGATCCAATCATCAATGTCTTCAGCATAATGTATGACCTATTGTTTGTTCCATATCAGCCTGAGCTACATATAGGACTGAAAGATGAACTTTAGCTAGAGTACAGGTATTGAATACACAGCCTTTCTCTAAAAGTTTTATCATCACACCATGGCTTTTCTGGAAGAACAAAAAAGGCTAGAAAAGTTAAATACACCCAACCACCGTGCCATATATTTAATTTATAACAATTTATTCATTAGCTGAATAAAAGAATGCCATGATTTAATGCTGGTAAAATAAGAAGAGTTAATTCTGGATCAACCTAGCTAGTCGTTGTTGTTCATATCGCTAAACTAAAAACTTGATTTAGTGTTACCTATCTTGAAATGTTGCTCTCGGAAATGATGCAATCTCTTAAAATAAACAGCCCTGGGAAAATATTTTGTTTCAATAAACGTTTGAAACATTCTATTGACAATTTGCATAATTTTTGAATACTCCTGTTAAAAGAGGGGGTGATTTGATGACTTTTGGACCTAAAAAATACAATTTTCTATTTCGTATTTTTGTTGTTAATTCCCTGAAAAATATCTGCACATCACTGGAACTTCCCTTCAGGTCATTTTTTCTCTCTTGTGTTTGCATGACGCCCCCTTCTCCTTCCCCCTCCCCTGTTTTCAGGACAGAAAAAGTTGTCTGAAGGGCTATACTTGATGGGCTATACTTGAGAAAGAGATAGCTGTCAGTTGAACTCAGTATGACCCTTCCTGGATCACACGGCACACCGTCAAAAGTTCAAAATATTACTTAAATATATTCACCTGATTTTCGCAGTTAATTGCTTCAAATATGGTCAAAATTGTCTCATTTTGGAGTTAAATTTCCAGTTTCCCAAGTGCATCGGTGGTGATAGTACCATGTTATAGAAATTCTTTATTCTCTGTCTGAGGATTCTGCCACAAACATTCTGAAAAAGAAAGAAAACATGTATTGGTTAAAAAAAATGTATGTTTTTAAGGTTTTGTTACCTGCCATGTAGGTCTTCTTGTGGTTTGTTGAGTTTTCAGGCAAGTATAGTATGCCACTTACTGTTCGCTTTTTTGGAGCCATCCATGCGGAGTCGTCTTCTTTTTTGTTATGATGGTTATGATGTATATTGTGACTGCTTTGTATCGATTGCAGCATCTGAAATGAAAGAGAGAGAGATGCAATCATCAAGGTCTTCAGCATAATGTATGACCTATTGTTTGTTCGATATCAGGCGGAGCTACATATAGGACTGAAAGATGAACCTTAGCTGGAGTACAGGTATTGAATACACAGCCTTTCTCTAAAAGTTTTATCATCACACCATGGCTTTTCTGGAAGAACAAAAAAGGCTAGAAAAGTTAAATACACCAAACCACCGGGCCATATAATTATTTTATAACAATTTATTCATTAGCTGAATAAAAGAATGCCATGATTTAATGCTGGTAAAATAAGAAGAGTTAATTCTGGATCAACCTAGCTAGTCGTTGTTGTTCGTATCGCTAAACTAAGTACTTGATTTAGTGTTACCTATCTTGAAATGTTGCACTCGAAAATGATGCAATCTCTTGAAATAAACAGCCCTGGGAAAATATTTTGTTTCAATAAACGTTTGAAACATTCTATTGACAATTTGCATAATTTTTGAATACTCCTGATAAAAGTGTGGGTGATTTGATGACTTTTGGACCTAAAAAATACAATTTTCTATTTCGTATTTTTGTTGTTAATTTCCTGAAAAATATGTGCACATCACTGGAACTTCCCTTCAGGTCATTTTTTCTCTCTTGTGTTTGCATGACGCCCCCTTCTCCTTCCCCCTCCCCTGTTTTCAGGACAGAAAAAGTTGTCTGAAGGGCTATACTTGAGAAAGAGATAGCTCTCAGTTGAACTCAGTATGACCGTTCCTGGATTACACGGCACACCGTCAAAAGTTCAAAATACTACTTAAATATATTCACCTGATTTTCGCAGTTGATTGCTTCAAATATGGTCAAAATTGTCTCATTTTGGAGTTAAATTTCCAGTTTTCAAAGTGCATCGGTGGTGATAGTACCATGTTATAGAAATTCTTTATTCTCTGTCTGAGGATTCTGCCACAAACATTCTGAAAAAGAAAGAAAACATGTATTGGTTACAAAAATGTATGTTTTTAAGGTTTTGTTACCTGTCATGTAGGTCTTCTTGTGGTTTGTTGAGTTTTCAGGCAAGTATAGTATGCCACTCTTTGTTGGAGCCATCCATGAGGAGTCGTCTTCTTTTTTGTTACGATGGTTATGATGTATATTGTGACTTCTTTGTATCGATTGCGGCATCTGAAATGAAAGAGAGAGAGATGCAATCATCAATGTCTTCAGCATAATGTATGACCTATTGTTTGTTCAATATCAGGCTGAGCTACATATAGGACTGAAAGATGAACTTTAGCTAGAGTACAGGTATTGAATACACAGCCTTTCTCTAAAAGTTTTATCATCACACCATGGCTTTTCTGGAAGAACAAAAAAGGCTAGAAAAGTTAAATACACCCAACCACCGGGCCATATAATTATTTTATAACAATTTATTCATTAGCTGAATAAAAGAATGCCATGATTTAATGCTGGTAAAATAAGAAGGGTTAATTCTGGATCAACCTAGCTAGTCGTTGTTGTTCGTATCGCTAAACTAAATACTTGATTTAGTGTTACCTATCTTGAAATGTTGCACTCGGAAATGATGCAATCTCTTAAAATAAACAGCCCTGGGAAAATATTTTGTTTCAATAAACGTTTGAAACATTCTATTGACAATTTGCATAATTTTCGAATACTCCTGATAAAAGTGTGGGTGATTTGATGACTTTTGGACCTAAAAAATACAATTTACTATTTCGTATTTTTGTTGCTAATTCCCTGAAAAATATGTTCACATCACTGGAACTTCCCTTCAGGTCATTGTTTCTCTCTTGTGTGTTGCATGACGCCCCCTTCCCCTTCCCACTCCCCTGTTTTCAGGACAGAAAAAGTTGTCTGAAGGGCTCTACTTGACGGGCTATACTTGAGAAAGAGATAGCTGTCAGTTGAACTCAGTATGACCCTTCCTGGATTACACGGCACACCGACAAAAGTTCAAAATATTACTTAAATATATTCACCTGATTTTCGCAGTTGATTGCTTCAAATATGGTCAAAATTGTCTCATTTTGGAGTTAAATTTCCAGTTTCCAAAGTGCATCGGTGGTGATAGTACCATCTTATAGAAATTCTTTATTCTCTGTCTGAGGATTCTGCCACAAACATTCTGAAAAAGAAAGAAAACATGTATCGGTTACAAAAAATGTATGTTTTTAAGGTTTTGTTACCTGTCATGTAGGTCTTCTTGTTGTTTGTTGAGTTTTCAGGCAAGTATAGTATGCCACTTACTGTTCGCTTTGTTGGAGCCATCCATGAGGAGTCGTCTTCTTTTTTGTTACGATGGTTATGATGTATATTGTGACTTCTTTGTATCGATTGCAGCATCTGAAATGAAAGAGAGAGAGATGCAATCATCAATGTCTTCAGCATAATGTATGACCTATTGTTTGTTCCATATCAGGCTGAGCTACATATAGGACTGAAAGATGAACTTTAGCTAGAGTACAGGTATTGAATACACAGCCTTTCTCTAAAAGTTTTATCATCACACCATGGCTTTTCTGGAAGAACAAAAAAGGCTAGAAAAGTTAAATACACCCAACCACCGGGCCATATATTTAATTTATAACAATTTATTCATTAGCTGAATAAAAGAATGCCATGATTTAATGCTGGTAAAATAAGAAGGGTTAATTCTGGATCAACCTAGCTAGTCGTTGTTGTTCATATCGCTAAACTAAAAACTTGATTTAGTGTTACCTATCTTGAAATGTTGCACTCGGAAATGATGCAATCTCTTAAAATAAACAGCCCTGGGAAAATATTTTGTTTCAATAAACATTTGAAACATTCTATTGACAATTTGCATAATTTTTGAATACTCCTGTTAAAAGAGGGGGTGATTTGATGACTTTTGGACCTAAAAAATACAATTTTCTATTTCGTATTTTTGTTGTTAATTCCCTGAAAAATATCTGCACATCACTGGAACTTCCCTTCAGGTCATTTTTTCTCTCTTGTGTTTGCATGACGCCCCCTTCTCCTTCCCCCTCCCCTGTTTTCAGGACAGAAAAAGTTGTCTGAAGGGCTATACTTGATGGGCTATACTTGAGAAAGAGATAGCTGTCAGTTGAACTCAGTATGACCCTTCCTGGATCACACGGCACACCGTCAAAAGTTCAAAATATTACTTAAATATATTCACCTGATTTTCGCAGTTAATTGCTTCAAATATGGTCAAAATTGTCTCATTTTGGAGTTAAATTTCCAGTTTCCCAAGTGCATCGGTGGTGATAGTACCATCTTATAGAAATTCTTTCTTCTCTGTCTGAGGATTCTGCCACAAACATTCTGAAAAAGAAAGAAAACATGTATCGGTTACAAAAAATGTATGTTTTTAAGGTTTTGTTACCTGTCATGTAGGTCTTCTTGTTGTTTGTTGAGTTTTCAGGCAAGTATAGTATGCCACTTACTGTTCGCTTTGTTGGAGCCATCCATGAGGAGTCGTCTTCTTTTTTGTTATGATGGTTATGATGTATATTGTGACTGCTTTGTATCGATTGCAGCATCTGAAATGAAAGAGAGAGAGATGCAATCATCAAGGTCTTCAGCATAATGTATGACCTATTGTTTGTTCGACATCAGGCGGAGCTACATATAGGACTGAAAGATGAACCTTAGCTGGAGTACAGGTATTGAATACACAGCCTTTCTCTAAAAGTTTTATCATCACACCATGGCTTTTCTGGAAGAACAAAAAAGGCTAGAAAAGTTAAATACACCCAACCACCGGGCCATATAATTATTTTATAACAATTTATTCATTAGCTGAATAAAAGAATGCCATGATTTAATGCTGGTAAAATAAGAAGAGTTAATTCTGGATCAACCTAGCTAGTCGTTGTTGTTCGTATCGCTAAACTAAATACTTGATTTAGTGTTACCTATCTTGAAATGTTGCACTCGAAAATGATGCAATCTCTTAAAATAAACAGCCCTGGGAAAATATTTTGTTTCAATAACCGTTTGAAACATTCTATTGACAATTTGCATAATTTTCGAATACTCCTGTTAAAAGAGGGGGTGACTTGATGACTTTTGGACCTAAAAAATACAATTTACTATTTCGTATTTTTGTTGCTAATTCCCTGAAAAATATGTTCACATCACTGGAACTTCCCTTCAGGTCATTTTTTCTCTCTTGTGTGTTGCATGACGCCCCCTTCCCCTTCCCACTCCCCTGTTTTCAGGACAGAAAAAGTTGTCTGAAGGGCTCTACTTGACGGGCTATACTTGAGAAAGAGATAGCGGTCAGTTGAACTCAGTATGACCCTTCCTGGATTACACGGCACACCGACAAAAGTTCAAAATATTACTTAAATATATTCACCTGATTTTCGCAGTTGATTGCTTCAAATATGGTCAAAATTGTCTCATTTTGGAGTTAAATTTCCAGTTTCCAAAGTGCATCGGTGGTGATAGTACCATCTTATAGAAATTCTTTATTCTCTGTCTGAGGATTCTGCCACAAACATTCTGAAAAAGAAAGAAAACATGTATCGGTTACAAAAAATGTATGTTTTTAAGGTTTTGTTACCTGTCATGTAGGTCTTCTTGTTGTTTGTTGAGTTTTCAGGCAAGTATAGTATGCCACTTACTGTTCGCTTTGTTGGAGCCATCCATGAGGAGTCGTCTTCTTTTTTGTTACGATGGTTATGATGTATATTGTGACTTCTTTGTATCGATTGCAGCATCTGAAATGAAAGAGAGAGAGATGCAATCATCAATGTCTTCAGCATAATGTATGACCTACTGTTTGTTCCATATCAGGCTGAGCTACATATAGGACTGAAAGATGAACTTTAGCTAGAGTACAGGTATTGAATACACAGCCTTTCTCTAAAAGTTTTATCATCACACCATGGCTTTTCTGGAAGAACAAAAAAGGCTAGAAAAGTTAAATACACCCAACCACCGGGCCATATATTTAATTTATAACAATTTATTCATTAGCTGAATAAAAGAATGCCATGATTTAATGCTGGTAAAATAAGAAAAGTTAATTCTGGATCAACCTAGCTAGTCGTTGTTGTTCATATCGCTAAACTAAAAACTTGATTTAGTGTTACCTATCTTGAAATGTTGCACTCGGAAATGATGCAATCTCTTAAAATAAACAGCCCTGGGAAAATATTTTGTTTCAATAAACGTTTGAAACATTCTATTGACAATTTGCATTATTTTTGAATACTCCTGTTAAAAGAGGGGGTGATTTGATGACTTTTGGACCTAAAAAATACAATTTTCTATTTCGTATTTTTGTTGTTAATTCCCTGAAAAATATCTGCACATCACTGGAACTTCCCTTCAGGTCATTTTTTCTCTCTTGTGTTTGCATGACGCCCCCTTCTCCTTCCCCCTCCCCTGTTTTCAGGACAGAAAAAGTTGTCTGAAGGGCTATACTTGATGGGCTATACTTGAGAAAGAGATAGCTGTCAGTTGAACTCAGTATGACCCTTCCTGGATCACACGGCACACCGTCAAAAGTTCAAAATATTACTTAAATATATTCACCTGATTTTCGCAGTTAATTGCTTCAAATATGGTCAAAATTGTCTCATTTTGGAGTTAAATTTCCAGTTTCCCAAGTGCATCGGTGGTGATAGTACCATGTTATAGAAATTCTTTCTTCTCTGTCTGAGGATTCTGCCACAAACATTCTGAAAAAGAAAGAAAACATGTATTGGTTAAAAAAAAATGTATGTTTTTAAGGTTTTGTTACCTGCCATGTAGGTCTTCTTGTGGTTTGTTGAGTTTTCAGGCAAGTATAGTATGCCACTTACTGTTCGCTTTTTTGGAGCCATCCATGCGGAGTCGTCTTCTTTTTTGTTATGATGGTTATGATGTATATTGTGACTGCTTTGTATCGATTGCAGCATCTGAAATGAAAGAGAGAGAGATGCAATCATCAAGGTCTTCAGCATAATGTATGACCTATTGTTTGTTCGACATCAGGCGGAGCTACATATAGGACTGAAAGATGAACCTTAGCTGGAGTACAGGTATTGAATACACAGCCTTTCTCTAAAAGTTTTATCATCACACCATGGCTTTTCTGGAAGAACAAAAAAGGCTAGAAAAGTTAAATACACCCAACCACCGGGCCATATAATTATTTTATAACAATTTATTCATTAGCTGAATAAAAGAATGCCATGATTTAATGCTGGTAAAATAAGAAGAGTTAATTCTGGATCAACCTAGCTAGTCGTTGTTGTTCGTATCGCTAAACTAAATACTTGATTTAGTGTTACCTATCTTGAAATGTTGCACTCGAAAATGATGCAATCTCTTAAAATAAACAGCCCTGGGAAAATATTTTGTTTCAATAAACGTTTGAAACATTCTATTGACAATTTGCATAATTTTTGAATACTCCTGATAAAAGAGGGGGTGATTTGATGACTTTTGGACCTAAAAAATACAATTTTCTATTTCGTATTTTTGTTGTTAATTCCCTGAAAAATATGTGCACATCACTGGAACTTCCCTTCAGGTCATTTTTTCTCTCTTGTGTGTTGCATGACGCCCCCTTCCCCTTCCCACTCCCCTGTTTTCAGGACAGAAAAAGTTGTCTGAAGGGCTCTACTTGACGGGCTATACTTGAGAAAGAGATAGCTGTCAGTTGAACTCAGTATGACCCTTCCTGGATTACACGGCACACCGACAAAAGTTCAAAATATTACTTAAATATATTCACCTGATTTTCGCAGTTGATTGCTTCAAATATGGTCAAAATTGTCTCATTTTGGAGTTAAATTTCCAGTTTCCAAAGTGCATCGGTGGTGATAGTACCATCTTATAGAAATTCTTTATTCTCTGTCTGAGGATTCTGCCACAAACATTCTGAAAAAGAAAGAAAACATGTATCGGTTACAAAAAATGTATGTTTTTAAGGTTTTGTTACCTGTCATGTAGGTCTTCTTGTTGTTTGTTGAGTTTTCAGGCAAGTATAGTATGCCACTTACTGTTCGCTTTGTTGGAGCCATCCATGAGGAGTCGTCTTCTTTTTTGTTACGATGGTTATGATGTATATTGTGACTTCTTTGTATCGATTGCAGCATCTGAAATGAAAGAGAGAGAGATGCAATCATCAATGTCTTCAGCATAATGTATGACCTACTGTTTGTTCCATATCAGGCTGAGCTACATATAGGACTGAAAGATGAACTTTAGCTAGAGTACAGGTATTGAATACACAGCCTTTCTCTAAAAGTTTTATCATCACACCATGGCTTTTCTGGAAGAACAAAAAAGGCTAGAAAAGTTAAATACACCCAACCACCGGGCCATATATTTAATTTATAACAATTTATTCATTAGCTGAATAAAAGAATGCCATGATTTAATGCTGGTAAAATAAGAAGAGTTAATTCTGGATCAACCTAGCTAGTCGTTGTTGTTCATATCGCTAAACTAAAAACTTGATTTAGTGTTACCTATCTTGAAATGTTGCACTCGGAAATGATGCAATCTCTTAAAATAAACAGCCCTGGGAAAATATTTTGTTTCAATAAACGTTTGAAACATTCTATTGACAATTTGCATAATTTTTGAATACTCCTGTTAAAAGAGGGGGTGATTTGATGACTTTTGGACCTAAAAAATACAATTTTCTATTTCGTATTTTTGTTGTTAATTCCCTGAAAAATATCTGCACATCACTGGAACTTCCCTTCAGGTCATTTTTTCTCTCTTGTGTTTGCATGACGCCCCCTTCTCCTTCCCCCTCCCCTGTTTTCAGGACAGAAAAAGTTGTCTGAAGGGCTATACTTGATGGGCTATACTTGAGAAAGAGATAGCTGTCAGTTGAACTCAGTATGACCCTTCCTGGATCACACGGCACACCGTCAAAAGTTCAAAATATTACTTAAATATATTCACCTGATTTTCGCAGTTAATTGCTTCAAATATGGTCAAAATTGTCTCATTTTGGAGTTAAATTTCCAGTTTCCCAAGTGCATCGGTGGTGATAGTACCATGTTATAGAAATTCTTTCTTCTCTGTCTGAGGATTCTGCCACAAACATTCTGAAAAAGAAAGAAAACATGTATTGGTTAAAAAAAAATGTATGTTTTTAAGGTTTTGTTACCTGCCATGTAGGTCTTCTTGTGGTTTGTTGAGTTTTCAGGCAAGTATAGTATGCCACTTACTGTTCGCTTTTTTGGAGCCATCCATGCGGAGTCGTCTTCTTTTTTGTTATGATGGTTATGATGTATATTGTGACTGCTTTGTATCGATTGCAGCATCTGAAATGAAAGAGAGAGAGATGCAATCATCAAGGTCTTCAGCATAATGTATGACCTATTGTTTGTTCGATATCAGGCGGAGCTACATATAGGACTGAAAGATGAACCTTAGCTGGAGTACAGGTATTGAATACACACCCTTTCTCTAAAAGTTTTATCATCACACCATGGCTTTTCTGGAAGAACAAAAAAGGCTAGAAAAGTTAAATACACCCAACCACCGGGCCATATAATTATTTTATAACAATTTATTCATTAGCTGAATAAAAGAATGCCTTGATTTAATGCTGGTAAAATAAGAAGAGTTAATTCTGGATCAACCTAGCTAGTCGTTGTTGTTCGTATCGCTAAACTAAATACTTGATTTAGTGTTACCTATCTTGAAATGTTGCACTCGAAAATGATGCAATCTCTTAAAATAAACAGCCCTGGGAAAATATTTTGTTTCAATAAACGTTTGAAACATTCTATTGACAATTTGCATAATTTTTGAATACTCCTGATAAAAGAGGGGGTGATTTGATGACTTTTGGACCTAAAAAATACAATTTTCTATTTCGTATTTTTGTTGTTAATTCCCTGAAAAATATGTGCACATCACTGGAACTTCCCTTCAGGTCATTTTTTCTCTCTTGTGTGTTGCATGACGCCCCCTTCCCCTTCCCACTCCCCTGTTTTCAGGACAGAAAAAGTTGTCTGAAGGGCTCTACTTGACGGGCTATACTTGAGAAAGAGATAGCTGTCAGTTGAACTCAGTATGACCGTTCCTGGATTACACGGCACTCCGTCAAAAGTTCAAAATACTACTTAAATATATTCACCTGATTTTCGCAGTTCATTGCTTCAAATATGGTCAAAATTGTCTCATTTTGGAGTTAAATTTCCAGTTTCCAAAGTGCATCGGTGGTGACAGTACCATGTTATAGAAATTCTTTATTCTCTGTCTGAGGATTCTGCCACAAACATTCTGAAAAAGAAAGAAAACATGTATTGGTTACAAAAATGTATGTTTTTAAGGTTTTGTTACTTGTCATGTAGGTCTTCTTGTGGTTTGTTGAGTTTTCAGGCAAGTATAGTATGCCACTCTTTGTTGGAGCCATCCATGAGGAGTCGTCTTCTTTTTTGTTACGATGTTTATGATGTATATTGTGACTTCTTTGTATCGATTGCGGCATCTGAAATGAAAGAGAGAGAGATGCAATCATCAATGTCTTCAGCATAATGTATGACCTATTGTTTGTTCAATATCAGGCTGAGCTACATATAGGACTGAAAGATGAACTTTAGCTAGAGTACAGGTATTGAATACACAGCCTTTCTCTAAAAGTTTTATCATCACACCATGGCTTTTCTGGAAGAACAAAAAAGGCTAGAAAAGTTAAATACACCCAACCACCGGGCCATATAATTATTTTATAACAATTTATTCATTAGCTGAATAAAAGAATGCCATGATTTAATGCTGGTAAAATAAGAAGAGTTAATTCTGGATCAACCTAGCTAGTCGTTGTTGTTCGTATCGCTAAACTAAATACTTGATTTAGTGTTACCTATCTTGAAATGTTGCACTCGGAAATGATGCAATCTCTTAAAATAAACAGCCCTGGGAAAATATTTTGTTTCAATAAACGTTTGAAACATTCTATTGACAATTTGCATAATTTTCGAATACTCCTGATAAAAGTGTGGGTGATTTGATGACTTTTGGACCTAAAAAATACAATTTACTATTTCGTATTTTTGTTGCTAATTCCCTGAAAAATATGTTCACATCACTGGAACTTCCCTTCAGGTCATTTTTTCTCTCTTGTGTGTTGCATGACGCCCCCTTCCCCTTCCCACTCCCCTGTTTTCAGGACAGAAAAAGTTGTCTGAAGGGCTCTACTTGACGGGCTATACTTGAGAAAGAGATAGCTGTCAGTTGAACTCAGTATGACCCTTCCTGGATTACACGGCACACCGACAAAAGTTCAAAATATTACTTAAATATATTCACCTGATTTTCGCAGTTGATTGCTTCAAATATGGTCAAAATTGTCTCATTTTGGAGTTAAATTTCCAGTTTCCAAAGTGCATCGGTGGTGATAGTACCATCTTATAGAAATTCTTTATTCTCTGTCTGAGGATTCTGCCACAAACATTCTGAAAAAGAAAGAAAACATGTATCGGTTACAAAAAATGTATGTTTTTAAGGTTTTGTTACCTGTCATGTAGGTCTTCTTGTTGTTTGTTGAGTTTTCAGGCAAGTATAGTATGCCACTTACTGTTCGCTTTGTTGGAGCCATCCATGAGGAGTCGTCTTCTTTTTTGTTACGATGGTTATGATGAATATTGTGACTTCTTTGTATCGATTGCAGCATCTGAAATGAAAGAGAGAGAGATGCAATCATCAATGTCTTCAGCATAATGTATGACCTACTGTTTGTTCCATATCAGGCTGAGCTACATATAGGACTGAAAGATGAACTTTAGCTAGAGTACAGGTATTGAATACACAGCCTTTCTCTAAAAGTTTTATCATCACACCATGGCTTTTCTGGAAGAACAAAAAAGGCTAGAAAAGTTAAATACACCCAACCACCGGGCCATATATTTAATTTATAACAATTTATTCATTAGCTGAATAAAAGAATGCCATGATTTAATGCTGGTAAAATAAGAAGAGTTAATTCTGGATCAACCTAGCTAGTCGTTGTTGT
Source organism: Pictodentalium vernedei (assembly GCA_031216915.1). Classification (NCBI taxonomy): domain Eukaryota; kingdom Metazoa; phylum Mollusca; class Scaphopoda; order Dentaliida; family Dentaliidae; genus Pictodentalium; species Pictodentalium vernedei. The sequence continues at coordinate 292,878,318 of CM062295.1, read as the reverse complement.
TCATATCGCTAAACTAAATACTTGATTTAGTGTTACCTATCTTGAAATGTTGCACTCGGAAATGATGCAATCTCTTAAAATAAACAGCCCTGGGAAAATATTTTGTTTCAATAAACGTTTGAAACATTCTATTGACAATTTGCATAATTTTTGAATACTCCTGTTAAAAGAGGGGGTGATTTGATGACTTTTGGACCTAAAAAATACAATTTTCTATTTCGTATTTTTGTTGTTAATTCCCTGAAAAATATCTGCACATCACTGGAACTTCCCTTCAGGTCATTTTTTCTCTCTTGTGTTTGCATGACGCCCCCTTCTCCTTCCCCCTCCCCTGTTTTCAGGACAGAAAAAGTTGTCTGAAGGGCTATACTTGATGGGCTACACTTGAGAAAGAGATAGCTGTCAGTTGAACTCAGTATGACCCTTCCTGGATCACACGGCACACCGTCAAAAGTTCAAAATATTACTTAAATATATTCACCTGATTTTCGCAGTTAATTGCCTCAAATATGGTCAAAATTGTCTCATTTTGGAGTTAAATTTCCAGTTTCCCAAGTGCATCGGTGGTGATAGTACCATGTTATAGAAATTCTTTCTTCTCTGTCTGAGGATTCTGCCACAAACATTCTGAAAAAGAAAGAAAACATGTATCGGTTACAAAAAATGTATGTTTTTAAGGTTTTGTTACCTGTCATGTAGGTCTTCTTATTGTTTGTTGAGTTTTCAGGCAAGTATAGTATGCCACTTACTGTTCGCTTTGTTGGAGCCATCCATGAGGAGTCGTCTTCTTTTTTGTTATGATGGTTATGATGTATATTGTGACTGCTTTGTATCGATTGCAGCATCTGAAATGAAAGAGAGAGAGATGCAATCATCAAGGTCTTCAGCATAATGTATGACCTATTGTTTGTTCGACATCAGGCGGAGCTACATATAGGACTGAAAGATGAACCTTAGCTGGAGTACAGGTATTGAATACACAGCCTTTCTCTAAAAGTTTTATCATCACACCATGGCTTTTCTGGAAGAACAAAAAAGGCTAGAAAAGTTAAATGCACCCAACCACCGGGCCATATAATTATTTTATAACAATTTATTCATTAGCTGAATAAAAGAATGCCATGATTTAATGCTGGTAAAATAAGAAGAGTTAATTCTGGATCAACCTAGCTAGTCGTTGTTGTTCGTATCGCTAAACTAAATACTTGATTTAGTGTTACCTATCTTGAAATGTTGCACTCGAAAATGATGCAATCTCTTAAAATAAACAGCCCTGGGAAAATATTTTGTTTCAATAAACGTTTGAAACATTCTATTGACAATTTGCATAATTTTTGAATACTCCTGATAAAAGAGGGGGTGATTTGATGACTTTTGGACCTAAAAAATACAATTTTCTATTTCGTATTTTTGTTGTTAATTCCCTGAAAAATATGTGCACATCACTGGAACTTCCCTTCAGGTCATTTTTTCTCTCTTGTGTGTTGCATGACGCCCCCTTCCCCTTCCCACTCCCCTGTTTTCAGGACAGAAAAAGTTGTCTGAAGGGCTCTACTTGACGGGCTATACTTGAGAAAGAGATAGCTGTCAGTTGAACTCAGTATGACCCTTCCTGGATTACACGGCACACCGACAAAAGTTCAAAATATTACTTAAATATATTTACCTGATTTTCGCAGTTGATTGCTTCAAATATGGTCAAAATTGTCTCATTTTGGAGTTAAATTTCCAGTTTTCAAAGTGCATCGGTGGTGATAGTACCATGTTATAGAAATTCTTTATTCTCTGTCTGAGGATTCTGCCACAAACATTCTGAAAAAGAAAGAAAACATGTATTGGTTACAAAAATGTATGTTTTTAAGGTTTTGTTACCTGTCATGTAGGTCTTCTTGTGGTTTGTTGAGTTTTCAGGCAAGTATAGTATGCCACTCTTTGTTGGAGCCATCCATGAGGAGTCGTCTTCTTTTTTGTTACGATGGTTATGATGTATATTGTGACTTCTTTGTATCGATTGCGGCATCTGAAATGAAAGAGAGAGAGATGCAATCATCAATGTCTTCAGCATAATGTATGACCTATTGTTTGTTCAATATCAGGCTGAGCTACATATAGGACTGAAAGATGAACTTTAGCTAGAGTACAGGTATTGAATACACAGCCTTTCTCTAAAAGTTTTATCATCACACCATGGCTTTTCTGGAAGAACAAAAAAGGCTAGAAAAGTTAAATACACCCAACCACCGGGCCATATAATTATTTTATAACAATTTATTCATTAGCTGAATAAAAGAATGCCATGATTTAATGCTGGTAAAATAAGAAGAGTTAATTCTGGATCAACCTAGCTAGTCGTTGTTGTTCGTATCGCTAAACTAAATACTTGATTTAGTGTTACCTATCTTGAAATGTTGCACTCGGAAATGATGCAATCTCTTAAAATAAACAGCCCTGGGAAAATATTTTGTTTCAATAAACGTTTGAAACATTCTATTGACAATTTGCATAATTTTCGAATACTCCTGTTAAAAGAGGGGGTGATTTGATGACTTTTGGACCTAAAAAATACAATTTACTATTTCGTATTTTTGTTGCTAATTCCCTGAAAAATATGTTCACATCACTGGAACTTCCCTTCAGATCATTTTATCTCTCTTGTGTGTTGCATGACGCCCCCTTCCCCTTCCCACTCCCCTGTTTTCAGGACAGAAAAAGTTGTCTGAAGGGCTCTACTTGACGGGCTATACTTGAGAAAGAGATAGCGGTCAGTTGAACTCAGTATGACCCTTCCTGGAGTACACGGCACACCGACAAAAGTTCAAAATATTTCTTAAATATATTCACCTGATTTTCGCAGTTGATTGCTTCAAATATGGTCAAAATTGTCTCATTTTGGAGTTAAATTTCCAGTTTCCAAAGTGCATCGGTGGTGATAGTACCATCTTATAGAAATTCTTTATTCTCTGTCTGAGGATTCTGCCACAAACATTCTGAAAAAGAAAGAAAACATGTATCGGTTACAAAAAATGTATGTTTTTAAGGTTTTGTTACCTGTCATGTAGGTCTTCTTGTTGTTTGTTGAGTTTTCAGGCAAGTATAGTATGCCACTTACTGTTCGCTTTGTTGGAGCCATCCATGAGGAGTCGTCTTCTTTTTTGTTACGATGGTTATGATGTATATTGTGACTTCTTTGTATCGATTGCAGCATCTGAAATGAAAGAGAGAGAGATGCAATCATCAATGTCTTCAGCATAATGTATGACCTACTGTTTGTTCCATATCAGGCTGAGCTACATATAGGACTGAAAGATGAACTTTAGCTAGAGTACAGGTATTGAATACACAGCCTTTCTCTAAAAGTTTTATCATCACACCATGGCTTTTCTGGAAGAACAAAAAAGGCTAGAAAAGTTAAATACACCCAACCACCGGGCCATATATTTAATTTATAACAATTTATTCATTAGCTGAATAAAAGAATGCCATGATTTAATGCTGGTAAAATAAGAAAAGTTAATTCTGGATCAACCTAGCTAGTCGTTGTTGTTCATATCGCTAAACTAAAAACTTGATTTAGTGTTACCTATCTTGAAATGTTGCACTCGGAAATGATGCAATCTCTTAAAATAAACAGCCCTGGGAAAATATTTTGTTTCAATAAACGTTTGAAACATTCTATTGACAATTTGCATAATTTTCGAATACTCCTGATAAAAGTGTGGGTGATTTGATGACTTTTGGACCTAAAAAATACAATTTACTATTTCGTATTTTTGTTGCTAATTCCCTGAAAAATATGTTCACATCACTGGAACTTCCCTTCAGGTCATTTTTTCTCTCTTGTGTGTTGCATGACGCCCCCTTCCCCTTCCCACTCCCCTGTTTTCAGGACAGAAAAAGTTGTCTGAAGGGCTCTACTTGACGGGCTATACTTGAGAAAGAGATAGCTGTCAGTTGAACTCAGTATGACCCTTCCTGGATTACACGGCACACCGACAAAAGTTCAAAATATTACTTAAATATATTCACCTGATTTTCGCAGTTGATTGCTTCAAATATGGTCAAAATTGTCTCATTTTGGAGTTAAATTTCCAGTTTCCAAAGTGCATCGGTGGTGATAGTACCATCTTATAGAAATTCTTTATTCTCTGTCTGAGGATTCTGCCACAAACATTCTGAAAAAGAAAGAAAACATGTATCGGTTACAAAAAATGTATGTTTTTAAGGTTTTGTTACCTGTCATGTAGGTCTTCTTGTTGTTTGTTGAGTTTTCAGGCAAGTATAGTATGCCACTTACTGTTCGCTTTGTTGGAGCCATCCATGAGGAGTCGTCTTCTTTTTTGTTACGATGGTTATGATGTATATTGTGACTTCTTTGTATCGATTGCAGCATCTGAAATGAAAGAGAGAGAGATGCAATCATCAATGTCTTCAGCATAATGTATGACCTACTGTTTGTTCCATATCAGGCTGAGCTACATATAGGACTGAAAGATGAACTTTAGCTAGAGTACAGGTATTGAATACACAGCCTTTCTCTAAAAGTTTTATCATCACACCATGGCTTTTCTGGAAGAACAAAAAAGGCTAGAAAAGTTAAATACACCCAACCACCGGGCCATATATTTAATTTATAACAATTTATTCATTAGCTGAATAAAAGAATGCCATGATTTAATGCTGGTAAAATAAGAAGAGTTAATTCTGGATCAACCTAGCTAGTCGTTGTTGTTCATATCGCTAAACTAAATACTTGATTTAGTGTTACCTATCTTGAAATGTTGCACTCGGAAATGATGCAATCTCTTAAAATAAACAGCCCTGGGAAAATATTTTGTTTCAATAAACGTTTGAAACATTCTATTGACAATTTGCATAATTTTTGAATACTCCTGTTAAAAGAGGGGGTGATTTGATGACTTTTGGACCTAAAAAATACAATTTTCTATTTCGTATTTTTGTTGTTAATTCCCTGAAAAATATCTGCACATCACTGGAACTTCCCTTCAGGTCATTTTTTCTCTCTTGTGTTTGCATGACGCCCCCTTCTCCTTCCCCCTCCCCTGTTTTCAGGACAGAAAAAGTTGTCTGAAGGGCTATACTTGATGGGCTACACTTGAGAAAGAGATAGCTGTCAGTTGAACTCAGTATGACCCTTCCTGGATCACACGGCACACCGTCAAAAGTTCAAAATATTACTTAAATATATTCACCTGATTTTCGCAGTTAATTGCCTCAAATATGGTCAAAATTGTCTCATTTTGGAGTTAAATTTCCAGTTTCCCAAGTGCATCGGTGGTGATAGTACCATGTTATAGAAATTCTTTCTTCTCTGTCTGAGGATTCTGCCACAAACATTCTGAAAAAGAAAGAAAACATGTATCGGTTACAAAAAATGTATGTTTTTAAGGTTTTGTTACCTGTCATGTAGGTCTTCTTGTTGTTTGTTGAGTTTTCAGGCAAGTATAGTATGCCACTTACTGTTCGCTTTGTTGGAGCCATCCATGAGGAGTCGTCTTCTTTTTTGTTATGATGGTTATGATGTATATTGTGACTGCTTTGTATCGATTGCAGCATCTGAAATGAAAGAGAGAGAGATGCAATCATCAAGGTCTTCAGCATAATGTATGACCTATTGTTTGTTCGACATCAGGCGGAGCTACATATAGGACTGAAAGATGAACCTTAGCTGGAGTACAGGTATTGAATACACAGCCTTTCTCTAAAAGTTTTATCATCACACCATGGCTTTTCTGGAAGAACAAAAAAGGCTAGAAAAGTTAAATGCACCCAACCACCGGGCCATATAATTATTTTATAACAATTTATTCATTAGCTGAATAAAAGAATGCCATGATTTAATGCTGGTAAAATAAGAAGAGTTAATTCTGGATCAACCTAGCTAGTCGTTGTTGTTCGTATCGCTAAACTAAATACTTGATTTAGTGTTACCTATCTTGAAATGTTGCACTCGAAAATGATGCAATCTCTTAAAATAAACAGCCCTGGGAAAATATTTTGTTTCAATAAACGTTTGAAACATTCTATTGACAATTTGCATAATTTTTGAATACTCCTGATAAAAGAGGGGGTGATTTGATGACTTTTGGACCTAAAAAATACAATTTTCTATTTCGTATTTTTGTTGTTAATTCCCTGAAAAATATGTGCACATCACTGGAACTTCCCTTCAGGTCATTTTTTCTCTCTTGTGTGTTGCATGACGCCCCCTTCCCCTTCCCACTCCCCTGTTTTCAGGACAGAAAAAGTTGTCTGAAGGGCTCTACTTGACGGGCTATACTTGAGAAAGAGATAGCTGTCAGTTGAACTCAGTATGACCCTTCCTGGATTACACGGCACACCGACAAAAGTTCAAAATATTACTTAAATATATTTACCTGATTTTCGCAGTTGATTGCTTCAAATATGGTCAAAATTGTCTCATTTTGGAGTTAAATTTCCAGTTTCCAAAGTGCATCGGTGGTGATAGTACCATGTTATAGAAATTCTTTATTCTCTGTCTGAGGATTCTGCCACAAACATTCTGAAAAAGAAAGAAAACATGTATTGGTTACAAAAATGTATGTTTTTAAGGTTTTGTTACCTGTCATGTAGGTCTTCTTGTGGTTTGTTGAGTTTTCAGGCAAGTATAGTATGCCACTCTTTGTTGGAGCCATCCATGAGGAGTCGTCTTCTTTTTTGTTACGATGGTTATGATGTATATTGTGACTTCTTTGTATCGATTGCGGCATCTGAAATGAAAGAGAGAGAGATGCAATCATCAATGTCTTCAGCATAATGTATGACCTATTGTTTGTTCAATATCAGGCTGAGCTACATATAGGACTGAAAGATGAACTTTAGCTAGAGTACAGGTATTGAATACACAGCCTTTCTCTAAAAGTTTTATCATCACACCATGGCTTTTCTGGAAGAACAAAAAAGGCTAGAAAAGTTAAATACACCCAACCACCGGGCCATATAATTATTTTATAACAATTTATTCATTAGCTGAATAAAAGAATGCCATGATTTAATGCTGGTAAAATAAGAAGAGTTAATTCTGGATCAACCTAGCTAGTCGTTGTTGTTCGTATCGCTAAACTAAATACTTGATTTAGTGTTACCTATCTTGAAATGTTGCACTCGGAAATGATGCAATCTCTTAAAATAAACAGCCCTGGGAAAATATTTTGTTTCAATAAACGTTTGAAACATTCTATTGACAATTTGCATAATTTTCGAATACTCCTGTTAAAAGAGGGGGTGATTTGATGACTTTTGGACCTAAAAAATACAATTTACTATTTCGTATTTTTGTTGCTAATTCCCTGAAAAATATGTTCACATCACTGGAACTTCCCTTCAGATCATTTTATCTCTCTTGTGTGTTGCATGACGCCCCCTTCCCCTTCCCACTCCCCTGTTTTCAGGACAGAAAAAGTTGTCTGAAGGGCTCTACTTGACGGGCTATACTTGAGAAAGAGATAGCGGTCAGTTGAACTCAGTATGACCCTTCCTGGAGTACACGGCACACCGACAAAAGTTCAAAATATTTCTTAAATATATTCACCTGATTTTCGCAGTTGATTGCTTCAAATATGGTCAAAATTGTCTCATTTTGGAGTTAAATTTCCAGTTTCCAAAGTGCATCGGTGGTGATAGTACCATCTTATAGAAATTCTTTATTCTCTGTCTGAGGATTCTGCCACAAACATTCTGAAAAAGAAAGAAAACATGTATCGGTTACAAAAAATGTATGTTTTTAAGGTTTTGTTACCTGTCATGTAGGTCTTCTTGTTGTTTGTTGAGTTTTCAGGCAAGTATAGTATGCCACTTACTGTTCGCTTTGTTGGAGCCATCCATGAGGAGTCGTCTTCTTTTTTGTTACGATGGTTATGATGTATATTGTGACTTCTTTGTATCGATTGCAGCATCTGAAATGAAAGAGAGAGAGATGCAATCATCAATGTCTTCAGCATAATGTATGACCTACTGTTTGTTCCATATCAGGCTGAGCTACATATAGGACTGAAAGATGAACTTTAGCTAGAGTACAGGTATTGAATACACAGCCTTTCTCTAAAAGTTTTATCATCACACCATGGCTTTTCTGGAAGAACAAAAAAGGCTAGAAAAGTTAAATACACCCAACCACCGGGCCATATATTTAATTTATAACAATTTATTCATTAGCTGAATAAAAGAATGCCATGATTTAATGCTGGTAAAATAAGAAAAGTTAATTCTGGATCAACCTAGCTAGTCGTTGTTGTTCATATCGCTAAACTAAAAACTTGATTTAGTGTTACCTATCTTGAAATGTTGCACTCGGAAATGATGCAATCTCTTAAAATAAACAGCCCTGGGAAAATATTTTGTTTCAATAAACGTTTGAAACATTCTATTGACAATTTGCATAATTTTCGAATACTCCTGATAAAAGTGTGGGTGATTTGATGACTTTTGGACCTAAAAAATACAATTTACTATTTCGTATTTTTGTTGCTAATTCCCTGAAAAATATGTTCACATCACTGGAACTTCCCTTCAGGTCATTTTTTCTCTCTTGTGTGTTGCATGACGCCCCCTTCCCCTTCCCACTCCCCTGTTTTCAGGACAGAAAAAGTTGTCTGAAGGGCTCTACTTGACGGGCTATACTTGAGAAAGAGATAGCTGTCAGTTGAACTCAGTATGACCCTTCCTGGATTACACGGCACACCGACAAAAGTTCAAAATATTACTTAAATATATTCACCTGATTTTCGCAGTTGATTGCTTCAAATATGGTCAAAATTGTCTCATTTTGGAGTTAAATTTCCAGTTTCCAAAGTGCATCGGTGGTGATAGTACCATCTTATAGAAATTCTTTATTCTCTGTCTGAGGATTCTGCCACAAACATTCTGAAAAAGAAAGAAAACATGTATCGGTTACAAAAAATGTATGTTTTTAAGGTTTTGTTACCTGTCATGTAGGTCTTCTTGTTGTTTGTTGAGTTTTCAGGCAAGTATAGTATGCCACTTACTGTTCGCTTTGTTGGAGCCATCCATGAGGAGTCGTCTTCTTTTTTGTTACGATGGTTATGATGTATATTGTGACTTCTTTGTATCGATTGCAGCATCTGAAATGAAAGAGAGAGAGATGCAATCATCAATGTCTTCAGCATAATGTATGACCTATTGTTTGTTCCATATCAGGCTGAGCTACATATAGGACTGAAAGATGAACTTTAGCTAGAGTACAGGTATTGAATACACAGCCTTTCTCTAAAAGTTTTATCATCACACCATGGCTTTTCTGGAAGAACAAAAAAGGCTAGAAAAGTTAAATACACCCAACCACCGGGCCATATATTTAATTTATAACAATTTATTCATTAGCTGAATAAAAGAATGCCATGATTTAATGCTGGTAAAATAAGAAGGGTTAATTCTGGATCAACCTAGCTAGTCGTTGTTGTTCATATCGCTAAACTAAAAACTTGATTTAGTGTTACCTATCTTGAAATGTTGCACTCGGAAATGATGCAATCTCTTAAAATAAACAGCCCTGGGAAAATATTTTGTTTCAATAAACGTTTGAAACATTCTATTGACAATTTGCATAATTTTTGAATACTCCTGTTAAAAGAGGGGGTGATTTGATGACTTTTGGACCTAAAAAATACAATTTTCTATTTCGTATTTTTGTTGTTAATTCCCTGAAAAATATCTGCACATCACTGGAACTTCCCTTCAGGTCATTTTTTCTCTCTTGTGTTTGCATGACGCCCCCTTCTCCTTCCCCCTCCCCTGTTTTCAGGACAGAAAAAGTTGTCTGAAGGGCTATACTTGAGAAAGAGATAGCTCTCAGTTGAACTCAGTATGACCGTTCCTGGATTACACGGCACACCGTCAAAAGTTCAAAATACTACTTAAATATATTCACCTGATTTTCGCAGTTGATTGCTTCAAATATGGTCAAAATTGTCTCATTTTGGAGTTAAATTTCCAGTTTTCAAAGTGCATCGGTGGTGATAGTACCATGTTATAGAAATTCTTTATTCTCTGTCTGAGGATTCTGCCACAAACATTCTGAAAAAGAAAGAAAACATGTATTGGTTACAAAAATGTATGTTTTTAAGGTTTTGTTACCTGTCATGTAGGTCTTCTTGTGGTTTGTTGAGTTTTCAGGCAAGTATAGTATGCCACTCTTTGTTGGAGCCATCCATGAGGAGTCGTCTTCTTTTTTGTTACGATGGTTATGATGTATATTGTGACTTCTTTGTATCGATTGCGGCATCTGAAATGAAAGAGAGAGAGATGCAATCATCAATGTCTTCAGCATAATGTATGACCTATTGTTTGTTCAATATCAGGCTGAGCTACATATAGGACTGAAAGATGAACTTTAGCTAGAGTACAGGTATTGAATACACAGCCTTTCTCTAAAAGTTTTATCATCACACCATGGCTTTTCTGGAAGAACAAAAAAGGCTAGAAAAGTTAAATACACCCAACCACCGGGCCATATAATTATTTTATAACAATTTATTCATTAGCTGAATAAAAGAATGCCATGATTTAATGCTGGTAAAATAAGAAGAGTTAATTCTGGATCAACCTAGCTAGTTGTTGTTGTTCGTATCGCTAAACTAAATACTTGATTTAGTGTTACCTATCTTGAAATGTTGCACTCGGAAATGATGCAATCTCTTAAAATAAACAGCCCTGGGAAAATATTTTGTTTCAATAAACGTTTGAAACATTCTATTGACAATTTGCATTATTTTCGAATACTCCTGATAAAAGTGTGGGTGATTTGATGACTTTTGGACCTAAAAAATACAATTTCCTATTTCGTATTTTTGTTGCTAATTCCCTGAAAAATATGTTCACATCACTGGAACTTCCCTTCAGGTCATTTTTTCTCTCTTGTGTGTTGCATGACGCCCCCTTCCCCTTCCCACTCCCCTGTTTTCAGGACAGAAAAAGTTGTCTGAAGGGCTCTACTTGACGGGCTATACTTGAGAAAGAGATAGCTGTCAGTTGAACTCAGTATGACCCTTCCTGGATTACACGGCACACCGACAAAAGTTCAAAATATTACTTAAATATATTCACCTGATTTTCGCAGTTGATTGCTTCAAATATGGTCAAAATTGTCTCATTTTGGAGTTAAATTTCCAGTTTCCAAAGTGCATCGGTGGTGATAGTACCATCTTATAGAAATTCTTTATTCTCTGTCTGAGGATTCTGCCACAAACATTCTGAAAAAGAAAGAAAACATGTATCGGTTACAAAAAATGTATGTTTTTAAGGTTTTGTTACCTGTCATGTAGGTCTTCTTGTTGTTTGTTGAGTTTTCAGGCAAGTATAGTATGCCACTTACTGTTCGCTTTGTTGGAGCCATCCATGAGGAGTCGTCTTCTTTTTTGTTACGATGGTTATGATGTATATTGTGACTTCTTTGTATCGATTGCAGCATCTGAAATGAAAGAGAGAGAGATCCAATCATCAATGTCTTCAGCATAATGTATGACCTATTGTTTGTTCCATATCAGCCTGAGCTACATATAGGACTGAAAGATGAACTTTAGCTAGAGTACAGGTATTGAATACACAGCCTTTCTCTAAAAGTTTTATCATCACACCATGGCTTTTCTGGAAGAACAAAAAAGGCTAGAAAAGTTAAATACACCCAACCACCGTGCCATATATTTAATTTATAACAATTTATTCATTAGCTGAATAAAAGAATGCCATGATTTAATGCTGGTAAAATAAGAAGAGTTAATTCTGGATCAACCTAGCTAGTCGTTGTTGTTCATATCGCTAAACTAAAAACTTGATTTAGTGTTACCTATCTTGAAATGTTGCTCTCGGAAATGATGCAATCTCTTAAAATAAACAGCCCAGGGAAAATATTTTGTTTCAATAAACGTTTGAAACATTCTATTGACAATTTGCATAATTTTTGAATACTCCTGTTAAAAGAGGGGGTGATTTGATGACTTTTGGACCTAAAAAATACAATTTTCTATTTTGTATTTTTGTTGTTAATTCCCTGAAAAATATCTGCACATCACTGGAACTTCCCTTCAGGTCATTTTTTCTCTCTTGTGTTTGCATGACGCCCCCTTCTCCTTCCCCCTCCCCTGTTTTCAGGACAGAAAAAGTTGTCTGAAGGGCTATACTTGATGGGCTATACTTGAGAAAGAGATAGCTGTCAGTTGAACTCAGTATGACCCTTCCTGGATCACACGGCACACCGTCAAAAGTTCAAAATATTACTTAAATATATTCACCTGATTTTCGCAGTTAATTGCTTCAAATATGGTCAAAATTGTCTCATTTTGGAGTTAAATTTCCAGTTTCCCAAGTGCATCGGTGGTGATAGTACCATGTTATAGAAATTCTTTATTCTCTGTCTGAGGATTCTGCCACAAACATTCTGAAAAAGAAAGAAAACATGTATTGGTTAAAAAAAAATGTATGTTTTTAAGGTTTTGTTACCTGCCATGTAGGTCTTCTTGTGGTTTGTTGAGTTTTCAGGCAAGTATAGTATGCCACTTACTGTTCGCTTTTTTGGAGCCATCCATGCGGAGTCGTCTTCTTTTTTGTTATGATGGTTATGATGTATATTGTGACTGCTTTGTATCGATTGCAGCATCTGAAATGAAAGAGAGAGAGATGCAATCATCAAGGTCTTCAGCATACTGTATGACCTATTGTTTGTTCGATATCAGGCGGAGCTACATATAGGACTGAAAGATGAACCTTAGCTGGAGTACAGGTATTGAATACACAGCCTTTCTCTAAAAGTTTTATCATCACACCATGGCTTTTCTGGAAGAACAAAAAAGGCTAGAAAAGTTAAATACACCCAACCACCGGGCCATATAATTATTTTATAACAATTTATTCATTAGCTGAATAAAAGAATGCCATGATTTAATGCTGGTAAAATAAGAAGAGTTAATTCTGGATCAACCTAGCTAGTCGTTGTTGTTCGTATCGCTAAACTAAGTACTTGATTTAGTGTTACCTATCTTGAAATGTTGCACTCGAAAATGATGCAATCTCTTGAAATAAACAGCCCTGGGAAAATATTTTGTTTCAATAAACGTTTGAAACATTCTATTGACAATTTGCATAATTTTTGAATACTCCTGATAAAAGTGTGGGTGATTTGATGACTTTTGGACCTAAAAAATACAATTTTCTATTTCGTATTTTTGTTGTTAATTTCCTGAAAAATATGTGCACATCACTGGAACTTCCCTTCAGGTCATTTTTTCTCTCTTGTGTTTGCATGACGCCCCCTTCTCCTTCCCCCTCCCCTGTTTTCAGGACAGAAAAAGTTGTCTGAAGGGCTATACTTGAGAAAGAGATAGCTCTCAGTTGAACTCAGTATGACCGTTCCTGGATTACACGGCACACCGTCAAAAGTTCAAAATACTACTTAAATATATTCACCTGATTTTCGCAGCTGATTGCTTCAAATATGGTCAAAATTGTCTCATTTTGGAGTTAAATTTCCAGTTTTCAAAGTGCATCGGTGGTGATAGTACCATGTTATAGAAATTCTTTATTCTCTGTCTGAGGATTCTGCCACAAACATTCTGAAAAAGAAAGAAAACATGTATTGGTTACAAAAATGTATGTTTTTAAGGTTTTGTTACCTGTCATGTAGGTCTTCTTGTGGTTTGTTGAGTTTTCAGGCAAGTATAGTATGCCACTCTTTGTTGGAGCCATCCATGAGGAGTCGTCTTCTTTTTTGTTACGATGGTTATGATGTATATTGTGACTTCTTTGTATCGATTGCGGCATCTGAAATGAAAGAGAGAGAGATGCAATCATCAATGTCTTCAGCATAATCTATGACCTATTGTTTGTTCAATATCAGGCTGAGCTACATATAGGACTGAAAGATGAACTTTAGCTAGAGTACAGGTATTGAATACACAGCCTTTCTCTAAAAGTTTTATCATCACACCATGGCTTTTCTGGAAGAACAAAAAAGGCTAGAAAAGTTAAATACACCCAACCACCGGGCCATATAATTATTTTATAACAATTTATTCATTAGCTGAATAAAAGAATGCCATGATTTAATGCTGGTAAAATAAGAAGAGTTAATTCTGGATCAACCTAGCTAGTCGTTGTTGTTCGTATCGCTAAACTAAATACTTGATTTAGTGTTACCTATCTTGAAATGTTGCACTCGGAAATGATGCAATCTCTTAAAATAAACAGCCCTGGGAAAATATTTTGTTTCAATAAACGTTTGAAACATTCTATTGACAATTTGCATAATTTTCGAATACTCCTGATAAAAGTGTGGGTGATTTGATGACTTTTGGACCTAAAAAATACAATTTACTATTTCGTATTTTTGTTGCTAATTCCCTGAAAAATATGTTCACATCACTGGAACTTCCCTTCAGGTCATTTTTTCTCTCTTGTGTGTTGCATGACGCCCCCTTCCCCTTCCCACTCCCCTGTTTTCAGGACAGAAAAAGTTGTCTGAAGGGCTCTACTTGACGGGCTATACTTGAGAAAGAGATAGCTGTCAGTTGAACTCAGTATGACCCTTCCTGGATTACACGGCACACCGACAAAAGTTCAAAATATTACTTAAATATATTCACCTGATTTTCGCAGTTGATTGCTTCAAATATGGTCAAAATTGTCTCATTTTGGAGTTAAATTTCCAGTTTCCAAAGTGCATCGGTGGTGATAGTACCATCTTATAGAAATTCTTTATTCTCTGTCTGAGGATTCTGCCACAAACATTCTGAAAAAGAAAGAAAACATGTATCGGTTACAAAAAATGTATGTTTTTAAGGTTTTGTTACCTGTCATGTAGGTCTTCTTGTTGTTTGTTGAGTTTTCAGGCAAGTATAGTATGCCACTTACTGTTCGCTTTGTTGGAGCCATCCATGAGGAGTCGTCTTCTTTTTTGTTACGATGGTTATGATGTATATTGTGACTTCTTTGTATCGATTGCAGCATCTGAAATGAAAGAGAGAGAGATGCAATCATCAATGTCTTCAGCATAATGTATGACCTATTGTTTGTTCCATATCAGGCTGAGCTACATATAGGACTGAAAGATGAACTTTAGCTAGAGTACAGGTATTGAATACACAGCCTTTCTCTAAAAGTTTTATCATCACACCATGGCTTTTCTGGAAGAACAAAAAAGGCTAGAAAAGTTAAATACACCCAACCACCGGGCCATATATTTAATTTATAACAATTTATTCATTAGCTGAATAAAAGAATGCCATGATTTAATGCTGGTAAAATAAGAAGGGTTAATTCTGGATCAACCTAGCTAGTCGTTGTTGTTCATATCGCTAAACTAAAAACTTGATTTAGTGTTACCTATCTTGAAATGTTGCACTCGGAAATGATGCAATCTCTTAAAATAAACAGCCCTGGGAAAATATTTTGTTTCAATAAACGTTTGAAACATTCTATTGACAATTTGCATAATTTTCGAATACTCCTGATAAAAGTGTGGGTGATTTGATGACTTTTGGACCTAAAAAATACAATTTACTATTTCGTATTTTTGTTGCTAATTCCCTGAAAAATATGTTCACATCACTGGAACTTCCCTTCAGGTCATTTTTTCTCTCTTGTGTGTTGCATGACGCCCCCTTCCCCTTCCCACTCCCCTGTTTTCAGGACAGAAAAAGTTGTCTGAAGGGCTCTACTTGACGGGCTATACTTGAGAAAGAGATAGCTGTCAGTTGAACTCAGTATGACCCTTCCTGGATTACACGGCACACCGACAAAAGTTCAAAATATTACTTAAATATATTCACCTGATTTTCGCAGTTGATTGCTTCAAATATGGTCAAAATTGTCTCATTTTGGAGTTAAATTTCCAGTTTCCAAAGTGCATCGGTGGTGATAGTACCATCTTATAGAAATTCTTTATTCTCTGTCTGAGGATTCTGCCACAAACATTCTGAAAAAGAAAGAAAACATGTATCGGTTACAAAAAATGTATGTTTTTAAGGTTTTGTTACCTGTCATGTAGGTCTTCTTGTTGTTTGTTGAGTTTTCAGGCAAGTATAGTATGCCACTTACTGTTCGCTTTGTTGGAGCCATCCATGAGGAGTCGTCTTCTTTTTTGTTACGATGGTTATGATGTATATTGTGACTTCTTTGTATCGATTGCAGCATCTGAAATGAAAGAGAGAGAGATGCAATCATCAATGTCTTCAGCATAATGTATGACCTATTGTTTGTTCCATATCAGGCTGAGCTACATATAGGACTGAAAGATGAACTTTAGCTAGAGTACAGGTATTGAATACACAGCCTTTCTCTAAAAGTTTTATCATCACACCATGGCTTTTCTGGAAGAACAAAAAAGGCTAGAAAAGTTAAATACACCCAACCACCGGGCCATATATTTAATTTATAACAATTTATTCATTAGCTGAATAAAAGAATGCCATGATTTAATGCTGGTAAAATAAGAAGGGTTAATTCTGGATCAACCTAGCTAGTCGTTGTTGTTCATATCGCTAAACTAAAAACTTGATTTAGTGTTACCTATCTTGAAATGTTGCACTCGGAAATGATGCAATCTCTTAAAATAAACAGCCCTGGGAAAATATTTTGTTTCAATAAACGTTTGAAACATTCTATTGACAATTTGCATAATTTTTTAATACTCCTGTTAAAAGAGGGGGTGATTTGATGACTTTTGGACCTAAAAAATACAATTTTCTATTTCGTATTTTTGTTGTTAATTCCCTGAAAAATATCTGCACATCACTGGAACTTCCCTTCAGGTCATTTTTTCTCTCTTGTGTTTGCATGACGCCCCCTTCTCCTTCCCCCTCCCCTGTTTTCAGGACAGAAAAAGTTGTCTGAAGGGCTATACTTGATGGGCTATACTTGAGAAAGAGATAGCTGTCAGTTGAACTCAGTATGACCCTTCCTGGATCACACGGCACACCGTCAAAAGTTCAAAATATTACTTAAATATATTCACCTGATTTTCGCAGTTAATTGCTTCAAATATGGTCAAAATTGTCTCATTTTGGAGTTAAATTTCCAGTTTCCCAAGTGCATCGGTGGTGATAGTACCATGTTATAGAAATTCTTTCTTCTCTGTCTGAGGATTCTGCCACAAACATTCTGAAAAAGAAAGAAAACATGTATTGGTTAAAAAAAAATGTATGTTTTTAAGGTTTTGTTACCTGCCATGTAGGTCTTCTTGTGGTTTGTTGAGTTTTCAGGCAAGTATAGTATGCCACTTACTGTTCGCTTTTTTGGAGCCATCCATGCGGAGTCGTCTTCTTTTTTGTTATGATGGTTATGATGTATATTGTGACTTCTTTGTATCGATTGCAGCATCTGAAATGAAAGAGAGAGAGATGCAATCATCAATGTCTTCAGCATAATGTATGACCTATTGTTTGTTCGATATCAGGCGGAGCTACATATAGGACTGAAAGATGAACCTTAGCTGGAGTACAGGTATTGAATACACAGCCTTTCTCTAAAAGTTTTATCATCACACCATGGCTTTTCTGGAAGAACAAAAAAGGCTAGAAAAGTTAAATACACCCAACCACCGGGCCATATAATTATTTTATAACAATTTATTCATTAGCTGAATAAAAGAATGCCATGATTTAATGCTGGTAAAATAAGAAGAGTTAATTCTGGATCAACCTAGCTAGTCGTTGTTGTTCGTATCGCTAAACTAAATACTTGATTTAGTGTTACCTATCTTGAAATGTTGCACTCGAAAATGATGCAATCTCTTAAAATAAACAGCCCTGGGAAAATATTTTGTTTCAATAAACGTTTGAAACATTCTATTGACAATTTGCATAATTTTTGAATACTCCTGATAAAAGAGGGGGTGATTTGATGACTTTTGGACCTAAAAAATACAATTTTCTATTTCGTATTTTTGTTGTTAATTCCCTGAAAAATATATGCACATCACTGGAACTTCCCTTCAGGTCATTTTCTCTCTCTTGTGTTTGCATGACGCCCCCTTCTCCTTCCCCCTCCCCTGTTTTCAGGACAGAAAAAGTTGTCTGAAGGGCTATACTTGAGAAAGAGATAGCTGTCAGTTGAACTCAGTATGACTGTTCCTGGATTACACGGCACACCGTCAAAAGTTCAAAATACTACTTAAATATATTCACCTGATTTTCGCAGTTGATTGCTTCAAATATGGTCAAAATTGTCTCATTTTGGAGTTAAATTTCCAGTTTCCAAAGTGCATCGGTGGTGATAGTACCAAGTTATAGAAATTCTTTATTCTCTGTCTGAGGATTCTGCCACAAACATTCTGAAAAAGAAAGAAAACATGTATTGGTTACAAAAATGTATGTTTTTAAGGTTTTGTTACCTGTCATGTAGGTCTTCTTGTGGTTTGTTGAGTTTTCAGGCAAGTATAGTATGCCACTCTTTGTTGGAGCCATCCATGAGGAGTCGTCTTCTTTTTTGTTACGATGGTTATGATGTATATTGTGACTTCTTTGTATCGATTGCGGCATCTGAAATGAAAGAGAGAGAGATGCAATCATCAATGTCTTCAGCATAATGTATGACCTATTGTTTGTTCAATATCAGGCTGAGCTACATATAGGACTGAAAGATGAACTTTAGCTAGAGTACAGGTATTGAATACACAGCCTTTCTCTAAAAGTTTTATCATCACACCATGGCTTTTCTGGAAGAACAAAAAAGGCTAGAAAAGTTAAATACACCCAACCACCGGGCCATATAATTATTTTATAACAATTTATTCATTAGCTGAATAAAAGAATGCCATGATTTAATGCTGGTAAAATAAGAAGAGTTAATTCTGGATCAACCTAGCTAGTCGTTGTTGTTCGTATCGCTAAACTAAATACTTGATTTAGTGTTACCTATCTTGAAATGTTGCACTCGAAAATGATGCAATCTCTTAAAATAAACAGCCCTGGGAAAATATTTTGTTTCAATAAACGTTTGAAACATTCTATTGACAATTTGCATAATTTTTGAATACTCCTGATAAAAGAGGGGGTGATTTGATGACTTTTGGACCTAAAAAATACAATTTTCTATTTCGTATTTTTGTTGTTAATTCCCTGAAAAATATCTGCACATCACTGGAACTTCCCTTCAGGTCATTTTTTCTCTCTTGTGTTTGCATGACGCCCCTTTCTCCTTCCCCCTCCCCTGTTTTCAGGACAGAAAAAGTTGTCTGAAGGTCTATACGTGATGGGCTATACTTGAGAAAGAGATAGCTGTCAGTTGAACTCAGTATGACCCTTCCTGGATCACACGGCACACCGTCAAAAGTTCAAAATATTACTTAAATATATTCACCTGATTTTCGCAGTTAATTGCTTCAAATATGGTCAAAATTGTCTCATTTTGGAGTTAAATTTCCAGTTTCCCAAGTGCATCGGTGGTGATAGTACCATGTTATAGAAATTCTTTCTTCTCTGTCTGAGGATTCTGCCACAAACATTCTGAAAAAGAAAGAAAACATGTATTGGTTAAAAAAAAATGTATGTTTTTAAGGTTTTGTTACCTGCCATGTAGGTCTTCTTGTGGTTTGTTGAGTTTTCAGGCAAGTATAGTATGCCACTTACTGTTCGCTTTTTTGGAGCCATCCATGCGGAGTCGTCTTCTTTTTTGTTATGATGGTTATGATGTATATTGTGACTTCTTTGTATCGATTGCAGCATCTGAAATGAAAGAGAGAGAGATGCAATCATCAATGTCTTCAGCATAATGTATGACCTATTGTTTGTTCGATATCAGGCGGAGCTACATATAGGACTGAAAGATGAACCTTAGCTGGAGTACAGGTATTGAATACACAGCCTTTCTCTAAAAGTTTTATCATCACACCATGGCTTTTCTGGAAGAACAAAAAAGGCTAGAAAAGTTAAATACACCCAACCACCGGGCCATATAATTATTTTATAACAATTTATTCATTAGCTGAATAAAAGAATGCCATGATTTAATGCTGGTAAAATAAGAAGAGTTAATTCTGGATCAACCTAGCTAGTCGTTGTTGTTCGTATCGCTAAACTAAATACTTGATTTAGTGTTACCTATCTTGAAATGTTGCACTCGAAAATGATGCAATCTCTTAAAATAAACAGCCCTGGGAAAATATTTTGTTTCAATAAACGTTTGAAACATTCTATTTCAATTTGCATAATTTTTGAATACTCCTGATAAAAGAGGGGGTGATTTGATGACTTTTGGACCTAAAAAATACAATTTTCTATTTCGTATTTTTGTTGTTAATTCCCTGAAAAATATATGCACATCACTGGAACTTCCCTTCAGGTCATTTTTTCTCTCTTGTGTTTGCATGGCGCCCCCTTCTCCTTCCCCCTCCCCTGTTTTCAGGACAGAAAAAGTTGTCTGAAGGGCTATACTTGATGGGCTATACTTGAGAAAGAGATAGCTGTCAGTTGAACTCAGTATGACCCTTCCTGGATTACACGGCACACCGTCAAAAGTTCAAAATATTACCTAAATATATTCACCTGATTTTCGCCGTTAATTGCTTCAAGTATGGTCAAAATTGTCTCATTTTGGAGTTGAATTTCTAGTTTCCCAAGTGCATCGGTGGTGATAGTACCATGTTCTAGAAATTCTTTATTCTCTGTCTGAGGATTCTGCCACAACCATTCTAAAAAAGAAAGAAAACATGTATTGGTTAAAAAAAAATGTATGTTTTTAAGGTTTTGTTACCTGCCATGTAGGTCTTCTTGTGGTTTGTTGAGTTTTCAGGCAAGTAGAGTATGCCACTTACTGTTCGCTTTGTTGGAGCCATCCATGCAGAGTCGTCTTCTTTTTTGTTATGAATGTTATGATGTATATTGTGACTTCTTTGTATCGATTGCAGCATCTGAAATGAAAGAGAGAGAGATGCAATCATCAAGGACTTCAGCATAATGTATGACCTATTGTTTGTTCAATAACAGGCTGAGCTACATATAGGACTGAAAGATGAACTTTAGCTAGAGTACAGGTATTGAATGCACAGCCTTTGTCTAAAAGTTTTATCATCACACCATGGCTTTTCTGGAAGAACAAAAAAGGCTAGAAAAGTTAAATACACCCAACCACCGGGCCATATAATTATTTTATAACAATTTATTCATTAGCTGAATAAAAGAATGCCATGATTTAATGCTGGTAAAATAAGAAGAGTTAATTCTGGATCAACCTAGCTAGTCGTTGTTGTTCGTATCGCTAAACTAAATACTTGATTTAGTGTTACCTATCTTGAAATGTTGCACTCGAAAATGATGCAATCTCTTAAAATAAACAGCCCTGGGAAAATATTTTGTTTCAATAAACGTTTGAAACATTCTATTGACAATTTGCATTATTTTCGAATACTCCTGATAAAAGTGTGGGTGATTTGATGACTTTTGGACCTAAAAAATACAATTTACTATTTCGTATTTTTGTTGCTAATTCCCTGAAAAATATGTTCACATCACTGGAACTTCCCTTCAGGTCATTTTTTCTCTCTTGTGTGTTGCATGACGCCCCCTTCCCCTTCCCACTCCCCTGTTTTCAGGACAGAAAAAGTTGTCTGAAGGGCTCTACTTGAGGGGCTATACTTGAGAAAGAGATAGCTGTCAGTTGAACTCAGTATGACCCTTCCTGGATTACACGGCACACCGACAAAAGTTCAAAATATTACTTAAATATATTCACCTGATTTTCGCAGTTGATTGCTTCAAATATGGTCAAAATTGTCTCATTTTGGAGTTAAATTTCCAGTTTCCAAAGTGCATCGGTGGTGATAGTACCATCTTATAGAAATTCTTTATTCTCTGTCTGAGGATTCTGCCACAAACATTCTGAAAAAGAAAGAAAACATGTATCGGTTACAAAAAATGTATGTTTTTAAGGTTTTGTTACCTGTCATGTAGGTCTTCTTGTTGTTTGTTGAGTTTTCAGGCAAGTATAGTATGCCACTTACTGTTCGCTTTGTTGGAGCCATCCATGAGGAGTCGTCTTCTTTTTTGTTACGATGGTTATGATGTATATTGTGACTTCTTTGTATCGATTGCAGCATCTGAAATGAAAGAGAGAGAGATCCAATCATCAATGTCTTCAGCATAATGTATGACCTATTGTTTGTTCCATATCAGCCTGAGCTACATATAGGACTGAAAGATGAACTTTAGCTAGAGTACAGGTATTGAATACACAGCCTTTCTCTAAAAGTTTTATCATCACACCATGGCTTTTCTGGAAGAACAAAAAAGGCTAGAAAAGTTAAATACACCCAACCACCGTGCCATATATTTAATTTATAACAATTTATTCATTAGCTGAATAAAAGAATGCCATGATTTAATGCTGGTAAAATAAGAAGAGTTAATTCTGGATCAACCTAGCTAGTCGTTGTTGTTCATATCGCTAAACTAAAAACTTGATTTAGTGTTACCTATCTTGAAATGTTGCTCTCGGAAATGATGCAATCTCTTAAAATAAACAGCCCTGGGAAAATATTTTGTTTCAATAAACGTTTGAAACATTCTATTGACAATTTGCATAATTTTTGAATACTCCTGTTAAAAGAGGGGGTGATTTGATGACTTTTGGACCTAAAAAATACAATTTTCTATTTCGTATTTTTGTTGTTAATTCCCTGAAAAATATCTGCACATCACTGGAACTTCCCTTCAGGTCATTTTTTCTCTCTTGTGTTTGCATGACGCCCCCTTCTCCTTCCCCCTCCCCTGTTTTCAGGACAGAAAAAGTTGTCTGAAGGGCTATACTTGATGGGCTATACTTGAGAAAGAGATAGCTGTCAGTTGAACTCAGTATGACCCTTCCTGGATCACACGGCACACCGTCAAAAGTTCAAAATATTACTTAAATATATTCACCTGATTTTCGCAGTTAATTGCTTCAAATATGGTCAAAATTGTCTCATTTTGGAGTTAAATTTCCAGTTTCCCAAGTGCATCGGTGGTGATAGTACCATGTTATAGAAATTCTTTATTCTCTGTCTGAGGATTCTGCCACAAACATTCTGAAAAAGAAAGAAAACATGTATTGGTTAAAAAAAAATGTATGTTTTTAAGGTTTTGTTACCTGCCATGTAGGTCTTCTTGTGGTTTGTTGAGTTTTCAGGCAAGTATAGTATGCCACTTACTGTTCGCTTTTTTGGAGCCATCCATGCGGAGTCGTCTTCTTTTTTGTTATGATGGTTATGATGTATATTGTGACTGCTTTGTATCGATTGCAGCATCTGAAATGAAAGAGAGAGAGATGCAATCATCAAGGTCTTCAGCATAATGTATGACCTATTGTTTGTTCGATATCAGGCGGAGCTACATATAGGACTGAAAGATGAACCTTAGCTGGAGTACAGGTATTGAATACACAGCCTTTCTCTAAAAGTTTTATCATCACACCATGGCTTTTCTGGAAGAACAAAAAAGGCTAGAAAAGTTAAATACACCCAACCACCGGGCCATATAATTATTTTATAACAATTTATTCATTAGCTGAATAAAAGAATGCCATGATTTAATGCTGGTAAAATAAGAAGAGTTAATTCTGGATCAACCTAGCTAGTCGTTGTTGTTCGTATCGCTAAACTAAGTACTTGATTTAGTGTTACCTATCTTGAAATGTTGCACTCGAAAATGATGCAATCTCTTGAAATAAACAGCCCTGGGAAAATATTTTGTTTCAATAAACGTTTGAAACATTCTATTGACAATTTGCATAATTTTTGAATACTCCTGATAAAAGTGTGGGTGATTTGATGACTTTTGGACCTAAAAAATACAATTTTCTATTTCGTATTTTTGTTGTTAATTTCCTGAAAAATATGTGCACATCACTGGAACTTCCCTTCAGGTCATTTTTTCTCTCTTGTGTTTGCATGACGCCCCCTTCTCCTTCCCCCTCCCCTGTTTTCAGGACAGAAAAAGTTGTCTGACGGGCTATACTTGAGAAAGAGATAGCTCTCAGTTGAACTCAGTATGACCGTTCCTGGATTACACGGCACACCGTCAAAAGTTCAAAATACTACTTAAATATATTCACCTGATTTTCGCAGTTGATTGCTTCAAATATGGTCAAAATTGTCTCATTTTGGAGTTAAATTTCCAGTTTTCAAAGTGCATCATTGGTGATAGTACCATGTTATAGAAATTCTTTATTCTCTGTCTGAGGATTCTGCCACAAACATTCTGAAAAAGAAAGAAAACATGTATTGGTTACAAAAATGTATGTTTTTAAGGTTTTGTTACCTGTCATGTAGGTCTTCTTGTGGTTTGTTGAGTTTTCAGGCAAGTATAGTATGCCACTCTTTGTTGGAGCCATCCATGAGGAGTCGTCTTCTTTTTTGTTACGATGGTTATGATGTATATTGTGACTTCTTTGTATCGATTGCGGCATCTGAAATGAAAGAGAGAGAGATGCAATCATCAATGTCTTCAGCATAATGTATGACCTATTGTTTGTTCAATATCAGGCTGAGCTACATATAGGACTGAAAGATGAACTTTAGCTAGAGTACAGGTATTGAATACACAGCCTTTCTCTAAAAGTTTTATCATCACACCATGGCTTTTCTGGAAGAACAAAAAAGGCTAGAAAAGTTAAATACACCCAACCACCGGGCCATATAATTATTTTATAACAATTTATTCATTAGCTGAATAAAAGAATGCCATGATTTAATGCTGGTAAAATAAGAAGAGTTAATTCTGGATCAACCTAGCTAGTCGTTGTTGTTCGTATCGCTAAACTAAATACTTGATTTAGTGTTACCTATCTTGAAATGTTGCACTCGGAAATGATGCAATCTCTTAAAATAAACAGCCCTGGGAAAATATTTTGTTTCAATAAACGTTTGAAACATTCTATTGACAATTTGCATAATTTTCGAATACTCCTGATAAAAGTGTGGGTGATTTGATGACTTTTGGACCTAAAAAATACAATTTACTATTTCGTATTTTTGTTGCTAATTCCCTGAAAAATATGTTCACATCACTGGAACTTCCCTTCAGGTCATTTTTTCTCTCTTGTGTGTTGCATGACGCCCCCTTCCCCTTCCCACTCCCCTGTTTTCAGGACAGAAAAAGTTGTCTGAAGGGCTCTACTTGACGGGCTATACTTGAGAAAGAGATAGCTGTCAGTTGAACTCAGTATGACCCTTCCTGGATTACACGGCACACCGACAAAAGTTCAAAATATTACTTAAATATATTCACCTGATTTTCGCAGTTGATTGCTTCAAATATGGTCAAAATTGTCTCATTTTGGAGTTAAATTTCCAGTTTCCAAAGTGCATCGGTGGTGATAGTACCATCTTATAGAAATTCTTTATTCTCTGTCTGAGGATTCTGCCACAAACATTCTGAAAAAGAAAGAAAACATGTATCGGTTACAAAAAATGTATGTTTTTAAGGTTTTGTTACCTGTCATGTAGGTCTTCTTGTTGTTTGTTGAGTTTTCAGGCAAGTATAGTATGCCACTTACTGTTCGCTTTGTTGGAGCCATCCATGAGGAGTCGTCTTCTTTTTTGTTACGATGGTTATGATGTATATTGTGACTTCTTTGTATCGATTGCAGCATCTGAAATGAAAGAGAGAGAGATGCAATCATCAATGTCTTCAGCATAATGTATGACCTATTGTTTGTTCCATATCAGGCTGAGCTACATATAGGACTGAAAGATGAACTTTAGCTAGAGTACAGGTATTGAATACACAGCCTTTCTCTAAAAGTTTTATCATCACACCATGGCTTTTCTGGAAGAACAAAAAAGGCTAGAAAAGTTAAATACACCCAACCACCGGGCCATATAATTATTTTATAACAATTTATTCATTAGCTGAATAAAAGAATGCCATGATTTAATGCTGGTAAAATAAGAAGAGTTAATTCTGGATCAACCTAGCTAGTCGTTGTTGTTCGTATCGCTAAACTAAATACTTGATTTAGTGTTACCTATCTTGAAATGTTGCACTCGAAAATGATGCAATCTCTTAAAATAAACAGCCCTGGGAAAATATTTTGTTTCAATAAACGTTTGAAACATTCTATTGACAATTTGCATAATTTTTGAATACTCCTGATAAAAGAGGGGGTGATTTGATGACTTTTGGACCTAAAAAATACAATTTTCTATTTCGTATTTTTGTTGTTAATTCCCTGAAAAATATCTGCACATCACTGGAACTTCCCTTCAGGTCATTTTTTCTCTCTTGTGTTTGCATGACGCCCCTTTCTCCTTCCCCCTCCCCTGTTTTCAGGACAGAAAAAGTTGTCTGAAGGGCTATACGTGATGGGCTATACTTGAGAAAGAGGTAGCTGTCAGTTGAACTCAGTATGACCCTTCCTGGATCACACGGCACACCGTCAAAAGTTCAAAATATTACTTAAATATATTCACCTGATTTTCGCAGTTAATTGCTTCAAATATGGTCAAAATTGTCTCATTTTGGAGTTAAATTTCCAGTTTCCCAAGTGCATCGGTGGTGATAGTACCATGTTATAGAAATTCTTTCTTCTCTGTCTGAGGATTCTGCCACAAACATTCTGAAAAAGAAAGAAAACATGTATTGGTTAAAAAAAAATGTATGTTTTTAAGGTTTTGTTACCTGCCATGTAGGTCTTCTTGTGGTTTGTTGAGTTTTCAGGCAAGTATAGTATGCCACTTACTGTTCGCTTTTTTGGAGCCATCCATGCGGAGTCGTCTTCTTTTTTGTTATGATGGTTATGATGTATATTGTGACTTCTTTGTATCGATTGCAGCATCTGAAATGAAAGAGAGAGAGATGCAATCATCAATGTCTTCAGCATAATGTATGACCTATTGTTTGTTCGATATCAGGCGGAGCTACATATAGGACTGAAAGATGAACCTTAGCTGGAGTACAGGTATTGAATACACAGCCTTTCTCTAAAAGTTTTATCATCACACCATGGCTTTTCTGGAAGAACAAAAAAGGCTAGAAAAGTTAAATACACCCAACCACCGGGCCATATAATTATTTTATAACAATTTATTCATTAGCTGAATAAAAGAATGCCATGATTTAATGCTGGTAAAATAAGAAGAGTTAATTCTGGATCAACCTAGCTAGTCGTTGTTGTTCGTATCGCTAAACTAAATACTTGATTTAGTGTTACCTATCTTGAAATGTTGCACTCGAAAATGATGCAATCTCTTAAAATAAACAGCCCTGGGAAAATATTTTGTTTCAATAAACGTTTGAAACATTCTATTTCAATTTGCATAATTTTTGAATACTCCTGATAAAAGAGGGGGTGATTTGATGACTTTTGGACCTAAAAAATACAATTTTCTATTTCGTATTTTTGTTGTTAATTCCCTGAAAAATATATGCACATCACTGGAACTTCCCTTCAGGTCATTTTTTCTCTCTTGTGTTTGCATGGCGCCCCCTTCTCCTTCCCCCTCCCCTGTTTTCAGGACAGAAAAAGTTGTCTGAAGGGCTATACTTGATGGGCTATACTTGAGAAAGAGATAGCTGTCAGTTGAACTCAGTATGACCCTTCCTGGATTACACGGCACACCGTCAAAAGTTCAAAATATTACTTAAATATATTCACCTGATTTTCGCCGTTAATTGCTTCAAGTATGGTCAAAATTGTCTCATTTTGGAGTTGAATTTCTAGTTTCCCAAGTGCATCGGTGGTGATAGTACCATGTTCTAGAAATTCTTTATTCTCTGTCTGAGGATTCTGCCACAACCATTCTAAAAAAGAAAGAAAACATGTATTGGTTAAAAAAAAATGTATGTTTTTAAGGTTTTGTTACCTGCCATGTAGGTCTTCTTGTGGTTTGTTGAGTTTTCAGGCAAGTAGAGTATGCTACTTACTGTTCGCTTTGTTGGAGCCATCCATGCAGAGTCGTCTTCTTTTTTGTTATGAATGTTATGATGTATATTGTGACTTCTTTGTATCGATTGCAGCATCTGAAATGAAAGAGAGAGAGATGCAATCATCAAGGACTTCAGCATAATGTATGACCTATTGTTTGTTCAATAACAGGCTGAGCTACATATAGGACTGAAAGATGAACTTTAGCTAGAGTACAGGTATTGAATGCACAGCCTTTGTCTAAAAGTTTTATCATCACACCATGGCTTTTCTGGAAGAACAAAAAAGGCTAGAAAAGTTAAATACACCCAACCACCGGGCCATATAATTATTTTATAACAATTTATTCATTAGCTGAATAAAAGAATGCCATGATTTAATGCTGGTAAAATAAGAAGAGTTAATTCTGGATCAACCTAGCTAGTCGTTGTTGTTCGTATCGCTAAACTAAATACTTGATTTAGTGTTACCTATCTTGAAATGTTGCACTCGAAAATGATGCAATCTCTTAAAATAAACAGCCCTGGGAAAATATTTTGTTTCAATAAACGTTTGAAACATTCTATTGATAATTTGCATAATTTTCGAATACTCCTGATAAAAGAGGGGGTGATTTGATGACTTTTGGACCTAAAAAATACAATTTACTATTTCGTATTTTTGTTGCTAATTCCCTGAAAAATATGTGCACATCACTGGAACTTCCCTTCAGAACATTTTTTCTCTCTTGTGTGTTGCATGATGCCCCCTTCCCCTTCCCACTCCCCTGTTTTCAGGACAGAAAAAGTTGTCTGAAGGGCTATACTTGACGGGCTATACTTGAGAAAGAGATAGCTGTCAGTTGAACTCAGTATGACCCTTCCTGGATTACACGGCACATCGTCAAAAGTTCAAAATATTACTTATAATATATTCACCTGATTTTCGCAGTTGATTGCTTCAAATATGGTCAAAATTGTCTCATTTTTGAGTTAAATTTCCAGTTTCCAAAGTGCATCGGTGGTGATAGTACCATGTTATAGAAATTCTTTATTCTCTGTCTGAGGATTCTGTCACAAACATTCTGAAAAAGAAAAAAAACATGTATTGGTTACAAAAAATGTATGTTTTTAAGGTTTTGTTACCTGTCATGTAGGTCTTCTTGTTGTTTGTTGAGTTTTCAGGCAAGTATAGTATGCCACTTACTGTTCGCTTTGTTGGAGCCATCCATGAGGAGTCGTCTTCTTTTTTGTTACGATGGTTATGATGTATATTGTGACTTCTTTGTATCGATTGCAGCATCTGAAATGAAAGAGAGAGAGATGCAATCATCAATGTCTTCAGCATAATGTATGACCTATTGTTTGTTCCATATCAGGCTGAGCTACATATAGGACTGAAAGATGAACTTTAGCTAGAGTACAGGTATTGAATACACAGCCTTTCTCTAAAAGTTTTATCATCACACCATGGCTTTTCTGGAAGAACAAAAAAGGCTAGAAAAGTTAAATACCACCAACCACCGGGCCATATATTTAATTTATAACAATTTATTCATTAGCTGAATAAAAGAATGCCATGATTTAATGCTGGTAAAATAAGAAGAGTTAATTCTGGATCAACCTTGCTAGTCGTTGTTGTTCATATCGCTAAACTAAAAACTTGATTTAGTGTTACCTATCTTGAAATGTTGCACTCGGAAATGATGCAATCTCTTAAAATAAACAGCCCTGGGAAAATATTTTGTTTCAATAAACGTTTGAAACATTCTATTGACAATTTGCATAATTTTTGAATACTCCTGTTAAAAGAGGGGGTGATTTGATGACTTTTGGACCTAAAAAATACAATTTTCTATTTCGTATTTTTGTTGTTAATTCCCTGAAAAATATGTGCACATCACTGGAACTTCCCTTCAGGTCATTTTTTCTCTCTTGTGTTTGCATGACGCCCCCTTCTCCTTCCCCCTCCCCTGTTTTCAGGACAGAAAAAGTTGTCTGAAGGGCTATACTTGATGGGCTATACTTGAGAATGAGATAGCTGTCAGTTGAACTCAGTATGACCCTTCCTGGATTACACGGCACACCGTCAAAAGTTCAAAATATTACTTAAATATATTCACCTGATTTTCGCAGTTGATTGCTTCAAATATGGTCAAAATTGTCTCATTTTGGAGTTAAATTTCCAGTTTTCCAAATGTATCGGTGGTGATAGTACCATGTTATAGAAATTCTTTATTCTCTGTCTGAGGATTCTGCCACAAAGATTCTGAAAAAGAAAGAAAACATGTATTGGTTAAAAAAAAATGTATGTTTTTAAGGTTTTGTTACCTGCCATGTAGGTCTTCTTGTGGTTTGTTGACTTTTCAGGCAAGTATAGTATGCCACTTACTGTTCGCTTTGTTGGAGCCATCCATGCGGAGTCGTCTTCTTTTTTGTTATGATGGTTATGATGTATATTGTGACTTCTTTGTATCGATTGCAGCATCTGAAATGAAAGAGAGAGAGATGCAATCATCAAGGTCTTCAGCATAATGTATGACCTATTGTTTGTTCGATATCAGGCGGAGCTACATATAGGACTGAAAGATGAACTTTAGCTAGAGTACAGGTATTGAATACACAGCCTTTCTCTAAAAGTTTTATCATCACACCATGGCTTTTCTGGAAGAACAAAAAAGGCTAGAAAAGTTAAATACACCCAACCACCGGACCATATAATTATTTTATAACAATTTATTCATTAGCTGAATAAAAGAATGCCATGATTTAATGCTGGTAAAATAAGAAGAGTTAATTCTGGATCAACCTAGCTAGTCGTTGTTGTTCGTATCGCTAAATTAAATACTTGATTTAGTGTTACCTATCTTGAAATGTTGCACTCGAAAATGATGCAATCTCTTAAAATAAACAGCCCTGGGAAAATATTTTGTTTCAATAAACATTTGAAACATTCTATTGACAATTTGCATAATTTTCGAATACTCCTGATAAAAGAGGGGGTGATTTGATGACTTTTGGACCTAAAAAATACAATTTACAATTTCGTATTTTTGTTGCTAATTCCCTGAAAAATATGTGCACATCACTGGAACTTCCCTACAGGTCATTTTTTCTCTCTTGTGTGTTGCATGACGCCCCCTTCCCCTTCTCACTCCCCTGTTTTCAGGACAGAAAAAGTTGTCTGAAGGGCTCTACTTGACGGGCTATACTTGAGAAAGAGATAGCTGTCAGTTGAACTCAGTATGACCCTTCCTGGATTACACGGCACACCGTCAAAAGTTCAAAATATTACTTAAATATATTCACCTGATTTTCGCAGTTGATTGCTTCAAGTATGGTCAAAATTGGCTCATTTTGGAGTTAAATTTCCAGTTTCCAAAGTGCATCGGTGGTGATAGTACCATGTTATAGAAATTCTTTATTCTCTGTCTGAGGATTCTGCCACAAACATTCTGAAAAAGAAAGAAAACATGTATTGGTTACGAAAAATGTATGTTTTTAAAGTTTTGTACCTGTCATGTAGGTCTTCTTGTGGTTTGTTGAGTTTTCAGGCAAGTATAGTATGCCACTTACTGTTCGCTTTGTTGGAGCCATCCATGAGGAGTCGTCTTCTTTTTTGTTACGATGGTTATGATGTATATTGTGACTTCTTTGTATCGATTGCGGCATCTGAAATGAAAGAGAGAGAGATGCAATCATCAATGTCTTCAGCATAATGTATGACCTATTGTTTGTTCAATATCAGGCTGAGCTACATATAGGACTGAAAGATGAACTTTAGCTAGAGTACAGGTATTGAATACACAGCCTTTCTCTAAAAGTTTTATCATCACACCATGGCTTTTCTGGAAGAACAAAAAAGGCTAGAAAAGTTAAATACACCCAACCACCGGGCCATATAATTATTTTATAACAATTCATTCATTAGCTGAATAAAAGAATGCCATGATTTAATGCTGGTAAAATAAGAAGAGTTAATTCTGGATCAACCTAGCTAGTCGTTGTTGTTCGTATCGCTAAACTAAATACTTGATTTAGTGTTACCTATCTTGAAATGTTGCACTCGAAAATGATGCAATCTCTTAAAATAAACAGCCCTGGGAAAATATTTTGTTTCAATAAACGTTTGAAACATTCTATTGACAATTTGCATAATTTTTGAATACTCCTGTTAAAAGAGGGGGTGATTTGATGACTTTTGGACCTAAAAAATACAATTTTCTATTTCGTATTTTTGTTGTTAATTCCCTGAAAAATATGTGCACATCACTGGAACTTCCCTTCAGGTCATTTTTTCTCTCTTGTGTTTGCATGACGCCCCCTTCTCCTTCCCCCTCCCCTGTTTTCAGGACAGAAAAAGTTGTCTGAAGGGCTATACTTGATGGGCTATACTTGAGAATGAGATAGCTGTCAGTTGAACTCAGTATGACCCTTCCTGGATTACACGGCACACCGTCAAAAGTTCAAAATATTACTTAAATATATTCACCTGATTTTCGCAGTTGATTGCTTCAAATATGGTCAAAATTGTCTCATTTTGGAGTTAAATTTCCAGTTTTCCAAATGTATCGGTGGTGATAGTACCATGTTATAGAAATTCTTTATTCTCTGTCTGAGGATTCTGCCACAAAGATTCTGAAAAAGAAAGAAAACATGTATTGGTTAAAAAAAAATGTATGTTTTTAAGGTTTTGTTACCTGCCATGTAGGTCTTCTTGTGGTTTGTTGACTTTTCAGGCAAGTATAGTATGCCACTTACTGTTCGCTTTGTTGGAGCCATCCATGCGGAGTCGTCTTCTTTTTTGTTATGATGGTTATGATGTATATTGTGACTTCTTTGTATCGATTGCAGCATCTGAAATGAAAGAGAGAGAGATGCAATCATCAAGGTCTTCAGCATAATGTATGACCTATTGTTTGTTCGATATCAGGCGGAGCTACATATAGGACTGAAAGATGAACTTTAGCTAGAGTACAGGTATTGAATACACAGCCTTTCTCTAAAAGTTTTATCATCACACCATGGCTTTTCTGGAAGAACAAAAAAGGCTAGAAAAGTTAAATACACCCAACCACCGGACCATATAATTATTTTATAACAATTTATTCATTAGCTGAATAAAAGAATGCCATGATTTAATGCTGGTAAAATAAGAAGAGTTAATTCTGGATCAACCTAGCTAGTCGTTGTTGTTCGTATCGCTAAATTAAATACTTGATTTAGTGTTACCTATCTTGAAATGTTGCACTCGAAAATGATGCAATCTCTTAAAATAAACAGCCCTGGGAAAATATTTTGTTTCAATAAACATTTGAAACATTCTATTGACAATTTGCATAATTTTCGAATACTCCTGATAAAAGAGGGGGTGATTTGATGACTTTTGGACCTAAAAAATACAATTTACAATTTCGTATTTTTGTTGCTAATTCCCTGAAAAATATGTGCACATCACTGGAACTTCCCTACAGGTCATTTTTTCTCTCTTGTGTGTTGCATGACGCCCCCTTCCCCTTCACACTCCCCTGTTTTCAGGACAGAAAAAGTTGTCTGAAGGGCTCTACTTGACGGGCTATACTTGAGAAAGAGATAGCTGTCAGTTGAACTCAGTATGACCCTTCCTGGATTACACGGCACACCGTCAAAAGTTCAAAATATTACTTAAATATATTCACCTGATTTTCGCAGTTGATTGCTTCAAGTATGGTCAAAATTGGCTCATTTTGGAGTTAAATTTCCAGTTTCCAAAGTGCATCGGTGGTGATAGTACCATGTTATAGAAATTCTTTATTCTCTGTCTGAGGATTCTGCCACAAACATTCTGAAAAAGAAAGAAAACATGTATTGGTTACGAAAAATGTATGTTTTTAAAGTTTTGTACCTGTCATGTAGGTCTTCTTGTGGTTTGTTGAGTTTTCAGGCAAGTATAGTATGCCACTTACTGTTCGCTTTGTTGGAGCCATCCATGAGGAGTCGTCTTCTTTTTTGTTACGATGGTTATGATGTATATTGTGACTTCTTTGTATCGATTGCGGCATCTGAAATGAAAGAGAGAGAGATGCAATCATCAATGTCTTCAGCATAATGTATGACCTATTGTTTGTTCAATATCAGGCTGAGCTACATATAGGACTGAAAGATGAACTTTAGCTAGAGTACAGGTATTGAATACACAGCCTTTCTCTAAAAGTTTTATCATCACACCATGGCTTTTCTGGAAGAACAAAAAAGGCTAGAAAAGTTAAATACACCCAACCACCGGGCCATATAATTATTTTATAACAATTCATTCATTAGCTGAATAAAAGAATGCCATGATTTAATGCTGGTAAAATAAGAAGAGTTAATTCTGGATCAACCTAGCTAGTCGTTGTTGTTCGTATCGCTAAACTAAATACTTGATTTAGTGTTACCTATCTTGAAATGTTGCACTCGAAAATGATGCAATCTCTTAAAATAAACAGCCCTGGGAAAATATTTTGTTTCAATAAACGTTTGAAACATTCTATTGACAATTTGCATAATTTTTGAATACTCCTGTTAAAAGAGGGGGTGATTTGATGACTTTTGGACCTAAAAAATACAATTTTCTATTTCGTATTTTTGTTGTTAATTCCCTGAAAAATATGTGCACATCACTGGAACTTCCCTTCAGGTCATTTTTTCTCTCTTGTGTTTGCATGACGCCCCCTTCTCCTTCCCCCTCCCCTGTTTTCAGGACAGAAAAAGTTGTCTGAAGGGCTATACTTGATGGGCTATACTTGAGAATGAGATAGCTGTCAGTTGAACTCAGTATGACCCTTCCTGGATTACACGGCACACCGTCAAAAGTTCAAAATATTACTTAAATATATTCACCTGATTTTCGCAGTTGATTGCTTCAAATATGGTCAAAATTGTCTCATTTTGGAGTTAAATTTCCAGTTTTCCAAATGTATCGGTGGTGATAGTACCATGTTATAGAAATTCTTTATTCTCTGTCTGAGGATTCTGCCACAAAGATTCTGAAAAAGAAAGAAAACATGTATTGGTTAAAAAAAAATGTATGTTTTTAAGGTTTTGTTACCTGCCATGTAGGTCTTCTTGTGGTTTGTTGACTTTTCAGGCAAGTATAGTATGCCACTTACTGTTCGCTTTGTTGGAGCCATCCATGCGGAGTCGTCTTCTTTTTTGTTATGATGGTTATGATGTATATTGTGACTTCTTTGTATCGATTGCAGCATCTGAAATGAAAGAGAGAGAGATGCAATCATCAAGGTCTTCAGCATAATGTATGACCTATTGTTTGTTCGATATCAGGCGGAGCTACATATAGGACTGAAAGATGAACTTTAGCTAGAGTACAGGTATTGAATACACAGCCTTTCTCTAAAAGTTTTATCATCACACCATGGCTTTTCTGGAAGAACAAAAAAGGCTAGAAAAGTTAAATACACCCAACCACCGGACCATATAATTATTTTATAACAATTTATTCATTAGCTGAATAAAAGAATGTCATGATTTAATGCTGGTAAAATAAGAAGAGTTAATTCTGGATCAACCTAGCTAGTCGTTGTTGTTCGTATCGCTAAATTAAATACTTGATTTAGTGTTACCTATCTTGAAATGTTGCACTCGAAAATGATGCAATCTCTTAAAATAAACAGCCCTGGGAAAATATTTTGTTTCAATAAACGTTTGAAACATTCTATTGATAATTTGCATAATTTTCGAATACTCCTGATAAAAGAGGGGGTGATTTGATGACTTTTGGACCTAAAAAATACAATTTACTATTTCGTATTTTTGTTGCTAATTCCCTGAAAAATATGTGCACATCACTGGAACTTCCCTTCAGAACATTTTTTCTCTCTTGTGTGTTGCATGACGCCCCCTTCCCCTTCCCACTCCCCTGTTTTCAGGACAGAAAAAGTTGTCTGAAGGGCTATACTTGACGGGCTATACTTGAGAAAGAGATAGCTGTCAGTTGAACTCAGTATGACCCTTCCTGGATTACACGGCACATCGTCAAAAGTTCAAAATATTACTTATAATATATTCACCTGATTTTCGCAGTTGATTGCTTCAAATATGGTCAAAATTGTCTCATTTTTGAGTTAAATTTCCAGTTTCCAAAGTGCATCGGTGGTGATAGTACCATGTTATAGAAATTCTTTATTCTCTGTCTGAGGATTCTGTCACAAACATTCTGAAAAAGAAAAAAAACATGTATTGGTTACAAAAAATGTATGTTTTTAAGGTTTTGTTACCTGTCATGTAGGTCTTCTTGTTGTTTGTTGAGTTTTCAGGCAAGTATAGTATGCCACTTACTGTTCGCTTTGTTGGAGCCATCCATGAGGAGTCGTCTTCTTTTTTGTTACGATGGTTATGATGTATATTGTGACTTCTTTGTATCGATTGCAGCATCTGAAATGAAAGAGAGAGAGATGCAATCATCAATGTCTTCAGCATAATGTATGACCTATTGTTTGTTCCATATCAGGCTGAGCTACATATAGGACTGAAAGATGAACTTTAGCTAGAGTACAGGTATTGAATACACAGCCTTTCTCTAAAAGTTTTATCATCACACCATGGCTTTTCTGGAAGAACAAAAAAGGCTAGAAAAGTTAAATACCACCAACCACCGGGCCATATATTTAATTTATAACAATTTATTCATTAGCTGAATAAAAGAATGCCATGATTTAATGCTGGTAAAATAAGAAGAGTTAATTCTGGATCAACCTAGCTAGTCGTTGTTGTTCATATTGCTAAACTAAAAACTTGATTTAGTGTTACCTATCTTGAAATGTTGCACTCGGAAATGATGCAATCTCTTAAAATAAACAGCCCTGGGAAAATATTTTGTTTCAATAAACGTTTGAAACATTCTATTGACAATTTGCATAATTTTTGAATACTCCTGTTAAAAGAGGGGGTGATTTGATGACTTTTGGACCTAAAAAATACAATTTTCTATTTCGTATTTTTGTTGTTAATTCCCTGAAAAATATGTGCACATCACTGGAACTTCCCTTCAGGTCATTTTTTCTCTCTTGTGTTTGCATGACGCCCCCTTCTCCTTCCCCCTCCCCTGTTTTCAGGACAGAAAAAGTTGTCTGAAGGGCTATACTTGATGGGCTATACTTGAGAATGAGATAGCTGTCAGTTGAACTCAGTATGACCCTTCCTGGATTACACGGCACACCGTCAAAAGTTCAAAATATTACTTAAATATATTCACCTGATTTTCGCAGTTGATTGCTTCAAATATGGTCAAAATTGTCTCATTTTGGAGTTAAATTTCCAGTTTTCCAAATGTATCGGTGGTGATAGTACCATGTTATAGAAATTCTTTATTCTCTGTCTGAGGATTCTGCCACAAAGATTCTGAAAAAGAAAGAAAACATGTATTGGTTAAAAAAAAATGTATGTTTTTAAGGTTTTGTTACCTGCCATGTAGGTCTTCTTGTGGTTTGTTGACTTTTCAGGCAAGTATAGTATGCCACTTACTGTTCGCTTTGTTGGAGCCATCCATGCGGAGTCGTCTTCTTTTTTGTTATGATGGTTATGATGTATATTGTGACTTCTTTGTATCGATTGCAGCATCTGAAATGAAAGAGAGAGAGATGCAATCATCAAGGTCTTCAGCATAATGTATGACCTATTGTTTGTTCGATATCAGGCGGAGCTACATATAGGACTGAAAGATGAACTTTAGCTAGAGTACAGGTATTGAATACACAGCCTTTCTCTAAAAGTTTTATCATCACACCATGGCTTTTCTGGAAGAACAAAAAAGGCTAGAAAAGTTAAATACACCCAACCACCGGACCATATAATTATTTTATAACAATTTATTCATTAGCTGAATAAAAGAATGCCATGATTTAATGCTGGTAAAATAAGAAGAGTTAATTCTGGATCAACCTAGCTAGTCGTTGTTGTTCGTATCGCTAAATTAAATACTTGATTTAGTGTTACCTATCTTGAAATGTTGCACTCGAAAATGATGCAATCTCTTAAAATAAACAGCCCTGGGAAAATATTTTGTTTCAATAAACATTTGAAACATTCTATTGACAATTTGCATAATTTTCGAATACTCCTGATAAAAGAGGGGGTGATTTGATGACTTTTGGACCTAAAAAATACAATTTACAATTTCGTATTTTTGTTGCTAATTCCCTGAAAAATATGTGCACATCACTGGAACTTCCCTACAGGTCATTTTTTCTCTCTTGTGTGTTGCATGACGCCCCCTTCCCCTTCTCACTCCCCTGTTTTCAGGACAGAAAAAGTTGTCTGAAGGGCTCTACTTGACGGGCTATACTTGAGAAAGAGATAGCTGTCAGTTGAACTCAGTATGACCCTTCCTGGATTACACGGCACACCGTCAAAAGTTCAAAATATTACTTAAATATATTCACCTGATTTTCGCAGTTGATTGCTTCAAGTATGGTCAAAATTGGCTCATTTTGGAGTTAAATTTCCAGTTTCCAAAGTGCATCGGTGGTGATAGTACCATGTTATAGAAATTCTTTATTCTCTGTCTGAGGATTCTGCCACAAACATTCTGAAAAAGAAAGAAAACATGTATTGGTTACGAAAAATGTATGTTTTAAAAGTTTTGTACCTGTCATGTAGGTCTTCTTGTGGTTTGTTGAGTTTTCAGGCAAGTATAGTATGCCACTTACTGTTCGCTTTGTTGGAGCCATCCATGAGGAGTCGTCTTCTTTTTTGTTACGATGGTTATGATGTATATTGTGACTTCTT
The DNA here is from genome assembly GCA_031216915.1 of Pictodentalium vernedei. Lineage (NCBI taxonomy): Eukaryota > Metazoa > Mollusca > Scaphopoda > Dentaliida > Dentaliidae > Pictodentalium > Pictodentalium vernedei. The sequence goes on along the minus strand of CM062295.1, from coordinate 292,839,694 downwards.
AGTATCGATTGCGGCATCTGAAATGAAAGAGAGAGAGATGCAATCATCAATGTCTTCAGCATAATGTATGACCTATTGTTTGTTCAATATCAGGCTGAGCTACATATAGGACTGAAAGATGAACTTTAGCTAGAGTACAGGTATTGAATACACAGCCTTTCTCTAAAAGTTTTATCATCACACCATGGCTTTTCTGGAAGAACAAAAAAGGCTAGAAAAGTTAAATACACCCAACCACCGGGCCATATAATTATTTTATAACAATTCATTCATTAGCTGAATAAAAGAATGCCATGATTTAATGCTGGTAAAATAAGAAGAGTTAATTCTGGATCAACCTAGCTAGTCGTTGTTGTTCGTATCGCTAAACTAAATACTTGATTTAGTGTTACCTATCTTGAAATGTTGCACTCGAAAATGATGCAATCTCTTAAAATAAACAGCCCTGGGAAAATATTTTGTTTCAATAAACGTTTGAAACATTCTATTGACAATTTGCATAATTTTTGAATACTCCTGTTAAAAGAGGGGGTGATTTGATGACTTTTGGACCTAAAAAATACAATTTTCTATTTCGTATTTTTGTTGTTAATTCCCTGAAAAATATGTGCACATCACTGGAACTTCCCTTCAGGTCATTTTTTCTCTCTTGTGTTTGCATGACGCCCCCTTCTCCTTCCCCCTCCCCTGTTTTCAGGACAGAAAAAGTTGTCTGAAGGGCTATACTTGATGGGCTATACTTGAGAATGAGATAGCTGTCAGTTGAACTCAGTATGACCCTTCCTGGATTACACGGCACACCGTCAAAAGTTCAAAATATTACTTAAATATATTCACCTGATTTTCGCAGTTGATTGCTTCAAATATGGTCAAAATTGTCTCATTTTGGAGTTAAATTTCCAGTTTTCCAAATGTATCGGTGGTGATAGTACCATGTTATAGAAATTCTTTATTCTCTGTCTGAGGATTCTGCCACAAAGATTCTGAAAAAGAAAGAAAACATGTATTGGTTAAAAAAAAATGTATGTTTTTAAGGTTTTGTTACCTGCCATGTAGGTCTTCTTGTGGTTTGTTGACTTTTCAGGCAAGTATAGTATGCCACTTACTGTTCGCTTTGTTGGAGCCATCCATGCGGAGTCGTCTTCTTTTTTGTTATGATGGTTATGATGTATATTGTGACTTCTTTGTATCGATTGCAGCATCTGAAATGAAAGAGAGAGAGATGCAATCATCAAGGTCTTCAGCATAATGTATGACCTATTGTTTGTTCGATATCAGGCGGAGCTACATATAGGACTGAAAGATGAACTTTAGCTAGAGTACAGGTATTGAATACACAGCCTTTCTCTAAAAGTTTTATCATCACACCATGGCTTTTCTGGAAGAACAAAAAAGGCTAGAAAAGTTAAATACACCCAACCACCGGACCATATAATTATTTTATAACAATTTATTCATTAGCTGAATAAAAGAATGTCATGATTTAATGCTGGTAAAATAAGAAGAGTTAATTCTGGATCAACCTAGCTAGTCGTTGTTGTTCGTATCGCTAAATTAAATACTTGATTTAGTGTTACCTATCTTGAAATGTTGCACTCGAAAATGATGCAATCTCTTAAAATAAACAGCCCTGGGAAAATATTTTGTTTCAATAAACGTTTGAAACATTCTATTGATAATTTGCATAATTTTCGAATACTCCTGATAAAAGAGGGGGTGATTTGATGACTTTTGGACCTAAAAAATACAATTTACTATTTCGTATTTTTGTTGCTAATTCCCTGAAAAATATGTGCACATCACTGGAACTTCCCTTCAGAACATTTTTTCTCTCTTGTGTGTTGCATGACGCCCCCTTCCCCTTCCCACTCCCCTGTTTTCAGGACAGAAAGAGTTGTCTGAAGGGCTATACTTGACGGGCTATACTTGAGAAAGAGATAGCTGTCAGTTGAACTCAGTATGACCCTTCCTGGATTACACGGCACATCGTCAAAAGTTCAAAATATTACTTATAATATATTCACCTGATTTTCGCAGTTGATTGCTTCAAATATGGTCAAAATTGTCTCATTTTTGAGTTAAATTTCCAGTTTCCAAAGTGCATCGGTGGTGATAGTACCATGTTATAGAAATTCTTTATTCTCTGTCTGAGGATTCTGTCACAAACATTCTGAAAAAGAAAAAAAACATGTATTGGTCACAAAAAATGTATGTTTTTAAGGTTTTGTTACCTGTCATGTAGGTCTTCTTGTTGTTTGTTGAGTTTTCAGGCAAGTATAGTATGCCACTTACTGTTCGCTTTGTTGGAGCCATCCATGAGGAGTCGTCTTCTTTTTTGTTACGATGGTTATGATGTATATTGTGACTTCTTTGTATCGATTGCAGCATCTGAAATGAAAGAGAGAGAGATGCAATCATCAATGTCTTCAGCATAATGTATGACCTATTGTTTGTTCCATATCAGGCTGAGCTACATATAGGACTGAAAGATGAACTTTAGCTAGAGTACAGGTATTGAATACACAGCCTTTCTCTAAAAGTTTTATCATCACACCATGGCTTTTCTGGAAGAACAAAAAAGGCTAGAAAAGTTAAATACCACCAACCACCGGGCCATATATTTAATTTATAACAATTTATTCATTAGCTGAATAAAAGAATGCCATGATTTAATGCTGGTAAAATAAGAAGAGTTAATTCTGGATCAACCTAGCTAGTCGTTGTTGTTCATATCGCTAAACTAAAAACTTGATTTAGTGTTACCTATCTTGAAATGTTGCACTCGGAAATGATGCAATCTCTTAAAATAAACAGCCCTGGGAAAATATTTTGTTTCAATAAACGTTTGAAACATTCTATTGACAATTTGCATAATTTTTGAATACTCCTGTTAAAAGAGGGGGTGATTTGATGACTTTTGGACCTAAAAAATACAATTTTCTATTTCGTATTTTTGTTGTTAATTCCCTGAAAAATATGTGCACATCACTGGAACTTCCCTTCAGGTCATTTTTTCTCTCTTGTGTTTGCATGACGCCCCCTTCTCCTTCCCCCTCCCCTGTTTTCAGGACAGAAAAAGTTGTCTGAAGGGCTATACTTGATGGGCTATACTTGAGAATGAGATAGCTGTCAGTTGAACTCAGTATGACCCTTCCTGGATTACACGGCACACCGTCAAAAGTTCAAAATATTACTTAAATATATTCACCTGATTTTCGCAGTTGATTGCTTCAAATATGGTCAAAATTGTCTCATTTTGGAGTTAAATTTCCAGTTTTCCAAATGTATCGGTGGTGATAGTACCATGTTATAGAAATTCTTTATTCTCTGTCTGAGGATTCTGCCACAAAGATTCTGAAAAAGAAAGAAAACATGTATTGGTTAAAAAAAAATGTATGTTTTTAAGGTTTTGTTACCTGCCATGTAGGTCTTCTTGTGGTTTGTTGACTTTTCAGGCAAGTATAGTATGCCACTTACTGTTCGCTTTGTTGGAGCCATCCATGCGGAGTCGTCTTCTTTTTTGTTATGATGGTTATGATGTATATTGTGACTTCTTTGTATCGATTGCAGCATCTGAAATGAAAGAGAGAGAGATGCAATCATCAAGGTCTTCAGCATAATGTATGACCTATTGTTTGTTCGATATCAGGCGGAGCTACATATAGGACTGAAAGATGAACTTTAGCTAGAGTACAGGTATTGAATACACAGCCTTTCTCTAAAAGTTTTATCATCACACCATGGCTTTTCTGGAAGAACAAAAAAGGCTAGAAAAGTTAAATACACCCAACCACCGGACCATATAATTATTTTATAACAATTTATTCATTAGCTGAATAAAAGAATGCCATGATTTAATGCTGGTAAAATAAGAAGAGTTAATTCTGGATCAACCTAGCTAGTCGTTGTTGTTCGTATCGCTAAATTAAATACTTGATTTAGTGTTACCTATCTTGAAATGTTGCACTCGAAAATGATGCAATCTCTTAAAATAAACAGCCCTGGGAAAATATTTTGTTTCAATAAACATTTGAAACATTCTATTGACAATTTGCATAATTTTCGAATACTCCTGATAAAAGAGGGGGTGATTTGATGACTTTTGGACCTAAAAAATACAATTTACAATTTCGTATTTTTGTTGCTAATTCCCTGAAAAATATGTGCACATCACTGGAACTTCCCTACAGGTCATTTTTTCTCTCTTGTGTGTTGCATGACGCCCCCTTCCCCTTCTCACTCCCCTGTTTTCAGGACAGAAAAAGTTGTCTGAAGGGCTCTACTTGACGGGCTATACTTGAGAAAGAGATAGCTGTCAGTTGAACTCAGTATGACCCTTCCTGGATTACACGGCACACCGTCAAAAGTTCAAAATATTACTTAAATATATTCACCTGATTTTCGCAGTTGATTGCTTCAAGTATGGTCAAAATTGGCTCATTTTGGAGTTAAATTTCCAGTTTCCAAAGTGCATCGGTGGTGATAGTACCATGTTATAGAAATTCTTTATTCTCTGTCTGAGGATTCTGCCACAAACATTCTGAAAAAGAAAGAAAACATGTATTGGTTACGAAAAATGTATGTTTTTAAAGTTTTGTACCTGTCATGTAGGTCTTCTTGTGGTTTGTTGAGTTTTCAGGCAAGTATAGTATGCCACTTACTGTTCGCTTTGTTGGAGCCATCCATGAGGAGTCGTCTTCTTTTTTGTTACGATGGTTATGATGTATATTGTGACTTCTTAGTATCGATTGCGGCATCTGAAATGAAAGAGAGAGAGATGCAATCATCAATGTCTTCAGCATAATGTATGACCTATTGTTTGTTCAATATCAGGCTGAGCTACATATAGGACTGAAAGATGAACTTTAGCTAGAGTACAGGTATTGAATACACAGCCTTTCTCTAAATGTTTTATCATCACACCATGGCTTTTCTGGAAGAACAAAAAAGGCTAGAAAAGTTAAATACACCCAACCACCGGGCCATATAATTATTTTATAACAATTCATTCATTAGCTGAATAAAAGAATGCCATGATTTAATGCTGGTAAAATAAGAAGAGTTAATTCTGGATCAACCTAGCTAGTCGTTGTTGTTCGTATCGCTAAACTAAATACTTGATTTAGTGTTACCTATCTTGAAATGTTGCACTCGAAAATGATGCAATCTCTTAAAATAAACAGCCCTGGGAAAATATTTTGTTTCAATAAACGTTTGAAACATTCTATTGACAATTTGCATAATTTTTGAATACTCCTGTTAAAAGAGGGGGTGATTTGATGACTTTTGGACCTAAAAAATACAATTTTCTATTTCGTATTTTTGTTGTTAATTCCCTGAAAAATATGTGCACATCACTGGAACTTCCCTTCAGGTCATTTTTTCTCTCTTGTGTTTGCATGACGCCCCCTTCTCCTTCCCCCTCCCCTGTTTTCAGGACAGAAAAAGTTGTCTGAAGGGCTATACTTGATGGGCTATACTTGAGAATGAGATAGCTGTCAGTTGAACTCAGTATGACCCTTCCTGGATTACACGGCACACCGTCAAAAGTTCAAAATATTACTTAAATATATTCACCTGATTTTCGCAGTTGATTGCTTCAAATATGGTCAAAATTGTCTCATTTTGGAGTTAAATTTCCAGTTTTCCAAATGTATCGGTGGTGATAGTACCATGTTATAGAAATTCTTTATTCTCTGTCTGAGGATTCTGCCACAAAGATTCTGAAAAAGAAAGAAAACATGTATTGGTTAAAAAAAAATGTATGTTTTTAAGGTTTTGTTACCTGCCATGTAGGTCTTCTTGTGGTTTGTTGACTTTTCAGGCAAGTATAGTATGCCACTTACTGTTCGCTTTGTTGGAGCCATCCATGCGGAGTCGTCTTCTTTTTTGTTATGATGGTTATGATGTATATTGTGACTTCTTTGTATCGATTGCAGCATCTGAAATGAAAGAGAGAGAGATGCAATCATCAAGGTCTTCAGCATAATGTATGACCTATTGTTTGTTCGATATCAGGCGGAGCTACATATAGGACTGAAAGATGAACTTTAGCTAGAGTACAGGTATTGAATACACAGCCTTTCTCTAAAAGTTTTATCATCACACCATGGCTTTTCTGGAAGAACAAAAAAGGCTAGAAAAGTTAAATACACCCAACCACCGGACCATATAATTATTTTATAACAATTTATTCATTAGCTGAATAAAAGAATGTCATGATTTAATGCTGGTAAAATAAGAAGAGTTAATTCTGGATCAACCTAGCTAGTCGTTGTTGTTCGTATCGCTAAATTAAATACTTGATTTAGTGTTACCTATCTTGAAATGTTGCACTCGAAAATGATGCAATCTCTTAAAATAAACAGCCCTGGGAAAATATTTTGTTTCAATAAACGTTTGAAACATTCTATTGATAATTTGCATAATTTTCGAATACTCCTGATAAAAGAGGGGGTGATTTGATGACTTTTGGACCTAAAAAATACAATTTACTATTTCGTATTTTTGTTGCTAATTCCCTGAAAAATATGTGCACATCACTGGAACTTCCCTTCAGAACATTTTTTCTCTCTTGTGTGTTGCATGACGCCCCCTTCCCCTTCCCACTCCCCTGTTTTCAGGACAGAAAAAGTTGTCTGAAGGGCTATACTTGACGGGCTATACTTGAGAAAGAGATAGCTGTCAGTTGAACTCAGTATGACCCTTCCTGGATTACACGGCACATCGTCAAAAGTTCAAAATATTACTTATAATATATTCACCTGATTTTCGCAGTTGATTGCTTCAAATATGGTCAAAATTGTCTCATTTTTGAGTTAAATTTCCAGTTTCCAAAGTGCATCGGTGGTGATAGTACCATGTTATAGAAATTCTTTATTCTCTGTCTGAGGATTCTGTCACAAACATTCTGAAAAAGAAAAAAAACATGTATTGGTTACAAAAAATGTATGTTTTTAAGGTTTTGTTACCTGTCATGTAGGTCTTCTTGTTGTTTGTTGAGTTTTCAGGCAAGTATAGTATGCCACTTACTGTTCGCTTTGTTGGAGCCATCCATGAGGAGTCGTCTTCTTTTTTGTTACGATGGTTATGATGTATATTGTGACTTCTTTGTATCGATTGCAGCATCTGAAATGAAAGAGAGAGAGATGCAATCATCAATGTCTTCAGCATAATGTATGACCTATTGTTTGTTCCATATCAGGCTGAGCTACATATAGGACTGAAAGATGAACTTTAGCTAGAGTACAGGTATTGAATACACAGCGTTTCTCTAAAAGTTTTATCATCACACCATGGCTTTTCTGGAAGAACAAAAAAGGCTAGAAAAGTTAAATACCACCAACCACCGGGCCATATATTTAATTTATAACAATTTATTCATTAGCTGAATAAAAGAATGCCATGATTTAATGCTGGTAAAATAAGAAGAGTTAATTCTGGATCAACCTAGCTAGTCGTTGTTGTTCATATCGCTAAACTAAAAACTTGATTTAGTGTTACCTATCTTGAAATGTTGCACTCGGAAATGATGCAATCTCTTAAAATAAACAGCCCTGGGAAAATATTTTGTTTCAATAAACGTTTGAAACATTCTATTGACAATTTGCATAATTTTTGAATACTCCTGTTAAAAGAGGGGGTGATTTGATGACTTTTGGACCTAAAAAATACAATTTTCTATTTCGTATTTTTGTTGTTAATTCCCTGAAAAATATGTGCACATCACTGGAACTTCCCTTCAGGTCATTTTTTCTCTCTTGTGTTTGCATGACGCCCCCTTCTCCTTCCCCCTCCCCTGTTTTCAGGACAGAAAAAGTTGTCTGAAGGGCTATACTTGATGGGCTATACTTGAGAATGAGATAGCTGTCAGTTGAACTCAGTATGACCCTTCCTGGATTACACGGCACACCGTCAAAAGTTCAAAATATTACTTAAATATATTCACCTGATTTTCGCAGTTGATTGCTTCAAATATGGTCAAAATTGTCTCATTTTGGAGTTAAATTTCCAGTTTTCCAAATGTATCGGTGGTGATAGTACCATGTTATAGAAATTCTTTATTCTCTGTCTGAGGATTCTGCCACAAAGATTCTGAAAAAGAAAGAAAACATGTATTGGTTAAAAAAAAATGTATGTTTTTAAGGTTTTGTTACCTGCCATGTAGGTCTTCTTGTGGTTTGTTGACTTTTCAGGCAAGTATAGTATGCCACTTACTGTTCGCTTTGTTGGAGCCATCCATGCGGAGTCGTCTTCTTTTTTGTTATGATGGTTATGATCTATATTGTGACTTCTTTGTATCGATTGCAGCATCTGAAATGAAAGAGAGAGAGATGCAATCATCAAGGTCTTCAGCATAATGTATGACCTATTGTTTGTTCGATATCAGGCGGAGCTACATATAGGACTGAAAGATGAACTTTAGCTAGAGTACAGGTATTGAATACACAGCCTTTCTCTAAAAGTTTTATCATCACACCATGGCTTTTCTGGAAGAACAAAAAAGGCTAGAAAAGTTAAATACACCCAACCACCGGACCATATAATTATTTTATAACAATTTATTCATTAGCTGAATAAAAGAATGCCATGATTTAATGCTGGTAAAATAAGAAGAGTTAATTCTGGATCAACCTAGCTAGTCGTTGTTGTTCGTATCGCTAAATTAAATACTTGATTTAGTGTTACCTATCTTGAAATGTTGCACTCGAAAATGATGCAATCTCTTAAAATAAACAGCCCTGGGAAAATATTTTGTTTCAATAAACATTTGAAACATTCTATTGACAATTTGCATAATTTTCGAATACTCCTGATAAAAGAGGGGGTGATTTGATGACTTTTGGACCTAAAAAATACAATTTACAATTTCGTATTTTTGTTGCTAATTCCCTGAAAAATATGTGCACATCACTGGAACTTCCCTACAGGTCATTTTTTCTCTCTTGTGTGTTGCATGACGCCCCCTTCCCCTTCTCACTCCCCTGTTTTCAGGACAGAAAAAGTTGTCTGAAGGGCTCTACTTGACGGGCTATACTTGAGAAAGAGATAGCTGTCAGTTGAACTCAGTATGACCCTTCCTGGATTACACGGCACACCGTCAAAAGTTCAAAATATTACTTAAATATATTCACCTGATTTTCGCAGTTGATTGCTTCAAGTATGGTCAAAATTGGCTCATTTTGGAGTTAAATTTCCAGTTTCCAAAGTGCATCGGTGGTGATAGTACCATGTTATAGAAATTCTTTATTCTCTGTCTGAGGATTCTGCCACAAACATTCTGAAAAAGAAAGAAAACATGTATTGGTTACGAAAAATGTATGTTTTTAAAGTTTTGTACCTGTCATGTAGGTCTTCTTGTGGTTTGTTGAGTTTTCAGGCAAGTATAGTATGCCACTTACTGTTCGCTTTGTTGGAGCCATCCATGAGGAGTCGTCTTCTTTTTTGTTACGATGGTTATGATGTATATTGTGACTTCTTAGTATCGATTGCGGCATCTGAAATGAAAGAGAGAGAGATGCAATCATCAATGTCTTCAGCATAATGTATGACCTATTGTTTGTTCAATATCAGGCTGAGCTACATATAGGACTGAAAGATGAACTTTAGCTAGAGTACAGGTATTGAATACACAGCCTTTCTCTAAAAGTTTTATCATCACACCATGGCTTTTCTGGAAGAACAAAAAAGGCTAGAAAAGTTAAATACACCCAACCACCGGGCCATATAATTATTTTATAACAATTCATTCATTAGCTGAATAAAAGAATGCCATGATTTAATGCTGGTAAAATAAGAAGAGTTAATTCTGGATCAACCTAGCTAGTCGTTGTTGTTCGTATCGCTAAACTAAATACTTGATTTAGTGTTACCTATCTTGAAATGTTGCACTCGAAAATGATGCAATCTCTTAAAATAAACAGCCCTGGGAAAATATTTTGTTTCAATAAACGTTTGAAACATTCTATTGACAATTTGCATAATTTTTGAATACTCCTGTTAAAAGAGGGGGTGATTTGATGACTTTTGGACCTAAAAAATACAATTTTCTATTTCGTATTTTTGTTGTTAATTCCCTGAAAAATATGTGCACATCACTGGAACTTCCCTTCAGGTCATTTTTTCTCTCTTGTGTTTGCATGACGCCCCCTTCTCCTTCCCCCTCCCCTGTTTTCAGGACAGAAAAAGTTGTCTGAAGGGCTATACTTGATGGGCTATACTTGAGAATGAGATAGCTGTCAGTTGAACTCAGTATGACCCTTCCTGGATTACACGGCACACCGTCAAAAGTTCAAAATATTACTTAAATATATTCACCTGATTTTCGCAGTTGATTGCTTCAAATATGGTCAAAATTGTCTCATTTTGGAGTTAAATTTCCAGTTTTCCAAATGTATCGGTGGTGATAGTACCATGTTATAGAAATTCTTTATTCTCTGTCTGAGGATTCTGCCACAAAGATTCTGAAAAAGAAAGAAAACATGTATTGGTTAAAAAAAAATGTATGTTTTTAAGGTTTTGTTACCTGCCATGTAGGTCTTCTTGTGGTTTGTTGACTTTTCAGGCAAGTATAGTATGCCACTTACTGTTCGCTTTGTTGGAGCCATCCATGCGGAGTCGTCTTCTTTTTTGTTATGATGGTTATGATGTATATTGTGACTTCTTTGTATCGATTGCAGCATCTGAAATGAAAGAGAGAGAGATGCAATCATCAAGGTCTTCAGCATAATGTATGACCTATTGTTTGTTCGATATCAGGCGGAGCTACATATAGGACTGAAAGATGAACTTTAGCTAGAGTACAGGTATTGAATACACAGCCTTTCTCTAAAAGTTTTATCATCACACCATGGCTTTTCTGGAAGAACAAAAAAGGCTAGAAAAGTTAAATACACCCAACCACCGGACCATATAATTATTTTATAACAATTTATTCATTAGCTGAATAAAAGAATGTCATGATTTAATGCTGGTAAAATAAGAAGAGTTAATTCTGGATCAACCTAGCTAGTCGTTGTTGTTCGTATCGCTAAATTAAATACTTGATTTAGTGTTACCTATCTTGAAATGTTGCACTCGAAAATGATGCAATCTCTTAAAATAAACAGCCCTGGGAAAATATTTTGTTTCAATAAACGTTTGAAACATTCTATTGATAATTTGCATAATTTTCGAATACTCCTGATAAAAGAGGGGGTGATTTGATGACTTTTGGACCTAAAAAATACAATTTACTATTTCGTATTTTTGTTGCTAATTCCCTGAAAAATATGTGCACATCACTGGAACTTCCCTTCAGAACATTTTTTCTCTCTTGTGTGTTGCATGACGCCCCCTTCCCCTTCCCACTCCCCTGTTTTCAGGACAGAAAAAGTTGTCTGAAGGGCTATACTTGACGGGCTATACTTGAGAAAGAGATAGCTGTCAGTTGAACTCAGTATGACCCTTCCTGGATTACACGGCACATCGTCAAAAGTACAAAATATTACTTATAATATATTCACCTGATTTTCGCAGTTGATTGCTTCAAATATGGTCAAAATTGTCTCATTTTTGAGTTAAATTTCCAGTTTCCAAAGTGCATCGGTGGTGATAGTACCATGTTATAGAAATTCTTTATTCTCTGTCTGAGGATTCTGTCACAAACATTCTGAAAAAGAAAAAAAACATGTATTGGTTACAAAAAATGTATGTTTTTAAGGTTTTGTTACCTGTCATGTAGGTCTTCTTGTTGTTTGTTGAGTTTTCAGGCAAGTATAGTATGCCACTTACTGTTCGCTTTGTTGGAGCCATCCATGAGGAGTCGTCTTCTTTTTTGTTACGATGGTTATGATGTATATTGTGACTTCTTTGTATCGATTGCAGCATCTGAAATGAAAGAGAGAGAGATGCAATCATCAATGTCTTCAGCATAATGTATGACCTATTGTTTGTTCCATATCAGGCTGAGCTACATATAGGACTGAAAGATGAACTTTAGCTAGAGTACAGGTATTGAATACACAGCCTTTCTCTAAAAGTTTTATCATCACACCATGGCTTTTCTGGAAGAACAAAAAAGGCTAGAAAAGTTAAATACCACCAACCACCGGGCCATATATTTAATTTATAACAATTTATTCATTAGCTGAATAAAAGAATGCCATGATTTAATGCTGGTAAAATAAGAAGAGTTAATTCTGGATCAACCTAGCTAGTCGTTGTTGTTCATATCGCTAAACTAAAAACTTGATTTAGTGTTACCTATCTTGAAATGTTGCACTCGGAAATGATGCAATCTCTTAAAATAAACAGCCCTGGGAAAATATTTTGTTTCAATAAACGTTTGAAACATTCTATTGACAATTTGCATAATTTTTGAATACTCCTGTTAAAAGAGGGGGTGATTTGATGACTTTTGGACCTAAAAAATACAATTTTCTATTTCGTATTTTTGTTGTTAATTCCCTGAAAAATATGTGCACATCACTGGAACTTCCCTTCAGGTCATTTTTTCTCTCTTGTGTTTGCATGACGCCCCCTTCTCCTTCCCCCTCCCCTGTTTTCAGGACAGAAAAAGTTGTCTGAAGGGCTATACTTGATGGGCTATACTTGAGAATGAGATAGCTGTCAGTTGAACTCAGTATGACCCTTCCTGGATTACACGGCACACCGTCAAAAGTTCAAAATATTACTTAAATATATTCACCTGATTCTCGCAGTTGATTGCTTCAAATATGGTCAAAATTGTCTCATTTTGGAGTTAAATTTCCAGTTTTCCAAATGTATCGGTGGTGATAGTACCATGTTATAGAAATTCTTTATTCTCTGTCTGAGGATTCTGCCACAAAGATTCTGAAAAAGAAAGAAAACATGTATTGGTTAAAAAAAAATGTATGTTTTTAAGGTTTTGTTACCTGCCATGTAGGTCTTCTTGTGGTTTGTTGACTTTTCAGGCAAGTATAGTATGCCACTTACTGTTCGCTTTGTTGGAGCCATCCATGCGGAGTCGTCTTCTTTTTTGTTATGATGGTTATGATGTATATTGTGACTTCTTTGTATCGATTGCAGCATCTGAAATGAAAGAGAGAGAGATGCAATCATCAAGGTCTTCAGCATAATGTATGACCTATTGTTTGTTCGATATCAGGCGGAGCTACATATAGGACTGAAAGATGAACTTTAGCTAGAGTACAGGTATTGAATACACAGCCTTTCTCTAAAAGTTTTATCATCACACCATGGCTTTTCTGGAAGAACAAAAAAGGCTAGAAAAGTTAAATACACCCAACCACCGGACCATATAATTATTTTATAACAATTTATTCATTAGCTGAATAAAAGAATGCCATGATTTAATGCTGGTAAAATAAGAAGAGTTAATTCTGGATCAACCTAGCTAGTCGTTGTTGTTCGTATCGCTAAATTAAATACTTGATTTAGTGTTACCTATCTTGAAATGTTGCACTCGAAAATGATGCAATCTCTTAAAATAAACAGCCCTGGGAAAATATTTTGTTTCAATAAACATTTGAAACATTCTATTGACAATTTGCATAATTTTCGAATACTCCTGATAAAAGAGGGGGTGATTTGATGACTTTTGGACCTAAAAAATACAATTTACAATTTCGTATTTTTGTTGCTAATTCCCTGAAAAATATGTGCACATCACTGGAACTTCCCTACAGGTCATTTTTTCTCTCTTGTGTGTTGCATGACGCCCCCTTCCCCTTCTCACTCCCCTGTTTTCAGGACAGAAAAAGTTGTCTGAAGGGCTCTACTTGACGGGCTATACTTGAGAAAGAGATAGCTGTCAGTTGAACTCAGTATGACCCTTCCTGGATTACACGGCACACCGTCAAAAGTTCAAAATATTACTTAAATATATTCACCTGATTTTCGCAGTTGATTGCTTCAAGTATGGTCAAAATTGGCTCATTTTGGAGTTAAATTTCCAGTTTCCAAAGTGCATCGGTGGTGATAGTACCATGTTATAGAAATTCTTTATTCTCTGTCTGAGGATTCTGCCACAAACATTCTGAAAAAGAAAGAAAACATGTATTGGTTACGAAAAATGTATGTTTTTAAAGTTTTGTACCTGTCATGTAGGTCTTCTTGTGGTTTGTTGAGTTTTCAGGCAAGTATAGTATGCCACTTACTGTTCGCTTTGTTGGAGCCATCCATGAGGAGTCGTCTTCTTTTTTGTTACGATGGTTATGATGTATATTGTGACTTCTTAGTATCGATTGCGGCATCTGAAATGAAAGAGAGAGAGATGCAATCATCAATGTCTTCAGCATAATGTATGACCTATTGTTTGTTCAATATCAGGCTGAGCTACATATAGGACTGAAAGATGAACTTTAGCTAGAGTACAGGTATTGAATACACAGCCTTTCTCTAAAAGTTTTATCATCACACCATGGCTTTTCTGGAAGAACAAAAAAGGCTAGAAAAGTTAAATACACCCAACCACCGGGCCATATAATTATTTTATAACAATTCATTCATTAGCTGAATAAAAGAATGCCATGATTTAATGCTGGTAAAATAAGAAGAGTTAATTCTGGATCAACCTAGCTAGTCGTTGTTGTTCGTATCGCTAAACTAAATACTTGATTTAGTGTTACCTATCTTGAAATGTTGCACTCGAAAATGATGCAATCTCTTAAAATAAACAGCCCTGGGAAAATATTTTGTTTCAATAAACGTTTGAAACATTCTATTGACAATTTGCATAATTTTTGAATACTCCTGTTAAAAGAGGGGGTGATTTGATGACTTTTGGACCTAAAAAATACAATTTTCTATTTCGTATTTTTGTTGTTAATTCCCTGAAAAATATGTGCACATCACTGGAACTTCCCTTCAGGTCATTTTTTCTCTCTTGTGTTTGCATGACGCCCCCTTCTCCTTCCCCCTCCCCTGTTTTCAGGACAGAAAAAGTTGTCTGAAGGGCTATACTTGATGGGCTATACTTGAGAATGAGATAGCTGTCAGTTGAACTCAGTATGACCCTTCCTGGATTACACGGCACACCGTCAAAAGTTCAAAATATTACTTAAATATATTCACCTGATTTTCGCAGTTGATTGCTTCAAATATGGTCAAAATTGTCTCATTTTGGAGTTAAATTTCCAGTTTTCCAAATGTATCGGTGGTGATAGTACCATGTTATAGAAATTCTTTATTCTCTGTCTGAGGATTCTGCCACAAAGATTCTGAAAAAGAAAGAAAACATGTATTGGTTAAAAAAAAATGTATGTTTTTAAGGTTTTGTTACCTGCCATGTAGGTCTTCTTGTGGTTTGTTGACTTTTCAGGCAAGTATAGTATGCCACTTACTGTTCGCTTTGTTGGAGCCATCCATGCGGAGTCGTCTTCTTTTTTGTTATGATGGTTATGATGTATATTGTGACTTCTTTGTATCGATTGCAGCATCTGAAATGAAAGAGAGAGAGATGCAATCATCAAGGTCTTCAGCATAATGTATGACCTATTGTTTGTTCGATATCAGGCGGAGCTACATATAGGACTGAAAGATGAACTTTAGCTAGAGTACAGGTATTGAATACACAGCCTTTCTCTAAAAGTTTTATCATCACACCATGGCTTTTCTGGAAGAACAAAAAAGGCTAGAAAAGTTAAATACACCCAACCACCGGACCATATAATTATTTTATAACAATTTATTCATTAGCTGAATAAAAGAATGTCATGATTTAATGCTGGTAAAATAAGAAGAGTTAATTCTGGATCAACCTAGCTAGTCGTTGTTGTTCGTATCGCTAAATTAAATACTTGATTTAGTGTTACCTATCTTGAAATGTTGCACTCGAAAATGATGCAATCTCTTAAAATAAACAGCCCTGGGAAAATATTTTGTTTCAATAAACGTTTGAAACATTCTATTGATAATTTGCATAATTTTCGAATACTCCTGATAAAAGAGGGGGTGATTTGATGACTTTTGGACCTAAAAAATACAATTTACTATTTCGTATTTTTGTTGCTAATTCCCTGAAAAATATGTGCACATCACTGGAACTTCCCTTCAGAACATTTTTTCTCTCTTGTGTGTTGCATGACGCCCCCTTCCCCTTCCCACTCCCCTGTTTTCAGGACAGAAAAAGTTGTCTGAAGGGCTATACTTGACGGGCTATACTTGAGAAAGAGATAGCTGTCAGTTGAACTCAGTATGACCCTTCCTGGATTACACGGCACATCGTCAAAAGTACAAAATATTACTTATAATATATTCACCTGATTTTCGCAGTTGATTGCTTCAAATATGGTCAAAATTGTCTCATTTTTGAGTTAAATTTCCAGTTTCCAAAGTGCATCGGTGGTGATAGTACCATGTTATAGAAATTCTTTATTCTCTGTCTGAGGATTCTGTCACAAACATTCTGAAAAAGAAAAAAAACATGTATTGGTTACAAAAAATGTATGTTTTTAAGGTTTTGTTACCTGTCATGTAGGTCTTCTTGTTGTTTGTTGAGTTTTCAGGCAAGTATAGTATGCCACTTACTGTTCGCTTTGTTGGAGCCATCCATGAGGAGTCGTCTTCTTTTTTGTTACGATGGTTATGATGTATATTGTGACTTCTTTGTATCGATTGCAGCATCTGAAATGAAAGAGAGAGAGATGCAATCATCAATGTCTTCAGCATAATGTATGACCTATTGTTTGTTCCATATCAGGCTGAGCTACATATAGGACTGAAAGATGAACTTTAGCTAGAGTACAGGTATTGAATACACAGCCTTTCTCTAAAAGTTTTATCATCACACCATGGCTTTTCTGGAAGAACAAAAAAGGCTAGAAAAGTTAAATACCACCAACCACCGGGCCATATATTTAATTTATAACAATTTATTCATTAGCTGAATAAAAGAATGCCATGATTTAATGCTGGTAAAATAAGAAGAGTTAATTCTGGATCAACCTAGCTAGTCGTTGTTGTTCATATCGCTAAACTAAAAACTTGATTTAGTGTTACCTATCTTGAAATGTTGCACTCGGAAATGATGCAATCTCTTAAAATAAACAGCCCTGGGAAAATATTTTGTTTCAATAAACGTTTGAAACATTCTATTGACAATTTGCATAATTTTTGAATACTCCTGTTAAAAGAGGGGGTGATTTGATGACTTTTGGACCTAAAAAATACAATTTTCTATTTCGTATTTTTGTTGTTAATTCCCTGAAAAATATGTGCACATCACTGGAACTTCCCTTCAGGTCATTCTTTCTCTCTTGTGTTTGCATGACGCCCCCTTCTCCTTCCCCCTCCCCTGTTTTCAGGACAGAAAAAGTTGTCTGAAGGGCTATACTTGATGGGCTATACTTGAGAATGAGATAGCTGTCAGTTGAACTCAGTATGACCCTTCCTGGATTACACGGCACACCGTCAAAAGTTCAAAATATTACTTAAATATATTCACCTGATTTTCGCAGTTGATTGCTTCAAATATGGTCAAAATTGTCTCATTTTGGAGTTAAATTTCCAGTTTTCCAAATGTATCGGTGGTGATAGTACCATGTTATAGAAATTCTTTATTCTCTGTCTGAGGATTCTGCCACAAAGATTCTGAAAAAGAAAGAAAACATGTATTGGTTAAAAAAAAATGTATGTTTTTAAGGTTTTGTTACCTGCCATGTAGGTCTTCTTGTGGTTTGTTGACTTTTCAGGCAAGTATAGTATGCCACTTACTGTTCGCTTTGTTGGAGCCATCCATGCGGAGTCGTCTTCTTTTTTGTTATGATGGTTATGATGTATATTGTGACTTCTTTGTATCGATTGCAGCATCTGAAATGAAAGAGAGAGAGATGCAATCATCAAGGTCTTCAGCATAATGTATGACCTATTGTTTGTTCGATATCAGGCGGAGCTACATATAGGACTGAAAGATGAACTTTAGCTAGAGTACAGGTATTGAATACACAGCCTTTCTCTAAAAGTTTTATCATCACACCATGGCTTTTCTGGAAGAACAAAAAAGGCTAGAAAAGTTAAATACACCCAACCACCGGACCATATAATTATTTTATAACAATTTATTCATTAGCTGAATAAAAGAATGCCATGATTTAATGCTGGTAAAATAAGAAGAGTTAATTCTGGATCAACCTAGCTAGTCGTTGTTGTTCGTATCGCTAAATTAAATACTTGATTTAGTGTTACCTATCTTGAAATGTTGCACTCGAAAATGATGCAATCTCTTAAAATAAACAGCCCTGGGAAAATATTTTGTTTCAATAAACATTTGAAACATTCTATTGACAATTTGCATAATTTTCGAATACTCCTGATAAAAGAGGGGGTGATTTGATGACTTTTGGACCTAAAAAATACAATTTACAATTTCGTATTTTTGTTGCTAATTCCCTGAAAAATATGTGCACATCACTGGAACTTCCCTACAGGTCATTTTTTCTCTCTTGTGTGTTGCATGACGCCCCCTTCCCCTTCTCACTCCCCTGTTTTCAGGACAGAAAAAGTTGTCTGAAGGGCTCTACTTGACGGGCTATACTTGAGAAAGAGATAGCTGTCAGTTGAACTCAGTATGACCCTTCCTGGATTACACGGCACACCGTCAAAAGTTCAAAATATTACTTAAATATATTCACCTGATTTTCGCAGTTGATTGCTTCAAGTATGGTCAAAATTGGCTCATTTTGGAGTTAAATTTCCAGTTTCCAAAGTGCATCGGTGGTGATAGTACCATGTTATAGAAATTCTTTATTCTCTGTCTGAGGATTCTGCCACAAACATTCTGAAAAAGAAAGAAAACATGTATTGGTTACGAAAAATGTATGTTTTTAAAGTTTTGTACCTGTCATGTAGGTCTTCTTGTGGTTTGTTGAGTTTTCAGGCAAGTATAGTATGCCACTTACTGTTCGCTTTGTTGGAGCCATCCATGAGGAGTCGTCTTCTTTTTTGTTACGATGGTTATGATGTATATTGTGACTTCTTTGTATCGATTGCGGCATCTGAAATGAAAGAGAGAGAGATGCAATCATCAATGTCTTCAGCATAATGTATGACCTATTGTTTGTTCAATATCAGGCTGAGCTACATATAGGACTGAAAGATGAACTTTAGCTAGAGTACAGGTATTGAATACACAGCCTTTCTCTAAAAGTTTTATCATCACACCATGGCTTTTCTGGAAGAACAAAAAAGGCTAGAAAAGTTAAATACACCCAACCACCGGGCCATATAATTATTTTATAACAATTCATTCATTAGCTGAATAAAAGAATGCCATGATTTAATGCTGGTAAAATAAGAAGAGTTAATTCTGGATCAACCTAGCTAGTCGTTGTTGTTCGTATCGCTAAACTAAATACTTGATTTAGTGTTACCTATCTTGAAATGTTGCACTCGAAAATGATGCAATCTCTTAAAATAAACAGCCCTGGGAAAATATTTTGTTTCAATAAACGTTTGAAACATTCTATTGACAATTTGCATAATTTTTGAATACTCCTGTTAAAAGAGGGGGTGATTTGATGACTTTTGGACCTAAAAAATACAATTTTCTATTTCGTATTTTTGTTGTTAATTCCCTGAAAAATATGTGCACATCACTGGAACTTCCCTTCAGGTCATTTTTTCTCTCTTGTGTTTGCATGACGCCCCCTTCTCCTTCCCCCTCCCCTGTTTTCAGGACAGAAAAAGTTGTCTGAAGGGCTATACTTGATGGGCTATACTTGAGAATGAGATAGCTGTCAGTTGAACTCAGTATGACCCTTCCTGGATTACACGGCACACCGTCAAAAGTTCAAAATATTACTTAAATATATTCACCTGATTTTCGCAGTTGATTGCTTCAAATATGGTCAAAATTGTCTCATTTTGGAGTTAAATTTCCAGTTTTCCAAATGTATCGGTGGTGATAGTACCATGTTATAGAAATTCTTTATTCTCTGTCTGAGGATTCTGCCACAAAGATTCTGAAAAAGAAAGAAAACATGTATTGGTTAAAAAAAAATGTATGTTTTTAAGGTTTTGTTACCTGCCATGTAGGTCTTCTTGTGGTTTGTTGACTTTTCAGGCAAGTATAGTATGCCACTTACTGTTCGCTTTGTTGGAGCCATCCATGCGGAGTCGTCTTCTTTTTTGTTATGATGGTTATGATGTATATTGTGACTTCTTTGTATCGATTGCAGCATCTGAAATGAAAGAGAGAGAGATGCAATCATCAAGGTCTTCAGCATAATGTATGACCTATTGTTTGTTCGATATCAGGCGGAGCTACATATAGGACTGAAAGATGAACTTTAGCTAGAGTACAGGTATTGAATACACAGCCTTTCTCTAAAAGTTTTATCATCACACCATGGCTTTTCTGGAAGAACAAAAAAGGCTAGAAAAGTTAAATACACCCAACCACCGGACCATATAATTATTTTATAACAATTTATTCATTAGCTGAATAAAAGAATGTCATGATTTAATGCTGGTAAAATAAGAAGAGTTAATTCTGGATCAACCTAGCTAGTCGTTGTTGTTCGTATCGCTAAATTAAATACTTGATTTAGTGTTACCTATCTTGAAATGTTGCACTCGAAAATGATGCAATCTCTTAAAATAAACAGCCCTGGGAAAATATTTTGTTTCAATAAACGTTTGAAACATTCTATTGATAATTTGCATAATTTTCGAATACTCCTGATAAAAGAGGGGGTGATTTGATGACTTTTGGACCTAAAAAATACAATTTACTATTTCGTATTTTTGTTGCTAATTCCCTGAAAAATATGTGCACATCACTGGAACTTCCCTTCAGAACATTTTTTCTCTCTTGTGTGTTGCATGACGCCCCCTTCCCCTTCCCACTCCCCTGTTTTCAGGACAGAAAAAGTTGTCTGAAGGGCTATACTTGACGGGCTATACTTGAGAAAGAGATAGCTGTCAGTTGAACTCAGTATGACCCTTCCTGGATTACACGGCACATCGTCAAAAGTACAAAATATTACTTATAATATATTGACCTGATTTTCGCAGTTGATTGCTTCAAATATGGTCAAAATTGTCTCATTTTTGAGTTAAATTTCCAGTTTCCAAAGTGCATCGGTGGTGATAGTACCATGTTATAGAAATTCTTTATTCTCTGTCTGAGGATTCTGTCACAAACATTCTGAAAAAGAAAAAAAACATGTATTGGTTACAAAAAATGTATGTTTTTAAGGTTTTGTTACCTGTCATGTAGGTCTTCTTGTTGTTTGTTGAGTTTTCAGGCAAGTATAGTATGCCACTTACTGTTCGCTTTGTTGGAGCCATCCATGAGGAGTCGTCTTCTTTTTTGTTACGATGGTTATGATGTATATTGTGACTTCTTTGTATCGATTGCAGCATCTGAAATGAAAGAGAGAGAGATGCAATCATCAATGTCTTCAGCATAATGTATGACCTATTGTTTGTTCCATATCAGGCTGAGCTACATATAGGACTGAAAGATGAACTTTAGCTAGAGTACAGGTATTGAATACACAGCCTTTCTCTAAAAGTTTTATCATCACACCATGGCTTTTCTGGAAGAACAAAAAAGGCTAGAAAAGTTAAATACCACCAACCACCGGGCCATATATTTAATTTATAACAATTTATTCATTAGCTGAATAAAAGAATGCCATGATTTAATGCTGGTAAAATAAGAAGAGTTAATTCTGGATCAACCTAGCTAGTCGTTGTTGTTCATATCGCTAAACTAAAAACTTGATTTAGTGTTACCTATCTTGAAATGTTGCACTCGGAAATGATGCAATCTCTTAAAATAAACAGCCCTGGGAAAATATTTTGTTTCAATAAACGTTTGAAACATTCTATTGACAATTTGCATAATTTTTGAATACTCCTGTTAAAAGAGGGGGTGATTTGATGACTTTTGGACCTAAAAAATACAATTTTCTATTTCGTATTTTTGTTGTTAATTCCCTGAAAAATATGTGCACATCACTGGAACTTCCCTTCAGGTCATTCTTTCTCTCTTGTGTTTGCATGACGCCCCCTTCTCCTTCCCCCTCCCCTGTTTTCAGGACAGAAAAAGTTGTCTGAAGGGCTATACTTGATGGGCTATACTTGAGAATGAGATAGCTGTCAGTTGAACTCAGTATGACCCTTCCTGGATTACACGGCACACCGTCAAAAGTTCAAAATATTACTTAAATATATTCACCTGATTTTCGCAGTTGATTGCTTCAAATATGGTCAAAATTGTCTCATTTTGGAGTTAAATTTCCAGTTTTCCAAATGTATCGGTGGTGATAGTACCATGTTATAGAAATTCTTTATTCTCTGTCTGAGGATTCTGCCACAAAGATTCTGAAAAAGAAAGAAAACATGTATTGGTTAAAAAAAAATGTATGTTTTTAAGGTTTTGTTACCTGCCATGTAGGTCTTCTTGTGGTTTGTTGACTTTTCAGGCAAGTATAGTATGCCACTTACTGTTCGCTTTGTTGGAGCCATCCATGCGGAGTCGTCTTCTTTTTTGTTATGATGGTTATGATGTATATTGTGACTTCTTTGTATCGATTGCAGCATCTGAAATGAAAGAGAGAGAGATGCAATCATCAAGGTCTTCAGCATAATGTATGACCTATTGTTTGTTCGATATCAGGCGGAGCTACATATAGGACTGAAAGATGAACTTTAGCTAGAGTACAGGTATTGAATACACAGCCTTTCTCTAAAAGTTTTATCATCACACCATGGCTTTTCTGGAAGAACAAAAAAGGCTAGAAAAGTTAAATACACCCAACCACCGGACCATATAATTATTTTATAACAATTTATTCATTAGCTGAATAAAAGAATGCCATGATTTAATGCTGGTAAAATAAGAAGAGTTAATTCTGGATCAACCTAGCTAGTCGTTGTTGTTCGTATCGCTAAATTAAATACTTGATTTAGTGTTACCTATCTTGAAATGTTGCACTCGAAAATGATGCAATCTCTTAAAATAAACAGCCCTGGGAAAATATTTTGTTTCAATAAACATTTGAAACATTCTATTGACAATTTGCATAATTTTCGAATACTCCTGATAAAAGAGGGGGTGATTTGATGACTTTTGGACCTAAAAAATACAATTTACAATTTCGTATTTTTGTTGCTAATTCCCTGAAAAATATGTGCACATCACTGGAACTTCCCTACAGGTCATTTTTTCTCTCTTGTGTGTTGCATGACGCCCCCTTCCCCTTCTCACTCCCCTGTTTTCAGGACAGAAAAAGTTGTCTGAAGGGCTCTACTTGACGGGCTATACTTGAGAAAGAGATAGCTGTCAGTTGAACTCAGTATGACCCTTCCTGGATTACACGGCACACCGTCAAAAGTTCAAAATATTACTTAAATATATTCACCTGATTTTCGCAGTTGATTGCTTCAAGTATGGTCAAAATTGGCTCATTTTGGAGTTAAATTTCCAGTTTCCAAAGTGCATCGGTGGTGATAGTACCATGTTATAGAAATTCTTTATTCTCTGTCTGAGGATTCTGCCACAAACATTCTGAAAAAGAAAGAAAACATGTATTGGTTACGAAAAATGTATGTTTTTAAAGTTTTGTACCTGTCATGTAGGTCTTCTTGTGGTTTGTTGAGTTTTCAGGCAAGTATAGTATGCCACTTACTGTTCGCTTTGTTGGAGCCATCCATGAGGAGTCGTCTTCTTTTTTGTTACGATGGTTATGATGTATATTGTGACTTCTTTGTATCGATTGCGGCATCTGAAATGAAAGAGAGAGAGATGCAATCATCAATGTCTTCAGCATAATGTATGACCTATTGTTTGTTCAATATCAGGCTGAGCTACATATAGGACTGAAAGATGAACTTTAGCTAGAGTACAGGTATTGAATACACAGCCTTTCTCTAAAAGTTTTATCATCACTCCATGGCTTTTCTGGAAGAACAAAAAAGGCTAGAAAAGTTAAATACACCCAACCACCGGGCCATATAATTATTTTATAACAATTCATTCATTAGCTGAATAAAAGAATGCCATGATTTAATGCTGGTAAAATAAGAAGAGTTAATTCTGGATCAACCTAGCTAGTCGTTGTTGTTCGTATCGCTAAACTAAATACTTGATTTAGTGTTACCTATCTTGAAATGTTGCACTCGAAAATGATGCAATCTCTTAAAATAAACAGCCCTGGGAAAATATTTTGTTTCAATAAACGTTTGAAACATTCTATTGACAATTTGCATAATTTTTGAATACTCCTGTTAAAAGAGGGGGTGATTTGATGACTTTTGGACCTAAAAAATACAATTTTCTATTTCGTATTTTTGTTGTTAATTCCCTGAAAAATATGTGCACATCACTGGAACTTCCCTTCAGGTCATTTTTTCTCTCTTGTGTTTGCATGACGCCCCCTTCTCCTTCCCCCTCCCCTGTTTTCAGGACAGAAAAAGTTGTCTGAAGGGCTATACTTGATGGGCTATACTTGAGAATGAGATAGCTGTCAGTTGAACTCAGTATGACCCTTCCTGGATTACACGGCACACCGTCAAAAGTTCAAAATATTACTTAAATATATTCACCTGATTTTCGCAGTTGATTGCTTCAAATATGGTCAAAATTGTCTCATTTTGGAGTTAAATTTCCAGTTTTCCAAATGTATCGGTGGTGATAGTACCATGTTATAGAAATTCTTTATTCTCTGTCTGAGGATTCTGCCACAAAGATTCTGAAAAAGAAAGAAAACATGTATTGGTTAAAAAAAAATGTATGTTTTTAAGGTTTTGTTACCTGCCATGTAGGTCTTCTTGTGGTTTGTTGACTTTTCAGGCAAGTATAGTATGCCACTTACTGTTCGCTTTGTTGGAGCCATCCATGCGGAGTCGTCTTCTTTTTTGTTATGATGGTTATGATGTATATTGTGACTTCTTTGTATCGATTGCAGCATCTGAAATGAAAGAGAGAGAGATGCAATCATCAAGGTCTTCAGCATAATGTATGACCTATTGTTTGTTCGATATCAGGCGGAGCTACATATAGGACTGAAAGATGAACTTTAGCTAGAGTACAGGTATTGAATACACAGCCTTTCTCTAAAAGTTTTATCATCACACCATGGCTTTTCTGGAAGAACAAAAAAGGCTAGAAAAGTTAAATACACCCAACCACCGGACCATATAATTATTTTATAACAATTTATTCATTAGCTGAATAAAAGAATGCCATGATTTAATGCTGGTAAAATAAGAAGAGTTAATTCTGGATCAACCTAGCTAGTCGTTGTTGTTCGTATCGCTAAATTAAATACTTGATTTAGTGTTACCTATCTTGAAATGTTGCACTCGAAAATGATGCAATCTCTTAAAATAAACAGCCCTGGGAAAATATTTTGTTTCAATAAACATTTGAAACATTCTATTGACAATTTGCATAATTTTCGAATACTCCTGATAAAAGAGGGGGTGATTTGATGACTTTTGGACCTAAAAAATACAATTTACAATTTCGTATTTTTGTTGCTAATTCCCTGAAAAATATGTGCACATCACTGGAACTTCCCTACAGGTCATTTTTTCTCTCTTGTGTGTTGCATGACGCCCCCTTCCCCTTCTCACTCCCCTGTTTTCAGGACAGAAAAAGTTGTCTGAAGGGCTCTACTTGACGGGCTATACTTGAGAAAGAGATAGCTGTCAGTTGAACTCAGTATGACCCTTCCTGGATTACACGGCACACCGTCAAAAGTTCAAAATATTACTTAAATATATTCACCTGATTTTCGCAGTTGATTGCTTCAAGTATGGTCAAAATTGGCTCATTTTGGAGTTAAATTTCCAGTTTCCAAAGTGCATCGGTGGTGATAGTACCATGTTATAGAAATTCTTTATTCTCTGTCTGAGGATTCTGCCACAAACATTCTGAAAAAGAAAGAAAACATGTATTGGTTACGAAAAATGTATGTTTTTAAAGTTTTGTACCTGTCATGTAGGTCTTCTTGTGGTTTGTTGAGTTTTCAGGCAAGTATAGTATGCCACTTACTGTTCGCTTTGTTGGAGCCATCCATGAGGAGTCGTCTTCTTTTTTGTTACGATGGTTATGATGTATATTGTGACTTCTTTGTATCGATTGCGGCATCTGAAATGAAAGAGAGAGAGATGCAATCATCAATGTCTTCAGCATAATGTATGACCTATTGTTTGTTCAATATCAGGCTGAGCTACATATAGGACTGAAAGATGAACTTTAGCTAGAGTACAGGTATTGAATACACAGCCTTTCTCTAAAAGTTTTATCATCACACCATGGCTTTTCTGGAAGAACAAAAAAGGCTAGAAAAGTTAAATACACCCAACCACCGGGCCATATAATTATTTTATAACAATTCATTCATTAGCTGAATAAAAGAATGCCATGATTTAATGCTGGTAAAATAAGAAGAGTTAATTCTGGATCAACCTAGCTAGTCGTTGTTGTTCGTATCGCTAAACTAAATCCTTGATTTAGTGTTACCTATCTTGAAATGTTGCACTCGAAAATGATGCAATCTCTTAAAATAAACAGCCCTGGGAAAATATTTTGTTTCAATAAACGTTTGAAACATTCTATTGACAATTTGCATAATTTTTGAATACTCCTGTTAAAAGAGGGGGTGATTTGATGACTTTTGGACCTAAAAAATACAATTTTCTATTTCGTATTTTTGTTGTTAATTCCCTGAAAAATATGTGCACATCACTGGAACTTCCCTTCAGGTCATTTTTTCTCTCTTGTGTTTGCATGACGCCCCCTTCTCCTTCCCCCTCCCCTGTTTTCAGGACAGAAAAAGTTGTCTGAAGGGCTATACTTGATGGGCTATACTTGAGAATGAGATAGCTGTCAGTTGAACTCAGTATGACCCTTCCTGGATTACACGGCACACCGTCAAAAGTTCAAAATATTACTTAAATATATTCACCTGATTTTCGCAGTTGATTGCTTCAAATATGGTCAAAATTGTCTCATTTTGGAGTTAAATTTCCAGTTTTCCAAATGTATCGGTGGTGATAGTACCATGTTATAGAAATTCTTTATTCTCTGTCTGAGGATTCTGCCACAAAGATTCTGAAAAAGAAAGAAAACATGTATTGGTTAAAAAAAAATGTATGTTTTTAAGGTTTTGTTACCTGCCATGTAGGTCTTCTTGTGGTTTGTTGACTTTTCAGGCAAGTATAGTATGCCACTTACTGTTCGCTTTGTTGGAGCCATCCATGCGGAGTCGTCTTCTTTTTTGTTATGATGGTTATGATGTATATTGTGACTTCTTTGTATCGATTGCAGCATCTGAAATGAAAGAGAGAGAGATGCAATCATCAAGGTCTTCAGCATAATGTATGACCTATTGTTTGTTCGATATCAGGCGGAGCTACATATAGGACTGAAAGATGAACTTTAGCTAGAGTACAGGTATTGAATACACAGCCTTTCTCTAAAAGTTTTATCATCACACCATGGCTTTTCTGGAAGAACAAAAAAGGCTAGAAAAGTTAAATACACCCAACCACCGGACCATATAATTATTTTATAACAATTTATTCATTAGCTGAATAAAAGAATGTCATGATTTAATGCTGGTAAAATAAGAAGAGTTAATTCTGGATCAACCTAGCTAGTCGTTGTTGTTCGTATCGCTAAATTAAATACTTGATTTAGTGTTACCTATCTTGAAATGTTGCACTCGAAAATGATGCAATCTCTTAAAATAAACAGCCCTGGGAAAATATTTTGTTTCAATAAACGTTTGAAACATTCTATTGATAATTTGCATAATTTTCGAATACTCCTGATAAAAGAGGGGGTGATTTGATGACTTTTGGACCTAAAAAATACAATTTACTATTTCGTATTTTTGTTGCTAATTCCCTGAAAAATATGTGCACATCACTGGAACTTCCCTTCAGAACATTTTTTCTCTCTTGTGTGTTGCATGACGCCCCCTTCCCCTTCCCACTCCCCTGTTTTCAGGACAGAAAAAGTTGTCTGAAGGGCTATACTTGACGGGCTATACTTGAGAAAGAGATAGCTGTCAGTTGAACTCAGTATGACCCTTCCTGGATTACACGGCACATCGTCAAAAGTTCAAAATATTACTTATAATATATTCACCTGATTTTCGCAGTTGATTGCTTCAAATATGGTCAAAATTGTCTCATTTTTGAGTTAAATTTCCAGTTTCCAAAGTGCATCGGTGGTGATAGTACCATGTTATAGAAATTCTTTATTCTCTGTCTGAGGATTCTGTCACAAACATTCTGAAAAAGAAAAAAAACATGTATTGGTTACAAAAAATGTATGTTTTTAAGGTTTTGTTACCTGTCATGTAGGTCTTCTTGTTGTTTGTTGAGTTTTCAGGCAAGTATAGTATGCCACTTACTGTTCGCTTTGTTGGAGCCATCCATGAGGAGTCGTCTTCTTTTTTGTTACGATGGTTATGATGTATATTGTGACTTCTTTGTATCGATTGCGGCATCTGAAATGAAAGAGAGAGAGATGCAATCATCAATGTCTTCAGCATAATGTATGACCTATTGTTTGTTCAATATCAGGCTGAGCTACATATAGGACTGAAAGATGAACTTTAGCTAGAGTACAGGTATTGAATACACAGCCTTTCTCTAAAAGTTTTATCATCACACCATGGCTTTTCTGGAAGAACAAAAAAGGCTAGAAAAGTTAAATACCACCAACCACCGGGCCATATATTTAATTTATAACAATTTATTCATTAGCTGAATAAAAGAATGCCATGATTTAATGCTGGTAAAATAAGAAGAGTTAATTCTGGATCAACCTAGCTAGTCGTTGTTGTTCATATCGCTAAACTAAAAACTTGATTTAGTGTTACCTATCTTGAAATGTTGCACTCGGAAATGATGCAATCTCTTAAAATAAACAGCCCTGGGAAAATATTTTGTTTCAATAAACGTTTGAAACATTCTATTGACAATTTGCATAATTTTTGAATACTCCTGTTAAAAGAGGGGGTGATTTGATGACTTTTGGACCTAAAAAATACAATTTTCTATTTCGTATTTTTGTTGTTAATTCCCTGAAAAATATGTGCACATCACTGGAACTTCCCTTCAGGTCATTTTTTCTCTCTTGTGTTTGCATGACGCCCCCTTCTCCTTCCCCCTCCCCTGTTTTCAGGACAGAAAAAGTTGTCTGAAGGGCTATACTTGATGGGCTATACTTGAGAATGAGATAGCTGTCAGTTGAACTCAGTATGACCCTTCCTGGATTACACGGCACACCGTCAAAAGTTCAAAATATTACTTAAATATATTCACCTGATTTTCGCAGTTGATTGCTTCAAATATGGTCAAAATTGTCTCATTTTGGAGTTAAATTTCCAGTTTTCCAAATGTATCGGTGGTGATAGTACCATGTTATAGAAATTCTTTATTCTCTGTCTGAGGATTCTGCCACAAAGATTCTGAAAAAGAAAGAAAACATGTATTGGTTAAAAAAAAATGTATGTTTTTAAGGTTTTGTTACCTGCCATGTAGGTCTTCTTGTGGTTTGTTGACTTTTCAGGCAAGTATAGTATGCCACTTACTGTTCGCTTTGTTGGAGCCATCCATGCGGAGTCGTCTTCTTTTTTGTTATGATGGTTATGATGTATATTGTGACTTCTTTGTATCGATTGCAGCATCTGAAATGAAAGAGAGAGAGATGCAATCATCAAGGTCTTCAGCATAATGTATGACCTATTGTTTGTTCGATATCAGGCGGAGCTACATATAGGACTGAAAGATGAACTTTAGCTAGAGTACAGGTATTGAATACACAGCCTTTCTCTAAAAGTTTTATCATCACACCATGGCTTTTCTGGAAGAACAAAAAAGGCTAGAAAAGTTAAATACACCCAACCACCGGACCATATAATTATTTTATAACAATTTATTCATTAGCTGAATAAAAGAATGCCATGATTTAATGCTGGTAAAATAAGAAGAGTTAATTCTGGATCAACCTAGCTAGTCGTTGTTGTTCGTATCGCTAAATTAAATACTTGATTTAGTGTTACCTATCTTGAAATGTTGCACTCGAAAATGATGCAATCTCTTAAAATAAACAGCCCTGGGAAAATATTTTGTTTCAATAAACATTTGAAACATTCTATTGACAATTTGCATAATTTTCGAATACTCCTGATAAAAGAGGGGGTGATTTGATGACTTTTGGACCTAAAAAATACAATTTACAATTTCGTATTTTTGTTGCTAATTCCCTGAAAAATATGTGCACATCACTGGAACTTCCCTACAGGTCATTTTTTCTCTCTTGTGTGTTGCATGACGCCCCCTTCCCCTTCTCACTCCCCTGTTTTCAGGACAGAAAAAGTTGTCTGAAGGGCTCTACTTGACGGGCTATACTTGAGAAAGAGATAGCTGTCAGTTGAACTCAGTATGACCCTTCCTGGATTACACGGCACACCGTCAAAAGTTCAAAATATTACTTAAATATATTCACCTGATTTTCGCAGTTGATTGCTTCAAGTATGGTCAAAATTGGCTCATTTTGGAGTTAAATTTCCAGTTTCCAAAGTGCATCGGTGGTGATAGTACCATGTTATAGAAATTCTTTATTCTCTGTCTGAGGATTCTGCCACAAACATTCTGAAAAAGAAAGAAAACATGTATTGGTTACGAAAAATGTATGTTTTTAAAGTTTTGTACCTGTCATGTAGGTCTTCTTGTGGTTTGTTGAGTTTTCAGGCAAGTATAGTATGCCACTTACTGTTCGCTTTGTTGGAGCCATCCATGAGGAGTCGTCTTCTTTTTTGTTACGATGGTTATGATGTATATTGTGACTTCTTTGTATCGATTGCGGCATCTGAAATGAAAGAGAGAGAGATGCAATCATCAATGTCTTCAGCATAATGTATGACCTATTGTTTGTTCAATATCAGGCTGAGCTACATATAGGACTGAAAGATGAACTTTAGCTAGAGTACAGGTATTGAATACACAGCCTTTCTCTAAAAGTTTTATCATCACACCATGGCTTTTCTGGAAGAACAAAAAAGGCTAGAAAAGTTAAATACACCCAACCACCGGGCCATATAATTATTTTATAACAATTCATTCATTAGCTGAATAAAAGAATGCCATGATTTAATGCTGGTAAAATAAGAAGAGTTAATTCTGGATCAACCTAGCTAGTCGTTGTTGTTCGTATCGCTAAACTAAATACTTGATTTAGTGTTACCTATCTTGAAATGTTGCACTCGAAAATGATGCAATCTCTTAAAATAAACAGCCCTGGGAAAATATTTTGTTTCAATAAACGTTTGAAACATTCTATTGACAATTTGCATAATTTTTGAATACTCCTGTTAAAAGAGGGGGTGATTTGATGACTTTTGGACCTAAAAAATACAATTTTCTATTTCGTATTTTTGTTGTTAATTCCCTGAAAAATATGTGCACATCACTGGAACTTCCCTTCAGGTCATTTTTTCTCTCTTGTGTTTGCATGACGCCCCCTTCTCCTTCCCCCTCCCCTGTTTTCAGGACAGAAAAAGTTGTCTGAAGGGCTATACTTGATGGGCTATACTTGAGAATGAGATAGCTGTCAGTTGAACTCAGTATGACCCTTCCTGGATTACACGGCACACCGTCAAAAGTTCAAAATATTACTTAAATATATTCACCTGATTTTCGCAGTTGATTGCTTCAAATATGGTCAAAATTGTCTCATTTTGGAGTTAAATTTCCAGTTTTCCAAATGTATCGGTGGTGATAGTACCATGTTATAGAAATTCTTTATTCTCTGTCTGAGGATTCTGCCACAAAGATTCTGAAAAAGAAAGAAAACATGTATTGGTTAAAAAAAAATGTATGTTTTTAAGGTTTTGTTACCTGCCATGTAGGTCTTCTTGTGGTTTGTTGACTTTTCAGGCAAGTATAGTATGCCACTTACTGTTCGCTTTGTTGGAGCCATCCATGCGGAGTCGTCTTCTTTTTTGTTATGATGGTTATGATGTATATTGTGACTTCTTTGTATCGATTGCAGCATCTGAAATGAAAGAGAGAGAGATGCAATCATCAAGGTCTTCAGCATAATGTATGACCTATTGTTTGTTCGATATCAGGCGGAGCTACATATAGGACTGAAAGATGAACTTTAGCTAGAGTACAGGTATTGAATACACAGCCTTTCTCTAAAAGTTTTATCATCACACCATGGCTTTTCTGGAAGAACAAAAAAGGCTAGAAAAGTTAAATACACCCAACCACCGGACCATATAATTATTTTATAACAATTTATTCATTAGCTGAATAAAAGAATGTCATGATTTAATGCTGGTAAAATAAGAAGAGTTAATTCTGGATCAACCTAGCTAGTCGTTGTTGTTCGTATCGCTAAATTAAATACTTGATTTAGTGTTACCTATCTTGAAATGTTGCACTCGAAAATGATGCAATCTCTTAAAATAAACAGCCCTGGGAAAATATTTTGTTTCAATAAATGTTTGAAACATTCTATTGATAATTTGCATAATTTTCGAATACTCCTGATAAAAGAGGGGGTGATTTGATGACTTTTGGACCTAAAAAATACAATTTACTATTTCGTATTTTTGTTGCTAATTCCCTGAAAAATATGTGCACATCACTGGAACTTCCCTTCAGAACATTTTTTCTCTCTTGTGTGTTGCATGACGCCCCCTTCCCCTTCCCACTCCCCTGTTTTCAGGACAGAAAAAGTTGTCTGAAGGGCTATACTTGACGGGCTATACTTGAGAAAGAGATAGCTGTCAGTTGAACTCAGTATGACCCTTCCTGGATTACACGGCACATCGTCAAAAGTTCAAAATATTACTTATAATATATTCACCTGATTTTCGCAGTTGATTGCTTCAAATATGGTCAAAATTGTCTCATTTTTGAGTTAAATTTCCAGTTTCCAAAGTGCATCGGTGGTGATAGTACCATGTTATAGAAATTCTTTATTCTCTGTCTGAGGATTCTGTCACAAACATTCTGAAAAAGAAAAAAAACATGTATTGGTTACAAAAAATGTATGTTTTTAAGGTTTTGTTACCTGTCATGTAGGTCTTCTTGTTGTTTGTTGAGTTTTCAGGCAAGTATAGTATGCCACTTACTGTTCGCTTTGTTGGAGCCATCCATGAGGAGTCGTCTTCTTTTTTGTTACGATGGTTATGATGTATATTGTGACTTCTTTGTATCGATTGCAGCATCTGAAATGAAAGAGAGAGAGATGCAATCATCAATGTCTTCAGCATAATGTATGACCTATTGTTTGTTCCATATCAGGCTGAGCTACATATAGGACTGAAAGATGAACTTTAGCTAGAGTACAGGTATTGAATACACAGCCTTTCTCTAAAAGTTTTATCATCACACCATGGCTTTTCTGGAAGAACAAAAAAGGCTAGAAAAGTTAAATACCACCAACCACCGGGCCATATATTTAATTTATAACAATTTATTCATTAGCTGAATAAAAGAATGCCATGATTTAATGCTGGTAAAATAAGAAGAGTTAATTCTGGATCAACCTAGCTAGTCGTTGTTGTTCATATCGCTAAACTAAAAACTTGATTTAGTGTTACCTATCTTGAAATGTTGCACTCGGAAATGATGCAATCTCTTAAAATAAACAGCCCTGGGAAAATATTTTGTTTCAATAAACGTTTGAAACATTCTATTGACAATTTGCATAATTTTTGAATACTCCTGTTAAAAGAGGGGGTGATTTGATGACTTTTGGACCTAAAAAATACAATTTTCTATTTCGTATTTTTGTTGTTAATTCCCTGAAAAATATGTGCACATCACTGGAACTTCCCTTCAGGTCATTTTTTCTCTCTTGTGTTTGCATGACGCCCCCTTCTCCTTCCCCCTCCCCTGTTTTCAGGACAGAAAAAGTTGTCTGAAGGGCTATACTTGATGGGCTATACTTGAGAATGAGATAGCTGTCAGTTGAACTCAGTATGACCCTTCCTGGATTACACGGCACACCGTCAAAAGTTCAAAATATTACTTAAATATATTCACCTGATTTTCGCAGTTGATTGCTTCAAATATGGTCAAAATTGTCTCATTTTGGAGTTAAATTTCCAGTTTTCCAAATGTATCGGTGGTGATAGTACCATGTTATAGAAATTCTTTATTCTCTGTCTGAGGATTCTGCCACAAAGATTCTGAAAAAGAAAGAAAACATGTATTGGTTAAAAAAAAATGTATGTTTTTAAGGTTTTGTTACCTGCCATGTAGGTCTTCTTGTGGTTTGTTGACTTTTCAGGCAAGTATAGTATGCCACTTACTGTTCGCTTTGTTGGAGCCATCCATGCGGAGTCGTCTTCTTTTTTGTTATGATGGTTATGATGTATATTGTGACTTCTTTGTATCGATTGCAGCATCTGAAATGAAAGAGAGAGAGATGCAATCATCAAGGTCTTCAGCATAATGTATGACCTATTGTTTGTTCGATATCAGGCGGAGCTACATATAGGACTGAAAGATGAACTTTAGCTAGAGTACAGGTATTGAATACACAGCCTTTCTCTAAAAGTTTTATCATCACACCATGGCTTTTCTGGAAGAACAAAAAAGGCTAGAAAAGTTAAATACACCCAACCACCGGACCATATAATTATTTTATAACAATTTATTCATTAGCTGAATAAAAGAATGTCATGATTTAATGCTGGTAAAATAAGAAGAGTTAATTCTGGATCAACCTAGCTAGTCGTTGTTGTTCGTATCGCTAAATTAAATACTTGATTTAGTGTTACCTATCTTGAAATGTTGCACTCGAAAATGATGCAATCTCTTAAAATAAACAGCCCTGGGAAAATATTTTGTTTCAATAAATGTTTGAAACATTCTATTGATAATTTGCATAATTTTCGAATACTCCTGATAAAAGAGGGGGTGATTTGATGACTTTTGGACCTAAAAAATACAATTTACTATTTCGTATTTTTGTTGCTAATTCCCTGAAAAATATGTGCACATCACTGGAACTTCCCTTCAGAACATTTTTTCTCTCTTGTGTGTTGCATGACGCCCCCTTCCCCTTCCCACTCCCCTGTTTTCAGGACAGAAAAAGTTGTCTGAAGGGCTATACTTGACGGGCTATACTTGAGAAAGAGATAGCTGTCAGTTGAACTCAGTATGACCCTTCCTGGATTACACGGCACATCGTCAAAAGTTCAAAATATTACTTATAATATATTCACCTGATTTTCGCAGTTGATTGCTTCAAATATGGTCAAAATTGTCTCATTTTTGAGTTAAATTTCCAGTTTCCAAAGTGCATCGGTGGTGATAGTACCATGTTATAGAAATTCTTTATTCTCTGTCTGAGGATTCTGTCACAAACATTCTGAAAAAGAAAAAAAACATGTATTGGTTACAAAAAATGTATGTTTTTAAGGTTTTGTTACCTGTCATGTAGGTCTTCTTGTTGTTTGTTGAGTTTTCAGGCAAGTATAGTATGCCACTTACTGTTCGCTTTGTTGGAGCCATCCATGAGGAGTCGTCTTCTTTTTTGTTACGATGGTTATGATGTATATTGTGACTTCTTTGTATCGATTGCAGCATCTGAAATGAAAGAGAGAGAGATGCAATCATCAATGTCTTCAGCATAATGTATGACCTATTGTTTGTTCCATATCAGGCTGAGCTACATATAGGACTGAAAGATGAACTTTAGCTAGAGTACAGGTATTGAATACACAGCCTTTCTCTAAAAGTTTTATCATCACACCATGGCTTTTCTGGAAGAACAAAAAAGGCTAGAAAAGTTAAATACCACCAACCACCGGGCCATATATTTAATTTATAACAATTTATTCATTAGCTGAATAAAAGAATGCCATGATTTAATGCTGGTAAAATAAGAAGAGTTAATTCTGGATCAACCTAGCTAGTCGTTGTTGTTCATATCGCTAAACTAAAAACTTGATTTAGTGTTACCTATCTTGAAATGTTGCACTCGGAAATGATGCAATCTCTTAAAATAAACAGCCCTGGGAAAATATTTTGTTTCAATAAACGTTTGAAACATTCTATTGACAATTTGCATAATTTTTGAATACTCCTGTTAAAAGAGGGGGTGATTTGATGACTTTTGGACCTAAAAAATACAATTTTCTATTTCGTATTTTTGTTGTTAATTCCCTGAAAAATATGTGCACATCACTGGAACTTCCCTTCAGGTCATTTTTTCTCTCTTGTGTTTGCATGACGCCCCCTTCTCCTTCCCCCTCCCCTGTTTTCAGGACAGAAAAAGTTGTCTGAAGGGCTATACTTGATGGGCTATACTTGAGAATGAGATAGCTGTCAGTTGAACTCAGTATGACCCTTCCTGGATTACACGGCACACCGTCAAAAGTTCAAAATATTACTTAAATATATTCACCTGATTTTCGCAGTTGATTGCTTCAAATATGGTCAAAATTGTCTCATTTTGGAGTTAAATTTCCAGTTTTCCAAATGTATCGGTGGTGATAGTACCATGTTATAGAAATTCTTTATTCTCTGTCTGAGGATTCTGCCACAAAGATTCTGAAAAAGAAAGAAAACATGTATTGGTTAAAAAAAAATGTATGTTTTTAAGGTTTTGTTACCTGCCATGTAGGTCTTCTTGTGGTTTGTTGACTTTTCAGGCAAGTATAGTATGCCACTTACTGTTCGCTTTGTTGGAGCCATCCATGCGGAGTCGTCTTCTTTTTTGTTATGATGGTTATGATGTATATTGTGACTTCTTTGTATCGATTGCAGCATCTGAAATGAAAGAGAGAGAGATGCAATCATCAAGGTCTTCAGCATAATGTATGACCTATTGTTTGTTCGATATCAGGCGGAGCTACATATAGGACTGAAAGATGAACTTTAGCTAGAGTACAGGTATTGAATACACAGCCTTTCTCTAAAAGTTTTATCATCACACCATGGCTTTTCTGGAAGAACAAAAAAGGCTAGAAAAGTTAAATACACCCAACCACCGGACCATATAATTATTTTATAACAATTTATTCATTAGCTGAATAAAAGAATGTCATGATTTAATGCTGGTAAAATAAGAAGAGTTAATTCTGGATCAACCTAGCTAGTCGTTGTTGTTCGTATCGCTAAATTAAATACTTGATTTAGTGTTACCTATCTTGAAATGTTGCACTCGAAAATGATGCAATCTCTTAAAATAAACAGCCCTGGGAAAATATTTTGTTTCAATAAATGTTTGAAACATTCTATTGATAATTTGCATAATTTTCGAATACTCCTGATAAAAGAGGGGGTGATTTGATGACTTTTGGACCTAAAAAATACAATTTACTATTTCGTATTTTTGTTGCTAATTCCCTGAAAAATATGTGCACATCACTGGAACTTCCCTTCAGAACATTTTTTCTCTCTTGTGTGTTGCATGACGCCCCCTTCCCCTTCCCACTCCCCTGTTTTCAGGACAGAAAAAGTTGTCTGAAGGGCTATACTTGACGGGCTATACTTGAGAAAGAGATAGCTGTCAGTTGAACTCAGTATGACCCTTCCTGGATTACACGGCACATCGTCAAAAGTTCAAAATATTACTTATAATATATTCACCTGATTTTCGCAGTTGATTGCTTCAAATATGGTCAAAATTGTCTCATTTTTGAGTTAAATTTCCAGTTTCCAAAGTGCATCGGTGGTGATAGTACCATGTTATAGAAATTCTTTATTCTCTGTCTGAGGATTCTGTCACAAACATTCTGAAAAAGAAAAAAAACATGTATTGGTTACAAAAAATGTATGTTTTTAAGGTTTTGTTACCTGTCATGTAGGTCTTCTTGTTGTTTGTTGAGTTTTCAGGCAAGTTATAGTATGCCACTTACTGTTCGCTTTGTTGGAGCCATCCATGAGGAGTCGTCTTCTTTTTTGTTACGATGGTTATGATGTATATTGTGACTTCTTTGTATCGATTGCAGCATCTGAAATGAAAGAGAGAGAGATGCAATCATCAATGTCTTCAGCATAATGTATGACCTATTGTTTGTTCCATATCAGGCTGAGCTACATATAGGACTGAAAGATGAACTTTAGCTAGAGTACAGGTATTGAATACACAGCCTTTCTCTAAAAGTTTTATCATCACACCATGGCTTTTCTGGAAGAACAAAAAAGGCTAGAAAAGTTAAATACCACCAACCACCGGGCCATATATTTAATTTATAACAATTTATTCATTAGCTGAATAAAAGAATGCCATGATTTAATGCTGGTAAAATAAGAAGAGTTAATTCTGGATCAACCTAGCTAGTCGTTGTTGTTCATATCGCTAAACTAAAAACTTGATTTAGTGTTACCTATCTTGAAATGTTGCACTCGGAAATGATGCAATCTCTTAAAATAAACAGCCCTGGGAAAATATTTTGTTTCAATAAACGTTTGAAACATTCTATTGACAATTTGCATAATTTTTGAATACTCCTGTTAAAAGAGGGGGTGATTTGATGACTTTTGGACCTAAAAAATACAATTTTCTATTTCGTATTTTTGTTGTTAATTCCCTGAAAAATATGTGCACATCACTGGAACTTCCCTTCAGGTCATTTTTTCTCTCTTGTGTTTGCATGACGCCCCCTTCTCCTTCCCCTCCCCTGTTTTCAGGACAGAAAAAGTTGTCTGAAGGGCTATACTTGATGGGCTATACTTGAGAATGAGATAGCTGTCAGTTGAACTCAGTATGACCCTTCCTGGATTACACGGCACACCGTCAAAAGTTCAAAATATTACTTAAATATATTCACCTGATTTTCGCAGTTGATTGCTTCAAATATGGTCAAAATTGTCTCATTTTGGAGTTAAATTTCCAGTTTTCCAAATGTATCGGTGGTGATAGTACCATGTTATAGAAATTCTTTATTCTCTGTCTGAGGATTCTGCCACAAAGATTCTGAAAAAGAAAGAAAACATGTATTGGTTAAAAAAAAATGTATGTTTTTAAGGTTTTGTTACCTGCCATGTAGGTCTTCTTGTGGTTTGTTGACTTTTCAGGCAAGTATAGTATGCCACTTACTGTTCGCTTTGTTGGAGCCATCCATGCGGAGTCGTCTTCTTTTTTGTTATGATGGTTATGATGTATATTGTGACTTCTTTGTATCGATTGCAGCATCTGAAATGAAAGAGAGAGAGATGCAATCATCAAGGTCTTCAGCATAATGTATGACCTATTGTTTGTTCGATATCAGGCGGAGCTACATATAGGACTGAAAAGATGAACTTTAGCTAGAGTACAGGTATTGAATACACAGCCTTTCTCTAAAAGTTTTATCATCACACCATGGCTTTTCTGGAAGAACAAAAAAGGCTAGAAAAGTTAAATACACCCAACCACCGGACCATATAATTATTTTATAACAATTTATTCATTAGCTGAATAAAAGAATGCCATGATTTAATGCTGGTAAAATAAGAAGAGTTAATTCTGGATCAACCTAGCTAGTCGTTGTTGTTCGTATCGCTAAATTAAATACTTGATTTAGTGTTACCTATCTTGAAATGTTGCACTCGAAAATGATGCAATCTCTTAAAATAAACAGCCCTGGGAAATATTTTTGTTTCAATAACCATTTGAAACATTCTATTGACAATTTGCATAATTTTCGAATACTCCTGATAAAAGAGGGGGTGATTTGATGACTTTTGGACCTAAAAAATACAATTTACAATTTCGTATTTTTGTTGCTAATTCCCTGAAAAATATGTGCACATCACTGGAACTTCCCTACAGGTCATTTTTCTCTCTTGTGTGTTGCATGACGCCCCCTTCCCCTTCTCACTCCCCTGTTTTCAGGACAGAAAAAGTTGTCTGAAGGGCTCTACATGAACGGGCTATACTTGAGAAAGAGATAGCTGTCAGTTGAACTCAGTATGACCCTTCCTGGATTACACGGCACACCGTCAAAAGTTCAAAATATTACTTAAATATATTCACCTGATTTTCGCAGTTGATTGCTTCAAGTATGGTCAAAATTGGCTCATTTTGGAGTTAAATTTCCAGTTTCCAAAGTGCATCGGTGGTGATAGTACCATGTTATAGAAATTCTTTATTCTCTGTCTGAGGATTCTGCCACAAACTTCTGAAAAGAAAGAAAACATGTATTGGTTACGAAAAATGTATGTTTTTTAAAGTTTTGTACCTGTCATGTAGGTCTTCTTGTGGTTTGTTGAGTTTTCAGGCAAGTATAGTATGCCACTTACTGTTCGCTTTGTTGGAGCCATCCATGAGGAGTCGTCTTCTTTTTTGTTACGATGGTTATGATGTATATTGTGACTTCTTTGTATCGATTGCGGCATCTGAAATGAAAGAGAGAGAGATGCAATCATCAATGTCTTCAGCATAATGTATGACCTATTGTTTGTTCAATATCAGGCTGAGCTACATATAGGACTGAAAGATGAACTTTAGCTAGAGTACAGGTATTGAATACACAGCCTTTCTCTAAAAGTTTTATCATCACACCATGGCTTTTCTGGAAGAACAAAAAAGGCTAGAAAAGTTAAATACACCCAACACCCGGGCCATATAATTATTTTATAACAATTCATTCATTAGCTGAATAAAAGAATGCCATGATTTAATGCTGGTAAAATAAGAAGAGTTAATTCTGGATCACCTAGCTAGTCGTTGTTGTTCGTATCGCTAAA
This sequence comes from Pictodentalium vernedei, assembly GCA_031216915.1. Taxonomy (NCBI): domain Eukaryota; kingdom Metazoa; phylum Mollusca; class Scaphopoda; order Dentaliida; family Dentaliidae; genus Pictodentalium; species Pictodentalium vernedei. The sequence continues at coordinate 292,799,035 of CM062295.1, read as the reverse complement.
CTAAATACTTGATTTAGTGTTACCTATCTTGAAATGTTGCACTCGAAAATGATGCAATCTCTTAAAATAAACAGCCCTGGGAAAATATTTTGTTTCAATAAACGTTTGAAACATCTATTGGACAATTTGCATAATTTTTGAATACTCCTGTAAAAGAGGGGGTGATTTTGATGACTTTTGGACCTAAAAAATACAATTTTCTATTTCGTATTTTTGTTGTTAATTCCCTGAAAAATATGTGCACATCACTGGAACTTCCCTTCAGGTCATTTTTTCTCTCTTGTGTTTGCATGACGCCCCCTTCTCCTTCCCCCTCCCCTGTTTTCAGGACAGAAAAAGTTGTCTGAAGGGCTATACTTGATGGGCTATACTTGAGAATGAGATAGCTGTCAGTTGAACTCAGTATGACCCTTCCTGGATTACACGGCACACCGTCAAAAGTTCAAAATATTACTTAAATATATTCACCTGATTTTCGCAGTTGAGTGCTTCAAATATGGTCAAAATTGTCTCATTTTGGAGTTAAATTTCCAGTTTTCCAAATGTATCGGTGGTGATAGTACCATGTTATAGAAATTCTTTATTCTCTGTCCTGAGGATTCTGCCACAAAGATTCTGAAAAAGAAAGAAAACATGTATTGGTAAAAAAAAAATGTATGTTTTTAAGGTTTTGTTACCTGCCATGTAGGTCTTCTTGTGGTTTGTTGACTTTTCAGGCAAGTATAGTATGCCACTTACTGTTCGCTTTGTTGGAGCCATCCATGCGGAGTCGTCTTCTTTTTTGTTATGATGGTTATGAGTGTATATTGTGACTTCTTTGTATCGATTGCAGCATCTGAAATGAAAGAGAGAGAGATGCAATCATCAAGGTCTTCAGCATAATGTATGACCTATTGTTTGTTCGTTATCAGGCGGAGCTACATATAGGACTGAAAGATGAACTTTAGCTAGAGTACAGGTATTGAATACACAGCCTTTCTCTAAAAGTTTTATCATCACACCATGGCTTTTCTGGAAGAACAAAAAAGGCTAGAAAAGTTAAATACACCCAACCACCGGACCATATAATTATTTTATAACAATTTATTCATTAGCTGAATAAAAGAATGTCATGATTTAATGCTGGTAAAATAAGAAGAGTTAATTCTGGATCAACCTAGCTAGTCGTTGTTGTTCGTATCGCTAAATTAAATACTTGATTTAGTGTTACCTATCTTGAAATGTTGCACTCGAAAATGATGCAATCTCTTAAAATAAACAGCCCTGGGAAAATATTTTGTTTCAATAAATGTTTGAAACATTCTATTGATAATTTGCATAATTTCGAATACTCCTGATTAAAAGAGGGGGTGATTTGATGACTTTTGGACCTAAAAAATACATTTACTATTTCGTATTTTTGTTGCTAATTCCCTGAAAAATATGTGCACATCACTGGAACTTCCCTTCAGATCATTTTTTCTCTCTTGTGTGTTGCATGACGCCCCCTTCCCCTTCCCACTCCCCTGTTTTCAGGACAGAAAAAGTTGTCTGAAGGGCTATACTTGACGGGCTATACTTGAGAAAGAGATAGCTGTCAGTTGAACTCAGTATGACCCTTCCTGGATTACACGGCACATCGTCAAAAGTTCAAAATATTACTTATAATATATTCACCTGATTTTCGCAGTTGATTGCTTCAAATATGGTCAAAATTGTCTCATTTTTGAGTTAAATTCCAGTTTCCAAAGTGCATCGGTGGTGATAGTACCATTTATAGAAATTCTTTATTCTCTGTCTGAGGATTCTGTCACAAACATTCTGAAAAAGAAAAAAAACATGTATTGGTTACAAAAATGTATGTTTTTAAGGTTTTTGTTACCTGTCATGTAGGTCTTCTTGTTGTTTGTTGAGTTTTCAGGCAAGTATAGTATGCCACTTACTGTTCGCTTTGTTGGAGCCATCCATGAGGAGTCGTCTTCTTTTTTGTTACGATGGTTATGATGTATATTGTGACTTCTTTGTATCGATTGCAGCATCTGAAATGAAAGAGAGAGAGATGCAATCATCAATGTCTTCAGCATAATGTATGACCTATGTTTGTTCCCATATCAGGCTGAGCTACATATAGGACTGAAAGATGAACTTTAGCTAGAGTACAGGTATTGAATACACAGCCTTTCTCTAAAAGTTTTATCATCACACCATGGCTTTTCTGGAAAAAAAAAAAGGCTAGAAAAGTTAAATACCACCAACCACCGGGCCATATATTTAATTTATAACAATTTATTCATTAGCTGAATAAAAGAATGCCATGATTTAATGCTGGTAAAATAAGAAGAGTTAATTCTGGATCAACCTAGCTAGTCGTTGTTGTTCATATCGCTAAACTAAAAACTTGATTTAGTGTTACCTATCTTGAAATGTTGCACTCGGAAATGATGCAATCTCTTAAAATAAACAGCCCTGGGAAAATATTTTGTTTCAATAAACGTTTGAAACATTCTATTGACAATTTGCATAATTTTGAATACTCCTGTTAAAAGAGGGGGTGATTTGATGACTTTTGGACCTAAAAAATACAATTTTCTATTTCGTATTTTTGTTGTTAATTCCCTGGAAAAATATGTGCACATCACTGGAACTTCCCTTCAGGTCATTTTTTCTCTCTTGTGTTTGCATGACGCCCCCTTCTCCTTCCCCCTCCCCTGTTTTCAGGACAGAAAAAGTTGTCTGAAGGGCTATACTTGATGGGCTATACTTGAGAATGAGATAGCTGTCAGTTGAACTCAGTATGACCCTTCCTGGATTACACGGCACACCGTCAAAAGTTCAAAATATTACTTAAATATATTCACCTGATTTTCGCAGTTGATTGCTTCAAATATGGTCAAAATTGTCTCATTTTGGAGTTAAATTTCCAGTTTTCCAAATGTATCGGTGGTGATGTACCATGTTATAGAAATTCTTTATTCTCTGTCTGAGGATTCTGCCACAAAGATTCTGAAAAAGAAAGAAAACATGTATTGGTTAAAAAAAAATGTATGTA